>OY796882.1:49932902-50532902 GCA_963680785.1 Diplosoma virens | reverse complement strand
TAGTTTGCTTGTTTAAAAAACTTATCACAAAAGTATTTATATAATGACACAAACATAAATTGATGGCGAATAAAGGTTTTATATAGTGTGCAGAGTCGGCAGCATGATCGATAAATTATGAGCGGTGTGATTGACGGCGAACATGATCGACAGGGTCGCGGTTCGAAACCTGTTCAAGCCATTCTGTTGTGTTCGTGCGAAAACACTTCATGGTAATTTCCTCAGCTTCGCGATGTTAGCAAGAAGCTCAAATAAAAATTAAAAACTTTAAAAATAAAAAATTTCGACAGGAGGCGATATCTTGGCATCTCCAGAAGCAAGCCGGGGTAATTGCTTGACAGTTGCTCTATATATAGCGTCTTCAATGCTTTTCTGCAAGTAAAAAAGATAGATGTAAAGAATAAATAAAAATTTTTAAAAATAAAATAAAGAAGCGTGTAAAGTTTAAAGTTTAAAATAAACAAGCGTGTAAAAACTCACTGATTTTCTGTAAAATTAGTAAGGCTTTGCCAATAAGATGGAAAACTTTGGAATTGATAAGTGTATATTAAAATCAGCACTATCATGGTGTAGAAAACAACAACGCTCCAATACACATTTAAAATCCTTCGCCAAGCGCTCCAGGAAATCTGTTGAAATAATGAAAAAATAAAAATATTGGCGATTACTACTCGGGAGATATTGGTTGATGGCAAAAATGTTGTGGCGCATAACAAATTTCTATTTTTCCCTTCAGGTCCTATTTAGTAGGGTACAAAAACTTGAAATTTGCTAAACAAAAAAGAACTTACAGCTATGATTCCGATATACAACATCTCATTTACAAGCTTAACATTAAACAAAGAGGTACAACTAATTATGACAGCAAACAGCAACAGTCCGAAAGAAATTTGGGCTTATATAAGCACATGACTATCTCCTTATGTCAGACTATTCCAAGATTTAAACACTTACAGAATAAATGACAATGTTCACCAAAAACAAGAACATGTACACGATCTTGATTCCAGTCGGATAACCTTCAGAAGCGATGCCAAGGTGGAACGCTATCACGACGAAGATCCAGTATTTACACAGCAGTTCGTTCATCCAGTTGGCAACCATTTCTGTCAGATTGCTCTTCGTTTGACTTACGACTAGAAAATAACAAGTGAAGGAAACGCGGATAAGACAGGTTTAAAGAATTAGAATTATCAGCATTTCAAAAACAATAAGTGCTATTTCACTAGTTAGCGTTATAAACAATAGTCATTTATGTCTTTTTTTTTTTAAACAATTAGAAATACAATTGGAATTGTCGACATAAGTTGAAAAGTCATTGTTGCATTCAGCTTTTATGCAAAGCTGTATTAATAGTTAAAAAACCCAATTATTTTGACTCTCAAATCAATTAACGCACTATGACAATTTTTCATTTTGCATCACGGGAATGTATTCAGTGTGAACGGCTATAGCGTTTTAAAGAAAAACAAAAGCCGAGCAAACAACACTACTGTCGTTTAAAACAAACATATAACAGAATTCATTTTTATACAATGGTAAAAAGTGACGTTAAAGCAGGAACGTGCAAATATTTATCGCAACCGCAACAAGCTATGGAGTACAATTAAATAACGTTGAAGGCCAAGTAATGTAATAATAAAAAAAAACAAGTTTTACAAGTACAAAAAGATTCGTAGGCAATTTATTCAGAACATTAAGTCATTTGAGAGATACAGGAAAATCTTTTCTGTTGACATACTCGTGTCTTGTCAACGTGGACTTTGACAAAAGAAGTGGTTACAAGAAGTTGACCATATAAATATTCATTAGTAAATATATTCCTGCACTTTATTTTGTACAAATGTACACCAATAATGAAATAACGAAGCTTTTGAAGAATAGGGCCCCTAAGCTGAATGGGGCCGCTGTTCTTCAAAAGGTCAAAATTAGGATTCTTGTTGTTTAACAGGTTATATTTTTGGTAAAATAGGGTAAGGGTTAAAGTTAGCTTATTAGGTGCTTTTCTTATTAAAGTTGACGTTAGGTTAAATTATTGTTTGAAAAATGTAACTGGGAAAAGTTTTTTCAAAAGGGTCAAACTGGGGTTCTTTTTCTTCAAGGGAAAATCAGGGCACTTTTTTTCAAACGCTTCAAAATAACAGTATAACGTTAAATTATTTCATAAATTCAAAAAAAGAACGTTAAAGCAATTACAGTCGAAACACAAAAAGTCCAGTTTTATGAAGAGCCCTAGCGGGTCACATAAATGCATAACGCTGGCCGTATGTTGCGCGCCTCTGCAGTCAAGCATCTAATAAACTTTTCGGTTTCATAATACCAATAAGGCTAAAATAGAAACACTCAACACTTTTTTATTTTTAATTACAGAACAAGAGAAAAAAAACTTTACTTACTGTACTTCACGTTTGACAATGGCATGGAGTTTGTCGAAAACGTTGAATGCTATTCAATGTTTATTTTATTTTGTACTTTAAACCGATATTATTATCACTGTTTTAGTCATAATAGTATTACGGTACAGAAAAGCTGGTCGAGTGGTTAAAGCGCCGGGATTGTGATCGACATGGTCTCGGTCCAAAACCTACTTTCTCCATTCTGTTGTGTCCTCCGGGAAAGACACTTTAGGGCACATTCCCCTGCTTGGTGGTCTTGGCAAGCAGTTCTAAATTTCAGTCATATCTCTATTAAATTTCAAACGGACAGCAATATCTTAGCATCTCCGGAAACAAGTCGGGGTAATTGCTTACCCCAAGTATTAGCGCCTCCATTGCTTTCCTGTGAATTAGGAGGATAGAGATAAAATAAAAATAAACCTTACTTAAATTACAACCTTTGCAGTAATGATCTAGAAAGCGTAAGTAAACTAAATTAAAACAAATTTATTAGATTCAAACCTTGAAAAGATCTGGCCTTTCTTCTGCGGTAGTTGAACTGATGAAGGACGATAAGAAAACCGCACAAGTAGAGCAACTATTCAAATAAAAAAACGTGTATACACGGTGGAAATCATGCGGAAACTGCTGTCAACAAAACACTTTTTAATGGTCAAGTTACGCCGCAAAATTACAATTCAAATCAATGAAATTAATATTCACAACCATGAAAGGCAAAAAAACATTTCTTAAGGTTGCACAAAAGTTGTAAACCGGCAAAATATTTTCAGATAAAGTGCTTTCTTCACAAGTTTTTGGTTTACTTTTATAGGATACGGCACACAAAATAAACAATGTATCAGAATATAGTCAATTGAATACCTGTGCACCCAAATGAAGAGCTGGGTATGTGAAACGAAAAATTCCAAAAGCGGACAAATGCAAGACTTCAACTTTGCTTTGATTTACGGATGTTGGAAGCTCGGCTTCAGTTAAATTTAAAGAGTAGACGAACTGCACAGACAGAAAAAAACGTCAAACTATGCAAGAGGCCGGTGCTTGTAAGCCTCGTTTCTACTAAATGTATTGTACAGCTCTTAACAATTTACAATTCGTTTTCGCGACGGACATTGTTTTGTGGGAAACGGGGAGGTTCAAAGAATCAAATTCTATTTTTAATTCGGATTTTTTTCTTGTCCTTTGCAAAATTTGATATAATTCACTTAAGTGGAATATTACCTGGAGCAAGATGAGCAAAATTCCATAGGCAACAAGAACAGGAGAACAGTAAAGCGTATATTTCCCTGTGTCCTTAGTAAACCACAGGATGCACGCGCCCAGCAGAAGTATGAACGTAAACCAGCTGTGATAAGTGACGCTCCAAAGCTGTGACACGATAATAAACAACAAAACATAATATTGATATTTAGTGGCAAAATTAATAATTAATATAAACACTGTTACCAGGGATATTACTTATTTTAAAATTCATATGTTCTTCTGGTAAAATCAGAGGCAAGTAAAACTTCAACAAATATAAAAGGCGTAATATTTATTAAAGAACTCAACGACGCTTCGTCCGTTACATCGGGCGGACTTCATCAGGTAAAAGCAGAACTCAATGGCTAGAATTTTGAGAAAATTTAATATTAATGTGTATACTTATCCTTATAAAATAATTGGAAATATTTTACCAAAAATAAAAGACTCTGTGGATGATATATATAAGCGTGGTGCAATTTATAAAATTCCGTGCAAAGATTGTTCAAATGTATATATTGGTGAAACGGGCAGATGTTTTAATACTCGCTTATCGGAACATAAACGTGACTTGAAACCGATTAATTTGGCTAAATTAAAAGAAGACGATTTGAATAAAAAAACTGCATTAGTTAAGCATTGTTTTAATTGTGAACATAGGATTGACTTTGGTAATTTTGAAATATTGGATTATAACATTGACTATGATAAAAGAAAATTTTTAGAATCGTTTTATATTAATAATACAAAAAATTCAGTAAATGATAAAGATCGTAATGTTTTTCCAAAAATATACAGCAATATAAAAAATCTCAACTAATGTGGGTTTTCAACCAGTTAAATTTGTTTCTTTTGCACTAAGTAATTATTGAATTGTTATGTATGTTCGCTTCTCACCTTGTGTTTGTTGGTTTGTGTTTTTAACTTCTTGGTTTTTAAATACGGTGCGCGTTGTGTTCTGCTTTTACCTGATGAAGTCCGCCCGATGTAACGGACGAAACGTCGTTGAGTTCTTTAATAAATATTACGCCTTTTATATTTGTTGAAGTTTTACTTGCCTCTGATTTTACCAGAAGAACATATGAATTTTAAAATAAAATTAATGATAACGCTAATAAAAGCGAGAAAACGTGTTTAATGCGATTGCAAATTCAATTCCAAAAGCGAAAACTTTATAAAAAAAAAAAAAAGTGTTTGAAAATACACAAACACCAGTTGGCAACAAGCTTGTGGAATTATGACTGCAATCAAAACTTTAACGAGATATAATTCTTCATAATGTACACTGCAAAGGTCATAATAAAAGATGCTTCTAGCAAGCTTTGAAATACTAACAGCATGACTTATTTGAGTGATCATATTCAGAGTCGCAGTTTTAAATGCAGTATGACTGCAATCAAAACTTTAACGAGATATAATTCTTCATAATGTACACTGTAAAGGTCATAATAAAAGATGCTTCTAGTAAGCTTTGAAATACTAACAGCATGACTTATTTGAGTGATCATATTCAGAGTCGCAGTTTTAAATACAAAGCACAACATTGCATAAAATTGTTCAAGTGTGGCTTTTATCGAAAATGCGACCAGTAATATAAAACCTTAACAAGAAAAGGTTATAGATTAACCACATACCATCATCACAACCAAAGCAACGACATAGAATGAATATTGTTTTATGTCGGTGAACCACTGAGATATCTGCATCAGAGTTCCGTGTTTTGAAGTTGAAACTTGTCTGGAAATGGCGGCTACAAAAGATGAAAAAACAACAATTAGCGACCAGTAGCGCGTAAGTGCTTCAATCCCAAAAAGCTTTTAATTTAAACAAGGTGAAGTATTACGGACGGAGTTGCAATTACCATAAGCAAATTCAAGCCAATTGTATAATTACCAATCAACTGAATCACAAACTTAAATGTAATTAAATGATATCAAGCGTTTAAATAAACAACTAAAACACAATGACAAGGCAATGAAAAAAATGGCTGGCTTCGAATTCAAAATGATTTTATAAAGGCAAGTCAAAATTAAACCTCAACACACTATAAACGAATATCTTTATGCTGCAATAACGCACGACTATCAAAGCTATTTTAAAAATAAAATTTGACAGAGCAGGATGCATAGCAATCTCATATTACAGGGTAAGTGTAATGTTACCAGTTGTTAGCAGCAGCTCTCTGGAAAAATGGCTAACAGGTTGGGTACGCGACAATTTGGCAGGACCAATTTGGCGAGAGACAATACGATGGGACAAATTCGTCGGCAAGCCAATTTGTCGGAATGTCGATTTCTCGGCGAGCTGATTTGGCGGGAAAATACATAAAAATAATTTACCTTCACTGGCGTTGAAACGACAACAAAAAAGTTTCGTTATGTCACTAAGGCAATTGAAAAGGCAATTGCAATTGTTCAGCTGATAAGAGTGAAAATTCGCATTTAAAATTGTTAAATGCGTTAAATTTAAGTATGTTCCTAGACGAATATTCATCTAATTGTATTTACAATAGCTTAATTTCGAATATTTAAATTAAAAAAAAACTATGTAAATAGTTAAATTTTTGAACCAAGGCCGTTTAACAAATATCTTTTATAAAATTAAAGTTTTGCGGGCGTACAAAAATTGTGACGTCACAATAGGCATTATATTATATATAAATATTTTTCTGCAAATCGGCGTATCAGAAAAATACTGAATGACGGTTAAGTCAGAGCGGTTATTATCTTAAACCAGCGTTTCTCAAACCATGGGTTGCTAAGACTATGTGGATGGGTCGCGATCCAAATGTGAGTCGCCAAGATTACGCGGATGGGTCGCGAAAGCTTGTAAATTACCGCACGTAAAAGAGAAACATTTGCGCACACAAGATTTCAAAAGTGAAAACCCTTTTTTAAGAGAACATTACGATTTTAAGACGAAAATCAAGAAATCAGAGTCAGATTCAAGATGAAGACTTTTTTTTTTCGAAGATCACTACGTTTTTAAGACGAAAACCAAGAAATCGAAATAAGTTTGCTCACGAACAAATTTCCGCCCACACATATACAGGAGAAAATTAGACGATCATTGTTGGCTTACATAACAATTTCGTTTTGTTTCAATATGCGCTCACTCAAATTTATTTGGGTCGCAGTCATATTTGTAGATCGTTGTTTTTATCGATTTTGCGTCGCAGAAAAAAAGGTTTGAGAAATGCTGTCTTAAACTATTGAACCATGAAAATTATTTTAACTATTTTTTATTAGCTCGTTTCGTTATTATTATAGTTTGTTTCGTCTATTAGGCTCGTCAGAAACAATCAAAAATCTGAAAAATAAATACAAAGAGGAAAGCTTAACAAAGCGATAAAAAGTCGGCGAAAGAACTTGTGTAAAGTTTTTTTTCAGTGCCAGAATCATTAATAATGATAGTGGCCATAATAATTTCATATCTGAAAACATAAGCGTAAGCAACAAAAAAAAACTTTACACATTTGAAATTTAATCAAAAAAAATTTGTAATCGCTTTAACTTTTTAATCACTGCGGTGTTTTTCTTTTTGTTTTTAAGTTCTTTTGCCGACTTTTTACCGCTTTGTAAGATCTTTGATTGCTTTCTGACGAGCCTATACAGTATACACGAAACAAACTGTTAGAGCTAACAAAAAATAGTTCAAATAATTTTCATGATTCGATGGTTTAAGACAGCGTGGTCCAACTACGGGCCCGCGGAACAATTTTGCACAAGTCTTGTCGATTACAAGCAGCGGCAACTTTTTTTTTTGAAGAACGCTATGATTTTGGGACGAAAATAGGAATTTCGTAGATCGATTCCAATTGAAGACCTTTTTTTTTTAGAGAACACCCTGATTTTGGGACAAAAATAGGTGTTTTTAGCCGACTGAGGCCCGCAAACTCGAATAATTTTGAAAAGTGGCCCACAAGAGTGCAGAAGTTGGACCACCCTGGTTTAAGATAATAACCGCTGTGACTTAACCGTCATTCAGTATTTTTCTGATACGCCGATCTGCAGAAAAATATTTATATAATATAATGCCTATTGTGACGTCACAATTTTTGTACGCCCGCAAAACTTCAATATCGTAAAAGATATTTGTTAAACGACCTTGGTTCAAAAATTTAATTATTTACATAGTTTTTTTTAATTTAAATATTCGAAATTAAGCTATTGTAAATACAATTAGATGAATATTCGGCTAGGAACATACTTAAATTTAACGCATTTAACAATTTAAATGCGAATTTTCACTCTTATCAGCTGAACAATTGCAATTGCCTTTTCAATTGCCTTAGTGACATAACGAAACTTTTTTGTTGTCGTTTCAACGCCAGTGAAAGTAAATTATTTTTATGTATTTTCCGGCCAAATTAGCTCCCCGAGGAATTGGGATGCCGACAAATTGGCTTGCCGACGAATTTGTTCAATCGAATTGTCTCCCGCGAAATTGTCTTGCTTCTATCAGTTTACGGTTCAACTGCTTGAAATGAAGATATTGGTTTCTGACGAGACTAATTTCAATGGCACCGTTTCTTTGCAAAAGCAAAATGCTTTATTATCAAAACTATATGCGAAAAATGCATTGCAACAGGCACGGTTTAACTGGTAAAATTGGAGCTTAATCTATGGCTTAAAATGAATCAAGCTAACTTAATGTCGTCGCTTCAAAGTTAACAATCGTTTTCATTTCTTCATATTTTTATTAATTTCGGCAAAATCTACCGGCAACATCATACAATTATAAATCTCCTACTAGGTTATGTAAACAAGCAGAAGAATTTACCCATAAACACATTTCAAACCTGACGGCTGTGGTGCGGCTGAAGTGGATGGACCCTCCGAATCTTCAGAATCAACATTGCCATTATTTTTGTCAGCGTGACTTGCTATGCTTGTAGGAGTTACAGGGTGGATGTCGTTTTCTGAGTCGGTGGGTGACTCGATTTTAATAGTTGGATTTTTATCTAATTTGGTTTTTTGAAGAGGTTTTGCAGGTGGATTAACAGCTTGATAGTTTTGCGGAATTTCTTCTTCTTCAACTAAAGGCTATAAAAAGCATGAAGTGTATTAAAAATTTAATAAAATATCGGCAAAAAAAAAAAAAAGATACAATATGTATCTTGAACTTATAAAATATACTTCTTCATAGTGGATAAAATTTTGTTGTTTGCTTAAAATTAATTTTTAAAAATCACACCAGAGTATAACTTCAAGCAATTATTTTCAATACAAAAAAGAATGTAAACCCAATACAAAAATATTTTAAATACAAAACTATATTTTAGTAATGAAAAATGGAAATAAGATTAGTTAATAAAGCTACTTCTGACTGCCATCTGAAAACTAACAAAAGATATTTTTTTAAATGTTTAATACTTCATCAATAAAAAACTAACATTTTGATAAAATTTTATAAAAATGTCATTGCAGTTGCACTCATGAGCAGTAGCAGCATACATAAGTCAGCAATAATGTGATAATCAATTACATGCCAGAAAAACAATATCATATTAAACCAAAAAACCTTCACCCAGTTTGCATTTTGCAATATTTTTTCTGTGAGAGTTAAATAGATTATGACTTGTGGCAGCATGCAACCTGCAAAAGTAGCTTTTCCAGCTGACCACATGTGCTACAAAATAACACTTGTATTAAGGGCTGGGAAGCAAGCCTAATTTGGTTAGGTTCCAGCTTTAGCTCTGGAGCCAATTATTTTTTAACTGTGGCTCTGGCTTTGACTCCAGCTCTGCTCCAGCTCCAAATCAAATTTGACAATATACTCGTATATATTGGCCAATAAGGCAAAGTTAGATAAAATATCGATAATCAAAAATTTACTAACTTGCACTTGACTACAATCCTAGGATCAATTATATATTATCCAAGGGCCCAATATTATCTAAGAATCTTCTATATTATCCAAGGCTACAACCCTTGAATAAATTATATACTGTTTGTCAAACAAAAGACTCGATTATATCCAGCACATTCACAGACATAACAAATTTTCCAAACACAATCATCACTGAAGATGTCAATTGAAGACCAAAGCGTAACTTCAAACACATACACTCCAACATGTCTACCACCCCATCAAACTTAACAGCCTACTTCATTACATATCACAACAGTTTCAACAGACTTGCATGACTGCACTAGCTGGCAAACCATCTACTCTCTCACATCAAATCACTTATTGTTCTCACCACCTCAGCAAATATCACAAGACCAAAACACCTCCATCTCACTTTACTAAAACAATAAAAAGCTATCAAAAGGCCGATTAGACAGCATTTAAACAACATGTTAAACTTCTGTATCCAACATTATTTAACATTTGACATTGCAATCCCCTAAGAGATGTACAAATCACAACATATAATGATGACATAACAATTGCTGCATCTCACACCAAACACTCTTAAGGTTCAACAACTCATTCAACCATATCATCACAAAATCTATGAATGGGGCACCACTAACAATCTTCATATAAACACAGACAAAACTACAATTACACTTTTTGCAGCAAACCCAGTTAAATATGACACAACTCATTCACTTACAGATAAATTAAACAATTAAACATTACCAACAAAACATTCTTGGAATTACTCTGGACTCAAAATTAACATTTTCATAACACATAAATCTCACCATCAGTAAAGCAAAAAGAACGTTTTATATTTTCAAAGCATTCACTTCCACCAAATAAGGTAAACAAAAAGAATTAATTGTCTCAAAATTTAAAGCTACCACTCATCCCATTTTGAAATATGCAAACACCATATTTCAACACCCCTTCATATCAAACACCAACATCAAGGAACTGCAAACCATTTAAAACACAGATTTGCATATTGCTTCTGGCTGCACACAAAATACAAACACTAAACACTTACATGGTGAAATCAGTATTGTCCCAATGGGCAGTGGGCACCAATATCAAATTCCATGCTACTCAATCTAAACAATTGACTCAAACACAAACATACCCTTTACATGACCTTATTGCATATTCAGATTCACCCAGAAACATGATAGCCACAATCGTTTATAGCAATGAATACACTAACATCATTATCATCACTGGTCCAAACCTAATACCCAAATAATTTAAAAAAAACATCAAGCACATTCACACTACCATCATTTCACAATTCCTCAGTTCCAGAAAAAACAACAAAGTTACTAACATCAAACCAAATGACATTCATTCATCAAAACAACATTACCACATCATATGCATAAAAAACTGGAACAGCTTGAGTCAACAAACCACCACAGTTGCAAAGTTACTTACATGCAGTGAACCATGACACTTACATGCCATAATGCCCACTATGCTTGTAACACACACATAATAACATTAATCCCCACTTTAACTGTAGTCAAGTACCAACACAACACCACACCATTAATCAGGGGAAAAAGGCTTTGAAAGCAGCAAAGGTAATCCAAGAATAAAAATCTAAATTGGCTACTTCAAGAGCTTAAGAGATGGCTACTCCTTTGAGGAGGGGCAACAACAACATCAATAATATATTTTCTTCGATTTTAAAATTTTATTTTAATTAAGTAATTAATTAGCTGACTTCCAAATGAAAAAAAAAATTTTTTAGGAGCTGGAGCCAGTAAAAATACTGATGGCTCTAGCTTCACAAAATATGAGCAACTTGGCCCCAGCTTTTCCAAAATTGGCTGGCTTCAGGCTCCAGCTGCAGCTCTCCAGCCCTAGTTGTATTTATATGAAGTTGTTAAAACCAGGGCTGCAGAGCTGGAGCTGGAGCTGGAGCTAGGAGCCAGATCTCAAGAAAAATTAAAGATTTGAAGCTGAAGCTAGAGCAAGTTACTTTTAAAATGCCGGAGCAGAGCCGGAGTTGGAGCCAGTGATTTTTAAACTGCTGGAGCAGAGCTGAAGCCATAGATTTTTAAAATGCTGGAGCAGAACTGGAGCTGGAGCCAGTTATTTTCAAGATGCTGGAGCAGAGCAGAGCAGGAACCAGTTATTTTAAAGATGCTAATGCATAGCTGGAGTTAGTCTTTTTAAATAAGAGTACCATATTCAGTTTTAGTATACAGAGTGTCTAGCAAGTACTTTTTGTACTTTTACTAAATGTATTTTTTGGTATTTTTTTGTTTATATACTTTTTATAAGTAATTCCAGTTGTTTTTCCTATTTATAAACCTCAGGGGGATTTTTGAATATTGTAGTCGATTATAAAACTGAGTATTTATATTTATTATATAGAAGTTATTTCAATGAGTTGAAGGAATATTCATTATTATACGTTATTTAATCCAAGGGCCTTGGCAATCCCTAGGACTGAGCCCCTCATTTTTTCTTTTTTAATAGTACATATTTCCAAGGTGTTTACCAGTGAATTTATTATGAAGGATTTACGAAGTGTGTTTGAAAAGTATCGGGACTGTATGCTTTGCACAAACAACACTTGCAACAGTGATAAAAGCTTTGTTTTTTAAGTTGGCGCAATGTCTTGTGGTTGTAAAAATGTAGTTTCAGCATTCTGTGACAACCATATGCTTTTTTACAGGCTTTTCTTGAAAGGCGCTTTACTGTAGTTCGTTTTGGGATAATTTATTTAGTAAATATTTTTTTCTTTTTTTTTCTTCTTTTGTTAACAAATAATGAGCATTGAACAAAGAATCAACTTGAAGTTTCTCGTTCGACTTGGAAAAACTCCAACTGAAACATTCAATTTGCTCCAAGAAGTTTACGGAGATGCTACGATGTCAAGAACTCGGATTTTTGAGTGGCACAAGAGGTTCAGAGAGGGAAGAGAGGATGTGGATGATGATCCTAAGAGTGGAAGGCCAACAACAAGCAGAACAAACGAAAATGTTGAGCGTGTGAGAGAAAAAGTGCGCAGTGACCACCGCCTTACTGTTAGAATGATAGCAGATGAGTTGAGCATGAATAGTGAGAGGGTGTGGAGGATCATTACAGAAGATCTGGGGATGAGGAAGGTTTGTGCGAAAATGGTACCAAGGTTGCTGAATGATGGGCAAAAGGAAAATCGTGTGCAAGTGTGTCAAGACATCCTGAAACAACTTGAAATTACACCAGATCTGCTGAGTAGAGTTGTTACCAGTGATGAGTCGTGGATCTTCAAGTACGATCCACTCACCAAACGGCAGAGCCTTGAATGGAAGAGTGCATCCTCACCAAGACCCAAGAAAGCAAGGCTGTTCAAGTCCAAAATTAAGGTGATGCTGATTGTTTTCTTTGATGTTCATGGAATTGTTCATCTAGAATTCTTGCCACAGGGCCAAACAATTAACCAGAATGTTTACAAAGACATCTTGCGACGTTTGATGCGTTCGGTAAGGGAGAAAAGAAGAGAATTGTGGGAGACAAAGTCATGGCTGCTTCATCATGACAATGCTCCTGCTCACAATGCCTTAAGCATACGACAATTTCTTGCAGAAAATAACATTGCCGTGCTGGAGCAACCACCCTACTCGCCAGATCTGGCTCCCTGTGATTTTTTCTTGTTTCCTAAGCTCAAGGGAGTCATTAAAGGAACCCGTTTTCAAGACTCAAAAGCCATAACAACAGCCGTAACAAAGGAACTACGAGCGATCCCAATGGAATCTTTCCAGAAGTGCAAAGAAGCATGGCAGCAGAGATTAGAAAAGTGCATTCGAGCTCAAGGAGATTACTTTGAAGGGGACAAGTTGTAATTTTTACGTGGCATTTCAAATAAAATAATTATTTACACAGTCCCGTTACTTTTCAAACAGCCCTCGTATTATTATATTAAGAAATATAAAAGCCTAAAAGGCATAACTACAGCCTTTAGGGATTATCATAGTCACTACATTATCAATTGTGAAAGTAATCTGAATTCTATAAAGCAGTCTGATGAATCACGTGATTGTGATGAAATGCCTTGAGTTTTTCTTACTTCATACCTATAGTAGTGTCTTTATTAATTTTGTGTATATACATAGACTGCACTAACTCAAACATAATTTCAAATCAATCATTTACAATAAATCTGGATATGAAGCAAGTTTTTAATAGTGTTAAAGCAAATACATAGTCAAAAATACTGGAGTGGAGTTGGAGCCAGTCATTTTAAAGATGCTGTAGCAGAGCTGGAGCTGGAGCCATAGATTTTTAAAGATGCTGGAGTGGAGCTAGAGCTGGAGCTGGAGCCAGTTACTTTTAAAATGCTGGAGCAGAGCTGGAGCTGGAACCATAGATTTTTTTGCCAGCTCCACAGCCTTGATTAAAACACTTAATGCTTCAAAAATAAAATGTGATGTTAATTTGGGTATTACACTCTAGTTAACACCCAAATTAACATCACATTTTATTTTTTATTTGGGTATTACACTGTTAATTTGGGTATTACACTCTAGTTAAGCAAAGCAGGCTACGCCGTCTTAAAAACGGCGTTCCTCAGGGATCGGTCTTGGCTCCCCTCCTATTTAACATCTATACGTACGATCTTCCTTCCATGATTTCCAGAAAGTTTGCTTATGCTGATGATTTAGCATTGTTGCACTCTTCTGGAAACTGGAAGGACTTGGAGGGGACCTTAAGCCAAGACATGTCCACACTGTCAGCGTATCTCCAGACTTGGAGGTTGAAGCTCAGTCACACTAAGACGGTGACGACAGCCTTTCACTTAAACAACCGAGAGGCCAAACGTGAGCTAAAGGTCTACAACAATAGTAGACTTTTACCGTTCTGTCCAACCCCTACATACCTTGGGGTAAAACTGGACAGATCGCTCACGTTTCGTCACCATTTAGTGGCATTGCGCAAAAAACTATCATCGCGCGTCACACTGTTGAGGCGACTCGTGGGCTCGGGATGGGGTGCTGGTGCTAAAACACTACGCATAGCCACCTTGTCTCTAGTCTACTCAACAGCTGAGTACTGTGCGCCAGTCTGGTGTCGCAGTGCTCACACTCGCCTCATTGACAGTGTCTTGAATGACGCCTTGCGCATAGTTACTGGATGCCTGCGTCCCACTCCAATGGACCACCTACCTGTACTTTCAGGCATCCAGCCAGCTGAGCTTCGCCGACTGGGAGCGACACTCTCCTTGGCTTACCGTGGATCTCTGGACCCCGATCATATTTTGCATGGTCTGTTAAATGGGTCCTCAGATACTGGCCAAGTGAGATTAAGATCCAGACGCCCGTTTGTGCCAGGTGCGCGGAATCTCTTGGACAATCTTGCCAGACTTGGCATCCGCGCCTCTGAATGGACAAATCACAAATGGAATGCGGAGTACTGTGAAAATGCTTCCAGGCTCCGTGCTTTTGTGCCCGGGACCAGTGTCAGGCCTGTTGGGATGGGCTTACCCCGAGCAGCTTGGGTTAAGCTCAACCGCCTGCGGACTGGTGTTGGGCGATTCCATTCGTCCATGCACAAATGGGGTCTCGCTCCTTCACCGAATTGCGAGTGTGGCCCCTCAGAGCAAACCGCAGACCATGTACTAACAGCGTGCCCCATACATCGGGCACCACATGGAGCACGCGGTCTGACGGTTTTCGATGATGAAACTCGATGCTGGCTTAATAACATCACTGCCAGCATCTGATTCAGGCAGTGCAGCAGTCTGGGGTAGTAAAAGGATAAACCCTCGGCCCCAGTTCTGTTTGTGTCTGGCCTGGAGTGGATGCCCTTCAAACGATGACGAAACGATGACACTCTAGTTTCCCTACAAGGATGTCAAGATACCTCAATATATCAGTATTGGAGTATGGCAGCATAAACTTGAAATCAGAGATCAAAATTTTTGTTAGTTTTGCAACCATAATAAAAATTACAATCTTATACACAGTTCATCAGCACTATTATTTGATAGCAATTACAAAATCCACCTGATGAAAAAAAGGCTTGGTCATTTATGACCAAAATCCTACACATTGCAACCATTAACCTAAATACCCTATTTTACTCTGATGCACATTGAAAAAGATTAAAATACATACAGGGTGTCAAGAAAGTTCCCGATCGATTTTTAAATTTAATGTAATTCAAAAACTTCAATGAATTATGATAAGTTCTGTATGTCATTTTTCCACTTAATCCTCCTTTTCAATGTTTCAGATACACTTTTCAAATTTTTTTGGCTAAAATAATAATAAAATGAGTAAAAGAGCTGCAATCATTCAACTTCATCGTGCGGGACATTCAAATTCTAAAATTATGAAGTTGCTAAAAGCACCAAAATCAACTGTTCGCGATACAATCTTGCGCTTCCAAGAACTTGGAACCATGGAGGATCGGGATAGGAGTGGACGACCTCAATCCACTCGCACTCCAGCAAAGATCAAGGCCCTCAGGGAGAGAATTCGGAGGAACCCCAAACGATCCTTGAGGAAAACGGCTAAAGACATGAATATCAGCCATGAGTCTGTCAGAACAATTGTTGAACAGGATCTCAAAATGTCCCCATACAAAATCAGGACAAGACAACTCCTAACTGACCTCCAGAAGCGAAAAAGAAAGGAGAGGGCCAAAATTCTGCTGAACCGTCTGAAGGGAGGCACGGAGAAAGGCGAAATCGTTTTTTCAGACGAAAAACTCTTCTCGGTGGAGGCGAAGTTCAACACCCAGAATGACAGGATTCTCGGAAAGTCGCCCAAGGACCTCCCTGATCATCTTCGATTCGTTTCACGCCGACAGAAACCCTCGTCTGTGATGGTATGGGGTGCGATCTCCAAATCTTGGAAATCTCCCCTCATTTTTGTTAAAGAGGGGGTCAAAGTGAATACAGATTCGTATGTCAATGATATTTTAACCCCTGCCCTTGCATCAATGAAGGAAAAGTTCAAAAATAAGTCCTTCACCTTCCAACAAGACGGCACACCTTCTCACACATCAAAGAAGACGCAGAAGTGGTGCGAAGAGCACTTTCCTTCATTCTGGACCAAAGATTTGTGGCCACCATCTTTGCCCGATCTCAATCCTATGGATTTCTGTGTGTGGGGTATTCTGGAAAAAGAAGCCTGTTCTTCACCCCATAACAATCTGGAGGATCTTCGAGCTTCCCTGAAACGAGCATGGGAGAAAATTCCTCAAGATGCCCTTCGTGCTGCTTGTCAGAATTTCCGACAGAGGCTCCAACGTGTTATTGATACAGATGGGGGTCATTTTGAATAAACCAGATTTTTTTATGTTCATGGAGCTTTGTTCTATCACCACAATAAACCTTTTGTTGATTTAACCTTCTGTCATTAGCCCTATATAATTTTGTTTAGGATCGGGAACTTTCTTGACACCCTGTACTTCCAGTGAGATTGACATTTTCCCAAAACTGTTTCCGGAAGTATGCAGTATGCATGCAGATCAAATACTAAATATCAGCTGTGGTGTAACCCTTTAATTGGGAAAAAGTCAAAAGAAGATGATAATAGCAAAGATAAACTTTCTCAAAAACAAACTTTTGCATGCCAGACAATGTTTCACTTTAATTGATTTCATTAATATTAATGTACTTTTGGATGTTGCATAATTATTTACAATTCTTTGATTGACTACAATATGCAATTTTTAGATACACTAATAAAAGATACAACAAAATTTTAAGTATTTTTAACCAAATAAAACTTTGCTTTAAGTATGCTTATGAAAGCAATTTGTTTTTTAAACAATATGCAAAATTTTAATGATACCAGGGGTTGATTTGTTTTCAAACAGATATGTCAATGCCAACTTATAATAAAAAGCAATAATGCATGCTTTAAAAACAAAGTGGAAAACATGCATGCACACAAAATTCATGCTTAGCAAAATAATCGCACTTGCAATGTTGCTCCATCTGTTTCATTAACAGAATACACCTGCAAGTTATTGGTTTAATCATCAAAAAATTGGAAAACATATTTAAATAAAAAGTGGTTCTATTTACATTTAATAAATTTTTTAATTAAATTTTTACAATAGATCTTTTTTATTTTACTTATACCCAACCAGTACAATATAACTACCTAAAAATAATAAACAAAGTTTGAAAAAAAAATCAAATTTAGATTTCTATTTGTCATCAAAAGCAAAAACCAGAAAAACAGTTTTGGTATAAGGTATCAACTATAAAGTGCTTGATGAAAAAATATATTATTTAGAATAAAATACTCAGAGATGGGCAGTACTATGTACTAAAGTACTGCAGTATTTTTTAATGCCATTACTGGTACCGTCAGTACTTGGTACCAAATACAATACTGCAGTACTTTTTCATAAAAAGTACCACAGTACTTGCAACTTTTTTTAGTTTTCTGAGCAGAATTAATAATTGCAATAATTGCATCAGTATCATGCAGCATTGTAGCTGCTTCAACAACTATGATTCCATTGTATAATTCTAGTGTCATTGAAAAGTTTTTCTGCAAGCATTACAACATGTTTTTGTTTTTCGTATTGATTGCAGATTCAAAAGAGTTTCTTGATTTACAGATATAAAGATTACAGATTACATTACTAATTGAGAGTTGTTATAGTTATGTGAGTACCAGCACTTTCCCCTGTCTATCTAGTGCTATTTACTAGTTCATTTAAGTAGGGTCAGGTTAAAGAACTTTTTATGCACTTCATAGCCAATAGCCAATTTAGTACTTTTTGTTTAGGCTTAGCTTACTCTGGCTAGTAGGGTAGTTTGTGTAGACTAGCATTTTACTTGTGTCTCAAATAAGAACTAAAAAAGTAAATAAAAAATTCCAATCCACTGTAATACCTCGGCATCTCTAAAAGTATTTGTCTGCTAGATTTTTTGGTTGTTTGCCAATCCACATATATAGCATTGAATAAGCAGGTACGGTATTGCTTGAAGGTTGCCCTAAGTATAACCCCTTCAATGTTTTTCTATAAGTCAGAGGCATAAATAGAGGTGAAGTAAGATAAAAATCAATAAATATTTCAAATCTTGAAAAAGAATACCGGATTTTTGTATGAAGCTTATTTTGGCTTATTTCTTTTAATAATTCTCAATCATGTTATTACAATGTGTGTAGAAAAAAACAAAACTTAAAAGTGGTTAAAAAAATGTTATTTTAACTTATTGATTAAATAGCAGGTTTTGTTTTGATTAATTAAAGAAAGGTCATAAATTACCTAAGCACTTGAAGTTTTACTTTATATAATTATACTTATATCATTTTTTTTACCACAGCGTCGATCTACATTATTTGGCCTTTATATACATATCCATTATCGGTGTTTTTCTTGAAAATTTACTCAAACTCCAATTTTTGAACAATGTTAACAAAATGAAGAGGTTACTCAAAATAAATTCAACTAATAAAATTCCAATAAACACAAAAAAATATCACAATCATTGATAAGTGTTAATATTAAACTTAATGGAAAATGCACCAACAGAGGTTATTAGACTTTTTTTTATTCAAGCAGATGATGCAACAAATGTAGCAGAGTTAGAAGACCCCTGCTTCAGCTTTTTTCTTATATTTTTGCTTGTAACAAGAACAAGCAGTGGAAATTATTTTATAACATTACACACTGGTATCAAAATTTTGCATAAATAACTTGGCATGAATAACTATTTCATTTTTATATGTGACATTCTGTACAGTACAATACCTAAATAATTCTGCATTTATTTTTTCTCTTTGTAAGTTTATGTTAGAAATAACTTCTAAAAGAATAGCCTACTTTTTTTTGTTGCACTGAGCATGTAATAAAAATGACCAAAAAATTGAAATATATAGATTCATTTTAAAAGTGAAATTTTAAGAAATATTTGTCATAATTTCCTTCAGGTAATCAAAACTATCAAAGGGCTTTTGTCCTACTTTTGGATTACGCTGCAGACTGTATCAAACATTTATGTAAACAAGATCAAAAGGCATTTGAATAGAATATACAAGGTAACCATAAAGTCATGCACCAAGATAAATATGAAAATTCCAAAGATACCAAAATAATGGAATCATTTGATCTTGAAACACTGTCTTCTGGTGAACATTTTGAACATCTGTAAGTTATCTGTCTTTTCTTGTGTTGCTTTTAATAAATCAACTTGTTAAATTAATATATGGTTTCTGAAAAAATTGATAAATTGTGAGTTTTAACCTGGCGTGCGACTTTATAACCACCCTGTATATTGTAATGCTTGAGTGCAATATCATTCATTGTTTGTACTGATGTTTTATTTTTCTAATCCAATGTCAAAATTTATACTATAATTGAATAATTTTTTTTTAAAAAATGTCATCATTGTCAATTATGACCAAACCAATAATTAACCAAAATTACTCAGGGTAGAAATTCATTTCAATGATAACGACTGTCTTGGAAAATGTTTTGATGATTAAATTGCTTCTTTACATCATTATTGTCATGATGGCCATTAAAAAGCATGGCACAAAAAGCTTCTGGCATGGCTTTACTAAAATTCATTTTTAACAAATACGGGTCAAATTTTGTCAGGAAGTTTATTGCAGGTCATAATTGGTGCAAAAATTAAAATATCTTCTTTTTTGTTTTCACTTAAATGTTAATAATTTTAATGTGTTATTTTTGAATTAACCTCTTTGATAACCAGAATTCAGACCACAACTTTAGTTAAAGACCAAACAAAAAAGGTCAAGAAGTTGATATACCTACTTGTTTTATTTTTGTATAAAGCGAAAAACCTCTACTGAGATGAAAAATAAGTATTTTAAGTTTTCTGCACATTATTGAATTGGTTCGAAGCACAGCAATAATTTAATCAATTATCTAATTACAAATTCCTTGGCAAGCTTCAACAATAGACTTCATGGGTCTTGGGTTCATTTATTCATTTACTCATTTTTATTCTCAATCATTATTAAACAGTTTAACACAAAAATTATAAATATTAAAAAGATCAAGAAGAGGAAGTAGCAAAACATCAGACATTAACACATGCATATGATAATCAAAAAATGAAAGTACAAAACAGCAGAAAGCATAGTTGCAACACCTTAATCAGATAAAAATATAAGAAATAAGAAAGAAAAAACAATATATAATGATAATATTATCAAACAAATTGAAAGATTAAATAACCAGTGCATGACTAGTCTGTGTAATGATGATGGGTGGCACAGCTAGCCAAGATGGGAATTTAGCTTAACTGAGTAAGTAAAGAAAAGCCACCCATAAAAAGAAACCTCACCTGGGCAGCACTGCTCTGACAAAATGTAATTAATTCAATATACCATAAAGTTAAAATAAAAAATTATATGCCTGAACATTAGCCAAGTTTGACTATAAAACATTCTTATATTGAGGCTACACTAACATACTCAAAAAAAGCTTGCAAAAACAAAAATATTTAATTTCATCAAAGCAATCAACCTTAACCAAAAATTATAACATTTTGAAATAATCATAAAAAAGTACAACATAACACATAAAATTTCGTTTTCTCATGGAATGAATTGTATTTCTTTTTATTGTTTGAAAAGGTTCATTACGAAAATTGTTCAAAAAATCAGGTGAATTTTGAGAAATATTTGTTGTTGCAAAAATTGAAGCATTGTGACAAAATCACAAAGATCAAAGCATTTTGATAATAAAATAAAATTTTGCTGAAATAGATTTTCTTTTTCTATGAACTGCTGTAATTTCCCTAAGGGGATTTCAACTGTGAAAGACAGAAAGAAAGGTCTTATAAAAATTTCTATAAAGGATTTTTAAAGTATCTTATAAAAAAATAAGCTTTTAAAAAAACGAATTTAACAAACTTTTAGATTTTGCAAGTTGTTGTTCTTCTTTTTTCTCAGAAAACTTTAAATAATTTGATGAAGTAATTAAGTACAAGTTCAAGACAATTTACAAAAAAATCAAGTTAATAAATCAATGACAAAATTTGCCAATTGCAATGAAAATTCAATTAATTTTTTTTTATGAGATGCACACAATTCTTTTATTGTTTTGGTAGCTTAATTTTGGTTGTGTTTTTTTTGTCATATACATTTGAAATGATCCTTTTATCTCATGGCAGGGTTTCTTTTGGTGGGTTTCTTTGTCGGCCTGACCCCTTTGGTCACAGAGTTTGTTGTTTCTCTCACCCATGATTATGCAACATTCTCTTTAAGTGGGTCAGATGTGTAAATTTTATTGTGATACAGTATTGTTACTACCTTTTGTGCTTATGTATACATTTTTTATTTTTTTAAAATTTATCTTAATTATTTCTATTTTTTTTTTGTAAAAATTAATATAGCTACTTTGTTTTAAAAGTAGTGACCACAAACAATTGATGTTGTGCATGTAATATCGTATATTGTTCAGCCACTGTTTCCTATTTTGCAATCAATTTGTCAATAAGAACTTCAAAATATAATACCTTGATTGCAAATAAAACTGAATTGAAATGAAAGACTCTTACTTTTAAATTTACGATCAATCAAACCACCAAAGTTGTTAACTTTCTGAAACCACTCTCTTGTTTTCAGTCAATTTACAAAAGTTGACTACCCATTGAAAACTCGCTTTTTTAATCCAAAAGAATATTTTATTCCAATATTTAAGTATATATATTGAAAGAGTATGAAATTCTTTTTCTATATAACCTTGAATGACATTTCTAGCACTAGTAATTGTCAAGATATAAGCAAGCAAAGTGAGCAAGCATTTTCTGCCACCCTTCCCCCAGTCACACAAAGTTTCCAAAAAAACCAGTCTGAATAGGGTTATCCCTCACTAAGGGAGCATTTTACAACTAAAACCTTTTATATGCTAATGCATCTAAGTCATAAAATTGCGCACTCCACATTTTTTGTGGCTACCTTGAACAACAGTTAAAAGCATATTTTGTAATAATAATTAAATATCTATAATCTATAAAGTGCTTTCTGTTGCAAGTTACAGTTAGTTAAAACTATAGATTTCATTGGTATTCCAGTTTGCAATAGCTCATTAGCAAAAGCAGTATTATTTTCTTTCACTTTGTGCTACTGAAATATAAAAATCTATCACAAGTAATTTCTCACAATTCTGTTTTACAACATATGTCTGCATAGAGAACATAGAAAAAACAGAAAAAGTTTAACTATTCTTTTAACATGATCAAATAAAAATAATCAATATGTTAAGATCATTGTGGCACAATAAATAAAAATTGAAATTTTTACTTTAACACACAGCAGGGTGCCTTTAGTGTTCAAGTCAATGTTATTTGTAAATTAAAAGCTAGATATGGCACAAAACTGCCAGTCTTTTTTAATCCACAGCTTTTTTAACAGAAAAATAAATTGTTCTATAGAAAGTGAGGTAGCTCTCCAAAAGATAAAAATGTGCCTGAAAGTATGTCAAATAAAGTTCAAGTTAGTGTTACTTTTTCATTCTCTAACCCAGTGGTTCCCAATCTTTTAAACATAGCCCTCAGCTGTTCAATCTGAAAGTGTTTTTTACCTCCTGTACATTGCAATAATTGTAACACAACACCAATAAGAAACTTTTGATAAATGTTGTTAACTGAATAATTATTTGATAATTTCTCTTATTGTTAACAAAATAATAATGGCAAGACAAATTTAGGCCTACAATCAGGAACATAAATAATAATAAAATCAAAGTACAGTATTTATAACCTTCAATGTAAAACTTCAGAATAAAAAGTAGACTCAATATAATTTGAAACATCTTTTATTGAGGACTAGTAGCATATTTAGGGGGCAAGATCACTAATACAAGAAATCAGAGACAGATTCAAAGCGAAGACTTTTTTTTAGAAATCACTTGGATTTTGCGAAGAAAAATTGACAAAACTGAGACAGATTCAAAATGAAGACCTTTTTTCACAACCTAAAAATTTTTTCCACTAAGCATAATTGATTGTAGTTGTATGGCCCCCCATTCAAAAATCCTCTGTACACCACTGTAAAGGACCTTGCAGAATTGTGACTCATTCCATCATCATCTTTTATTGTTTTTTTTTAATCCATTAATCACCAGTTGACTTGTTCTTGTTCAACCCCAGCCCAAATAATTAATGAACCTTTGGCTTCGCCAATACAATTTTACTTGAAAATAGTTTCCAAAAGTAATCAAATAATCCTGACTTACATCTTGAAAACGACATTATTTTTTATCTCTATACTAGCTAATTTACCAAAAAATACTTATAATGCAATACTCAGTTAGATACATAGGGTCTTGTTTTTGTTTCATTAAATACAATTTTTGAATGTCAAATAAAATTCTGTATGACAGAGGAGTTTGAGTCATTATTATTAAATTGAATTATTTAAAAGTACTGAGTACCAGTACTGCAGTACTTTTTTGCTACTGGTACTGCAGTATTATTTTAGCAAGATACCAAGTACTGGTACTGGGGGGTACTATTAAGAAGTACTGTGCCCACCACTGAAAATACTGTACAAGTAAATATGGCTTATGTGACAAACTTACTTTTTCAATCACGTACTTTAAAAAACTGCAAACTTTGGAAGATTAGCTTGAAATAGTGTTTACACTTTTCCTAAACTGCTGTTACGAAACATTAATGGCACAAATACTCCCTTGATGTACACTAATTACATAGCTATGGGCTGAAATAAAACAAGGATATTGCAACTCTTAAATAAACTTAATTTAATAAAAAGATGGCAAAGAATCTACAGTCATAACTATAAATTATGTTTTACCAAAGCTTTTAAATTTGTGTGACAATGACCTGGGCTAGCAGTGTCTTTAGGAAAAAAGCATTATTTTCTAATAAATAAACCCTTTATTTTCTTTTTAAAAAATTTTTAAACATAAGGGTGCAGCTTCTGTCTTAGCTTAAACTACAAAAAATAAGCACCACATTGTATCATACAGGCCTAATGAAATTCATATTGTTAAAAAGTTGCACTCTTAAATAAACACACATTTACATATAGGAAAATTGCTCTGCACTAAACCCAATGTAGATTGTAAACATTGGGATCAGTGTCATTGTTAATGTATAATAATGCAAAAAGAACCAATTCATGCAAACTTGAAAAAAATTAGTTTGAAATAAAATGATTATGATAAAAAAAATATTTACTAAATGAATGATACAATAGTTTCTTTAAGCTATGCTGATAAAAAAATACAAAAAGTTGTGTAAAAAAATAAAAAGTGTATTGATATCTTTCATATGTAAAAAAATTTGCAATGTATGCAAAAATATTTACAGCAATTAATGATAAATTTTAAAAAACTGTACAGATTCTTAGTATATACAAACTTGACATTACTGTAAAAATGTCTTTAGCATTCTGTTAAGTATGAAAATTACACTAGTGCAGTGGTTATTATTTTTGTCCATGGCTTTGAAATTTGGCAGTATGGTCAAGTGGTTAAAAACACCACAATTGTGATCGAAATTGTTGCAATTCAAAACCTACTTCACCATTCTATTGTACCCTTGGAAAAGACACTTTACAGCATTTTCTTCTACTTTGGCAGTCTTAGCAAGCAGTTCTAAATTTCAATCATATCTCTAATAAAAACTAAAAAGCCTAATAAAAGAATTTAATGGAACAGTAATATCTTGGTATCTCTGGAAGCAGGTAGATGTAATTGCTTGACTTGTTGTTGTTCTATATATATAGCACCTCCGATGCTTTCTTGTGAGTCAGGCAGATGAAAATATAAAACCATGTTAATTTCCAGGCCAACCAAATCACAGTTTGTGTTGTCAATGGCTCAACAATGTTGCAAAATAAGGGGTTCTGTGGCTGAAGTGCAATGTTATGCAGGTGAGCACTTTAATTTAATACACTATTTTATGTATGAAGCAAGTATAATTAAAAGATTAAATTTAATTTGGCTTATAATTGATGGAAATTTAAACCTGAATAAACAACTTTTTAAAGTAAAGAGATGCTTTTGCTTGGAATAAAGTTTTATTAAGTATTAAGAAGTTGAATCATATAAAAAAATTTTGTAAAGAATTTTAAAAGCAACTTGTAAAATTGTAAATGTTAATTCTAATAGAAGCAGAGTCAATTTAGAAACGTGAAAAACTTTTTTCTGGCTTTTATTTTGTACATTTACAGGTAATTTTGGTTAAATGAATGATGAAAATAATGGTGATAAAAGCACAAATGAGTTGAAAGACAACATTCCAAGTTGGTTGAGGTTGGATGAAATTTGTAGAATTATTTCTCTATACACATTTTATTATATACTTTTTTTATGCAATTTTCGTCCAGTTATATGCACTTGAAATGATCCTTTTGATCCAGGACAGGATTTCTTTATGGATTTTTTGCTTGTCTGCAGCCTAACCCTTTTTTTGGTCTCTTTGAGTTTGATGTCTCTTCCACCAATAATTAAACATTCTCTGAACATGGCTCGGATGTGAGCATTAATGGTTCTGAACTTTTGTCATTTTCTATTTTTTCTCACACACAACAGAACTTTGTTCAAAACAGGGGTTTGCAATCCACAGCCTGCAGGCCAGATCCAGCCAACAAATGTCCTGCTAGTTAGATATTAAAAAATATGACCTGCCAGTTTATTTACAATCCTATTTTTTCACTTAACAATTCAAACAATCTATGTGTCAGTGAAACTGTGATACTTCTAGTTACAGCAGGGGTGCAAAAAATCTTCATTTTTAAATACAGAATTTGATGTAAAACAAAAAAAGTTATTGCTTTGAATTTGTGCGATGTTGCTTCTTTTACATCTAAAAAACTAGTGAAGATAAAAAAAAATCTTCACTTTAAATTTGTTTGATAGCAAGGAAAATTTTGGTAGCTGAAAAAAACTGTGGCCATAATGCTATAAATTTGGTTTTTGGCCCATGACATGCAAAAGGTTGCAGAACCCTGGTTTAAAAAAACAGCCATTATGCACAATTAGTTGTTACCTCTTTATTCACAACCTCTATTTCAATCTGCACTATAAAGAAATCTCAAGCTAGTAACATCTCTTAATGATATTATTTTACTTTTTCATTACAAGCATGTTAAATAGATAAAAAAGTTAGTTCAGAACAACATAAATTCTGGGCAGCAAGCTAAATGCTGCTTGTGATGCACTAATCAGCAGCCAACAAAATTATCTTAAAAAAATTTTTTTTAAATGTAATAAATTGTTCACCAGGCATACACCTTAATATTTATTTTAAAGTTTTTCTGATGGTAATGCTAAACTAAAATCAATATACAGGGTGTCAAGAAAGTTCCCGATCGATTTTTAAATTTAATGTAATTCAAAAACTTCAATGAATTATAAGTTCTGTATGTCATTTTTCCACTTAATCCTCCTTTTCAATGTTTCAGATACACTTTTCAAATTTTTTTGGCTAAAATAATAATAAAATGAGTAAAAGAGCTGCAATCATTCAACTTCATCGTGCGGGACATTCAAATTCTAAAATTATGAAGTTGCTAAAAGCACCAAAATCAACTGTTCGCGATACAATCTTGCGCTTGCAAGAACTTGGAACCATGGAGGATCGGGATAGGAGTGGACGACCTCAATCCGCTCGCACTCCAGCAAAGATCAAGGCCCTCAGGGAGAGAATTCGGAGGAACCCCAAACGATCCTTGAGGAAAACGGCTAAAGACATGAATATCAGCCATGAGTCTGTCAGAACAATTGTTGAACAGGATCTCAAAATGTCCCCATACAAAATCAGGACAAGACAACTCCTAACTGACCTCCAGAAGCGAAAAAGAAAGGAGAGGGCCAAAATTCTGCTGAACCGTCTGAAGGGAGGCACGGAGAAAGGCGAAATCGTTTTTTCAGACGAAAAACTCTTCTCGGTGGAGGCGAAGTTCAACACCCAGAATGACAGGATTCTCGGAAAGTCGCCCAAGGACCTCCCTGATCATCTTCGATTCGTTTCACGCCGACAGAAACCCTCGTCTGTGATGGTATGGGGTGCGATCTCCAAATCTTGGAAATCTCCCCTCATTTTTGTTAAAGAGGGGGTCAAAGTGAATACAGATTCGTATGTCAATGATATTTTAACCCCTGCCCTCGCATCAATGAAGGAAAAGTTCAAAAATAAGTCCTTCACCTTCCAACAAGACGGCACACCTTCTCACACATCAAAGAAGACGCAGAAGTGGTGCGAAGAGCACTTTCCTTCATTCTGGACCAAAGATTTGTGGCCACCATCTTTGCCCGATCTCAATCCTATGGATTTCTGTGTGTGGGGTATTCTGGAAAAAGAAGCCTGTTCTTCACCCCATAACAATCTGGAGGATCTTCGAGCTTCCCTGAAACGAGCATGAGAGAAAATTCCTCAAGATGCCCTTCGTGCTGCTTGTCAGAATTTCTGACAGAGGCTCCAACGTGTTATTGATACAGATGGGGGTCATTTTGAATAAACCAGATTTTTTTATGTTCATGGAGCTTTGTTCTATCACCACAATAAACCTTTTGTTGATTTAACCTTCTGTCATTAGCCCTATATAATTTTGTTTAGGATCGGGAACTTTCTTGACACCCTGTATAATTCTTTGCTTTATTACAAAAACAAATGGTTGGGCAGCCAAAGTTTAAACATCATCTTCAGAGCAATTGTAACTGTCAACAATTACTGTTAAGATAACTTTTTTTAATTATTATAAACTGGGGCAATTAAACAGTTTTTCACAATCTATTTTGACATAACAGCTTGCAGTTTTTACTTCACTGAAGAATGACCAACAAGCCACTAAACTTGACTATTGTAAGTTATGTAATAGCCCACAAAAATTTAAAACACATTTTCAAGCAACAGCTCCATATACAATCATAAAGCGATTACTAAATTTAGAAACAATAGCTTAAAAATAAACATACCGTTTTCTCAGTGTTTTTTCCAGTAAATTTACTTGGTTTAGCTACCATACCATCAGAACTCGAAAGCTGCTCGATAATCTAAGTTGGTCATACAAAAAACATATAAAATTCTATTTTGTGTGGAAACAACAAATAAATAATAAACCTGTGAAACCATCACCACAAATGTAATTAGATATTCATTTTGGAAAAATAAAATATTGAATATCACTCAAAATAAAATTAACCTAAAAAAAACATAGGTAGAAGAAACAAATAGTCTTTAAATTCAAATGCAATAAACACAGAGAAAACTTTTAAAAAATGTTAAGTTTACAAACGATGAGTTAAAATGTATATACTTAAAAATTATCATATTTTAATGATAATGGCTTTGTTTAGTATCTGCAGCCTGTATAAGCTAAAAAAATTCTTATGTGTAAAACATAAAATTTTTGCAGATTTATACATGTTAATAAACAGGTTATTACAAGAACACCATAAGCTTTAAATAGCAATCTTAGAACATATGCAAATATTGCATTAGACATTAAAGTAGCCTTTTATAGCCATGCAGTATAGTAGATTTACAAAAATAGTTTGATATACAAATAATAGATTTTAACTAAACAAGTAGAGTAAAACATAATATTTTAACAAATTTATCATTTGCAGAAATCAAAAATGTGATCTTTAAATCCAAAACTAATGTATTTATACATTATAATAGGTTTAAAAACACTTACAGCTTTGTCTTGATAAAACATTTGTACACCAATTGCAAGCACATAATGCAAACAAAGAATGCAAGCTGGGCTGAAAAATTCAGTCCAGAGAACATTTGACTGCAACAATAATTTTGATGTTGCATAACATTCTGTCCGTATGATTGCATTCAATCCAAAAAGTCTATAAAAATATAAAAACACTACTGTTTAAAACTAACCAATACAATCAGTTTTAAATATAATTTAAAGGATTCTGGAAGTTATCTACATAGTAACTGACTTCAGAAGCTAATATTAAAACTTACTATTAGTAAATATTGCATCTGCTAATTGAATATTTAAATTATTACTCTGCAACATCTATGATAAAGTAAAAGAGTGTCTTTTATATTTGTTTTATTTAGCCCCAAAAATAAAATTACCTTGCATACAGGTTAGTGGGTGGAATGTAGCTTTGCAAAAATTGAAGTTGATACAAATATAATGTCAGTAATTGAAGAAGTGTAATAATTGATAAAGCTGCTCTGTAATTAAAATATACACATATTTAAACAATACTGAAACAACAAATCATGCTAATTCAATATATTTTTACCCCAACTCTATGAAATTAAGTCAGTACATCATTGCTCTTTATTTTACATTATTTTATACTTGCTTTCTGTTATTTTTTCAAGTCAATTTCTGAATCTCTTAAACAGTTTTTTAATGTTCATAGT
This sequence comes from Diplosoma virens, assembly GCA_963680785.1. Classification (NCBI taxonomy): domain Eukaryota; kingdom Metazoa; phylum Chordata; class Ascidiacea; order Aplousobranchia; family Didemnidae; genus Diplosoma; species Diplosoma virens. The sequence continues at coordinate 50,503,091 of OY796882.1, read as the reverse complement.
CAGTAACATAGTAAAGAAGTATGTGTTTTTATGACATAGTTTCAGCTTAACTCTACCTTTTGTCATTCTGTCATGCCTACAAGAAAGACACTGAAAGTAGTTTACTCTAAATGGTGGTCTTAATAACCACTCTACATTATAATCATATCACTACATAAAAATTTTAAAACTAACCAAAATAAATATTAACTGGATAACAATATCTTGATATTTCCAACAGCAGATAAAGTAATTACTTGATAGCTACCTTAAGTTCACAAGTTTTTTCTTGTTTTCTTGCAAGCCAAGGGGATAGATATTGCTATGAAGACTATAATGTTATTCTTAACCTAATGCTTAAATCTTTATTTTGCATTTCTTTTTTACTTTAATTTCTACTCTCATTGATCTATAATATTTTTGGAAAGGCATCTTTCCTGTGTGGTGGTTGTGCTAATCAACCCTAAATTATAATTATACTGTATCACAAAATTTTCAACTTTCAACCAGACAGCAATACTGGCATTATGGAAAGTGATTGGGGTAATGTCTTGTTCGTTGTACAACTTTTACTGCCCTTAACATTGTCGTGCAAGTTTGTTCACTTTTTAAAAACACAAGTTTTCATGAGCTGGTTTCCACTTCACTACATGTGAAGGCATGAAAATGCAGCAAAAACAAAATTTGCAGCAATGGCATTAAAAAAACATAGATTAATAGTGACTTATTTAAGTACAAAAGACATGCTTATAAATGCAGAAGTAGTTATTGGTTGCTGCAACAAATTAAAATACAGTAATTTTAAGCATTTAAAATCTATTTTAAATTTTTAGTGAAAATTTTTTTCTAGATTAACCATAAAAGGAAGTCAACTTAGAGGATTATGAAAAGTTAACCTGCAATTTCTCTAGTATTAATTATATCATTTCTAGCCTAAAAATTAATAGTGTAAAACTTAATTATTAAACTGTTTGACTCAATTAACAAACATAAAAAATGGTTTAACAGAAACACTATTATATTACATTTTATTTTTGAAGAGTTTAAAATTGAATTTTTCCCTAAATTTTTAAAAAATATTGTAAGTATAGAATCATACAATAATCATAAAAATAAATAAATAATTGTTATTGTTACTCCTATTCCAAAGATATTTTGGAAAACCATCTTTTAACCTTTTAAAGAAGCCAATCTAGATTTCCACTTTTGGATTACCTCTGCTGCTTCTAAAAAGCTTTTTCCGCAGACTAGTGGAGTAGTGTTGTGTTGGTACTTAACTACAGTTAAAGAGGTGATCAGTGTCATGTGTGTGTGTCAAGCATAGTGGGAAATTTGGCATGAATGTTTCAGGGTTTACTGTATGTAGGTGACTTTGCAATAGTGGTGATTTGTTGACTGAGCTGTGCCAGTTTTTTATACATATGACATAGTACTGTTTGTTCTGATGAATAATATTATAGGGTGTGATGTTGCTTTTTCTATACCTTTCCAAGTCCAAATTGGCATAAATCAAATTCAAATTGGCAAAATCAAAATGGCACAAACGCATTAATAAATTTTTCAAATAATTTGTAAATATTCACTAGTTTGCTTGTATTCATTGAATTTACATAGTAAAAATTAAAATATTAAATATATCACAAAATTCATTTATCAATAAATCCTATCTTCCATGTTTAGTACAGAAGGAATTAATGATTGTATTCTTGCAATTACATTGTTATATAAACTGGGTGTAATCACAGGAATGAGGCTAATAATTACACCTTCTAAAATTCTTAGGCAAAATTCTGTACAAGGAAGATTTCCTTGACCCACACCATTTAGCATATCCATCATTTTTTCAGCCAACAAACATTTAACTTCAGCTTTAAATGATTACCAAGCTGATTCAATAGGATTTAGCATTGGACTGTTGGCCCTAACCTAAGAATATGAATGCCCCTAAATTCTGGTTCTTGGACAATTTTTTCAAGCTCTGAATGTATTTAAATCTTCTCGATTTTAAAGAGTCACAACACTAAAAATTATTTGAAAAATTTATTAATTATATGTTTGTGCCATTTTGATTTTAATTTTGCCAATTTGAATTTGATTTATGCCAATTTAGACTTGAAAAGGTAAGAACCAAGGTATTGTGAGGTGATGGTGGTGTGAATGTGTTTGAGGTTTTCTCTACATTCCTCAGGTGTTATGTCTACTTTTGAGATGATGTTAGTGTGCTCAATGTCATGAAAAATTGTGCTTTTCATGTTTCTTGGTGGATCTGAGAATGCATTAAAATTATGTAAAGGGTGTGTTTGTGTTTGAGTCAGTTGTTTATGTTGAGTAGCATGAAGTTTGATATGGGCATCCATTGGAAAAACCTTAATTTTGTCATGTAAGTGTTAAGTGTTTGTATCTTGTGTGCAGCCAGTAGAGCTTTGCAAAGCTGTGTTCTGAATGGTTTGCAATTTCTTTATGTTGGTGTTTAATATGAAAAGTTTGCAGTCTCTTCATGTTGGTGTTTGATATGAAAGGATAAGCATCCATTGGAAAAACCTTAGTTTTGTCATGTAAGTGTTAAGTGTTTGTATCTTGTGTGCAGCCAGTAGAGCTTTGCAAAGCTGTGTTCTGAATGGTTTGCAATTTCTTTATGTTGGTGTTTGATATGAAAAGTTTGCAGTTTCTTCATGTTGGTGTTTGATATGAAAGGGCTTCATATGGTGTTTGCATGTTCTGAAATGGGGCAAGTTATAGCTTTAAATGTAGAGACAATTAATTTCTTTTTGCTTACCCATTTGGTAAAAATGAGTGCTTTCAAAATGTTTAAGTATTTGTTTTGCTTTAGTGATGGTGACATTTATATGTTGTAAAAATGTCAGTTTTCAGTCAAGAGTGATTCCAAAAATTTTTGGGTGTTTTGTTGTTGGTAGTGTTTGATTGTTTAATTGAAGCGATAGAGTTTTGTATGAAATAAAAAAATAATAATTTCAAACTAATGTAAAACTGATGGCAATTAAAACCATTACTAATAAGCATTGAGCAATGAATTAATGTTGAACATAACCAGCCAGCACATCCAAAAAATATAATAAATTTTCCTTTAAAACTTAGAAACTGACAATGACTAATTGCTCACACATTTATAGTTTCCTTAGCTCAAAATTGTGAGGCTAGAAAATGCAAGTTAAAAACTTCAAGCAATTAGTTACGAATCATACTAAACAGTTTACCGTAGTACAGCTGACCAACGAGTTACCAAAGTTGTTAAAAATGCCCAAAGTACAGAAAAAATTAAAAAGACCAGTAAATATATGCTTGATATTATACTTGGAAAAGCAATTCCTGCAAAAAAAATATAAGTTTTAATTACATGAACTTAATTTTTTTTCTAAAATAAAAGGAAAAAATGCACACAAGTTCATTATTTGTTTTTTAATAACACAATTTTTTCTTTCAATATTGATTAATTTCAATAGTTTAAAAGGCTTTTATCTATTTATTCATTTCACTGGAAATTTGTATAGCTTATGTTGTATTTTTTTAAACAGATGAATCATCAATCATTTAAATTCAAAAAGCTTGCTTTGAATAAAACCTAAAGAAAAAAAATCTTTAAGAAAACAAAAATGTTTTATCACAATACTTTTTAAAAATTTGTTTTCTAAAAGTAAAATTTCATATTGAAAATATACATCAACTTTGAAGGATAAGAAGACCCCACTAAAAATTAATTTTACTTGCTCTTCTTGTAAATATTTAAGCAGTTTGTCTTTGATAGTGGTTTAAAAATTTAATGAGTTAAAAAGTAATAAGATCAAAGTAAGATGCGAATTACCTCAAAACAAACTGGTACACTCCTCAGTTCTCAAACATTTTTCTTAAACATATTGTGAACCATTATGTACAAGTCACAATGATGGTTTCATTAACCAAATTTACAATATCAAAAGCTTTTAAAATCTTTGAATGACTTACCAGCTAAAGCAAGAAACAACATGGTGATGGATACCACAATTTCATTTTTCAAATTTATCCATGATCGATGCTTTCCATATCGATTTAGTGCCATGCTTTCTCGAGTACCTCGCGTTTGAAAAAAATCTATGTAATGTAATAATTATCACTAAATTTATTTCATTGAAAGCTAAACTGAAAATATGTAAGGTGGTAATAACTATAAATAAGTTGTGCTTGATTGTAACCATAAGAATAAAATAATAAATTTTTTAAATAAATTTTTCTAAATTTGTGTTAGTCATGCCAGCATAGTTGCCCTAACAATTTGCTTGAACAACTGTTTGTTGCCTTTTTCCATCTAATAAACAAAGAACTGAACATTAAACTATCTGTGACATAACTGATTTAAAAATGCTGAAAAAAAGTTAAAAGTGTTTTTACAAAAAATCAATAACATTAAAAATTTAGAAGTGTATCAGTAAAAAAAAGGAAAAACTTACACAAACAAAATTTAGGATAGCCTATTCAAAAAATCTAAAAAAACTTTATTTTAGTCATCAGCAAAACAGATACTCACCATGCACTTTTCCAATTAAAACATAAATCAAAATTGAAACAAGAAATACAGCTATTTCAGGAAATATAAGTCGAACAATATTTCCAATATCAACACCATCAAGTCTAAAAAAGTTATTATTAAACTTGGAAGAACCATGTTTCATACCAATAATTGCAAAGCCAATCTTTTAAAAGGTGACAAATGCATACATTTTTTGTGGTGCTTTTGTACAGTACCTATCAAAAGGGGTACGCAACATTTTGGCAGGACCAATTTGTCGGGAGACAATTTGTCGGGAGACAATTTGTCCGCGAGCCAATTTGTCCGCGAGCCAATTTGGCGGGAAAATAAATAAAAATGATTTAAGGCCCGTTTCCACTACGAGCGTGGAAAAGAGCATTCCTTCTCTCTTTTATTGATCTTCGATTGAAGCGAGCGGTTAAAATTGAAGCGAGCGCAAAAAAAAAGCAATAAAACAACCAAAGAATGCTTTTTTCCACGCTCGTAGTGGAAACGGGCCTTTATCTTCACTAGCGTTGAAGTGACAGCAAAAAAGTTTTATGTCACAAAAGCAATTGTAAAGGCAATTGTAATTGTTCAGCTGATAAAAGTGAAAATTTTAATTTAAAGTTGTTAAATGCGTTAAAATTAAGGATATTCCTAGCCGATTAAATTATTTATCTATTTGTTATTTACAATAGCTTAATTTTGAATATTTAAATGAAAAAGGTACTTCAATAGTTAAATTTTTGAATCACGGTCGTTTAACATACATCTTTTACAAAAAAGTACGAGGGTCAGTCAAAAAGTAATGAGCCCTGTTAACTTTAACCGCTTTAACCTTCATATTTTTTCTAGAAATTTTAAGGGTGTTTAGTAAATTTACTGCTTTAAAGATAAATTCTAAAAAAAAATTGTTTCAACGTGTCCACTTTTGGTATTGTGTTTTGGAAATGACGTCATCACTGGATGTCCGTCAGAAGCAGAGAGCTGTGATTGAATTTCTTGTTTCGGAAGGGGAGCCACCAAAACAAATTTTCGAAAGATTGGTAAATGTTTATGGAGATGCTTCATTAGCCTACAGCACTGTGAAAAAGTGGGTATCCAGGATTAAACACGAAGAAGATGATCCAAGTTTGAGTAGCCTCCAGGACAGACCAAGAAGTGGAAGACCATCTTCTGCAGTCAATCCTGGAAACAATGATAAGGTTGAGAAATTGATTAGAGATGATCGCAGAATCACTATTGATGACATTGCTGAACGTGTTGGAGTTAGCCATGGAAGTGCTGTGAATATTGTTAATGAGCTAGGCTTTGCAAAGGTTTGCGCCAGATGGGTTCCGAGGCAACTTTTGGATTTTCACAAGCAAGCCCGTTTTGAAGCTTGTTCGGAGCTTATTGAGTGTCACAGAAGTGACAAAACTTTTCTCAGCCGTATAGTGACAGGAGATGAAACCTGGGTTCATCACTATGAACCTCAGTCGAAAAGATCATCCATGGAATGGCGTCACCCCACGTCCCCAAGAGCCAAGAAATTCAAAAGTCAACGTTCAGCTGGAAAAATTATGGCGACTGTGTTTTGGGACATTGAAGGAGTGATATTGGTAGATTTTATGCCTAAAGGTACTACCATCAACTCAGATGCTTACATTGACACTTTACGCAAACTGAAAGCGAAACTGAGAAGAGTACGACCTCACCTGGACATGTCTAAGGTCTTGCTGCAACACGATAACGCCAAGCCCCATACCAGTCTCAAAACTCGTGAAGTGATTGCTTCTTTTGGATGGACGACGGTAACCCATCCCCCATACTCACCCGACCTGGCACCATCTGACTATCATCTTTTTGGACCATTGAAAGAAGGAGTTAGGGGGCAGCACTTCACTAGTGATCAAGAAGTCAAGCACGCTGTAAGAAACTGGTTAAAAATGCAGCCTGCTGACTTTTACAAGGCTGGCATAGTGTCCCTTGTTCATCGATGGACAGTTGGAATTGAAAAGTGCAGAGATTACATTGAAAAGTAGAACTGAGATCTCCTATCCCTGGGCTTTCTTTTGATGTATGACTTTTGATTTTATTGCAACAAATATGGCCAGGAGAGACTTGGGCTCATTATTTTTTGACTGACCCTCGTACAATAATGTAGCTTACTACAAAGACGGACGGTTTGAAGTTTTGCCCGCCTACGAAGTTATGACGTTATAATAAGCATTTTACTATATCTAAACAAATCTATTCTGGTCGGCACGCATAAACAATTTTATTTCAACTATTTTTTTTTCTAGTTCTAGCAGTTTGTTTCGTCTATACAGTAGAGCTCATTAGAAAGCAATCAAAAATTTGAAAAACAAATACAAAAAGTAAAGGCCCGTTTCCACTACGAGTGTGGAAAAGAGCATTTTTTGTTTCTTTTATTGATCTTCGATTGAAGCGAGCGATTAAAATTGAAGCGAGCGCAAAAAAAATCAATAAAACAAAGAATGCTCTTTTCCACTATGAGCGTGGAAAAGCCTTAAAGGCCCGTTTCCACTATGAGTTTCTACTATGAGCGTGGAAAAGCCTTAAGGCCCGTTTCCACTACGAGCATGGAAAAGAGCATTCTTTGTTTGTTTTATTGATTTTTTTTTGCGCTCGCTTCAATTTTAACCGCTCGCTTTAATAGAAGATCAATAAAAGAGAGAAAGAATGCTCTTTTCCACGCTCGTAGTGGAAAAGAGGATTTTTTTGTTTCTTTTATTGATCTTCGATTGAAGCGAGCGGTTAAAATTAAAGCGAGCGCAAAAAAAATCAATAAAACAAACAAAAAATGCTCTTTTTTACGCTCGTAGTGGAAACGGGCCTTAACAAAGCGATAAAAAGTCGGCGTAGGAACTTAAAACAAAAAGAAAATTACAGCAATTACGGCAGTGATTAAAAAGTTAAACCGGTTACAATTTGTTTAAATTAGATTTTAATGAGAAAAGTTTTTTTCCCTTGCTTACGCTAATGTTTCCAAATTTGAATTTATTATGGCTAATGTCATGATTAATAATTCTAGCATTGTTGGTAAGATAAACGGCGAAATTCGGCGGGAAAATGTGTATGCAATCTTTTCATAATATAACTGAACAAAATTATTGTAGTGCGAATTTGAAGTCGCCATGCTTATTTGTTACCTACGTGCTGGCCATAAACGCCATCTTTTGTGATGTCACAAAATTCACGCGCTTGCGAAAACTAGAACAATTCCGTTGCATTAATCGCAGCTGTGTAATTAACGACTCCCGAAAAACACTGAGTACCAGTATGAGAGTTGTTTAACAATACAACGGGAACAAGTCTAAACAAAAGATACAAAAATTCAATCAGGTTTGTACAATAGAACAATAGAACGCATAAATATTAGGGTGGAGTGAAAATTTTTTTTTTTTTGAAATTGAAAAAAGTGTAGTTCTAAAAACCTGCCAAACATGTAAAATCTACGAAAAAAATTGGTTTTGGCGAGTTGCTACCTTTGGGGGGCTACCAACCCCCCAAAATGTGTTTTGAGGGGTAAAATTTCCTAAAAATGTCGTAACTCGGTAACCGCTTATCGTAGAGGCATGATTTATGGCTCAAAATTTGCAGAATTATCATGTTTCTATATGTGCTAAGAGAAAGTTTTTGTCTATTTCCTCTAGAAAAAAAGTTATGATAGAAAAACTGTTTAATAAGTTTGTTTGTTTGTACTTAACTAATAGTTATCTGAAAAGTTATTATTATTTTTTGCAGGTATATTGTTAAGTAATTGTGTAAATCAAAGCTTTGGCCAAACTGCGAAGTAGTAAAACATGAAAAGACGGAGTTCAACTTCTGTAAAGAAGATTTTACATAGTGGACACACTTTCTCTACTCGTGATAGTTTTCCACCAGGAGTATTGCCTACCAAGCGACATGTAATAGAACGCATTCTTCATTTGAAAAACTTTCGAACCTTCAATGCTGCAAATGACATTGCCAGAGAAATTTATGACAGATGGGTATGGTGCAACGTATATCCCATTCATCTGTACACCATTTCGAAAAAAGTTCAAAGTTTTGTGAATTGTTTCAGTGCACTTGATCGCTGGTCAAAGAAAAAACGAGTAGCATTTTTACAAAAGGAAAAAGAGTTTATGTCAACTATTGATGAAATATTTGATGTTTTTTGTGCTGACGATAAGCAGCGCAGAATTTTGGAGAAACAACATGGTTTGAAAATGACAGATGATGATTATGCTTTTTATAAAGATCAAACTAGTAAGCGAGTTGGAAAATGTGTGGATGCTGTGGTTCCTTCAACGTCAGCTGACATACAGTTTTTGAGGCGCTCTCGACCCTTACAACCTCATCCAGAACCACCAACATGTTCTTCCGTTACATCAGTTACATCAGTGCCTGAGTCAGCTTTGGATTATCTGTCAGATTCTAGTTCAACCAACACAGACCAAACGCAATCTTCTGCTGCTTCTGAATTTGTTTCTCAATCAATGCCATATGAAAATCAGAATCGAATGATTTGGTCAAATCTTGCAAGGATGAGTGAGCGTTTTCAGATATCCGACAAAGCTGCTGCTGCGATCGCTAATAGTGTGATGCAAGATTTGGGTCTAATTACTGATGATGACAAGACATACGTTATTGATCGTAGCAAGCTTCGACGAGAGAGCGAAAACGATGCCGTGCTGAAATTAGGAAAAAGGAGCAAGAAAATTTCAAGTTAGTGAATGCCATATACTTTGATGGGCGCAAAGATGCAACACAGGTCACCATGCAAGGGCCAAATGACAAGTTTTACAGGTCTGTGCAACTTGAAGATCACTATACAATGGTTGGGCAGCCTGGTAAATACTATCTTTCTCATTTTTCCACAGAGGATGGCAAAAGAAGAACCATAGCACAAAAGATCTTCAACACCATTGCCAACACCGAATTACATGACAAGCTTACAGTAGTTGGCACTGATGGAACTGCAGCAATGACAGGCAAGTTCAATGGTTGCATTCGTAAGTTGGAAGAACTATTGAACAAGCCACTACAATGGGTAATTTGCCTACTACATACCAATGAACTACCCTTGCGCCATGTCTTTACTATGCTTGATGGAACCACCAATAGTCCTGACACATTTGCAGGACCAATTGGGAAGTGTTTAACTGGAGATGATTCAAGTTGGCCGGTTGCTGCTAATTTTAAGTCAATTTCAAACCCTCAGTTTGTACAGTTGCCAGAATCAGTTGTTAATGATCTGAGTACTGATCAACACTATGCTTACAAGATATGTTCAGCAATAATCATGGGAGTTGTCGACAGCGACTTGCAATATTTAAAAGTAGGTCCCATTGTGCATTCACGCTGGCTAACTCTGGGCTGTCGAATCCTCAGATATTATGTTTCGGTGAATGAACCCTCCTCAAACTTGGAAACTCTGACGAAGTTTTGTCTTCAAGTTTACTTTCCAAGTTGGTTTGAAATTAAGTTAAATAGTCAACTAACTTGCGGATCTAGAAATTTTTTCAACTTGGTCCAACGAATTCTTCAGGTGCCTGACGAAGCTGTTCGGAAAACTGCTCTGAAAGTTGTGCAATGAAATGCATTTTTCGCACACCAGGAAAATGTCTTGATCGCCATGTTGGGTGACAACGATAAGGAGATACGAATGCGAGGAGTGAACAAAGTGCTTTCGATTCGTGGAAACTTTCCATCAACGGTTTCATTTAATAATCATGACTTGGTTGACAGTCGCAGTGAAGAATATTCTTTGGAAGGAGCAAAATATTATGATACCGCCTCAACTGTACGGCTGTTTGAACCGCCCACATTGAATCTAACAGTGAACTCGTACTACAAGATGGTGAATTTAACATCTTGCCATCAGCAGCCTCCGGTAATTGAACATTTAACTGATTTAGATATTGAACAATGCCGGATAAGACCATTGCAGCTCGACCACCCATGTCACAACCAATGTGTAGAGCGCCATGTCAAAATGGTAACAGAGGCCGCAGCACAAGTTGAAGGATTTGAGCGAAGAGATGGGTTGATTCGCCAGAAGATTAAATCTCGAAAACTTTTGAAAAAATTTGACACTAAAGTGCAATTCTGATGCGCTTCATTTTGCGTAGGATATTTGGTGTACTCTAACTTGCTTTCTTATTTTTCTCTCACTCCTTAGGCAAAACAACCCAATATCAGCATCAACAGTTCGAAAGTAATGAGATGTAACAGATTTTCTTTAAATTATTGAAATACTAAACATTTTATGGGCAGTAAAGCTAGCACGTTCTGTAGCTTATGAGTAGGCCTATTTAGGTACTTTGTCTGGTGACCAAAGTTATCCAAAATCATCTTGTTAATATTGTGATTGTCATAATTAGTCCTTATATTGTGATTGTCATAATTAGTCCTTATCAGTTAGACATATATCATTTCAAATGTTAGATCAAAGTTATTTCCATACAGCGCAATTTTCGAGTATTGAGCATAAAAAACGGTTTATCGATTATAACTTTTTTTCTTGTGGAAATAGACAAAAACTTTCTCTTAGCACATATAGAAACATGATGATTCTGCAAATTTTGAGCCATAAATCATGCCTCTACGATTAGCGGTTACCGAGTTACGACATTTTTTGTCAATTTTATTCCCCAAAAACACATTTTGGGGGGTTGGTAGCCCCCCAAAGGTAGCAACTCGCCAAAACCAATTTTTTTTGAAGTTTTAGCCTATTTGGCAGGATTTAAGAACTACACTTTTTTCAAATTTTTTTTTCACTCCACCCTAATAAATATCTTTAATTTTTTAAAAGCATTTTTAGGCCGCTCTGTTTGTTCCAACAAATTTGTTCGTTATTTGGACATTTTAGCGTAAGCAAAGGAAAAACTTTACACATTGAAATTTAATCAAAAACAATTTGTAACCGCCTTATATACTCTTCTATAAGCTTTGCTATTTGGCTTGATCTAATCTCCTGTCTTGAGTATTGACAATTTTTGTTTTAAGTTCTTTTGCCGACTTTTCATCGCTTTGTTAAGCTTTACTTTTTGTATTTATTTTTCAAATTTTTTATTACTTTCTGACGAGCCCTATGGACGAAACAAACTGCTAGAACTAAAAAAAAAAAAATAGTTGAAATAAAACTGTTTATGCGTGCCCTCCAGAATAGATTTGTTTAGATATAGCAAAATGCTTATTATAACGTCATAACTTCATACGCCCGTAAAACTTCAAACCTGTCCGTCTTTGCAGTAAGCTACATTATTGTACTTTTTTGTAAAAGATATGGATCTTTTCTAGAAAGCCCCCGTCATCTATTGCAAGTAACTTTTATTGCCCCACCATCTGTAGCAAGTAATTTTTTTTGGTGAAACTAACCCGGAATCCTCCCTACAAGTTTCTTTTTTATTTCATCCTAGTATTGTAGGGGGATTTCGGGTTAGTTTTAGCAAAAAAAATTACTCGCAATAGATGGCGGGGGCTTTTTACAAAAGATCCAAAGATATATGTTAAACGACCGTGATTCAAAAATTGGTGCCAGTTTAGTATGTGGCCTACGAAATTCTATCTCTCAAGCCAGGTAGGCCACATACTAAACCGGCACCCAAAAATTTAACTATTAAAGTACCTTTTTTAATTTAAATCTTCGAAATTAAGCTAATGTAAATTCAAATAGATAAATAATCGGCTAGGAACATCAATAAATTTAACGCATTTAACAACTTCAAATTAAAATTTTTACTCTTAATATCAGCTAAACAATTACAATTGCCTTTGTGACATAACAAAACTTTTTTGCTGTCGCTTCAACGCTAATAAAGGTAAATCATTTTTACTTATTTTTCCGCCAAATTGGCTCGCCGCCAAATTGGTTTGCCGACAAATTGGTCCCACCAAATTGTCTTGCTTCGTATCAAAAGACCATGGAGAAAATGTTGCCCTTCAAAACATGGTGCATATTTAAACCCTGTAAAAGACACCAAAAAAAAAGCAATGATTCAAAAAATGGTTCTTGTTTAACGGCTGACACCATGAAACTGCCATACTGATGGACAGTCAATAAAAGATCACCAAACCAACACCTTAAGTCGTCTGCAATGATTTGCTTTTGTTTAATTGTTTAATTTAATTAATAATCCCTAAGTTGTTTAATTAGTTTGCACAAACATTATTAGATATGCAGCTGATAATTTGTTTTTGTTTATAATTAAAAATTTCATTATTATTGGTTCTTTTTTCACTTCTATTAAGTTTTTTATTTCAAAAACAATTCATATAAATTTTTCATCTTTAGCATTTCAAAAACATTGAACAGCCTTGTAATGGAAGTTAATACGTTGATTGTTTTTATTTTGATTTTTATCACAAAGTATTTTTGCAATGTACAATGTTGTTGACAGCTCTTAACACCAGTCAAATATTTGCAGCCTTTTTAACAGCAATCTTCCTTTATTTAAAAATCATAAATTTACTCAAAAAATTAATGCATCAGATGTTATATATACATATATTTAGTCGGCAGCGTGGTCGAGTGGTTAAAGCACCAGGCTCATGACCAACACGATCTTGGTTCAAAACCCACTCACACCATTCTGTTGTGTCCTTGGGGAAGACACTTTACGGCACATTTCCCTGCTTGATGGTCTTGGTAAGCAGTTCTAAATTACAGTCATACCTCTATTAAATTACAAGCAGACAGCAATATCTTGGCATCTCCAGAAGCAGGTCGGGGTAATTGCCTACCCTATGTATTAGCACCTCCATTGCTTTCCTGCGAGTCAGGAGGATAAATATAGAGATAAAATTTTTAAAAATAAAAGAATATATACATATCATGTCTCTAGACATAGTCTTTACAAAACTACAGTTTTTTCAGCCATGATATTGAAGGCTGAAAGGTCAACTAGTCTGCACTTCTGCAGAAGTAGAGGGCATACAAGCAGGTGTTTTCCAGTGTCATTGACTCATCTGCAGTGCCACACTTAAGCAAAGTCAGGCCCTTATAAAGTCCACACTTTGCAAGTGTACCTTGAATGGTGACAGTTCCAGTAGGAAGTTGGTGAAGGCATCTAGAGTCTTTCCAAGGAGTTTGGTGTCCAGGGGCAAGCATCTAAGCTGGCTTGATGTTAAAGCATAGTTTTAAGGCCATTATCTAAGCCGGCTCTTCCATAGCTCAATCCTCATCTCTTCTGAGTCTATGTTAAGAGGAGGAATGGTATACAACTCTTCCTTGATTTTAAGTGTTGATTTGATGCCTCTGATCTGCATAGCATGTGGCTTGGATTGTTTTTTGCTTTTTGCCTATCCTATCTGCTGGCCACCTCTTGTTGAATGTCTGGTGGAGCTATTTTGGCAAGCAAGTATAGACAGTTGGTGTTGGTGGGTTTTAGGAATCCTGTAATCATGCAACAACAAGGTCTAGGCCAGGAGTCGGCAACCTTTTCAACACAGTGTGCCAGTTTTTGACTTTTGTTAAGCTTTGTGTGCCCTGAGAATTATTTTATTTTACAAATTATCCCTATGAGTAAGAGTTTTAAACTGTCACTTTTCTGCCTTTTAAGCTAGTTGTTTATCTTTTAGTGCAGGGGTCAGCAACGTTTTCTTTCCAGTGTGCCAAGTTGTAAAATTCAATGTCAAAACATACGTTTGCATGCCGATGTCTTCACTTCGATTTCATCTCCGATTTCCTTATTTTTCTCCCAAAATCAAGATGTTCTCTAAAAAAAAAAAAAAAAAAAAAAGAGGTCTTCACTTCGATTTCATCTCTGATTTCCCTATTTTTCTCCCCAAATCAGGGTGATCTCCAAAAAAAAAAAGGTCTGTAAAAGTATTTTTGAAAAATATTCACGACACCGCATGCCGTATAAAATCACCTCGCGTGCCAGGGGTTGCCAACCCCTGGTCTAGGCAATGAACATGTGCCAACCGCAACCATACTTGGCAAGCATACTCAGCTGCAGAGTAGCAAAGAGCAAGTGCTGAAGTTCTTAAAGTATCAGGGCTAGCTCCCAAGTGTGAAGAAATAAGCTTGCACAAGATGTCGTTTTGTGTGCACAGTTTAGCCTTGCACTTCTAAATGTGCTTTTCAAATCTCAAGGATCAATAAAGGGTTATTCCAAGGTATTTAGGGTGTGCAGTGTTTTCAAGTTTCTTTCCATGCCACATGATGTTCAATGGGCAGTTCACCTCTCTGTTCTTGAAGGGGAAGGAGCACACTTGAGTCTTTGATGGCTTGGCTTTGAGAGAATTTAGTAACAAAAAGATGAAATGCTTGGTTTCCAAATCAAGAGGTTGTTTATTTGTGTAAATGTTGTAAAGAAGGGGGGCCAGCACACTGCCTTGAGGAAGGCCATTCTTTTGGAGTCAGACTCTGCTTCATTTAGCAATACAAATGAACATCTATTTCTCAGCATCTCTTCAAGAAACTGTACAAGATGTAAATCATCAGTTATTTTTAATACTTTATGGAGAAGGCAATGGTTCATTGTGTCATTGACTGCAGTGAGTTCTACAAACACAGCTCCTGTAATCTTCTTTTTCTGGTCGCCATCTTTAAAGCATTGAGTCAAGTTGAGCAATTGGCCAATGGTTGACTTAGCAGGGCAAAAACCAGTTTGCTCTTCAATGAGTTGGGTTTCTATGATGGAGCAAGTCAGTTGAGAAGTTATAAGAATTTGTACAGGTGGCTGAGCAGGGATGTTGGTCTGTAACATTTCAGTTCCACACAATCTTTTCTTGGTTTCAACAGGGTAACTACTTTGATTCTTCTCCATATTCTGTGGATCTTTTGTTGGAAGAAGGAGTTGTTAAAAAACTGTAATAGTTGGAAGAGGGAGTTGTTAAAAACTTTCTTGCCCTGGGCCCAATCAGATGTTAATACAGTACAAAAGCAAATTATAATTTAATGCTGTAAAGATGTTACCAAATGATGAAGATTGAGGTTTTTAATAAGTATATATTTAGAAAACAAGCCGCTTGAAAGACATGCAGCACCAGACTCGAGTTTTAATCTCACTTTTAAGCAGCTTGTTTTCTAAATAATTCTAAATCCTCATAACTATAAAATCTTAAGTATATATTTATGAAAAAGATTGATAATAATGAAAATCATCAGGTAATATGACTGTATACAAGGTCTGTTCAAAAAGTATCCGACCTTTTTCCCTCTCGCCAATAAGGTATGAGCAAACTGCCCGTGCAAAGCGTGGCTGCACACACACACATTCACGCGTAATCGTGAAGCGTTTCAGGCCGATTCGTCATTCGTATCTCTCTGTGTAAAGCATTTAGTGCAGGCGTGTAGTACGTGTTCATCGGTTTTTTGATTTTCAGAAAATTTCATTTCAATGACAGAACGCATCGAACAGAGGTATTGCATCAAGTTTTGTCAAAAACTTGGTGATACTCAAGTTGAAACAATTCGAAAGATTCAACAAGCTTTTGAAAATGAGGCCTTAAGCCCAACTCAGATAAAGCAATGGTTTAAACGCTTTAAAGATGGCCGTGCATCAGTGGAAAGTGATCCTCGCTCAGGAAGGCCATCCACAAGCCGAAACGAGGAGGCGATGGATCAGGTTCGTGAAAAAGTGTTGGAGGATCGTCGTTTAACAGTACGAGAGATTGCTGCAGAAATGGGAATAAGCACAGGCTCAGTTCATTCAATCCTAACTGAGGATTTGAACCTGCGGAGAGTGTCGGCTAAATTTGTCCCCAAGCTGCTGACGGAGCAACAGAAGGAACTCCGGAAGGAAATTTCGGAGGACATGCTGGATGTTGCAAATCATGACCCAGAATTTATCAAGACAATCATCACTGGTGATGAGACCTGGGTTTATGGTTATGACCCAGAAACCAAGTTTCAATCATCACAATGGAAGCATCCGGAATCACCACGCCCAAAAAAAGCTCGGCAAGTCCGCAGCAATGTGAAAGTTATGCTGACCTGTTTTTTTGATTCCCGTGGCATCGTGCATCATGAATACGCACCAGAAGGTCAAACAATCAACAAAGAGTACTACCTGGAGATTCTACGTCGCCTTCGTGATGCTGTGCGAAGAAAGCGGCCAAACATGTGGGCAGCAAAGAATTTTCAGCTTCACCACGACAATGCTCCCGCTCATTCTGCACATGTGGTCCAAGCTTTTCTAGCCAAAAACAGCATGCCACTTATTAGACAGGCTCCTTACTCTCCCGACTTAGCACCGTGTGATTTCTGGCTGTTCCCTAAGCTAAAAACAACTCTGAAAGGGAGGCGATTTCAGTCAAGAGAAGACATTATGAAAAAAGCGACGGAGGAGCTTCAGAGCATTCCGGGGGAGGAGTTTATGAAGTGTTTTGAGAAGTGGCAGAAGCGCTGGGATAAGTGTGTGAACCACCAAGGGGAATATTTTGAAGGAGATTGAATAAAACTTGCAAAATTTATTGTGTTGTGTGCTTTATACAAAAAAGTCGGATACTTTTTGAACAGACCTCGTATATTATACAAACAAAGTAGAAGCTCTTCTTGGATTTTAAAATTTTGTCCTGTTCTTAAAGGCAGAGAGCCACTCAAAAGGCTTTTAACACTTTCACTGCCAAAGAGACATAAATCAGCTTTTGTTCACTACTTGCTGAGTTTAATTTATTACTTTTTTTATTTTGGAAAATCCCCAAAGCCTGGGAGGTTAGTAACAGCAAACAGTGAACAAAACCCTTTCGTAAACGTATATATATGTTTTTCGGCAACAAAAGTCTTAAAATGGTCAACAAAATCAACTAATTTTTTAATGAACTTTGCCTAAATACGATTTTTTGGACAAATAATGGACCAATTGTAATTTCACAAGGGCAAGTCCAAAAGAATAAAGAATTGTTAATTTAGCTTTTACTAGTATGACATTCTAAAAAGATATACTGATTAAAATCTTTCATTTCGCATTAAGTTTTTTCTTGTCATAGACCACATCTGCTTTCAATAGAGTTAATTTAACATTGGCAAATAGTTTCTCCAACATCACACAACTACATACAGGGTGATTCACCGAAGTGTTGACAAATACTTTATGTGATTCACCAAAGTGTTGACAAATACTTTATTCCATTATTAACTTCGCATTACCTCTTCAAATTGTTATTATATATTCTAGAGTAAGTTTTCAATATCAATAAGAATATTTAATCTAGAAAAGTAAGATGGCAAAGACAGTAAATGACATCGTTGAAGGGTATTGTAAGAAAGGACTTCCACCTGCGAAAATTTTCCGGTTGATGAAGCGATTTGTGAGTCGTGGAGGTATTTACAAGGCTGTGAAGAGGTTCAGGGAGACTGGAAGTTGTGCTCCAAGAATCAGAAGTACTCCTGAAAAACCCATCAGGACAAAGGAACTGATTAAGAAGGTCAGGGAGAGGTTGAGGCGGAACCCTTCAAGGAGCGCAAGAAAACTGGCTAAGGACACCTCTGTAAGCGTGAGCACCATGCAAAGGCTTCTCAAGGATGATCTCCACGTCTACCCATACAAATTTACCAAGAGGCAGCTCCTGTCAAACGCCACTAAGAAGAAAAGGCTTGATAGAGCTAAGGTTTTGATCAAGAGACTTGTTGTTGGCACGCGGCCTCAAGTGCTTTGGACAGATGAGAAGCTTTTCACTGTCCAAGCTATCCACAACCACCAAAATGACAGGATTTGGATTCCAAACAAGGACATGATGCCAGTTGAACATTGCAGTTCATTTAGGAGGCAGAAACCTTCTTCCGTGATGGTTTGGGCAGGAGTCACTTCAACAGGCCTGAAAACACCTCTAATCTTTATCGACAAAGGCATGAAAATTAACCAAACTATCTATCGTCGGATGTTGGAAGAAAAAGTCATTTCCTGGGTTCAAGAAACAGTGGGAGAGGAAGGAATTATGCTTCAACAAGATGGGGCAACCTCCCACACAGCCAAAGCAGTCCAGCATTGGTGCAAGACCAATTTTAAAGGGTTTTGGGAGAAGGAAGTATGGCCCCCTTCTTCACCCGATTTGAACCCAATGGACTTTGGGATTTGATCCATTCTGGAGCAAAAAGCCTGCTCAACATCCCATCCAAATATCGAAACCCTTAAACGAAAACTGAAGGCGTCATGGGAAGAAATTGACCCAGAAGTGGTGCGTGCCACGTGCGCCCAAGTACTTCCATGTCTTAGGCGCCTTGTGAAAAACAAAGGGGGCTACATTGAATAATTTGAATTTTATGTGAAAGCCCATTAAATTTCCATTCTATCTATTAAAAACTTGTTTCTTTTGCCCTTATAGTAAGTTGGATAATTCAGTTTTAATTTGTCAACACTTCGGTGAATCACCCTGTAAAAGTATTAAAATTGAAGTAATTTGCATTTGTCAAATGATAAAAATGCTGCAGCTAATTTGGTTAATATCTACATATAGATAAGCATTAACGTACTCGTTAAATACTTACCTGACAAACCCAATATATCTGGCAATCCTTTCACCTTGACTACCTAAACAAAATTAAATTCAAATTAATATGCAGTCAAATTATAATGCATAACATAAACAACAAAATACTAGCAATATCAATATACTTCTAAAGCTTCAAACAAACTTACAATAGTCACCAAGCAATGAACCATAAGGAGTATGTATAAGAAGTGCAATTTGAAAACCAATATGGCCAAGAAGAAAAATTCCAGAAACAATAATTAATGTCAAAGTAAATGAAGCCCATAATCCTAGAAAAAAATTAAATTAAAAATACAAAAATACTTAATTATGATGTTAAATTTGGACTTCTATTGCTTGAAACCATTGCAATAAAATCTTCTATAAAAAACGTAAATAATTTCAAACAAATTTAATTACTAATGAAGACTTGTTGATTTGAAATAACAAGTGACTTTTACATTTTGACCAAAAGCGTCAATTTCATTTTTGTATCTAAAATTAATGACATTCAAAAAGTTAAGACACTGAATTAAGCTTATTTCTAATAAATGAAAATTTCAGCTATTTGCATTTAAAGCAAAAAAGATGAAATACAATTAACGATCTTTGTTTGGCTCAAATAGCTGTAAAGCTACAATGTTAACTTTACTTTGAAAAACTCATGAAAACTAAATTTAAACCAACAAAAATCACAAGAATCAAGGACTTAATAATTAAAATTTTACAAGCAATATGAAATTATACTAATATATAAATACTAATCTTGACCAATCAGTATAATAAAAACTTAAAAATTACCATAACAACATAATAAACTTTTTAATAAAATAAATAATATTATAAATTAAAGCATTTATAAAAATCTAAACCAAATATTAGTCATACCAATTGTTTTATCTGATAAAGAAGGAATATATGGCAATGCTAAAACAAATAGAAGATATATGCAAGAAAGCACATTGTAGCGAAAAATCACACCTATAATAAAAATAATAATTATAAATAAAACAAAAAAATAGTAAAACTTTAAAAACTTGATAATAAAGCAAACAAATTATATATGTATATTAAGGTGTTTTATTTTTTTCTCATCTTTGAATTTTTTTATTATGGTAAAGGTAATAGTGGCTGATAAAATTTTGAATCCTAGTATTATTTATGATTTTTGGTCTTTCAAAAAAGCCACCATAAGTGATTTTTGTTTGTATTTAAAAAGGTCACCATAACTAACTTAAAATTCCTCTGTGAAGTTTGCAAGGGTAGTTTCAGGCAAGTTTCAAAAAAATTGTGATAATCTCTGAATCTACAAACACAAAATAAGAGCTTACCTAAATAAATTTTTACAGGTCCTTTTCCAGATATTAAAATAACTTAAAAAAATAAAAAAATCTAATACTGATAATTTAAAAAAATTTATCACTCTCGTTTGACTGTTTTTTTTATCCAAAACTAACTGTATGACAAAAAACATGTTATACTAAAGCAAAATATCATTGCTATTATTCAATAAGATAAACTAAAAATGCATTTTCCCACAAACACATGGGCCAAAGTGAATTTTTTTATTAACCTGCAAGTTTATCAGATAATGTAACCTTCTTGTCACAACATTTTTTACAATACTTTTAAATAGTGTTTAAAAAATGTCATCAAGAGAAGTTACATGATCCAGTTTACCACCACTAATTCAGGCATGTTACCCATTAGAAAGGTTGAGCCCTACTTTAGAGTTGAAAGTAATATAAATATATAGCTTAAAACCTAAACAAAGTCTTTCAATATACAAGCTAAAATAGTTATCACCAAAACGTTTTACTATGACTATTTAATTTAGGTTGCTACAAAAATAATATTAATCAATTGAATAAATGGATATTTATATTCTAAAGTGCTTGAAGTATTGTAAGTAATAAATTCTGCTTCAAAGCTTGGAGTTACTTGATAATAATATAACTTACTTGATAATAATATAATGGGGAGAACAATCCAAAAAGCTAGCTTCGTTATTTCAATATAAGCCATGAATGATTTTTTTCAATTACAGTTCGATAGCAATCTAACTAACAATACCATTATTCACATTTAAGTTAAATAACAATATTAGTGGGCCTATAACAATAGTTTGATTTAATTGGATTAGCAAAGTACAACAAAAAAATAACTGTACAATTAACAAATGCGTTTTTGACCAAATTATGACATGGCTGCAACCACAATTATTTTTGTTACATGACATTATTTTTTAATACATATTTACTACAGATAAACGGTGGGCAAATTGCGACTCGCGAGCCGCATGTGGCTCGCCGACCTTTTGTTTGCCGCTCTTCTAGCTAAACAATAATAACGAAATCGAAAATTGTACAATTGCTATTCATTGCAAACGAAGATTTTTAAATCGGTGTTAAGTCGATTTATAACGTGGAAATAAAAGCAATTCTTTGTTTGTTGTTTGGACCATTTATACCACAGCAAAAATTTGAGCAAAGCGAGCGCTATCTTTCTTTTATTTATTTCTCGCCCACCGAGACATGCTGGTAACATCAGAATAAAAGAAACAAAAGTAATGCTTGCTTCTCTGAGATTCGCTTCTCTGTAATGAAATTTGTAAAATAATAATATCGTGCAATTCTAACAATTCTAACATTCTAACAATTCTAACAATTTCTAACATTCTAACAATTCTAACATGAAGATTTTAGAGAATTAATGCATACCGCTTTGACTCAGGTTTGCCAGATTGGCTTTTTTTAGTGTGATTGGCATAAAAAACTTTGATTGGCTTTTTGGGTTTTTTTGGCTGGAGTGCAATCTAGCAGTGATGGCCTTACAAAAAGGGGGTCCGGGTGCAAAAAACGTAAGGGCGCGCCCTATTTAGTGTACTAAAAAAAGGTAGTTGAAGCCATTTTTAGTATATGAAAGCATAGTGATCTATAAAAAAAAGGTCTTCAATTTAGAAAGGGGTTACTATTGGGTGATCCAAAGCATGAAGAGGCACTTTATACTGCCCCAAGACATTGTGATCTCAAAAAAAAACATCAGCTGCCTAGGAAGCCGTTCCTTTTTTTTTCAAATTTTTTTCTTTTTTTTTTGACATGCCATGGACGTCCTGATGCTACTATGAAAAAATAGAGCAATTTCTTGTGTAGGGGGCCACTTTTTGATGTATTTTAGGGAGTTTAGTGCGGCCGCACCGTTGCACTCTATTAAAGCCGTCACTGCAAACTAGTCACGATTTTGGGAGAAAAATTGAGAGATCATAGACAGATTTTAACTCGTCGTCGTTTGAAGGGTATCCAATCCAGGTCAGAACAAACAGGACTGAGGCCGAGGGTTTATCCTTTTACTACCCCAGACTACTGAACTGCCTGAATCAGATGCTGGTAGTAGTGGTGTTATTAAGCCAGCATCGAGTTTCGTCATCCAAAACCGTCAGACCTCGTGCTCCATTTGGTGCTTGATGTAGGCCTATAGAGCACGCTGTTAGAACATGGTCTGCGGTTTGCTCAGAGGCGCCACACTTGTAATTTGGTGAACGAGCGAGACCCCATTTGTGCATGGATCAATGGAATCGCCCAACACCAGTCCGCAGGCGGTTGAGCTTAACCCAAACTACTCGGGGTAAGCCCATCCCAACAGGCCTGGCACCGGTCCTGGACACAAAAGCACAGAGCTTGGAAGCATTTTCACAATACTCCGTTTTCCATTTGTGATTTGTCCATTTAGCAGCGCGGATGCCAAGTCTGGCAAGATTGTCCAAAAGATTCCGCGCGGCTGGCACAAACGGGCGTCTGGATCTTAGTCTCGCTTGGCGATTATCTGAGAACCCACTTAAAAGACCATAAAAGATATGATCGGGGTCCAGGGATCCATGGTGAGCCAAGCAGAGTATCGCTCCCAGTCGGCGAAGCTCAGCTGGTTTTAAACTAGATTTTAACTGAAGACCTTTTTTATTTTTTTTTAGAGAACACTTTTTTTAGCGACAAAAATAAAATTTTGTCGGGCTTAATTTTGGTAATTTTGGCTACTTTTTCATCTTAATTAGCTTATTTTCCAATTTTGCATCTGGCAACCCTGCTTTGACTTTATATCGCCCAGATTTTCAAAAGCTAGCTAATAAAGTGAAAACTTACAGTAGATCTAATGCTGGTAAAATCTCGAAAAAATTGTAAATGGTGTAACGTTGTATTAGCTTTTATTATTTGATTAAAACTAGTTTTATTTATTCTATTTGCATAGCCGTACCAGCCCAAAAAATTTTGGGGGGGCAATGAAGTTTTGCCCAAATTATGATTTTATGGTACATTTCGGATACGACAATAAAATTGTCTGAGATTCTCAGACGAAAAACCAATTTTGTCCTAAAATTATGGTGATCTCTAAAAAAAAAAAAAGGTCTTCACTTAAATTCACTCTCCTAATTTTCCATTTTCGTCCCAAAATTAAGGTGATCTCTAAAAAAAAAAAACGTCTTCACCTAAATTTGAGTTATTATTTTTTGCAGTTCATCATCGTCACCTCTCTAAATTTCCTAACTTTGCCCAAATATTTTCTTCTCACTGCCCGAAAAACCTTAATTTTGCCCAAATCTTAGAAACTTGGGGGGCAATTGCCCCCCTGCACCCCCGGCAGGTACGGCTATGTCTATTTGCATTAACACCTCAAACAGAATTGGTAACTCTCCGGCAGTTTTGAATTTTCACATGTGGCTCTTTCATTAAAAACTTTGCCCACCTCTGCTATAGATACTGAATACACTCAAAATTTTCCAGCAATTACAATTATAACTTGTATTGTATTAATTTTTATTGGTTGAACAATTGATTCAAAAGCACCACAGTAATTCTGGCAGAAAAAAAATCCTATTTCGGAAAAAAAAAAGAAAAAATGCCGCGGCAACTCATTACGCATTTGACGCACGGTCGAGTCTAATTCGAAGAAAAACCGATTGGCGTGAGAGTTGGTTTTAGGGAGAAATAGGGTTAGTTTTAGAGAGAAAGAAGTTGGTTTGAAAGAAACTAAGTTCTTCTGGAGCATCTTAACGAATTTGAAAAAATTTTGGGCCCGCTTTGGGTCCGCAAGAATAATTTTCGCGGCGTTTTTTTCTCTTTTTAATTCTTAGAGCAATTAGTTTTGTTTCTTTTTTACTCTCACTCCAATTGTTTTTTTTTCGAATTAGACTTGATGTCACAGACTTTGTTCAGGAATCCTAAAGGACCAGTTGAGTTAGGTATTGTAGGTAACGCGAAAATCTGCGCTGAAACAAAGCTCTGTCTAAATTTTATTTTATTCCGGCTCAAGAAGTAGTCTTGCTATGAGCCTGAGGCTTTTGTACAGTTGGTTTAACGAAAGCTCGGATTGGTTTCGTTGAAGACTCTTCTTCACAACAAACAGAGACCACTGTCTCTAATAAGAACGAATGTATTACAAAAATCACGACTGACGAAATTCTATTCCACGCTTTGCCAAACTGCAAAGCGAAATCAACTCTATAACTTGATTCAATCAACACAATAATTCTACCTCCTCTCCAAGGCAACAATTTTTTGCTTTAGGCGTCTCTCTCTCGCCGTCTGCCGTCGTCTGTTTTATTGGTCTGTGTTATCTCTTTAGGCATCGCCTTTAAATAGATAAAAGTCATGTGGCGACGAAAATTTTAGCATACACTGGATTTAAATAGGACTCCCCAGAGAGATCGCTATGCTCGAATGCGGCAGAACATTCCAAAATTATCGAGCTATAGTGGCGCTCGGGCAAAACATATTACGTCATTACTATTGGCGAGAAGAAAAGAGAGAAAAAAGATACATGTATCGCGCAATAGAAAGCACATCGGACGTTATATTACATAATACAAGAGCAGCGCTCAAAGAGACGCGATTATTTTCTTATAATAAAACTACGAATTACTTTTAACGGGGATAGACTACATCATTATGATTAAAATTATTAGTAATGAAGTGTGACACTTGACCTTTGACGCACGCGACTAAAGAAGTTTTTAAAGCATAAAATTAAAGTTTTTAACTGAATTTGAATAAGCTATTTATCGTAGTTTCGCCGTGCACAAACTAGGGATGGTATAACTAAACCATCCCAAGCACAAACTATCATCTTAAATAAGATTTCATACGGAATTTAAATCTTTTTTCAAAAATTAGTTAAAATAAGAAGTTTATGATTAAAATAAGATAAATTTTTCTTATCAAAGAAAACCTCTAAAAAAACTAAACCAAAACAATATACAGGGTGTACATAAATTATCGTTACAAGTTTCAAAGTTTTTCAAAATTTTATTTTTTGAGATATTTTCATTACATTATTTTCATTTCATTCACATCATTTGATATATTTCATTATTTGATTTTTATTGATATTTTCATTTAATTTCAAAAAATAAAAATTTTATAGTGAAGGAAAATGCTTCAAAGTTTTTTCTTTCTTAACAGGTACTTGTGAAAATAATTAGGTTCAAAATTGCAATTTATGTAGTGATTATTTTTTAATTTAGTAGCGAAAGTAAAATTTATGAAAATGAGCACTCCGCAGGAAAAAGCCCAGTGTGCTTCCTGGTTTATAGAGACAAAGTCAGACATCCAAGCACAGGGAAACTTTAGACGCAGATATGAAAGCCACCATTAGAGCATGGCATAAAAAGCTTATAGAGACTGGTAGTGTGCTATAAAGAAAGGGAGCTGGCCGACCTCAAATATCAAAAGAATAAATTGAATCTGTGGGAGTGCAATTCAAGCACCAAATTTCTGAGAACCGTTTTCAAAATTGAATTTTTCTACCAAAATATTCAAGTAATTGTCAATAACGTATTGGCTTAGCCAACCTTTACTAGTTCCTCCAAAACGTGCAATAATTTCTTCAAAGACAATTGGATTTGGTTCCGGGTTAACAGTGTGCTGTGCAAATTTAGCCTTGTCAATTTATTATTGTCGTTAAACGTTAATGCAATATCAAGGAGATCGTTAAATTCCTTACTGGGTTTTATCTCATTTGAAGTGACTATATTATCTTTTCAAATGCTAAAACTTTCAACGTAGAGTCGTTCTTTTCCGTATTTAAAGTGGACGCATTTAACAGATTTTTTTACGAGTCGATGTAGCACCACTTTGACAAATATCGTTTAAAAATCAATACGTTTTCCAATAAATCGAATACGTCGTTTTGCAAATTCTGTAAAATAGTAATCAATTTGTCTCCTTTTTCTTTTCCTAAACTTCGAAGCTATTACGGTGTTTAACTTCAATTTAGTTTGGTTAGAACTTTTTTACTTTTCACACAACTATGCAAAGCATAGTCAGAAAAAACTTTTTTTTTTTGTCATAGACTCCAATTGATTAAATGTTGTAACCGAAAAAAGTGCATTAATCCAAAACATTCCAATACTTCTATAATCCCGTTTATAGTATTTAGTTACGAGATTTTTTGAAGCTGCATAGCGTGACTGAAGCAATTTAAAACAAACGTCTTGTTCAAAGCCCGTCTTCGTCAAACGTCTTGTTCAAAGCCACGGGCTTTTCTGCAATTCTCCAATATCGATGATAGTATTCCAATCTTGTTTCGTTGGCAAATGCACAAAGCATAGCGTTCCACATTGCCATGGAGCCGTCTATCATGACCATGATTGGTTTGTGATGAAATCCACAAACTTTCACAACGTCATTTAAAAACAACTCCAAAAACCGACGAATACTACCAGCGTCGTGGCGTGAGCAAACAGTAGTAGCTACAGGAAGACCTGGTCCACCTTTGCTAGGATTTCGTATTAATAATGTGTAAATTTGAAAGTCTTTTTTGTTTTTAAAGCGCTTTACGACACTTCCTGCAGAATCAAAATGTACGATGTCCTTTCTGCAGACGAGACTATACGCTTTTATTTGCTCATCACTGTACAATACTACTGCCGGAGGACGAATTGAAATATCTCGAATAAAAGTTTTTTTTTATCATGAAGTCTTTTTGCAAACATTTCCAAATTAATCACCCAACTGTTACATTAACGATTAACAAAATATTCCTTTGACTTTAGATTGCGCAAAACAGCTTGAGAAGGAGCATAAGTATGTGCACCGTATACACGCTCCTCATCTTCAGGAGAAGTTTGAAGGTTTCTATACACTGAATTTGGTTTTTAAAACTGCAACTTTTCCATAAGTTTCTTTTTATGTACGCCTTTCACTGGTTTGCTTTTAACGCAATCAATGAAATGTGATCGATTTCCAGAAATAGAAAGGCTAGCCTCAACGCGATCTGAATAGAGTACAGAAACCTCGCATTCGCAGCAATGAGCATGACGACAGTACGTATTGATATATTCTTCTTAATATCTGTTACTCCCGCGATTTAAACATACAACTTTTTCAGGTTTTTTTTAGATAATGATTTAGCACACACGGAACGCATCCACTGTATATTTTAATTAGTTTAGGCAAAATAATTTCAGTGTAATAATTCTATTCAAATCCGTTCACAGTTTAATTTTCAGTCATTTTTGCCACTCTGGCAACGTAATTTTAAAAGTATTTGCTTTCATATCAATGTACTGGAAGCGCTTTTCATTTTTTTCGATAATGTTTCCTTTGTATTCGCCAACTGCTTTGACTAGCTCAAGTGTTGCTTCGTAATTAGTTATATTGTAACGAGTCATTTTTCGACTTAAATAGGGTTCATTGTCGCAAATAAAGGTTTGCTTGAAGTTTTCGTAGATCGCAAATAAAGGTTTGCTTCGTTGTGCTATCCTCATTTTCAGTTGGCTTGTCACCGTTATCCATAGTTTTAGAGCAAGAAAGTTTAATGTTGCTATCTTCAATTGACAGCGCAACCTTTTCCGCTTTTTTTACATTATCTCTCATATTTATAGATTGATTAACTACTGATTGTTGATCAATGTTTTTTACGGTTTTAACTGAATGATAAACTGTTGTTAAATTGTTTGTAGTAATTGAAGAAACCGCTGCACAAACGCAATTACACTTTTCCCATTGTTTTTTTGTCAAAATCAAAGCTAAATATCCTTCTTTGAATACGCATTTTAGATGAATCCATTGATGACAAGCTTTACAAAAAACATACATAGACCCATCGTATGGTTTATTACAAATCCAATAAACTTGTTGTTTATTATTGGTTACGACGTTTTTGATATTTTTTTTAATGGTTTTAATATTATCTCGGCCCATATCTGATGTTTTTGCTGTATAGCCTAACACTAGAAGGACCAAAATTTACGACTACCTAGAAGGACCAAACGCGTCAATTGACGCACGCGCTTTTTTTTGAAATTTGTATGCGTTTCTCGCTATATTGTAAGGCTTCTGAAAGGCAGACCGTACACATTTGAAAAGTTATAACATTGCCAAGTATCTAGGTCAACGAAACGAGCATGCTTTCAAAGCTTTATCATGGACAGGAAAAGTATCGTTTGCTGCAACACTTTCCACCTATTGGGCTTTGACACATTATACAGACGTTAGTTTTTCTATTTCTGCACAATTTACAAGAACACGTGCGGCGTCTTTTGGTGCAGGCTGTCACACTCTTTTTTTTCAGTTTTCGTGTAGCAGAAGAGCCTGTACTGGATCTCGTAGGTCTTTAAAAAATCAATGACTCCGTAGCACTATTTAGGCTACCAGTGAGTTTTTCACATACTTTTTGTATGTACGCTCTATGGCTGAAGTTGCTCTTGCACCCAGCTTTGAAGATAACCCAACTGTTTATTAGAGCCATGTCAATGATATAAGATATGTACTGGCCATCTTCTGCTAGCAGCTTTTACTGAATACAGCCTAGATATTTGATCCAAAACATCCACACCAACCTTCGTCTGGTAAAAAAACATTCGTATGGCGTTGTGTCCCACCCACACCGATTTGCTGCTTTCTGTGAATTAACCGAGGTCACCATTGAAGGTAAGCAGCTTGACCACATTTCTTGGAATGTTCGTGAAGTGCCTTTCCAAAGGGCACAACGAGTATCACTCAGTCGACGTTACGGAGAATCGAATCAGGTCGTTCTGCACGTGAGTCGCGGATGTTACCACCGGGATCTGTAGTCTAGTGGTATAGTAACCTGCGTGGAAGACTACAGAACCCAGGTTCGATTCGCGGTGAGATAAGCATCACTGACGAGCTCTAAATAGAGCGAAACTTCGTCTGGTAATGAAAGAGCACGGTTTCTGGCTTACGATTCGGATTATTGTGCTCTGGAATAACAACTTTTTATGTGGGGTGCTCAGAATGTATAAAAACTTCAGCTGTTTGCACCGATAAGAAGTGATAGTCGCTGTAGTGTCCCCTGTGGAGTGTACAGCCATGGTGCTATGCAACATACGCTTCTTCTTCAACAAGTCTGGAATTTCCCTTCGGTTTGCTCGAATTGTCGCCACCAAATTGCACTGCCGTTTCGCGCGTCTCAATAAAAGGTCCAAGGAAGTGAAGTAATTGTCACACGTGACGTTAAAACCTTGGCTGATTAAAGGAATCATTAGCTTCATCACCACATCCGTTGGCAAGCTGGCATCTCCACTTCTCGTCCAGTCCTTCCCAGGATAAGAAAATCCGTTGTATAGATACTTGCTCTCTACATCGAAGGCCATCCCAAACTTTATGCCGAACTTATCTGGCTTGTTCGGCATATATTGAATAAACTTACACCTGGCCGTGCAAGAAAGAAAGTTGCTCATCGATGGTCATATTCACGTTGGGATTCTATTTGAATAAGGTGCTATTCTATTTGAATAAGTTGTTTAATTTGTATTAGTTGTTTAAATTTGAAAATTGCTATGCCTGATAAAAAAACAAACAAGAATTACAACATTTCAATTACTGATAAAGAAGAGATAGTTAAAGAGAGCATATCAGAAATTACCAAACAATTTTCTGAAAAAATTGTATTGGTTGGTAAACAAATTTTTGAAAATGTAAATAAACAATATCAAGAAGAAATAATGGCACAATGAAAACAATGTTCCACCAGCGCAACTGCAAAAGACACCGCTAAACCGCAAGGGTATACTGGCGGCGGTTCCGATATGCTAACCACATCGAGTTAGCTAACACGGATACGGGTTAAGACAAGCAAAACCCTGCAGTTCCCAAGCTGTAGTGTCCTGACGAGTCCTAATAAGGACGAAACAGGTCTGTCGGCACTTGCTTGTTGATTGACTTGACCATTCTTACTTTAAGAAATAATGGCTTTAAAACTTGAAATTACACAACTAAAAGAAAGTCAGGATTTTCTTAGCAACAAGTATGATGAATTAAAAACTGAATTTGAACAACTAAACGTAATAAACAGCAAACAAGAAAAAGAACTATGTAATCTGAAAAAAATTCAATTGAATTATAAAATAAGGCTAATCATGAAAGAGAAAAATTTGATAACTTGGAACAATATGGAAGAAGACAAAATCTTGAATTTGTTGGCATTCCTTAGAAAAAAATGAAAACTTAAATCAAATTGTTTCTGATCTGGCTGAAAAAATTGGAGTCCCGATCAAAGATGAAGATATTTCTATTGCGCATCGATTAAAAGCTTCTCAAAATGCAAACCCTGAAAAGCCACCAAATATAATTGTTCGCTTTATGAATCAAAGAATACATAACAAAATTTATCAAAGCCAAAGTGCAGCCAAATCCATTAACAATTTTCCTGTGCAACAAATGACCCGCTTCTTCATCAATGAAAATTTAACAAATGCAAAAAAAGAACTTTTTTGGCAAATGAAGCAAAGAGCAAGAGAATTGGGCTATCATTACATCTGGACCAACAATGGTAAAATTTACATTCGCAAAAGTCAGGAATATGATTCAATTATTATAAATAATGAATCTGATAGTAATAAATTGCAAGTAGTTTTTTTAAATTTGGCTTTAAATTTGGCTCAAATTTACCATCGAATATGAAAAAGAAGACAAATTACCATTCCTAGATATACTGGTCATGAAGAAAAAAAGTGGAACATTGGCAACCAAAATATATAGAAAAGAAACTCACACTAATCGTTATTTAAATTATGAATCTTGTCATTCACAGCAACAAAAACAAGGTATTATTATTAGTTTATTAAACAGATTAGCTAAACTAATTACAGATTCAAAAGATTTTAATGAAGAAAAAGAAATGCTACGACATACTTTGGAAGACAACAACTACCCAAATTGGCTTATAAAGAAAACATTTAATCGATTCAGATCCAATAAAATTGAGAAACATGAAATAAGCAAAAACTACAAAGGAACAGTAACCCTACCTTATTTTCAAGATTTAACTGAAATTTTAAGTCGTATAATTAAAAAACAAAATATTAGAGTATATACAAAACCTTTTCAAACAATCAAGCAAATTTTACCCAACTTAAAAGATTCAATTGAACCAAAGCAACAGCCAGGAGTAATTTATGAAATTCCATGTTTAGATTGTGTTGGCATTTATATTGGTGAAACTGGTAGGGCATTTCTTACAAGATGCAAAGAACACATGTGGGATGTGAATTCAAAAAATTTAGCACAATTAGAAAATAATGATATAAACAACAAATCTGCTCTAGTAAAACATGTATATTCGGAAAAGCATCATATGAATTGGAATAATTCAAAAATTTTGGCAAAAGAAGCAGATTATATAAAAAGAAGATTTTTGGAGTCCTTTTTTATTCATTCTAATAATGATGCTTTTAATGATAAAACCAATTGTTTCTATCCAAATGCTTATTATAATTTAAAATTCTGAATCCGTTAGATGTCGTTTTAAATCAATAATGTATTTTAAATATTTTTTCCTTTTTTTCGCGCCACTATGGTTTTATTTTGGATGATATTTATGTTTTGCTTAATCTCCTGATGAAGGTTTACTGAAACATAGTACACCGAAACATTGAGTTTTTGTTATTGTTTTTACTTTTTAATAAAGAATTAACAGCAATTTAACTCAGATTTTACCAGAAGAGCATGAATAAAGATTGTAAGTAGTTTATTATTAATATGTATATAATTAATTTATTGCTTAAAAATGGCCTCTTTAAGTAATAACACCGATATTCATTATATTGACTGTACTAATGAAGCTTTAAACAATTCAATATATAGAAAATGCAGATCCAAAAACGAAAATTTTGATAAAAACTGTAGTTTGACTGACAAAGAAAGTAATCATAAACAAAAAAATGGAGAAGTCTCTTTTTTAAATCAAAACTGTAATTCAACTGATATTAACTATACTGAATTGTTTAAAAATTGTAAATACTATGATCAAGCTTCTTTAAATAATTTCTTTGATGACCCTAGCGAAAAAAATCTGATAGTAATGCATTTTAACGTAAGAAGCTTGGCAAAAAATATTGATAAATTAAATGAATGTATATGTGATTTAAAAACGAAACCAAGTGTAATTGCCATAACCGAAACAAAACTTAATCAAAACAGAATGTCAACCAACATAAATATCTACGGATATAATTTCATACACCATGACAGCAAAACGTGCACCAGTGGCATGGCTTTTTACATAGAAGAATCATTAAAATATGTTCAGAGTAATAAGACTTCTTTAAACCTTGATAATGTTGAAGACCTTTGGATAGAATTAACTATAAATAAAAAACCATATTTAATTGGTGTGATATATAGACATCCTGATAACAAAGCTATAAACATTGAAAAGTTTTCAGTAAACATACATAATCTTTTCCAAGCTTTTAATTCAAAAAAGTTGAACTTCTGCATAGTGGGTGATTTTAACATTAATCTAATGCAATACACTTTTAACAATTCTGTAAGAAAATATGCAACTGCTTGCTTAGTTGTTCTACTAAATGTATTATAAACCAGCTGACTTGAATAACAGCCCATGCAGAAACCTTTCTTGATCATATATACGTTAACAGTGAACAAATCAATGTCAATGGTGGAATTGCTAGGCTGGAGCTAGCAGACCATTTGCCCACATTTGCCTTAATACCGTAAACAAAAGACAAAACTCCTAAAACATCCCCAAATTTTTTTAAACGAGATATGAAATGTTTTCAACTGGATTTGTTTCTCAATGATCTTAATTTAAAACTGAACAAAACTAGTTTTGAAGATTTTAGTGTAGATAAGAGCTTTGAAAATTTTCTTAATATATTTGCTGACATTGTTAATACTCATGCACCCCTAAGAAAATGTACTAGAAAAGAAAAGAAATTAAAGGTTAAACCTTGGCTAAACAAAACTCTACTTAAATCAATTAAGAAGAAAAACAATATGTTTAAAGACTTGCATAAAAATTTTAATCAACAATCTTTTCACAAATATAAAGCTTACCACAACACATTGAATAGAACAATTCAAGGCGCTAAACAAAT
The DNA here is from genome assembly GCA_963680785.1 of Diplosoma virens. Taxonomy (NCBI): domain Eukaryota; kingdom Metazoa; phylum Chordata; class Ascidiacea; order Aplousobranchia; family Didemnidae; genus Diplosoma; species Diplosoma virens. The sequence goes on along the minus strand of OY796882.1, from coordinate 50,469,840 downwards.
GTACTATAATAAATACTTTTCAAGTAATAAAAATAATCCAGCAAAAATTTGGGATGCAAGTCATGAGCTGGCTGATTTGAAACTTAAAAGGAACATAACCATAAACAGATTAATGAAAGAAAATGGTGATTTTGTTGAAGAACCAAAAGATGTTGCACAATTGCTAAACAAATATTTTGTAGACATTGGAAAAAACATGGCTAAAGCTATTCCACCAATTCACTCAACATATAAACCGCCACCTTCTACCTATTCTAAAAACTCTCTTTTTACATCTCCTACAACCCCAGAAGAAATAGCAAATGTAATAACTTCATTAATTAATAAAAAAGCAATACGAAGTAAAGATATTGAGACCTATTTTATCAAAATAAGCGGTGTTATAATAGCACCCATTCTCAGCAAATTGTTTAATCAATGTTTACTTGAAGGTGAATTTCCCAAATGTTTAAAAATTGCTGAGGTAATCCCTATATTTAAAAAAGGGAAGTGCAACAAATGTATCAAACTACCAACCATTTTCTCTGCTTTCACAGTTTGACAAAATTTTTGAAAAAATTATTTACAATAGAATTATAGATTTTATTGAAAAATATAATTTACTGAGTGATCATCAATTTGGTTTTCGACAAAATTCTTCTACCATTCATGCTGTAACTTATATATATGATAATTTAATCAAAAATGTTGATACAGGTCTTTATAGCTGTTGTATTTTTTTAGATTTATCTAAAGCTTTCGACACAGTTGATCACCACATTTTGCTTTGCAAACTAAAAAATTATTTTGGTATACAAGAAAAATCTCTTAATCTAATTAAAAGTTATTTGACTAATAGACGGCAATATACAAACATTTCAAACAATTTCTCCGATGAACTAGAAACTAATTGTGGAGTACCACAAGGATCCTGTCTAGGTCCATTATTATTTCTTTTATATATAAACGATTTACCACTTGCTTCTCAAATGAATACAACCTTGTACACTGATGATACATATTTAATGATGTCCGACTTGAATTTAACGTCATTACAAAATTGAATTAATATCGAATTAAAAAATATTGATTTTTGGTTGAGAAAAAACAAACTATCTTTAAACTTTTCAAAATCAACTTTTCTATTAATACACAAACAACCTTCCAGAACAATCAAAAGTACGAGGGTCAGTCAAAAAGTAATGAGCCCTGTTAACTTTAACCGCTTTAACCTTCATATTTTTTCTAGAAATTTTAAGGGTGTTTAGTAAATTTACTGCTTTAAAGATAAATTTTAAAAAAAAATTGTTTCAACGTGTCCACTTTTGGTATTGTGTTTTGGAAATGACGTCATCACTGGATGTCCGTCAGAAGCAGAGAGCTGTGATTGAATTTCTTGTTTCGGAAGGGGAGCCACCAAAACAAATTTTCGAAAGATTGGTAAATGTTTATGGAGATGCTTCATTAGCCTACAGCACTGTGAAAAAGTGGGTATCCAGGATTAAACACGAAGAAGATGATCCAAGTTTGAGTAGCCTCCAGGACAGACCAAGAAGTGGAAGACCATCTTCTGCAGTCAATCCTGGAAACAATGATAAGGTTGAGAAATTGATTAGAGATGATCGCAGAATCACTATTGATGACATTGCTGAACGTGTTGGAGTTAGCCATGGAAGTGCTGTGAATATTGTTAATGAGCTAGGCTTTGCAAAGGTTTGCGCCAGATGGGTTCCGAGGCAACTTTTGGATTTTCACAAGCAAGCCCGTTTTGAAGCTTGTTCGGAGCTTATTGAGTGTCACAGAAGTGACAAAACTTTTCTCAGCCGTATAGTGACAGAAGATGAAACCTGGGTTCATCACTATGAACCTCTGTCGAAAAGATCATCCATGGAATGGCGTCACCCCACGTCCCCAAGAGCCAAGAAATTCAAAAGTCAACGTTCAGCTGGAAAAATTATGGCGACTGTGTTTTGGGACATTGAAGGAGTGATATTGGTAGATTTTATGCCTAAAGGTACTACCATCAACTCAGATGCTTACATTGACACTTTACGCAAACTGAAAGCGAAACTGAGAAGAGTACGACCTCACCTGGACATGTCTAAGGTCTTGCTGCAACACGATAATGCCAAGCCCCATACCAGTCTCAAAACTCGTGAAGTGATTGCTTCTTTTGGATGGACGACGGTAACCCATCCCCCATACTCACCCGACCTGGCACCATCTGACTATCATCTTTTTGGACCATTGAAAGAAGGAGTTAGGGGGCAGCACTTCACTAGTGATCAAGAAGTCAAGCACGCTGTAAGAAACTGGTTAAAAATGCAGCCTGCTGACTTTTACAAGGCTGGCATAGTGTCCCTTGTTCATCGATGGACAGTTGGAATTGAAAAGTGCGGAGATTACATTGAAAAGTAGAACTGAGATCTCCTATCCCTGGGCTTTCTTTTGATGTATGACTTTTGATTTTATTGCAACAAATATGGCCAGGAGAGACTTGGGCTCATTATTTTTTGACTGACCCTTGTACTTTTGAAATTAAAATTAATGAAATTATGCTAACAAGATCCCCAATAGCCAAATATCTGGGAATTTTCATCGATCAAAATTTAAACTGGATACCACACGTTAAAAGTTTATCTTTCCACCTAGCTTGTTACACAGGACTATTTTATAAGTTAAAATTATATACCAATATGGACACTATGAAATTATTGTATCATAGCCTAATAAATAGTAAATTACAATATGGAATAATCTCTTGATGATGACAGGATATGATTTAAATAAATTACAAAAACAAGTAAATCAAAATCTAGCTCTAATTGAAAATTGGCTAAGATACAACAAATTATCACTAAATTACAATAAAACAACATACTTATTATTTACAAAAAAAGGTAAGATAAAAAACAGCAATTTTAATGTATCTATAAATAAGATAGAAAACGTTCTGATCATGTAAAATACTTGGGAGTATATATTGATGACAAAATGAATTGGTCATATCACATAAATCACCTAACACAACATTTGCTAAAAACTATTGGTTTGATATGTAAAATTAGGTATTGTGTTAATGAAAAAACCAAAAGAATGCTATACTATGCTCTTGTCTATTCTCATCTTCAATATGGCATAACCAGTTGGGGTTTTGCTGATGCTTTTTACATGAAACCTCTAAATACTTTATATAACAATGTATTAAGAATCCTAGCTAACTGTGGTTATGGAACAAAATTATCTCCTGTCTATAAAGCACAAAATATCCTTAAATTAGAAGACATACATAAGCTGGAAGTAGGTAAACTCATGTTCAAAATTATCAATAATGGAAAGCCACAACAATATAGAGTTTTATTTACTAAGTCTAGAGAAATTCATAACCACTCGACTAGACAAGCAAAAAATGAGAGTATTTATATCTCACAAATCCAAACTAATTCTGGAAAAAAATCAATTCAATATGCAGGAGCAATATTGTGGAACAAAATACCTAATTCCATTAAATCTTTTTCTTTTACTTCTTTCAAAAAAGAATATAAAAAACAACTAATATGGAAATACTAATAGAATACTAAAGTGTCATTTCTTGTATGTTGGATAAAAGATCAAAAATTTAATCTCATCTAGTTGGAATATGCACAAAATGTCTCATAATTTTAGAATAAATAATATTACTTTAGAATTATTGTATCAGTTGTATGCTTTCTTTCTCTGCTTGTATTTGTTTACATTTTGTTTTGTGTTTTGTTTTTTTTTTCTTTTATTATTTCTTTTATAATCAGCACCAGTATTTCATATCCAGTATTTCTTGCCTTTTTCAAATTAACTTCATGTTACTACATGAAAAATGGAGGCACCTCGACTTTGATAACCGTATGGTTCTTTCGATGCCTCCATGGTATTGTGGCGAGCTATTCTATTTGTGATGTTTTATATTGGCAACATAACATTGCCACGCAACGTGACTACGCTATGCGAACATGTGCATTATTCGAAATAAAACGAGTTGAGAAGCAGACGCGTGTTGGTTGTTATAAACTATAAGTTGAGATTAGTTAAGGTTAAATAAAAGTTAAACGAGACAAGAACACTATATTGGTGACCCCATTATATTGAATACGTTGGCTTTCACCAGCGCGTTATCAACCTTAGCCTAGACAATAAGTACCAGTAACTAAGCTTAGTCATGTCTCTGGAAAACGAAACGCTGCAAAAATTAGCTGAAGCGATTTCAAATCTCAACGCTACTGCGACATCAGCTACCGTGCCTCAGGCACCCGAAGTACAGGCAGTTTCAGTGAAGCTACCAGAGTTTTGGCCAGATGACCCAGAAGTATGGTTTATCCGCGTCGAGGCACAGCTGAGATCAAGGGCTATTACACAAGATCAGACAAGGTTTGATTATGTAGTTGTGGCGCTAGATAACCGGGCAATTGTTAAGATTAAGGCTGTGTTGACTAATCCCCCACAACAAGACAAATACAACACAATTAAAAAGGCACTGCTGTCAGCATTTGGAAAAACACAAGCACAAAAAGATGCTGAGCTACTGAATATTTCGGGATTAGGTGATAGGAAACCTACAGCGCTGCTGCGACACCTAGAATCTCTCAATAATGATGCTGCCACTTTACGACGAGCGTTTTTCTTAGCTCAGCTCCCATCAAGTACGTGCCATTTTAGCATTAAAAGAAATTGACGATATTGGTGAGCTAGCTAATGCGGCTGATAGGATTATGGAGGCTAGTCAACTTACCCCTACAAATTCGACGGCGGCTGCTGTTCATGCACCAAAACTTAAAAGCCAAGCTGTGACTTCCAAGCTGCAAAGGCCAGTTTCAAACACCCAGTTTATTTGCTTTTACCATCAACGATTTGGAACAGAGGCTCGTAACTGTCGTCCCGGATAAAAAATTTGCGCAACTACTGGACCCATCGTCTTCCCACAACAGCAATCTTGCAACCCAGGGAAACGTAAAGGCCGGTCGTCGATAACTACGGCGGCCGGCAACTTTGGATCAAGCACCCTGTCAGTGTGGGATAGACACACTGGTATTTCCTTTTTAGTTGACACTGGAGCTGATGTCAGCGTCTTTCCAGCATCTGCAGCTGACAAGCATACCCGGGCTCCTTCCGGCACTCTCACAGCAGCCAATGGATCCAAGATCAAAACATGGGGACAACGAACCCTCACCTTTAATCTTGGCAAGGGACGCACTTACCAACAAGACTTTTATGTAGCAGATGTTACACGCCCTATTCTTGGTGCGAATTTTTTCATCGCTCATAATGTCGCAATCGATCTTCGCGGCCGCCGCCTTATCGATTTTAATCATGGAGACACCTTCTCTACAATGTCAGAGCCGAATGCCAACATTCTTTCAGGTTTATCATTAGCTACCTCAAACAGCTTTGAAAAACTCTTGCAAAAGTTTCCAGACATACAGACACCCCATTTTGAAACACAGATGAACAAACATGGAGTTGAACATTATATCATTACTGAATCTCCACCCACTCATTCACGACCTCGTCGTCTTCCGTCAGTAGCTAAGGATGAATTCCAGAAACTGGAGCAAGCTGGAATTGTTCGTCGTTCCAACTCGCCTTGGTCCTCTCCCCTACATATCGTGCCCAAAGCATCTGGAGGTTGGAGGCCATGTGGCGACTACTGACAGCTCAATGCCGCTACAATAGATGACAGGTACCCCTTACCCCACATTCAGGATTTCAACAGTCAGTTAGCGGACTCCAAAATTTTTTCTAAAATAGATCTTGTCCGAGGATACTACCAAATCCCTATGGCAACTGACTCCATCCCTAAAACCGCAATTGCAACCCCTTTCGGACTGTGGGAGTTTCTTCGAATGCCATTTGGTCTGAAAAATGCAGCTCAGACCTTTCAACGGCTAATGGACGGAATTTTTCAACAACTCCCATTTGTCTTTGTATATCTAGATGATATTCTTGTGACCAGCAAATCAAAAACTCAACATCTCACACACTTAGAACAAGTATTCCAACTACTTGCCAATAATGGTTTAGTGATCAACAAGACAAAATGCCTTTTTGGAGTAACGGAACTTGAATATCTTGGTCATTTGGTAACTACTAGTGGCATTCTTCCTTTAAGCAGCCGAATTGACACCATACGGGACTTCCCAACTCCAGAAAATCGCCCTACTCTTCAGCGCTTTTTGGGCATGATTAACTATTATCACCGTTTTTTGCCTGACATTGCACCCAAACTTGCACCGTTACACGCAGCCTCAGCAGGACGTGGCAAAGCCATCATCTGGACACCAGAGTGCCAAACAGCATTCGAAAAAGCTAAATCGGCACTAGCACAAGCCACTTTACTTCATCATCCCAAACCTGATGCAGCTACAAGCATCACAGTGGATGCTTCAGATGTGGCTATAGGTGCACAGTTAGAACAATTACAACAAGGCAAGTGGGTTCCACTTGCATTTTACTCGAGAAAACTTTCTTCTGCTGAAAAAAACTATAGCGCCTTTGATCGTGAGTTGCTTGCTGCATATAGTGCAATTCGGCACTTTCGACATTTTGTTGAGGCTAAACCATTTACCATCTATACCGATCACAAGCAATTGGTATTCGCACTTACAAACACCGCAGAACGTTCCCCACGGCAAGCTCGCCACTTGTCTTTTATTGCCGAAATTCTCAACTGATATTCAGTATATCAAAGGCAAACACAACAAAGTGGCAGATACTCTATCTCGTATTAATGCTGCTACGCTACCATTAATCGACTTTAGGCAACTGGCTGCTGATCAGCTGTCATCAGCTGAAATAGAAGCATATAGAACTGCTATTTCAAGCCTTAAACTCCAAGACGTGAAGTATCATGATTTAACGCTTTTGTGTGATGTCTCCCTTGACAAACCCCGACCTATTCTTTCCCAAGAATGGACTTTTCGAATATTCAATGCAATTCATGGATTATCACATAGTGGGCCCAAACCAACCCAGAGAGCTATCGCTGAGAGATTTGTTTGGCATGGACTTAAAAAAGACATTAAACGCTGGTGTAAAGCTTGCCACAACTGCCAGTCAGCCAAAATACACAAACATACAAAAGCTCCCTTGGTCCAACGCAATACTCCCAATGGTCGCTTTCGCAGCCTTCATATCGACTTAGTGGGCCCGCTTTCCCCCAGTGAAGGGATGAATTATTTGCTGACTGTTATTGACCGTTTCACTCGTTAGCCAGAAGCAATCCCAATACCAGACTCTAAAACTTCCACTTGCGTCAAAGCTCTCATCCGACACTGGATTTCTCGCTTTGGTGTTCCAGAAGACATTACGACTGACCGCGGGCCTCAATTCACCTCTTCTCTATGGTCAGAACTCGGAAAACTCTTAGGACTCAAGCTACACAATACAACTGCTTATCATCCCCAGGCCAACGGCATGGTAGAGAGACTACATAGACAACTAAAGACTGCACTCAAAGCACGAACAACTGACCCTTACTGGATGGATCATCTTCCATTTGTACTTCTTGGCTTGCGGGTAGCATGGCGAGAAAACCCAAATTGTTCACCGGCAGAGTTGGTATATGGATCAAGTTTGAGAATACCTGGTGAATTCATCGACACTCAAAACAACCGACAATGTGAACCTACCTCTCAGTTTTTGCGAGACTTACAGCATGCCATGCATTCTGCTATACCACCACCAACCATGTATCACACGACACCACAACAACATCTTCCACCCAATTTGGCACAATCTGGATATGTTTATGTGCGTGTAGACAGTCATCGATCACCATTACAACGCCCTTATGAAGGACCATTTCGCATAATTGCCACATCGGACAAATATTTTACGTTGGACATTAACGGACAATCAGACAAAGTTTCAGTAGATCGTCTCAAGCCAGCATACATACTGCCAAATCCGAACAACACTAACAATTCTGCCATACCACAGACTCCTCCCGAACGATCGAGATGTTGCGTACACGCAGTGGCCGAATGGTAGGACCACCGCCACATTTAGCAACAGACTATGTTACAACAATCACATCACCGGAGATGATGCATTGCTGGGGGGAGCATTGTGGCGAGCTATTCTATTTGTGATGTTTTATATTGGCAACATAACATTGCCACGCAACGTGACTACGCTATGCGAACATGTGCATTATTCGAAATAAAACGAGTTGAGAAGCAGACGCGTGTTGGTTGTTATAAACTATAAGTTGAGATTAGTTAAGGTTAAATAAAAGTTAAACGAGACAAGAACACTATAGTGTAACTTGCATGCACGATTCTCAATCAATTAGATTTTGTATTAATTAAAAAGTTTGTTAGTTGTTAATATGTCGTGCTATGGTTATGCCAAATAAAAATTTTGTCTCTCTTTCAAAATAATACTTTGGGGTGCAACATTTAAAACATATTTATCTGAAGTGAATGTAAGAATTAATCGTATAATTAGAGCTTTAAGCTCAAGTAACTTGTACACTACCATGTCAAGTCTTTATAAAAAACTAAACTTACTAAAATTAGAAGATCTATATAAAGTAGAACTGAGAAAATTCATGTATCTATATTATAATAAAAAAAACACCAAAAATTTTTAACAGTTTTTTTAAAAAAATTACAGAAATTCACTCTTACAATACAAGACAAATATCTCACTCTACGTTTTTTTTACCGAGAATGTCAAAAACATGTACTCAAAACTCAATTTCGTACAAAAGTACAAAGATTTGGTCAAAACTAAAACCAGAGTTGAAAAACTTAGATTGGAATGCATTTAAAAAACAATTAAAAAAAAGTTTTATTGATCAATATTAAGTTTTCAAATTTATATTATCTCCCAATATTTTAGCATAAGTTATGTAATTGAATAGATTACTTTGTTTTGTATATGATATTAAATATAAATAGTCTTTTGCTATACCTACAATGTAACGGGTACCTGCAAATACTACAAGAGCCGCATGGAGCCGCATGGAGCCGCATGGAGCTGCATGGAGCTGCATGGAGCCACCATGTAAATTTCAAATACTACAGGAGCCGTATGAAAACCCTTTAAATTAAGTCTAAAGATGCATGGAGCCGCATGGAACCGCATGCAGACCTTTTAAATAAAGCCTAAAGATGCATGGAGCCGCATGGAGCCGCATGGAGCCACCTTGTCTACTTCAAATACTACAGGAGCGCATGGAGCCACCTTGTCTACTTCAAATACTACAGGAGCCGTACGGAGACCCTTTAAATTAAATCTAGAGATGCATGGAGCCCCATGCAGTCGCATGGAGCCACCGCGTAAACTTCAAATACTACTGGAGCCGCATGGAGACCCTTTAAATGAAGTCTAGAGATGCATGGAGCCGCATAGGACCACCATATAAACTTCAAATACTACAAGAGCCGCGTGCACATTTTTTAAATAAAGTCTAGAGATGCATGAAGCCGCATAGAGCCACCGTGTAAACTTCAAATAGTTGCGTGTTTCTTTAGAATGCGTTTTCAAATCATGCGGCTCCATGTTTCTTTAGACTTTATGTAAAAGATCTGTATGCGGCTCCTGTAGTATTTGAAGTTTACACGGTGACTCCTAGCGGCTCTATGTGGCTCCATGCATCTCTAGACTTCATTTAAAGGGTCTCCATACGGCTCCGGTAGTATTTGAAGTACACAAGGTGACTTCATGCGGCTCCATGCATCATGCGGCTCCAGACTTTATTTAAATGGTCTGTATACGGCTCCTGTACTATTTGAAGTTTACACAATGGCTCCATGCGGCTCTATGCATCTCTAGACTTAATTTAAATGGTCTGCATACAGCTCCTGTAGTATTTAAAGTTTACACAGTGGCTGCATGCGGCTCCATGCGGCTCCATACATCTCTAGACTTCATTTAAATGCTCTCCATACGGCTCCTGTACTATTTGAAAGATATAAGGTGGCTCCATGCGGCTCCATGAAGCTCCATGCATCTTTAGACTTAATTTAAATGGTCTCTATACGGCTTCTGTACTATTTGAAGTATACAAGATGGCTCCGTGCGGCTCCATGCAGCTCCATGCATCTCCAGACTTAAATTAAAGGGTCTCCATGCACTCCTGTATTATTTGAAATATACATGGTGACTGCATGCGGCTTCATGCATCTCTAGACTTAATTTAAAGGGTCTTCATACGGCTCCTGTAGTATTTGAAGTTTACACAGTGGCTCCATGCGGCTCCATGCGGCTCCTGTAGTATTTGCAGGTACCGTGTTTTCTATGAATTGTGACACTGATAATATTTGCAATATGCTTAAGTTTTTTTGTGATGAAAATAAATATAGTCAAACTGGCCAATGCGCAGCTACCCATTTTTTACGGCCCAATGCGCAGAGATTTTTTAATAAAAAAAAATTACTCCAAAATTTACCTTACTACCTTTAAAAGTATCAATATTAAAATGAAGTGAATCCAAGTGTTTTTTGAAATTAAACTGCGCGTTCGAGAAACTTGCTTATATCATGATTATAAGATGTAATTGTCATTGAAGATCTTTTTTCGTAAGATCGGTTAATTCTAGACAGTGGTGGATATTGGGTGAGGCGAATGAGGCAGTCGCCTCAGGCCCCTCCCTCGAAAATAGCACATACAGTTTTGAATCCGCTGCAGATGTTTGTTCAGAGAACGTTTTTGGGTGAAGACTTTTGTTTAGAAAACACCCTGATTTTGGGAGAAAATTAGGGAAATCAGAGATGAAATCAAAGTGAAGACCTTTTTTTTTAGAAAACACCCTGATTTTGGAAGAAAATTAAGGAAATCAGAGACGAAATCGAAGTGAAGACCTTTTTTTTTTTTTTTAGAGAACACCTTGATTTTGGGAGAAAATATGCAAGCCAAGATCATACCTCTTTTTTTCTCAGGTAACATAAATTTTTTGAAAATTCTTGCCTCGGGCCCCTAAATTGGAATATCCACCATTGATTCTAGACAAAAAATATTTTAATTGTAAATGCCAGGGCATCCTTGTTCTACAGAAAGCTCAAAACAACGAAAGCCATTATGAAAAAATTTATAACTAATATAAACACTGTTACCAGGGATAATACTTAATTTAAAACTCATAAGTTCTTCTGGTATAAATCAGAGGTCAGTTCAACTTTAACAAATAAACATTTTCTTTGAGCAATAAATGTCAAAGATCGGCAGCATGATTTAAAAGTTAACAACGTTGTTTAATGGCGAAAGTGATCGCCAGGGTTACGGTTCAAATCCTATTCGCGTCATTCTATTGTGTCTTAAAAAAACATTAAGGCACTTTTTTTTGCTTTTCGGTTCGAGCAAGCAGCTCTATATTTTACTAATATCTCTAAATAAAAGTTTCAACCAGACAGCAATATCTTGCCTTCTTCGGAAGCAGGTCGGGGTAATCGTTTGATAGTTGCCCTAAGTAAAGCGCCTCCCAAGCTTTTCTGCGAGTCAGAAAGAAGCGTAAAAATGAAATAAAAATCAAATCTATATTTTTTGAAAATCACTATTTTAAAACGCGAATTGATAAAAATATTCCCATAAATAAAAAACGAAGATTTTTTATTAGACAACAATATTGCGAATCAACATCCACCTAGCGCCGAAAATTATCTTTTTAAAATAAAAAACAGCATAGTCTATGGATTCTATCCATGCAGTTATTACATTATGCTACTCAAAGTTACCATCCTAACTGACGAAAAAATTGGCACATTATCAAAAAAAAAAAAACCTTTAAAATTACTTGGGAGCGCAATGTGTAGTTGACAAGGGAAGACGAAAAAGGTCCTTATTTGATGAACTAAATAATGACCAATTTTCTTTGGACATAAAGAGATAAGAACTTCTAATACGGATGTTTTTAAAAATGCTATCAAAAATTACAATATAATAAAAACTAAGTATTTAACTCCGAAGCAAACGCTTTTTAAAACTAACAAGTTAAAATTCTCATTGAAAATGTTTACAAAAATAAGTACAGATCCTGGGAATAAGCACGAAGTGGCAACCCTGGTAATGCTACTGATTGGCCGACATAAAACAGCGAATTTATATTTTTTTAAAAGTTATCCCATAATTATAGAATCAATATTTAAATATTTTATTTTTTATAACAAACAGAGAAAAAGAAAAAGTAGAATCACAATGTTAGTATTTCATTATTGTATCTTAAATACACACTAGAAAATATCAATTTGGGGTCGCGACCCACAATTTGAGAAGCCTGCTTAAAATCACGAGTAAACAAAATTCCGGCAAAGACAACCTTTATCTCTAAAAATCTGTTTACAAAGCGGCAGCTTGCTTTGATAAACAATAATCAAGCCGTCGCTACTTGTAATAATTCAGTACAGCAATGACTTATGCGGTTCAAAACGTTTAGCTCATGCAAAACATAGTTAAAACTTTGATTAGTTGTTCCAAACAGCAAAAAGTTACAAAAAATATTCATGATTTTTATTATCTTCTTACATAGAAGGCAAATATGCTAATCACTACTTTTTTTTTGGAAAATGTTTATATTTTTTTTGATACTGGGGTTCTTAGACTGGGAACGTGAAAGGTTGATTAAGGGACCCGAGCAACTGGCTGCAAGCTAAATTGATAGCTGAAATGACTTTTTTCGTCTTCACATTAAATTTGGGACAAAAATAAAGATTTTGGACGCTGCTAAAAAGTGAAGACCTTTTTTTTAAGTCTTCATCTTGACTTCCGAACATATGAAGAATAAAGAATATGATAATAAGGCTTGGGTTTTGTTTTTCGCTTGTGTCGTGCCAAGGGTAGGCGCGGGTTTTGCTTGCATAAAGAAGAGGGGGCGTCAGCTTTGTTTATGTGAAAAAAGAGCGTGTTTTAAAAAGTTTAGAAACTCCTGGTTTAAAAACACCTCTTGAGTCTTGAAAGTGGCAGACGCGAGTTTAAGTCACAAAAGTTTAAAATATAATCAGAAAATTAACATATAAAAAAGATAACGTGCACTACCTACAGTGAGTCAGAGAGAACAAAATTTTGTTTCAAGTAAAGCAATCATATGTTGCTCCATGATTCTGGAAGATAAAAATGCAACCAACGACCTATACTACAAATTCAGTTTAGCCTTTATAATTTTGAAAATTTGATGGCAAAATAAAGAATTTACAGTGGTGCCTTGGGATACGATTGTTTCTGCTTACGAATATTTCGGCTTACAAACCGAGTCGCGAAGAAATATTTGTTTCGAGATGCGACGAAAGGTTCGAGATACGATTCAATTAAAACATAAAGTCAAAAAAAAATTATGTAATGTACATAAATTAAAGTGTTAAGATTACGTACACTGTAAATTTTTGTGGTTGTTTCACACTTTATAGTGAACTGTACGACTGTTTTCGGGTGGGTTGCAACAAAATTGCCATTCTTCATAACAACAATAAACGTGCATAGTTTTTTATTTTTGTTTTATTAATGTCTGTGTGTTTGTTTAGATGTATATCATTGAATATGTGCTTATAATGTCTAGTTTTTTCCTGGGAGGGGGATTTAATATTCGCATTTTTTAAGACTGGGTTTGTGTAGGTAGGAACAGATGAGGCCACTTGCATGTAAATCTTGCTTCCGCATAGGAATAGATCACCTTACGAATGCCGTCCCGAAACGAATTAACTTCGTATCCTAAGTTAGCTACTATACTTGTTTAATTGAATAAAGTTTTCATCAACTTAATTAATTGTATTGTATAATTAAATAATTGTATAATGTTTTCATCAACTTCGACTAGCATAATAGTTTTTTAACGTTTCGTTATGTTATCTTTTTTATCGTCAATATTAGTTTATTATTAGATTTATAATTTCATAATTTTTTGTATATACTCTCTGCAATATTCACAATTCTATTATAGTCACCAGTTGCATTTAGAAAAGATTTCCGGACCTGGTGAGCTTCCTTTTTATGGGTGGCTTTTCTTTACTCACCTTGCTTAGTTGAGCCAAATTCACATCTTGGCCAGCTGTGCCACTCATCATCATTACGCAGCCTAGTCATGCACTGGTTATTTAATCGTTCAGTTTGTTTGATATTATTGTTATGTATTTTAAGGTGTTGTGGCCATGCTTTCTACTGTCTAGTACTTTCACATTCTGATTATCATATGCACCAGCGTACCGAGGGGAGAGGCCACTGTGCCATGGATGCAAAACCACGCAGTTTTAGCAAAAGCAAAGCTGGTTTTCGGCAAATATTCGGGGTTCGCCCTGGATTTTGAAGCATATGCGAACGCAGTCGTGGATATTGGGTGAGGCGAATGAGGCAGTTGCCTGGGGCTCCCCTCGAAAATAGCACTTATAGTTTGAGTTTGCTGCAGATATTATTTTTAGAGATTATTATGTAGTTGGGAGGAAAAGTGGTAAATAGAAGATCGATTCAAGGTGAAGAACTTTTTTTTTAGGGATCGCCATGATTTTGGAAGAAAAATAGCGAAATTGGAGACGAAATGGAAGTGAAGACATTTTTTTTGAGATCAACATGATGTTGGGAGAAAAAAGTGAAAGACGAAATTAAAGTCCTTTTTTTTTCTAGAGAACATCAATTTTTGGAAATTCTTGCCTCGGGCCCCTGAATTTGAATATCCACCACTGTGCGAACGCTTTTTTGGTTTGCGAGAAGCTTCCGATTTGACCGGTACGAAAATGCATCTTTTTAGGTGTAATTTTGCAAAATTTTTTCGGGGCATGCCCCCGGACCACCCTATAATGGTCGTGCTTTCGGCACTCCCCAAGTTGATTTGTGACGTCATATAACTGTGACAAAACTTTGGCCCCCTAGGAAACTTTCTGCGTACGCCACTGATCATATGCATGTTTTAACGTCTGACGTTGTGCTGCTTCTTCCTTTTCTTGATCTTTTTAATATTTATAATTTTTGTGTTAAACTGTTTAATAATGATCGAGAATAAAAATGAATGAATGAATGAATGAATGAATTATAATCATGAGGACTAAACATGCTTGCTACTGAATTTTCACTTTACAGAAACCCATTTACTGGATGCTTTAAGTAAAAAAATTAAAAATACAAAGTAGGATACTTACGTTTGCATCAAAGCCTTAACCTTTTGAACTGCTTTTTTGTACATTTATGACATTATGGTCATTCGCAATGCTTTTCTTGTAACAGATGTAGATCTATATCGCCGTTCCAAAACTTTTAAAAAATGCCGAAAATGGGAATTTTCCGTAATAGATATCGGAAGAGAACAACCAACAATTAAATCTTTAACTATTGCATGATTTAATGGCCTTTCTCCTTGGATGCTTTTCATTGAAGGCAGATTTCTTTGTTGATTGAGAAATCGATGCTTCAGATGAATAATCTGCATTTAACTCAAGAAATGAATCCATAGTGGTTTGGCCATCATTTTGGTTTGCATTTGATTGCATTAAGTATTTTTTATGTTTTGCCCGATGCAATAAATGCAAGTGTCGATTGAAAGCGGATGTTGTTCTAATCGTTCCGAGATGGTTTTTCGCTTTAAGCAAAATTTACATACAGCCGAATGCTTTCTATTCAAAGCTTTGTCATAAAAAAACTGATTTCTAAAATCCAAAGAGTACAATTGCAGATTGCCCCGACATTATTTTTTATTTACACTGCAACAAGATTCATAATTTATATTGAGAATCATTATTTTGAAAAGAAATTGGGTCATTTGAAGGCAATGAGCGGTTCGCATAAACAATTGGCTCAAGCAATGATAAATTTACAAGAAAAATAATAAATTCATATACGTGTTACTGGAATTACTGAAAAAAGGCTCTTTAGCCAAACTTTTACATCAAGAATACCGAATCTTTTTCGTAGAACAGATCAAAAATTGACATTTATATCAAAATTACCATTAAGTGGGCCATTGGCTTTAAATTCGGCCAAAGTTCAAGGTGAAGAGAAAAAAAATTTCTCACTTTTGATCAGCATCCAAAGCCTCTATTTTTGGCCAAAATTCAATTCCAAGTGAAGACTAAAAAAACAAAGGAAAATGTTTTCACGTCCAATCCGTCTTAATTGCCAGAATTTTTCCGGAAATGCCAGAAATTTAAAGGTATAAGATGGGTCATTGAATTTCAACTATAGTGGGTCACATTGTGACCAGCAGGTCAGTGTTTCGCCATCCCTGTTCTACATTATAAATAAAAATATAATAGTAGGCTACTAACAAACAAGTTAAAAAAACATCCTAAAAGCCATTACAGCTAATATTTGTAACTTTTGAAGTAAAATTAACCTTGTCTTGCAGTCTACCAAGTCTAACTAAAATCCACATCTACAAGCCAAAAAAGACCCGATTTTTGAGACATGGCTTTAACGTTGACCCTTTGAAATTCCCTCTGCAAAAAATTAAGCTTGCTAATGGACTCAACTCTTAATCCAGCGGTTCCCAACCGGGGGTGCATGGACCCCCAGGGGTCAACAGAGTGATTTTCGGGGATCTATGACTTTTCATGCACAAGATGTAAGCAATTAGCCTATAGCAAAAGAAACGAAACCGCCATGTGGTTTAGCTTGCAAAAAGTACTACTGTAGTCTGCGCAACGCTAGAAACTAAGCTTTATTCTACAACTTAGCACGAAATTTAGACAATATGAACAGTGACCGTCTCGATAAGGTTCGCCATTGAATCGTAGCGCTTTCAACCGATCGACCATGCTGTCAACTGTTTTCTTGATAGCTACCTTTCTAATCACAATTTCGGCAATTTTTTTCGCATTTGGCTTTTTCAGCTTCTTTTGAGGTTTGTTTTCTTTCGCTATAGCAAGAGATGAAAGTTACAAAAAGTTTGCATTGATTTTATTTAAACTTTTATCAGAATTTTGAAGCTTCATTAATTTCAGAGTACTTTTGGAGAAACTTACGTGTTTTTGAAAAACGTTCGGTCTTTTTGCAAGTATTTTGAGTAAAAAAAAATGGAATTTTAATTTTGAGAGCTTTATAGTAATTAAAGAGAACTTGGAAACAAATGACACATTGAGGTTTTTCTTCTCTAACACTATTTAGATATGTAAAACCATACCTGTACTCAGTGGTCGATATTGGGCGAGGCGAATGAGGCAGTTGCTTCGTACCCCCCTTGAAAATAGCACATACAGTTTCAATTCGCTGCAGATGTTTTTTAGAGGTGATTATGAAGTCGGGAGAAAAAGTGGGAAATACAAGATCGATTCGAGGTGAAGACCTTTTTTTTGGGAGCAAAATAGGGAAATCAGAGATAAAATTGAAGTGAAGACTTTTTTTCAGAGAACACCTTAATTTTGGGAGCAAAATAGAGAGATCAGAGATGAAACTGAAGTGAGACCTTTTTTTATTGAGAGATCACCATGATTTTGGGAGAAAAAAGTGAAAGACGAGATCAAAGCTTTTTTTCTTTTTTAGAGAACTTCCATCTTTGGAAATCCTTGCCTCGGGCCCCTGAATTTGAATATCCACCACTGCCTGTACTCAGTGGTGGATATTCCAATTTAAGGGCCCGAGGCAAGAATTTTCAAAAATTGATGTTGTTTGAGAAAAAAAAAGATATGATCTTGGCTTGCATATTTTTCTCCAAAACTCATGATGTCCTCTAAAAAAAAAAAAAGGTCTTCACTTCGATTTCATCTCTGATTTCCCTATTTTTCTCCCAAAATCAGGGTGTTCTCTGAAAAAATAAAAAAAAAGTCTTCACTCAGAATCGTTCTCCAAACAAACATCTGCAGCGGATTCAAAACTGTATGTACTATTTTCGAGGGGGGCCTGAGGCGACTGCCTCATTCGCTTCACCCAATATCCACCACTGCCTGTACTCAATATTGCCTATGAGTCATTTTACTTCTGCTTCTTCTTGCAGCGCATTCTTAAATCAAACAAAGACGCCCAGATGTTTTTATTGAAAGCTTTGTTTAATCTGTCAAATTCAATCAAAAGTGCAAATTAACAAAGACGATGTTAGCCTAATTCATTTTTTACAGTTTATTTGAACTATAGCAATAAGAGCTACTTTCATTTTCAGTGTTATAATCTTTCCTGTTGTAATTGTGACGATTCAAATCAGTCGTTAAAATCTTTTAGAGTGAGGCTCTATCTGCTACAAATTACACTTTCACAAAACATAAATTGACAAACAAACACTAGTTTTCCATATTTTGCTTCTCCCAAATATACCTATCAGTTTATACGAAATATAAGGCAAATCCAGTTAGCTTTCGCTCAACTTACAGATTCAGGACACCGAGCACACCTAAAGTGTGATATTTCTTTTAGCAAAAAATTGTAAAACTTAGTTTAAGACTACATGAAGTAGCAATGCTGTTTTTGCAATCTTTCTTCCTATCTATTTTTATTTTATTTATTTTATCTCTATATTTATCCTCGTGACTCGCAGGAAAGCGACGGAGGCGCTAATACGTAGAGTAGGCAATTATCCCGACCTGCTTCCGGAGATGCCAAGATATTGCTGTCCGCTTGTAATTTAATAGAGACGTTACTGTAATTTAGAACTGCTTTCCAGGACCATCAAGCAGGAAAATGTGCCGTACAGTGTCTTTCCCAAGGACATAACAGAACACTCGCGCCATTCTGTTGTGTCCTTGGGAAAAATCTTATTTATTGCATGGTATACTCTGCTCAAACTGTTATTATTTCATTGGCAACGTAGATTACTAAACTTTTCCGTGAGGTATTCGTATGCTCTTTAATAATATTTGAAATTTTGTTTCCTTTTCCAGTGGAGACCACATAAACGTAACAATATTATTGGTTTTATTAAAGGGGTCCACAAGTTTCAGCCAAATCACGAAAAAGGTCCATAACACTGAAAAGTTTGGGAACCACTATTTTAACCCATTAAGTGCTTGCGCTAATAAATAAATCTGTTTTTAACAAAAATTCTTGTTTAAAACTAAATAATACTTTCCCAACCAAGCTAGCTCTCGAAAATTTGTACATTCTTCAATCAATGTGCTTACTTCTGATAGAGAATGAACAATAACAAAGGTGATATTAATACTACTACTAGGTCGTCACAAAGTAAGTGTTATATTTTTGAGTTTTTTTTTTTTTTTTTTTTTTTTATTATTTGAAGTTGAGCTGATCTGATAACATGCTCAACAGAAAATATTTCAACTTGATCAGATACATTAAAAGTTTTTTTCTGCTAATAAACAAGAAAAAACGATTAAACTTTTCTAACCAGCAATCTGCCAATCACTGTTAAAAAATCTTTACCAAAATCCAAAATTTATTCGAAATTCTGTAACATCAAAGGCGCCGCCGTAATTGAGCGAGCCACTCAAAGTCTTTTTAATAAAGCATGAGTCGGCAACTTGATCAGGTTACATAAAACTTTTTTTTCTGCTTATAAGCAAGGAATAAACGATTAAAGCAGTGGTTCTGAAAAGTTTTTGCTACATTCCTCCCTTTCAGGACTTGGGTACCATCATTTCCTTCTACTAAAAAAGAATACCTCGATAATCAAAGTGAAGAATTTTTTTGTCTTCATCCAAATTTATGACCCAAATTCCAGTTATCCCAGAAAGTTCAAAAATTAACATTCAATTTTGAATCTTTCTCAGATTTCTCAATTTTTTTACTTTATTTCATCTTTATATTTATCAGTGGTGTGCGGTGACCTCTGAGACTAGTCATGCAATTGGCATGGCAAACCCAGGTTATAAAATTGTGTATATTTAAGACCAATTTTCGTCCTAGATTCAAGGTGATCTCTAAAAAAAGGTCATCACTTGAAGTCATTTCCTGGTAATACAGTTTTCGTCCCAGAAATGCAGTGATCTCTAAAAAAAAAGGTCATCACTTGAAACCTTTTCTAGGTAATCCAGTTTTCGTCCTAAAAATCCAGTAAACTCTAAAAAACAAGAAAGATCATCGCTTGAAATCGTTCCGGGTAATGCACTTTTTGCCGTCAAAATGCAGTGATCTCTAAAAAAAAAAAGAAAAAAGGTTATCGCCTGAAATCATTACTGATGATGCACTTTTCGTCCCAGAAATGCAGTGATCTTTAAAACAAAAAAAAGTCATCGCCTGAAATCATTACTGACGCACTTTTCGTCTTCAAAATGCAGTAATCTCTAAAAAAAAGGTCATCACTTCTAACCAGTCTCCGATTTCTTACTTTTCGTCCTAAATTCACGATATTCTCTAAAATAACACAAAAAACAGGTCTTCGTCTCGGATCAGCCTCAGATTTCATCCGAAACAAGTAATATTTTTCACCAAATTCAACGATATCTACCTCATCGCGCTAAAGTTCGTCATGCAATTCCTAAAAATTTGATCATGCAACGCATAACTTCATACCCTGCCCGCGCCACTGATATTTATCTTCCTGACTCGCAGAAAGCATCACAACACAATAAATAGGGCAAGCAATTAACCCAACCTGCTTCTGGAGATGCCCAGATATTGCTGTCTGGTTGAAGTTTTTTATTTTGTTTTTTTAGTTGTACAGAGATATGACTGAAATATGGAATTGCTTGCCAAGACTGCCAAGCAAAGGAAGGTGTCGTAAAGTGTCTTTTCTAAGAACACAACGGAATGGTGCGAGTAGATTTTAAACTGAGACCATGTTGATCACAATCACAGTGCCCTAACCATTCGACCACACTGCTGATATTTTCATCCCTAAAAAGTAGTAATTCCAAAAAAACTTTTCACTTCGAAGTACCAATTTTTTTGCCTCACTTAAATTGTAGTGAAATTTTTAAATTCCTCCCTGATTCCTCCCCTAGTGATTTTTCCTCCTTGGAGATTTCAAATTCCTCCTTAAGGAGCCAAGTGGCTCACTTTGAGAAACACTGGATTAAAGCTTTTCCAACCAGCTATGTGCCAATCACTCTTAAAAAATCTTTACCAAAATTCAAAATTTATTCGAAATTCTGTAACCATCAAAGACACCGCCGCAATTAAGCGAGCCACTCAACGTATTTCCTATAAAGCGGTGGTCGGCAACTAGCGGCTCCAAAGTTGCATGTGGCTTTTTAATCTTTTTGCTAGAGCTCCCTGAGAATTTGGAAACTAAATAGTAACCCTTTAACGCCAAAGCCATCGAATTGTTTATGTTTCAAGCAGAGGTTAGCGTTTGCGGCGCAAGTCTTTTGACAAAGTTGCAGAAACGCCAATTTAATCTGGCATATAAAAGTAACCAATTTTTATCTTAAAAATGATTACAATAATTTTGGATTTTGGAGGATTTGCTCACACTAATAAAATGTCTTGACCTGGATTCGAGACGTAGAGGTCCGAGACCGAGACCGAGACGAGATTTTGGGGTCACGAGACCGAGACGAGACTTTTGAAAAACGTGTCTCGAGGTATCCACCGCTGCTTTTCATCAATGCGACCAGCAGCAGAAGAGCGATCAGCTACAATCATGATTGAGTTAATATATTTGGCGGTTGTTTCATAAACTTTCAAAGTTTGATTTATATTTTTCCAGTCATTATCGCCTGATGTACATAATTTGATACTTCTATCTGATGAAAACAATATGCATGGAAAACAAAATACACTGGTCTTGGATGGAGAATAGACAAGCCAGTTGGTTCAAAGACCAAATTATAAATTCAATTTTGGAAGAAACATTACTTATAAATACGAATTTTTGTTGATGAGAGAAAGAGACTAAATTCTTGTTATTGAAGGAAAGACTCAATCCGCTCCCCGCCGAAAGGTGTCCAACGATGAAACGATGAAAACGTGTCCAACGATGAAAACGGAAATCAATAACAATGACCGTCCTTGAAAAGCCGAACTTGTCTAAATAAGGTCGGCGAAATCCCTTTAAGTTACAACTACCCTTATTTAAATATGCGTAACTCTATGACGCCCGGTACAGAAATTTATAATTGCACGAAAGGAAGGATTGAATTTATTTTTTATCTGCGGTTTGCACTCACGCAGTCAACACTATACAGCAAAAATTAATAATACAATGGTCACTTGACCATTCAGCAAACACGGTCACCGTTCTCCGAGCCAAATTCTAGTTACTGTGTCATAAGAGCGATCTCTCACTCTATTTATAACAAATTCGAACCCGGCCACGTGGCCGACGACAAAACTAACAGTAAAATTCGATTTCATGCTATTATACAGGTCACTGACAAAACGAGGTCACATAGGGATTAATTGAATTAGGACGATGTATTTAGGTCATTTTAGAAGGTGCAGTTAATTTAAAATCTATAAATTGATCGATCTGTTAGGCGTCAATTTTATCACATTTCCTCGCTGTTGGCAGCTGCGACTCATTGCATTTCTAATAGGTCACAAAAAATTAATTTAATTTTCTAATAGGTCACAAAAAAATTAATCTACTTTTCCAAATAGGTCACAAAAATTCACAAAGAAGCGATTTGCATTACGTAACACCAGTCACGAGTGCCTACCTTATCATTTGGTAAAACACATGTGAATGTACTAGGATTAAGGAAGCGGTTTACTCAAGAATATTCTCGTTTTGTTTCTGAATATTCATTTGCTTTATTTCGAAAATGATATAGACCCATACAAATGCATACCTCACGCAATTTCTCAGTTATATTACCAAACAAACCAACATCATTTGTTACACCTTGAATCGGATGTGAACTTTGAATATCTGAAGTGAGTGAAAATTCTATATCATCATCATCATCATCATCATCACGGCTGCAAATTTTGTCTTGGACAGTGTCTGACTGAGAAAAAATTGAAGGAGAATTCCTACGCAAGTTATCACTGTTGTGTCCAGCTTCTTTTTCAACAACTTGGAAAAACGAAGTTAATTTGTGCTTAGTCAAAAGAAAGTCTTCTTTTTCCTTTTTTTTATCTTTGCTTGTTAAACTCTTTCTCAGCCACTTTTTTGTTTTGACATGGAAAACAGTGAACTTCAAACAAATAAATAAAAAATCAATTACACACTTTTTCAATATATAACGATATTAAAAAATTTTTTCAATATACGAGGGGTGTATGAAAAGTTTTAAGCATCGTGTATAAGAAGCGTTGATGCATGGTCAAACCAATAATGTTTTGAAAGCACAACTTTTTGTAAGTATTTCTGCTTAATTTTTAAGATTCTAACATGTTTATTATTTTTTTTGCAGATTTTTGAATAAGCTAGGGTAAAGGATTCAGTGAACAAAAAAACACACCAGGTGCACTGTGTCCAAGGGCAATCTTGAACTGTTTAAAGCTGATGAAGCAATTTTCTTGCTCGATTTATCACTATGGATGAAACCTTGGTTCATCACTACCAACCCAAAAGAACAATCAAAGCAGTGGAAGCACACGTCATCTCCGACCCCAAAGAAAGCACGAATTTCTGTTTTTTCCATTTTTCACTGAATCCTTTACCCTAGCTTATTCAAAAATCTGCCAAAAA
The DNA here is from genome assembly GCA_963680785.1 of Diplosoma virens. NCBI lineage: Eukaryota > Metazoa > Chordata > Ascidiacea > Aplousobranchia > Didemnidae > Diplosoma > Diplosoma virens. The sequence goes on along the minus strand of OY796882.1, from coordinate 50,446,451 downwards.
AATAATAAACATGCTAGAATCTCAAAATTTGGCAGAAATACTTACAAAAGGTTGTACTTTCAAAAAATTGTTGGTTTGACCATGCATCAACGCTTCTTATACACGATGCTTAAAACTTTTCATACACCCCTTGTAATATGATTTATTTTTGGAACACACTCCTAAAAAAATTAAAATGCATCAACACAATTTAACACTTTTTTACTACTATCGGCAAAAATTCCCTTGGCGGAAAAGTTAAAAACACAGAAGCGCCATTTTAATTTGCGATAAATTCATCAAAAAAAAATATTTTATGTTTTCCATAGCTCAAATTTAATTGTTTTCCTGACAGAAGTCGCCTGTATTTTTCGTGGCCTCAAGGCACATGCCTAGTTTGCCTAATGGTTAATCCGGCTCTGATCGCAACGCATAAAACTATTTTTAACTATCGCTTTTCTCTTTTAAAGTAAGATTATAAAATTTTTCTAAATCCAGTATTTAGCGCATTTCAGCTCCAATCTTACCTCGACAAAGTGCCATTGGAACTTTATGAGTATCTCCCTTTAAGAATTTTGCGAAAATTTGAAGGCCAAATGAAGATAATAAATTTTTTTAATACGTTAAAACAAGCATTTTTAATATTTGAGGAAGGTTTAAAATTTTGCCCTATAAGTATGAATGCCTTTTTAGATACTAGAGCTATAGCATTGTATTCTATCTTTCACTCTAACTAGTTTTTTGTTTGTTACAGGAGCTGCGATGGCAAACCCTGTGCTAGCCGGGGCGGTCACAGAAAGAAGCAATGAAAAGGAGATAGCATCTGGATGAGAAATTGGTAAGACCGTGCTGGAGGAAAAAAAATTAGAAGTGTTACCAGAGACTTCTAAGGTCGTTTATCGATTTGTCTTTGCTTTTATAAAATAAAATATATCATAGAAAGTGGTTTTGTGCAGTTATATGATAGATTGATTAAGTAATAAAACCTAAGCAACAACTAAATACCCTCAAGCCGGAGGAATTTTCGGGTCTTGACTGCTATTCCAACGTAGAATAATAATACTGCAAATTTTGTAATGATTTTGTACACTGCTTATGCATTAAAATGTATCAGAAAGTACAAGCTCAAAAAGAAAACTTGCAGTTTGCCATTACTCTCCCTATAGATAAACCGTACTCATCCTGTACATATAAAGTACAGGGAGAATAAAGGGAACTTACAGTTTGCCTTTGCTCACCCTATAAACAAACCGTACTCGCCCTATACATATAATGTACGGGAAGAGTACTGGGTGAGTACAGGAAACTACAGTTTGAGTACAGTTAAGACTGTATTGGACCGATTCATAGCCCATGTGCAACATGTCATTGGGCTTATACAATACACTGTATCGTGCCTGTATTAACCCAGCTGAACAATTATGCAGGCCCATGCGGGCCCTGCAAGGGCTGCCCGTACGGTACCCGTACCGATTTGGCCGCGGGCGCTGCAGTAGCCCCGCATGGGTTTACCGCACAAGTTTCATGTGGTTCAAACTATTTATGCAAAAAATTCCTTTTTAAAAATAAGTAAAAATGTTAGCTTATTAGCATGTTTCAATTTTTGATTACGGCTTAAAATTGAAAGCCAGATTAAACCCGTGCGGCTAGCCCATGTGGGACCACTACAGCACCCGCGGCCAAATCGATACGGTTCCCATACGGGCAGCCCTCGCAGGGCCCGCATAAGCCCTGCATAGCATTGTTGGCTGGGAAGTGCCTGTACAAGATGACAACGGGCCTGTACAGTGCCAATAGGCCAATGTTTGCTAAGTAATTAACCTACCTGCCCTACATATAGCGCCTTCGTTGCTTTCCTGCAAGTAAGGAGGATAAATGCGGTAGAGGTCTAATTTATAGACCACATTACCAAAAACAACATCACTTGGAAGTTCACTACAAACCGATCGATCGAAAATTATCGTACAGGTTTAATCTTTTGTATGTACAGCTGTTGTCCGTTAGTTCTAATTGCCAGCGCTACTGATTCAATTAAACAAAAAAAAACTTTCTGAGCGTATATCGATAAGAATACTGTCAATAAGATAAACATGTAGCCTAATCATGTGACATATTAAGAACTATTAACACTAGATATAGCTATAGCATCTTTATGATTTGTTTATCGAAACTTTTGTCAGCGTTTTCGAGTGGTTAAAGTGCCGTACTTGTAATCAACATGGCTTCGGTTCAATACTCACTCGCACCATTCTATTATGTCCTCGGGAAAGATACTTTACGGCACTTTCCCCTGCTTGGTAGTCTTGGCAAGCAGTTCTAAATTAAAGTAATATCTCTATCAAATTACAAGCGGACAGCAATATCTTGGTATCTCCGGAAACAGGTTGGGGTAATTGCTTAACCTATGTATTAACGCCTCCGTCGCTTTCCTGCAATTCAGGAGGATAAATATAGAGACAAAATAAAGAAATAAATAAAATAAAACTTTGGTGATTACTGTTCATAAAACGATTTCTACATCAGGGGTTGGAAACCTTTTGGGGTAAGAGAGCCATAAAAGCTACGTATTTTTAAGTGTGTTTTTATGAGAGCCATACAATGTTTTCTCTAATTTTTAGATGTGCATGTTCGCGCAGAAATTTGCTCATAAGCAAATTTTGGTCTTTTGCAAAGTAAAATTTATATTAGTGATTCTGATTTCTCAATTTTCGTCTCAAAAACGTATTAATCTCTAAAAAAAAAGGTTTTTCCTTCTGAAATCTTGTGTGCCCAATTTTTTTATGTGCGCTAGTTTATGCTCGTCGTAAAAAGAGCCACATCTGGCTCGCGAGCCATAGGTTTCAGATCCCTATTTAAAGGATCACAAAATATAAAAGACTGGATTTGTTTAAAATCCAATTTCTGTTATCCAGAATAAAACTGACAAAGCTGAACACTAAAGTTCAATAAAACTTTACAACTTTAAAGTAGTGGATTGAATACGACGTTCGACTAGACCAGTTTGCTGTATATGCTTAAGAAAACCCAGAGAGCTACAAAATGTTCTCCACAAAGTTTTTGAACCAACATTTTGTGAAAATGCCCGGATTAGTTGCTAATCTTACTGCTGTTTTTTCAATACCAAGGTAGCACACCTCTTTGTTGCTGTGTTGAGCATTTTTAACAAGTACCGATAACTGTAAAATAATATCTGCTATTTCTTAATCGAAGTTTTATTTTGTTTAGATCTTGTAAATGTTTCAAATGGCATGTTAATATTGTTATATTTAAATTTAATATAATGTCTTCTGATTTAATTACTTGTGTTTGCTCAATAATTCAATTAAGCCCACTTTGCTCAATATTTACTATCGGTATGTTAAAAAAATAACGGAGTGATATCAACTTTGGCTAGTTGTAAATGAGCAACTGTTGATATTAACTAGTTCAACGGTTCCAAATGTTAAATTTTTTTAATTATTTAAGTTTAGAGGTAATTAAGCTTATTGATTTCTAAAGAAATAAGTAATATTTAACATTTTTTTATAGGAGTAGCACATTTTTTAATGCTTCTTTTCATCAATCATCAAAATGCCATGGATTGGAAGAGTTTTTTGACAATTCAAAAAATTATGGTAAACTTAAAGTAAAATCTGGGATGGCATGGTCAAAAGACTTGCTTAGACGAAAAAATACAGAAGACTTGCAAAAACTTTGGTAAATCTATATTGGTACTTAGTGTTTTTATCAAATTTTTGATTTTAATTGTTTATTCAATTCTTAAAAGGTTATTGTGTTTAAAAATATTTTCTATCAAAAACTAAAATTTTTTTTGTATGCTTTTTTTATTGTTATAATTTGAATTTAAGGTACGTACTATTAAAAGAAAGAAATATGCTCAATACTTTGGAACTTCATTGTATAAATGAAGATGAACCAATGCCTGGACCAGATCGTCTTGAAAAGGTTTTCTTTGAACATTCTTGTTAGTTGTAAATTAGCATTAATGCAGATATGATTATTAAAAGCTTGGTTCTGTTAACTTGTAATTAGGTTTGTTGATTGAACTTGTTTTTGTGATTCATTTTTAATGCTTTTTTAATTCATAGCTGCATCTTTTTTAAATAAGTTATTAATTTTATTTAAATATATTTTAAGCATAAATTATATAAAAAATGCACAATTAATTTTTTGTTTTAATTTTCATAAATAATTTCAGTTCTCTTATGTTGTGTTTGCCATTTTCAACTTTTGGGATTCCCTAAAGTCTGTTTGATAAATAATGTGCAAGAACTGAAATTTCAATGCTATTTTAAGACTTTTGCATCTTTTATGTTTAAAAAATTTGTGTTTGAATTGGTCTGTTTTACTTTAAAACTTGATACCATATGCATATATCTAGCCAGCTTTTTTTGGTCAACTATTGTGTTGCTTTTTGTCTTCTTTCAAATTACTGTTATTGACTTTCAAAATTAGGCTTTACCAGCATAATTCATCCATTCTTTAGCAGTTTTGACAAAAGGTTGTGAGAATTTGGTGCTATTCAGAATTCAGTAATTAATCAAAATATTGATGTCATTTAGTTATCAAATATATTAAAATTACACAAAATTTGAGGCATGCTGCAAAGCTTCGTCATTGTTGTTTGAAGGGTATACATTCCAGGTCAGACACAAACAGGACTGGGGCTGAGGGTTTATCCTTTTATTACCCCAGGCTGCTGCGCTGCCTGAATCAGATGCAGACAGTGATGTTATTAAGCCAGCATCGAGTTTTGTCAGCCAGCATCGCCAGACCTCATGCTCCATGTGGTGCCCGATGTATAGGGCACACTGTTAGAACATGGTCTGCAGTTTGCTCAGAGGCGCCACACTCATGATTCGGTGAAGGAGCGAGACCCCATTTGTGCATGGATGAATGGAATCACCCAACACCAGTCTGCAGGTGGTTGAGCTTAACCCAAGCTGCTTATGGTAAGCCCATCCCAACAGGCCTGGCACTGGTGCCGGGCACAAAAGCATAGAGCCTGGAAGCACCTTCACAGTACTCCATTTTCCATTTGTGATTTGTCCATTCAGAAGCACAGGTGCAAGTCTAGCAAGGTTCCGAAAGATTCTGCACAGCTGGCACAAATGGGCATTTGGATCTTAGTCTCAATTGGCAAGTGTCTGAGGACTTAAAAGACCATACAAGATATGATCGGGGTCCAGAGATCCACGGTGAACCAAGGAGAGTGTCACTCTCAGTCAGCAAAGCTCAGCTGGCTGGATGCCTGAGAGTACAGGTATGTGGTCCATTGGAGTGGGACGCAGGCATCCAGTGACTATGCGCAAAGCATTGTTCAAGACACTGTTTATGAGACGAGTGTGAGCACTACGACACCAGACTGGTGCACAGTACTCAGCTGTTGAGTAGACTAGAGATAAGGTGGCTATGCATAGTGTTTTAGCACCAGCACCCCATCCCGAGCCCACGAGTCGCCTCAGCAGTGTGACACATGAGGATAGTTTTTCGCACAATGCCACTAAATGGTGACAAAACGTGAGTGATCTGTCCAGTTTTATCCCAAGATAAGTAGGAGTTGGACAGAACAATAAAAGTCTACCGTTGTTGTAGACCTTTAGCTCACATTTGGCCTCTTGGTTATTTAAGTGAAAATCTGCTGTCACCATCTTAGTGTGACTGAGCTTCAACCTCCAAGTCTGGAGGTATGCTGAAAGTGTAGACATGTTTTGGCTTAAAGTCCCCTCCAAGTCCTTCCAGTTTCCAGAAGAGTGCAACAATGCTAAATCATCAGTGCACGCAAACTTTCTGGAAATCATGGAAGGCAGATCATATGTATAGATGTTAAATAGGAGGGGAGCCAAGACCGATCCCAGAGAAATGCTGTTTTTAAGATGGTGTAGCCGGCTTTGCTTGCTGTCACTGATGGTAAGGGTGAAACTTCGATTTTGGACAAGCTCTATAATCATTCTGACCATGTGCTTATCTGACAGAAGCCTCAGCAGCTTGCAGGTAAGGCCACGGTGCCAGACAGTGTCATAAGCAGCTGTCAGATTGACAAATATGGCACCAGGCTTCTTTTTAGCCTCAAAAGGATCCTCAATGTTCTGGGTTAGCAGAACAACTTGATCTACAATTGACTTCCCGTGACAGAACCCAGCCTGCTCTTTAGGGAGCAGTGGATCAATTAATGGTTCAATGCAGGCTCTTGTAGGGGACACAGAGCAGAGATATTGGTCAATAACTCTTTGGATCCCCCATGGGCTTTGCTGGTTTTGGGATTGTGACCACGAGCACTCGTTTCCAGATCTTGGGAATCTTGAGTTGGCACAAACAGGAAGAAAGGAAGTCATGTAACCAGGACTTCAAAGCAGTTCCAGCATGGAGTATAAGCTCTGAGCAGATGGAATCAGATCCTGGAGCTTTACCTGGTTTTAAATGTTGGAGGGCAGCAGCAAATTCTCTCTGAAAAATTGTCAGAGATATTTACTAGATCTGGTGTTGCAGCCCTCCAAAGGTCAGACACTTCTTGAGAGACAAGTCGAGATGACTTGCAGTCAACAGCCTCATACGAGGGTCAGTCAATAAGTAATGAGACTTTCTCAATTACTTTGGTGTTCTTGGAGTTATGCAACTGAAATTTTATGTGATGATTATGAATGGAGTTGTCATCTTATTTACAACAAAACTTGTTTATTTTCAGATTACTGTAGGTGTGACGATAAATTGAAATGACTACTAGGCTAGGAAACAGCTCATGCTTGGAACAAAGAGGAGTCATCAGATTTCTGTTGGCAGAGAGTGTAAAATCATGTGAGATTCTGTCTAGAATGCAAAGACAATATGGTCCTTCCTGTATGTCTAGAGCAAACTTCTACAAATGGGTGCAAGCATTCAAAGATGGACGCGAAAGCATTACTGATGATCTGAGAAGTGGAAGACCTGTGGATGTCTCTACCCCAGAAGCAGTACAGGCAGTTGAAGACCTGATCAAATCTGATAGAAGGGTCACTTTAGATGAAATTGCTACAAACTTGGACATCTCCCATGGCACAGTGTACGCAATTGTGCGTGAGAAGCTGCATTTTTCAAAAGTCAGCTGTCGCTGGGTTCCAAAGATGTTAACGGATGATCACAAAATGCAGCGCCTGATGGCTTCCAGAGCATCACTACGCAGATACAGAAAGGAGGGAGATGTATTTCTATCGAGAATAGTGACAACTGATGAGACCTGGGTCTTTCATTATGAACCTGAATCGAAACGACGATCAATGGAGTGGAAGCATGTTTCTTCCCCAGTGAAGAAAAAATTCAAATCTCAGAAAAGTTTAAGGAAAGTCATGCTCACTGTGTTCTGGGACAGAAATGGGCCGATCACTATCAGTTTCTTGGAAAGGGGCAATACTGTGAACTCAGAGAACTACTGTGAGCTGCTAACTCAAGTGAAAAAAGACATTAAGAACAAACGGAGAGGACTTCAATCAAGAGGTGTGATTCTCCTTCAGGATAATGCAAGGCCCCACACAGCAGCAAGAACCCTAGCCAAAATTGAAGATTTAGGCTGGAAACTTCTAACACACCCACCCTACAGCCCAGACCTTGCACCATCTGATTTTCACCTCTTCGGCCCACTCAAAGAGAGTATGAGGGGAATTCACTTCCAGACTGATGAAGAAGTGAAGGCTGCTGTGAGCAACTGGCTAAGGACCCAGTCCACGGAATTCTATGCCAAAGGAATAGACAATCTAATATCAAGATGGAACAAGTGTGTTGCAAAGGAGGGAGACTATGTTGAAAAATAAAAAAGCATTTTTTGATTACCAGTCATTGCAAACTTGAGTTATTAAAAAAGTCTCATTACTTATTGACTGACCCTCGTATTTCCCATTTCTAACCAGCTGAGATGCAATAGCATCAGCTGAAACAGGACAGTGATGAGGTGAGTGTTGTGACCTACCAGTAAGGTTGTTCAAAATACTCCACGCTTTTTGACTAGAGTGTGAGAAGTCAATGCTCTAAACTGTCTTGGACCATCGATCCCTCTGCTTCCTGTCAAGCTTGGCAAGCAGAGCTGTAGCAGCCAAACTGCGTCGGAACCCACCCTGCTCTTTAGGGAGCACTGGATCGATTAATGGCTCAACACGGGCGTAGATAAGCTACTCGAGGATCTTGTAGGGGACACAGAGCAGAGATATCGGTCGATAACTTTTTGGGTCCCCCACGGGCTTTGTTGGTTTTGGGATCACGATTACAAGCGCTCTTCTCCAGATCTTGGGAATTTTGAGTCGGCGCAAACAGGAAGAGAGAAAGTCACGTAACCAGGACTTCAAAGCAGCTCTAGCATGGACTATAAACTCTGAGAAGATGGAATCAGAACCCGGAGCTTTACCTGGTTTTAAATGTTGGAGGGCAGCAGTAAATTCTCTCTGTGAAAAATTGTCAGAGATATTTACTAGATCTGGTGTTGTGGCCAGATCAGACACTTCTTGAGAGACAAGTCAAGAAGACTTGTGGTCAACAGTCTTGTATCTCCCATTTTTAACCAACTGAGATGCAATAGCATTAGCTGAAATGGGACAGTGACGAGGAGAGTGTCATGACCTATCAGTAAGGTTGTTCAAAATACTGCATGCTTTTCGACTAAAGCCTGAAAAATTAATGCTTTGAACTGCTTCGAACCATTGATCCCTCTGCTTTCTGTCAAGATTGGCAAGCAGAGCTGTAGCAGCCAAACTTGAGTCGTCTCCCTGAGGAGACTGCAGAAAGGTTTTATAGAGGGATTCACACTCTGCATCCCAACATGGAATATAGTTATTTCGATACCCACGTGGGATAGTCTTTTTGGCTGCTTTGGGTCCCCATGTGCTTATCTGCTTGGGTTCCCCATGTCCCCACTTCCCATGCTGCAAAGCTGATGTCATAAGATGAGTAAAATTTTTTTGTTGCTAATTTATTGTACAAAGTACAGTATTTGATAATTCACTTTATATTATAAATTTATGTGAAATAATAAAGGAAAAATTTAGAGTCAATGCTGAGAAATTTAGTTGCCAAGCTAAATTTTAATCTAAAGTTGTATTAAAAAAAAAAACTCATTCCACTTCTGTTATGGAATTGTGTGAATTCATGATGTAATGTTTTTCACTTTTCTCAAATGCATTTCAATCTTAATAAGTGCTTCTCTCTTGACAATTATTGGACGTGTAATCTCCAAGCATAGTTTTCAAAGTTAAAATTGCATGTCTGTTCTGAACTATTGGCAGTTAAATAATTGAAGCTATTAAACTAATTAAACATTTTATTTGAAGAAGGTTCAATTCGCTAAGTGTTTTTTTGTAACTATAATATTGATATAATTGTTGTTTGAACTTTAATAAACCTGTATAACCCTGCAAAAACACAACAACATCTAAACACAGAAAAATCAAATTAAATAAAAGTGTCAAATATAAGTGCCAATAATTCTTATTAAAATGAGCAGCTTCAAAAGTTTTTTGCAAAAAAAAACACTATATATCCCTGACACGATTGATCACAGAAAGTGGACTAAATTCTTGTGGCTTGTTTTGACCATTCCTTTATAAAATTATGAATATGATAATTACTTTGGTTTATCATTCAAGTTTTAATGACTTTCAATCATTTTTCTGTCTTTTTCATAAATACAGTACCGTGCATTTAGTCTTTCTACAATCTTTGCAATTTTACTTGAAGATTTTACATTTAAATTGGTTGATGATATTTTGATTGCTCAGTACTAGAGTCACTTTCTCAATCATGAAACAATCTAAGCTCTATTTCTTCTAACTAATAGCAATTCCAGATTAATAATTTTGAATAATTTGAATACATAGGGTGGCTCTATTTTTGAAGTAAAGAATCTGGATGTTTGTTAAGAAAAAAATTCGTCCCTCAAACGTAGTAATTTCTAAAAAAAAAGGTCTTCAGTTTAAATCTGCCCTGGATTTCTTGATTTTTGTCCCTAAAAAGCAGTTATCCATAAAAAAAAGGTTTTCACTTAAAATTGTAAAATCTGGGACATAATGGTTAACTGGGTGGGACACTGGGACAAGGCCTAAAAATTGAGACATATGACCACCCTATGAATACATGAAAAATACTGCTTCAGTTTATTCTTTATATTGGATGTTATTTAAGAATGTATAGTTTAGAGGTGGAAAACAGAAGCCACATTACATTAGACAGTTACAAAGGAGGCTGCATAAGTTGAATTACTAAAGAAAATAGCATCATCACTTAGAATCTTTCCAGGTTTTCTTGATTTTCATACCTTGCTTGGTGGTCTTCGCAAGCAATTCTAAATTACAGTCATATCTCTTTTAAATTTTAAGTGGACAGCAATATCTTGGCATCTCCAGAAGCAAGCCCGGTAATTGTTTGCCCTATGTATCAGTGCCTCCATCACTTTCCTGTGAGTCAGGAGTAGAAATGTACAGATAAGATAAAAAAAATAAAATAAATATCTGAAAAAGTAGTGATCTCTCTAAAAAAAGGTTTTGCATCAGTACCAATTTCTTTGATTTTTTATGTAGATGTTTGATGATCGTTCATGAAGGTCGCAGGTTCTCTACCTATAATAATATAATTAAAACTAATTAGGTCTGCTGACATGTATTGCTTCACTAAAATATGATTTTACTGTATCCATCACACAATTTTTCAAATAGGGTTTTATGAAACTAAAGCAAACAAGTTCTCAAAATTCTTTATCCATTTGTTACATTTTGAACAGTTTATTCAAATCATAATATATAGATTGCCTTAACTAGTGTTCTTGGTTCTTTTTTTCGTAAAAGCATGTTTAAAGGTCGCTGAATCAATGAGCAATCTCCGGGATGTAATCGAAGAACGGGAGCAAGCCGTCAATATGCTGACCCACGGCACACCCGACAAAATAGGAGGTAGATACTGAATAATTGTACTGAATTGTACTTATCTTTTTTGGCAATCAGCAATCTGTGTTCTTGTAACCCGTTTCTGTGGCTCCCTGCCTGCCGCTTTAGAATTTTGTGAAGTTAGGTATTGAATTACAGTTGTCCAAGCAGTGTTCCCTGTAAGCCTAAGGTGCGCACTTCGCAGTGCCACCAGGCTTTTTGTGCACTAAAAACATACCGATGTTAGAAGTAGAAAATATTTCCACATTTTATTCAAGCCCAAAAGGATAAAGTGATGACCTCGTGACCTTTTTCTCTAATTAAAATGTAGATATGAATTAAAATTATTAAGCTAATTTTAAAATTGGACGTTGTAAATAAAATGAAAACAAAAACTCATCGCTTTACTCTTAAGCAGCTTTTAATTATTCATGCTCAGTATAAAAAATATTTGCGCAGTCTAGACTTTTCTTAAGAGAGAACACTGTATCCAAGTCTAGTTTAATTCGTTTTAAAGAGCAGTCATTGGAAATGAACTGTATTGGGAAAGCAGGGTAAGATTAAAAACGGCGAAAAACTGAATGAAACTAATTTTACCCCAAGAGCTTACATGATAATTATGGCGGTACAAAACAACAAGCTTTTTTTATGTTGTTATTTTGTATTTCTAGTGTTTTTATCTTCAATATTTCCCGTGAATTGTGTTAAAACTATTCTATGATGTTCCCAGAAAAAATGTTGGGTCACCGATTGTGCCGAGGATTGCTAACATTATAATATTAGAGAAAAAAAACTTTCTGCTGTACCCCTCAAAGTAACGCATGAACATATACAGATATTTTTCTATCGTTAATTAATGTTTTTTTGGCACAGTTGTAAAGTTTGTACATACAGAATTTTCAAACTTTGCTTTGTTAAATAATTAGCATTTGGTTACATTTGAAGGAGAATGGAGAAAAAGTCAACTTGGCCAAGTTTACTTTTGTAAATACAAAGAGCATTTGTTGCCTAAAGAATTGAATCGAAATCATCGTGCCGACCGACCTGCCGATATTGCTATGTTCAGCCCTAAACTTGAGGAATGGCATTTGTAAGTATTTTAGACAGCCTAAGTGATGCTAGAATCTTAAAGGCCCGTTTCCACTACGAGCGTGGAAAAGAGCATTCTTTTTCTTTCTTTTATTGATCTTCGATTGAAGCGAGCGCAAAAAAAAAGCAATAAAACAAACAAAGAATGCTTTTTTCCACGCTCGTAGTGGAAACGGGCCTTAACTCGGAATGAGAGTCAACGTCATAACGTCACTCGTGCTCGAGTGAATTTCATTGTCACAACGGGTTAAATAAAAAAATATTTATTTGTATTTCTGTAAAACCTAATTTTGCAGCGCAAAAAACTTACTTTGCTTGCTCAATAAATTTCAATGTATTTAATGCAATGCTTCGCAAACGTGAGTTTGTAGCTGGGTGTGCAACTTTCAAGAATGTTATGCAAAAACTTGTAATTTTGAAATTAAGAACTACTTGTTACGGATTTAAGCGCTTATTAATGTACCAAGTAGTCTATTAAATTTTTTTTATTAAGTTTATGAGACATCTTTCTCTATTAAGTTTTAATGACAATCCCAATAGCTTTTGTCGAGTATTTTTTTTTTTTTTTTAAATTAATGAGAATACGTCCTTATTCAAGAAAGCAAATTAAGCATCTTGCTAAAAAACGTTTTCGGCAACACTGGTTTGTTGTGTTTGTAGCAATAAATATTATGGAAATTTTGTTGTTTAGGCCCAAACATTTTTTAAAAATCGGTTCATCTTTCTATTTAAATCCATTGTTTGTTGTACAGTGGTGACGATATGTTGGTCATACAAACATGAGTAATCCATTTGGCGTTTGCTTTTGCTTCATATTAAAGTTTCCACGAAGGTCTTGACGTTTTCATTTCAACTGAATGTTGTTTTCATAAAATTATTTCATGGCCGATATTTAATGTACAGTATTTACTACCAAGACAGCCTTTTAACGAAGGGGGAAAAACTAGCACTATGGGCTTCAATCAAAATCACACTTTACCTTTTTCAAGTGACCCAGCAGCTTTTAATTGAAACTTGTACCGGTACAGATCTTTTTCCCCGTTTCTTACCAGTTTTTGTCCCTACTGAATTAAATTGACTTGAAAATTCTACATATGTAACATCCTAATGTATAATATGTAAATTATGGCGTACTAACTCTACCGAAAAAAGTCCAAATGTTCGAGTAAAAAAAAGATTAGAGCAAATTTCATTGTGACATCATCTTAACTCTGCAGATCAAACCTCATCTCTGCAGTTGACATCAAATGCGGACCTTGTTTAACATCTGTATTTTTTAAAACAAGAAATATTAAAAAAGTTAACTCTATTGGCCTGCTTTTTTAAAGTTGGGGTCGGTAAATTTTATTATGATTACTTCGTTACATTTATGAATTTGTTTGGCAGACGTAAAGAAGAAAGGGGATTTAAAAAACGTGGTGGTTATTATGCTTTGATCGGACAAAAATACTCGCACATTCGCTCGAGAAATCCACATTTGCCCAAGAAGATTCCGCAATGGTTTCGACAAAAATTTAAAACAAAGTTTCTTTATGGAATCCATCCGCAGATGCCCGTGTTTAAAAAGTTTCCCGACAAAGACCCGCGTATCATAGTGCAACCGTTCAAGAATTACTAAATCAAGTTTTTATTGGTAATTTGTGTGTCGAATTTTTTTTATATGTTTTTCTTTGCAGTGCTGCTGGCTTTTTATTTAATAAAAACGTTTGTCTTATTTTGTGTTTGGCTTAGGTAATTTTTCTATATTCAAATTATACGCTACAAAAAGCACAAAATTCAAGTAGAAAGTAAAAACTAAAAAGTATTTCTAAAAAAATAAAAATAAGTCGCTTGTTGTTGCCCCTCTTTTAACCCCAGAGAACCCTCTGTGACATATGTGTAACATAAACTTTAAACGTTTTTAACTCTTAAAATTTTAATTTTTTGGAACGAAAACAATTAGCAACACCTAATGTAATCCATATGCAATAATTCTAAACTGATTTTTATTGGTTTTTAAAAGTCATATGACAACAGTTTTCTTTTAAAAATTGTTGGCTTCATGCTTTCGGCTACAGCGGAAATTATCAAATTCGTAGCTGAAAGCATGAAATTTTCAAACCTTTTAAATTGTGTTATTTTACTTTCTTTGTTTGATCAGAGTCTGTAGCAGTTGTCAATATTCCTAAAAAATACTTTTTTTTGTTATCTTGTTTTACTGTGTCAAAAAAAGTTAAAACATTTTTACGATTTTGCCGCTAAAACATACAGAAAGGCCCAGTGTGACATATATGTCACATCCCCAAAAACAACTAAAATGAGCCCCAACACAATTTTTAAAATAAGTTTTAAAATATAGAAGGTAAAAATTACCCAATTACGTGAAAATTATTTTTTTTCTACAATTGCTTAATAGCGTGGGTTTTCTGGGGTTAAAGCTATCTTAAAGGACTCATTCTTTCACTTTCTAAAGAAGTCAATCTACACTCCCACTCTTGGATAACTCTCATTTGTATAAAAGTCAAATCTTAAATTTGCCTGTTGTTTGCCGCTGTGCAATAAAACTACCCGGGCTGCATCTTGGGAATGTATAAAGTTTGATGATTTTGTCTTAATCGAAGTCTAATTGGGTTTTTCAAAAAAAGTTTGGGGACAGGTTATTTTAAAATATTCTTGGAGGAGGGCAACAACAACAAAGTACATCGGTAGCCTGTTCGCAGTGATGGCCCCACAAAAAGGGGGCGGCCTAGGGCGGCCGCTCCGTTGGCACTCTATCAAAGCCATTACTGCTTGTTCGTTTTGGGTAGGCCTACCGGTAACAGTTATGCGATTAACCTGGTCGATTTAATATTTATCAATTTACATTATTTCTCTCTGATGGATTGTATAGAGCAGGCTTAGGCAAGCTTTTTATGTAGCGGATCAATTTTTTTTAAAACTTTGACAAACAAGTCAGATAAAAACACACAACGCATTTAATTTTTAAAAAATTGTCTAATTTCAGCTAAATACATTGCTATCAAATAAGATCATAAGATAAATTGTTGGGCAAGTCGGATTTAGTGCATGTCCGTTATAGAGTACGACCATTTAAAATTGCTTCGTCAGATCCCAAAATAGGCCTGAGCAAAAGTGGGTACGCGTAATTTGAAGCGCAAGTACAACGCTTTTGTGCTATTTTTGACAGCGTTGCAACAAGAAATGAAAAGACAATCTACGCTGTCAACTTCCATAATTACCACTTTCGGTGTGAGCAACGGCAGCTTTTTAATTACAAATTACCATACAAATCAGTTTTTTAGCATTTGAAAAAGTTGTGCAAAGTAGACAACTTAAAGTTTTCTTTATTTTGTCGGTGCCAGTTAATAAAAGCATAATTAAATATTCGCATTTCTTGTTTAAAAATTTTTGCAATTGCTCATCATTTACTGAACGGTTAATTGCAATTAAAAATTTTTTTCAACCCAATTTCTTCTATACAATTTGTGGCGACTCGAACAATAGACTAATCTAATTTGATAATGTTAATGTTTTGAAGTTCTTAAAACTAACAAACTTAATGAATAATAAAACTAAATTTGTAACCCACTATTAGATGAAATGCTATTCTATTGATATCATTTGTCATAGTAGCAAAAAGCAGCCCCATTTTGTAGTTGCCAATATTAAAAGTTCAACTAAAAATTTTATTTTGAATTTGTTTGAGGCTGCAAAATTACTTATAAATAGTTAAAGGTAAAGAAACTGGTTAAGTTTAACCAGTAACCAGCACAATTAGTTTTTCATTAGGAAAACAATTAGAAAATACGCAAGAGACTTTTATTAATTTTTAATCAAATAAATAATATTTTCCTAAAAGTTTTTGTCCTATTTATTCCGCTTGTAAATTTTGTTGGTCATAAAATCCAACAAGTCCAATCAAGCTGGCTCAATTTGCAAGGTTCAGAAATGTTGGTGCTGCTGTATGACATTGTTTCTGAGCAATGGTTGTAATGATTTAAAGCTTTTGATCAGTCTGCAAGGTTTGGTTGAACTTAACTTTAAAATCATGCTCGCTTGAATCAAAGGATAAAAAATAAGCGTTTTTTTTTAATTAAAAAACTATAAAAAAAATACTCTTGTAATGAAGGGCAAAATGCGTTTTTCTTCAGCAAAAGGGGATACTTTTTTGAATCTATACTTCACGTTAGAAAAGCAAAAAAAATTTGGACTAAATTAAAACATAAAAAAAGTAGTTTTAACTACGCTCGTAATTTACCAGTCAGATAGGCCTATTCCCGGGCGGTGACGCTGCTACTAGATAAAACAACCGTTTTTGCTAAATGTCCGGATGAATTTTAGAAATAACAGTTTACTTAAATTCGGTATCTTCACTCCTTTTAAAAAAATTTTTTATAATTAAAAATGCGATGCAAGTAAACACAGTGTATTGACAATAAATTGAAAACTGCAAGAAGCACAGTGCTCTACCTTTTACAACAGCAAACGAACTTTAAAAAATGAGGTAGCAATACATTAAGACGGGGAGCAAAAAAAAGGTTTAAAACAAGCAACGATGACTACAACATCTTAACGAGCCAGTATAGCATACTAATAACAAGGACACATAGAATAGCGTTCACCCATACATCGGGAAGCCCAATTTGCACCTGCTTGCCCGTGACGTTGTAGCATGGGGCGTTGGTTTTCGAACAAGTATTTAAACGGAAGGGGAGTTCACGGATCGAGGGTTCGCTTTTCGCGCACACCGCTGAACGCTTAATTGCAACATTGAGCGTTGAAGACCTTTTCATCATGATTGGAGGAGCGTCACAGGGTTTTTCTACGGGACATGGGTCCACCGTAGAAGCGGGAGGAGGAGGAGGGCAACAAGTGGAGGCGGATTTTTTTTTGGTAACATTACAGCTGCTCGAATGGCACTCCATGGCAGGAACAGGATTGTTGCTCTTGATATTTATTCCAGACAGGACGCTTCGAACATCTGCAAAGACACAATAACTAGGTTCGGTTTAGGGCAATTTTTTGAACATTATTATAATATTATCACCGGTCTTCGAGGCAGCGTCTGCAGCGTCAATTGTAAGAATAATCGTCACGTGATTACCGAAGTGATTTTTCGCAAAGCACATGTTTGAGAAACTTCACACTATTACATTAAACGAAAAGGCAGAATCGTTATTTGTTTAACAACTTATCAATATGGCAAGTTTTTACAAATTTTTTACAGCTTTCTAAATACTCAGAATTTAGGTAATACTAGGTTTTAAGCGATGCATGTCAAACTCGCGGCCCACAAAATCTTCTAAAGAATACTCCCAAATTCAAAAAGGGCAAAACAAATTTTTTTGTGAACAGAAAACGAAACTCTCCTGCAGTGCAAAGTTTCCAGATGCAGAAAAATGACTAAAATTTAAGGTGAACATCTTTTCATTTAGTCTTCGCTTGCGCGATAGCAGCCCGAGGTGATTTTTTGGGTTAAAATTTTTTGTTGCTGTCTTTGTTTTAAGCTGTTTCCAAAAACTTTATATTGCAACTTTTTACTGTAACTTTTACAAAGTATGGCGCAAAATGCAAAAGTGTGATTTATAAAACGTGCTATAAAACTATTTCGCGATGGCGATTGCCCATTTAAACTGAATAGTTACCTAAAACAATTGTAGAAATGACCTGGTTAACCACCAGTCCAGAACCGTATGCTAAATTGTTTAGAAACTTCATGCATTGTGGAAGTTTTAACATATGCTACACAAACTGTTGGCAAAAGATCATCGTTTCTCTCCAGATAATATTTGGAAATATTTAGCATTATATGCACGAGTAATTTTCAATTTCTCGCAATTTTATTGCAACAAAAATTTGCCCTACTCATCAGAGAAAACATAGATTACGATTAAACAGTACCATATTAATAGTTCGCTAAAATTCGTGATACCCTAACCCTAACTTTGCTTTTATTTTATTTTCTTTAAAACTAAATTTAAAGCACATTTAAAAAAATTTTCATAATAAAAAAAAACATGAAAATGAAAAATAAAACAAAACCGAAACGTTTAGCTTTCTTACTTTTTACTTTGTCGCCAATCGATAGATTTGAATCAGTCATGTGCATAACGACCTGATCAACGTCATAATTATTATCTTCCAGCAATTGCTCGATCATTCCACAATCCTACATAATTACAACAAATTGATTAAATTGAACAAAAAATGGAACAGCGGCGCCTCTGAACAAACTGCAGACCACGTCCTAATAGCGTGCCCCATACATCGGGCCCCACATTGAGCAAAAGATCTGACGGTTTTAGGTGACAAAACTCGATGCTGGCTTAACACCATCACTGCCAGCATCTGATCCGGACAGTAAAGCAGCCTGGGGTGGTAAAAGGATAAACCCTCGGCCCCAGTCCTGTTTGTGTCTGATTTGGAGTAAATGCCCTTTAAACAACTGGAGGTATTGTATGTAGATAACTCTGCAAGAGTGATGATTTGTTAGTTCCGAGCTGGGCCAGTTTTAAACGCTTATGTTGCAATATTTTAAACGCTTATGTTTTAAACGCAATGTTTTTTCCGATAAATGTACTAGGGTGTAGTATTACGGAAACTTTATTATTTTTTCTGGAACTAAAATATTGTGAGGTGATGGTAGCGTGAATGAGCTTGAGTTTTTCTTTACATTCCTCAGATGTTATGTCTGGATGAAAGATGATGATGCTAGTGCGCTCGTTATGAAAAATTGTGGCTTTCATGTTTCTAGGTGGATCTGAATGTGCATTAAGGTCATGCAAAGGATGTGTTTGAGTCAGTTGTTTTAGTTGAGTAGCATGAAGTTTGAGGTGGGTTTGCATTGAAAGGACACTGGTTTCGTCGTGTAGGTGTTGAGTGTTTGTATCTTGTGTGCAGCCAGTAGCAGCGCGTAAAGCTATGTTATGAATGGCTTGCAGTTTCTTGATGTTGCTGTTTGATATGATAGAGCTTTATATGGTGTTTGGATATTCCAAAATAGGGTGAGTGATAGTTATGAGTGTAGAGACAATTAGTTCTTTTTGTTTACCACATTTAATGGAAGTGAGTGCTTTGAGAATATTAAGCTTTCGTTTTGCTTTGATGATTGCAAAAATTTTGGGGTGTTTGATTGTTTAATCTAAGTGATAGAATTCTTAAATTTAATAAAATAAATTATTTGTTATGAATAATGTTTCACTATTTAAGTGATAAAATTCTGCCATATTCAGCTGGGTCTGATGTAAAAAACGTAGTTGTAGTTTTGTCTGTGTTTATATGAAGATTACTAGTGGTGGCCCATTTATAGGGTTTATGAATGCCACAACTTTACTCGGAAATCTAAAAGTACCAGTTGAACTAGGTGACCAAAATACCTGCGCCAAAGTAAAGCTGTGTTTATTCTTATTTACGCCGGCTCTAGAAACAGTTTGCCGCGACACTGAAGTTTATAAAACAGTTAGTTTTGTCTGCGTACGAATGGATTCGCAAGAAAACTTTTGACAAGAAATAGAAAGAAACCACGGTTTCTGACTGTAAAGAATATATTTACAAAATCAAAAGAACTTCGTCGTCTTCGTCGTTTGGAATGGCATCCACTCTAGCTCAGTCACAAACAGGACTGGGGCCGAGGGTTTATCTTATTACTACCCCAAACAGCTGTACTGCCCGGATCAGATGCTGATAGTGATGGTGTTAAGCGACCATCGAGTTTCATCATTTAAAATTGTCAGACCTCGTGCTCCGTGTGGTGCCCGATACATGGGGCACGCTATTAGAACGTGGTCTGCGGTTTGTTCAGAGGCGCCGCACTCGCAATTCGGTGAAGGAGCGAGATCCCATTTGTGCATGGACGAATGGAATCACCCAACACTACCAGTCCGCAGGCGATTGAGCTTAACCCAAGCTATTTAGGGTAAGCTCATTCCAACAGGCCTGGAAGTGATCTTGGATATGAAAACACAGAGCTTGGACGTATTCTAGCAGTATTCCGCATTCCATCAATAGTTCGTCCACTGAAAAGCGCGGATGCCAAGTCCGGCAAGGTTGATTAAAAGATTTTGCACAGCTGGTACAAACGGGCGTCTAGATTTTAGTCTCTCTTGGCGAGCATTTGAGGACCCATCTAAAAGACCATAAAAGATATGATCAGGGTCCAGGGATCCACGGTAAGCCAAGAGGAGTATCATTCCTAGATGCAAATGTGATATTCAAAAATGTTTTGATATTGGATGTGATGGATGTGAATTTGAAGCTCATGTTGTCAATTGTAAATGTCCCAGAGATACTAAGGTAAGAAATACAATGAATAATACCAATAAATATTTAAGTTATCCTTATACATCATAATTTTGCTGCAACAGATTCCACATCAAGAGCTATTGTTTGTTATGGATGAGCAACACAAAGTTGGCAGCAAAAGAAATACAAATATCAAGGTTGGACTGCGAAACAACCAATAAAATTGCCAAAACAATGGAAAGGGCTATTTCTCGAGTACAAGAGACAACCAAAGTGGTAGATCTGGGAAACGACTCTGATCCAAGCACTAGCTTCATGTTTTTTGATGATTAAACTGATAGTTGCAATTCTTCTGTCTCTGAAAAAGTTTATCTGCCACCAACTAATTTGCTTTCAGGTATGTGTCTTTATACTGTATAATAGTAACTAGTAAGTTTTTCTGTAATTTAACTGATATTTTAGAAAGCTATTATTATATAGGTTCCCAAAAAGATTATGGTTAGAACACGTCGCATGAGAAGCTCTGATAGATATGATTTATCTGATCGTGCTACTGCAACAATATGCACTGCACTTCTTTGTGATATTGGCTTAGTGACTGATGCAGATCAGACAATGATAATTGATAAAAACAAAGTAAGGAGGGAACAAAACGTATTCTGAAACAAATTAGTTGATGACTCTCAGCCAAATGATACAGATGAACTAATTACTGCTATCTATTTTGATGGTAGGAAAGATCAAACTCTTGTTCATCTTGAAGATGCAAAAGGGCTCAAACAGATAAAAGAAGAGCATTATGCTTTGGTAGAGCAACCACATGGAGAATATATCACTCATTTAACACTAGAAAGAGGAAGTGCAGTATCAGTTAGCAATGCCATTCTCAAGTTCACTGGTAATCATGATATTAATGATACACTGAAAGTGATTGGGTGTGATTCCACAAATGTTAACACTGATTCTAATGAAAAAGTAATTCATTTGATTGAAGAAAAATAAGTTTACAAACTTATGTGGTTGATTTGCTTACTATTAATACATATGAACGAATTGCCTTTGCACCATTTATTCACAAAGCTTTTATAATAGAAAAACTACCAGAAAGGATTGTTTTTCAGGTGCATAACTATTGCATGTTACCATTATTATCATTGGTTAATAAAATAATTCTCTGCAGATCTTTTTCCTAAATTGTTTTTATTGACAGAACCAATCGGAAAGTTATGCCAAACAGCTGAATCACTTCCAGTGAACGTTTATAAGATAAATGATCCCAGTGTGGACCAATTAACAAAAATTCGAGAGGAAGTACTGCAAGAGCTGTCAACAGACCAATTTTTTCTATATCGAATTGTGAAGAGCATTACATCTAGAAACTTGTCACCTGGCATAGAAAAGTTGAAACCTGGATCTTTTAACCACTCATGATGGTTAACTCTTGCAAATAGGTAAATGTTCAAATAAAAACGCATTTGCATTAATCAAATTTAGATCGCCTTTCCACAATTAGTAATGTAGAAAAATAAAAGCATGCCAGGCATGTAGTTGGTACGCTATATTTACAATGTGTCATGTATTTTCAGATTATGCCGAACTTACATCAGCAAGCATGGCTTGGAAGGCAAAGAAAAAGAAAACTTGAAAAAAATCTGTGTCATTTTATTGTCACAAATTATGCTCCAATGTGGTTCCATATTCGGTGCTAGCCTTCATACATTCATGGACCTAGACATATTTTTCATCAAATGCAAGTTCTTCTCAAGTGCCTAGACCCTGATGTTGAAAATACAGTATTGTAAAGCTTTATATCTCCAGGTATTCACAATGTTTTAAAAGCCAATATTAAAGATTGAGGACGGAGTTTAAAATATAGTATGTGTAAATGTAAAATGATGTTATACACCAGAAGCAAGCCTAAACATGACAACATCATGTCTATTTTTCAGGAATGCTTATTCGGCACATTCTGAAAATGTGTTGATGTCAATGCTTGCAGATGACAGCAGGGATATTTGTAACAAAGCTGTTACTTCCATATTAAAAATACGTGGTGGAGCAAATTTTGGTGACAGTTCAGTTCGGAAATTTATTGTTTCAGCTTTAAATTATGAGGCCAATAATTACTCTGCAATAACAGATTTGCATCATAAACCAATCTTTACAACTGATATAGCATCTGATGAAATCATTGCATACAGAGAAAGAAAGATGGAAGTAGATCATTGTCCAAACCACTCTCAGCCAGTAGAGAGAGTTGTAAAATTGGTGACAGACACGTCATACAAAGTCTGTGGATTTTCCAGGAGAGATGAATTTATTCGAGCTAGTATTGCTTCCAAGAATATGATTCCTGTAGCAGACACCAAGGCAGGCTACATTAAAGCACATTTGTGAATACTGAAAACACAAGACAGTAGTTGATTCTGCATCATATATTGCGTTTACCTGTAACTTAGTGTGACGTAATAGACATTAGACAACCGGGTCACAATACAAGTCATTCCATTTTAAAGTAACTAAAATAATTAGTTGATTAGGGTCCACCAGGACATGTATCTATAACGCTATCTATCATCTAAAAGTAAGCATTTATACTCGTATAGTGATTGTTGAATCGATTGGCATAAAACTTAAGCCAATGCCAGTCCAAACACCAACATTAACTGTAGAAACTGTATCCCAAGCGGATAACGATTTCTAAAATGCTTATCATGTAATAAATCACCACAAAATCAACACATAAAAGGTTGCAAAGACTTGCTCATATGAAAAAATATTTGCATATTTTTTTATGAAATAAAGAATTTTTAGCTGAATAAGTGGGTACCTTCCCATGATTAATATTTTCTCAAATTTTATATGTGGTCGTTTTAGGTTGTTCTGCAAAAAATTTCAACGAGCCAAATCAAAATTTTTGATTCACCCCACCCTACAGTGTCTATGAGGCGAGTGTGAGCGCTGCAACACCAGACTGGTGCACATTATTCAACTGTTGAGGAGACTAGAGATCATAATATCAATTATGATTTAATAGATAGGCTTTTATTTTACATGAAAAATATCTAAAAATAGAATTCAGAAAACAATTTTTAAAAACTGACAAGTAAGAACAAGTTAGGTTGTAAACAAGCAATTACGTCATAATTGGCCATTTTGAGATTCTATTGCTATTCTATTGTCACACTGTATGAAAATCAGTTCTTCTAAAGTTCTCGACGTGATTTCGCTATTGTTAATCTTAGCTATTCTATTGTCTATTGCTATTATCAACAAAAGTCTATGGACCATGAGTTTAATTATTTTACAAAAGTGTAGTGAAGACCAAAAAATAAAAGGTCATTAACTGAACTTTAAGTACCTTTTACCAGTAAACTGTAAAGATTTTACTTAAAAATACCTCTCTTTATGGCCAGCAAATCTAATTTCTTTTAGTGAAGACAAAAGAAGTCTTCACTTTATGGTCAGCAGGAAAAATTTAATGAAACTTCAGTTGATGACCAGCTTTTTTGTGTTTACAGCAAGAAATTAGACTTAGTTATCATAAAAGTGGGATAATTTTTAAGTGAAGACAAAAAAAAATCTTTACCTCACTATTGAAAGAAGCTTAACTGAACGATTGATTTGTTGGTTTTTAAGTACTTAGGAATGCTTTTGAAATAAGTGAAATGTAGATGGAAAAATATTTTTTTATACAGAAACACTGTGAACTTTCTGGATAAGTTGCTAAGGTCTGTTGGGATCCCTATTCTAGCAAAATTACATTACAATGACTACAGATGGGCCACAAAAAAATATACGACATGATCATAAAAGCTATAACTTTCAGAATATTTTGCAAATAACATTCTTACATCACATTCTGTGACCTCCATGACGTCACGCACTTGCCGATCAACGGTGCAGGGATAAGGTCGATTTTTATTTTTTTTCTTCTTTTTGTCCTTTAAATCCTACAAAAATGGATAATAAATGTTATCAATTGTTTCATTTTCCTTTATTTTTTTCAAAAAAAATTTATAAAAAGCTGAAGGAACATACCGAGAGAAAAATGCAGGCAGGCGTGCAAGAGTCATCACCAATTCTTCTGACACTGGAATAATGATCGCCGTTGTGATAAGCAATGTGCAACTCCTTTGCAATACAACATGGATTTCCATCTATCTACATCCATTAGTTATACATAGTAATTTAGTAAAAAGTGTAAAGTAAAACACTGTTGCTATCAACTTTTAAACAATCTGTACTATTGATAGTCTCCTGAACCATCGAAAAAAAATTTACTTTTTCTAATTCAGATTAATTTTTTTGCTGTTCATGTAAATTGCAATTGCAAAGCTTTGAATATTACAGTATACCCAGACCACAACTATTAGAAAAGTAAGTTCACCGAATTGCGAGTGTGGTGCCTCTGAGCAAACCGCAGACCATGTACTAACAGTGTGCCCTATACATCGGTCACCACATGGAGCACGAGGTCTGACGGTTTTGGATGACGAAACTCGATGCTGGCTTAATGACATCACTGCCAGCATCTGATTCAGGCAGTGCAGCAGTCTGGGGTAGTAAAAGGATAAACTCTCGACCCCAGTCCTGTTTGTGTCTGGCCTGGAGTGGATGCCCTTCAAACAACGACAAACAACGACAAAGAAAAGTACAGTAAGTCATTAAAACTTATTGAAGCTTTCACAGTTTAAATATGAAAATTCAAATAGCAGAGCCCTGAATTGCTTCAAGTCATTTTAGTAAATTACAATTATTTTATTTCGTCCCTATATTTATTATCCTGACTTGCAGGAAAGCATCATTAGGGCACACGATCACCCTGACCTGCTCCTGAATATACCGGGTTATTGCTGAAAGTAAAAAATTTTTAATTTTGGCTTTTTAGTGTTATAAAAATATGACAAAAATTTAGCACTGCTTGTTAAGACTGCCAAGCAGGGAAAAGTGTCATAAAGTGTCTTTCTCAAGTACACAACAGAGTGACCCTAAGAAGGTTTTAAACTGAAATCATGTCAACTACCATTATGGCATTCTTAACCATTTGACTATGCTGTCAACAAGACTCAAAGCAATATTTAACTTTTGCAATAATGATCAAAGTTTATGTTCCAAAGTATAAAATCTAAAACATGCCTGGACATCAGAAAAATCTATGCTCAATCTCCAGTTACTTTGAGGAAATCCAGTTTATTTCGAATCAAAGAAAGAAAAATCAAAACAGATCATTACCAAATCTTAACTGCCAAAGAAAAATTTCAAAAAGTTTGATTGGCTTTGATAAAAAAAACATATCTCTCTAAATCCAGCTGTTAAACCAATCCTGATCACAAATTTTAAATCAGGGCCTGTGGAGCATGACCAATGGGCAAGGGCCCATGGAGCATGACTTTTTCAGATCCAAACTGGGTCTGTTGAGTCATTAAGTCCAAATAATAATATAACTGGCCCAGATAAAAATACTGCATAGGCTTAAAGCAGTGTTTTTCAACCTGGGGTTTGTGACACCTGACACGAAGCCTTTTTAGAGGGTTCACAACAATAATTGTATGACAACTTTTAAATCTACAAAAAGAGAGCAGAAATAGGGTTACAGGTATATAAAAATCTTAAATGAGTTGTAAACCACAAGAAAGCAACAAAAGAATGAAAAACATTGGCTTAAAGGTTAACTCACTATCCAGACAGGAGCACATAATTGGTGAATCACAACTTTTACGTTGTACTTTCGAGCAAATGCAACAATCGCATCATTTCCAGCAAAGGTACCATCTTGTCTGAGTTTATCAACTAAAAAAAATTTGCATTTTGAACTTAAAATAACAATTTCAATGATTTTTGTCAGTTAAAAAGCATTAATAAAAAAAGTAAATTGGTAACATTTGATTAAGTTTGATTACATCAATACAAAAAATGAGAACATGTAAAAATTCATTGAAGTACCATAATCATCAAATGAACAATTATCTTCAATAAATGGTTCAAAATCTTCTCTGTTTTGACACATATACTTTACAGTCTCTCTTCTATATTTCAGATGGTTACGTGAATGGCCTTCAAGTTGATCACCTAATGCTCGAAAAAGACAATTTCTAAAAGTAATAGTTGTGATAAGTTACAAAACAAAACATGCTTCATATGTACTAACCCATCTCCAGTAATTTCTCGTAGTTGCAAGCCCAGGCAACAAAGTTGTTTACAAAAAGCATTCACATTTGGATCACAATATGTTCTCAATACCTTAAAAAAAGATTAAGTTAAAAACATTTTGTCAGAAATATATTACATTGATTGTATTTAACATGATAAAAAGTTCATTCATCTTTCATTTAGCCTGCAAATAAATTTGATCAGGCACCACTGATTAATTACAAGTAAAGAACAAATGCAATAAGAGATTTTAATTAAGTGTTTTTTACTCTGAATACAAAGTACTTTGGAGAATAATATATTACATGTTAATTTAGCTTTTTTGCTAAGGAACAGGTAACTAAAGGTCAGATTCTAACATTATATAGTTGCTTTGGTTTATGAACATGAAACAAAAAAAAAAGTCTTTCTTTAATTAAAGGTTTTTAAAGATGCATTGCAATGCCATAGTGATTGTTTTAAAACTACAAGGACATAGCAATTTAGTAGAATAAACATGTTTATGATGTGAGCCACTAGGCCTAGGCCACTACTAAACTGGCAAACTTTTTTAAAAGTGAAAACCAGATGAAAGCAGTTTTTTTATTATACTTTTTTAATTTGGTCTTCAGCTAAGTTTCACCACAAAAAAGCTTTCAAAAAATAATTTTTTTGATTTAAGTCTAATATAGCAGAGAGTTATTTGCATAAATCTAAGACTTTAATGCATTGATAGTTTATACAACTTGAAAAAATTTACACTAATATCTCCATATGACAATGGAATGAGTTGTAGTTTGGAAGTACTTTATTCACAGTAAAGTTTTTGTGAATATTTTAAGTAAAATATTGTTTCAAGTTTTTTGTCTATGAATGATAGTTCAATTTTATGTTGCACATTTTCATTTTATTACATGCCATTGCATTCAAAGCTTCCTTAAAACACCGTTACTGAAATTATCACTGTCTGGTTTTGACTGTGGTTAATCATTTATTAGTTGTATCTGTTTGAATATGTTTGTTTTTTCATTTCAAGATTGATTTGTGTCTCATAGATGAAGCACCATTTTTTGTTTAGTCATAATTTCTGCAACAAGTTTCAAAAAATAACCATGTAAAAGTTGTAAAAGATCTTTTTGTTTGTAGAATCTGTTAGCTGCCATGTCAGCATAACTGTCTTGATACTGTGCCTGGTTCCACTTCCTTTTAAAACACCTAATAAAATTTGCTGTTGTCAAGTCTCAGTGTGAGTATTGCTGCAAACACAGAAAAGGTTTGCTGAGTTGACAAAAACACAATTGAGATTATCCTTTTTTAAGATAGGCCTTATACAATATACTAAAAAAGCATATTTTTACAATTTCAATTTTGCCATTGCCTGACATCAAAATGTTTGTTTTGATTGCATATAAAATAGTGAAAAGGATATATACTAGCTTGTTATTAAACTTGAAAGAAGTTGTTAAAAAACTTTAATTTATAGCAATATATTTTGTCTTTTGGTACAAACACAATTATTTCTTTGTAATCACATTTTTTGCAGAAGCATGCTGTCCAAAGTTACATCTGTAAAAAGCAATTAATCAGTGTTAAAGAATCTACTGTTAAAGCAAGAACAGTTACAATGAACATGCCAGGGTAAAAGCTAAAGCTTGAGCTGATAGAAAAGCATTTTGGAACTGAAGCAAAAAAAACAAGTTTGATAACAACAAACTTAAATAGCTTTATAATAAAACCTAGCTAGTACTAATAAAGCAGATTAAATGGAAGCTCAAAACTTAATTTCTTGCAATGATAATTCAACGTTTTGAGAAAAAGCAAGATGAAAAAATGTATTGGAAAGGTTGCCATGGTTGGCTAAAGAATGTATAGTTTTGGATTAAAAAATTGTGACATTTTTTAAAATTAACTACTTTGCTTTGCTCAACTAAATTACTAGTGATGTACAGTACAAATGACCATTGATGTGCACTTAAAAATTGATAGTATATGGAAAAAGTTTACAACAAAACTTCAAATTTTTATGTAATGCCTTACAAGCATTCAATTTGTCTCCTCAAATTCAAAATGCTTGGTACTGCAAAAACTATTGTTTTACTCATCTACGAGGTCTGTTCAAAAAGTATCCGACCTTTTTCCCTCTCGCCAATAAGGTATGAGCAAACTGCCCGTGCAAAGCGTGGCTGCACACACACACATTCACGCGTAATCGTGAAGCGTTTCAGGCCGATTCGTCATTCGTATCTCTCTGTGTAAAGCATTTAGTGCAGGCGTGTAGTACGTGTTCATCGGTTTTTTGATTTTCAGAAAATTTCATTTCAATGACAGAACGCATCGAACAGAGGTATTGCATCAAGTTTTGTCAAAAACTTGGTGATACTCAAGTTGAAACAATTCGAAAGATTCAACAAGCTTTTGAAAATGAGGCCTTAAGCCCAACTCAGATAAAGCAATGGTTTAAACCCTTTAAAGATGGCCGTGCATCAGTGGAAAGTGATCCTCGCTCAGGAAGGCCATCCACAAGCCGAAACGAGGAGGCGATGGATCAGGTTCGTGAAAAAGTGTTGGAGGATCGTCGTTTAACAGTACGAGAGATTGCTGCAGAAATGGGAATAAGCACAGGCTCAGTTCATTCAATCCTAACTGAGGATTTGAACCTGCGGAGAGTGTCGGCTAAATTTGTCCCCAAGCTGCTGACGGAGCAACAGAAGGAACTCCGGAAGGAAATTTCGGAGGACATGCTGGATGTTGCAAATCATGACCCAGAATTTATCAAGACAATCATCACTGGTGATGAGACCTGGGTTTATGGTTATGACCCAGAAACCAAGTTTCAATCATCACAATGGAAGCATCCGGAATCACCACGCCCAAAAAAAGCTCGGCAAGTCCGCAGCAATGTGAAAGTTATGCTGACCTGTTTTTTTGATTCCCGTGGCATCGTGCATCATGAATACGCACCAGAAGGTCAAACAATTAACAAAGAGTACTACCTGGAGATTCTACGTCGCCTTCGTGATGCTGTGCGAAGAAAGCGGCCAAACATGTGGGCAGCAAAGAATTTTCAGCTTCACCACGACAATGCTCCCGCTCATTCTGCACATGTGGTCCAAGCTTTTCTAGCCAAAAACAGCATGCCACTTATTAGACAGGCTCCTTACTCTCCCGACTTAGCACCGTGTGATTTCTGGCTGTTCCCTAAGCTAAAAACAACTCTGAAAGGGAGGCGATTTCAGTCAAGAGAAGACATTATGAAAAAAGCGACGGAGGAGCTTCAGAGCATTCCAGGGGAGGAGTTTATGAAGTGTTTTGAGAAGTGGCAGAAGCGCTGGGATAAGTGTGTGAACCACCAAGGGGAATATTTTGAAGGAGATTGAATAAAACTTGCAAAATTTATTGTGTTGTGTGCTTTATACAAAAAAGTCGGATACTTTTTGAACAGACCTCGTAGGATGCACCAAACTTGTTTTACAATCAAAAATACATCCCATAATAATAATAAACTTAACAGCTTTGCAATATCTCTGTCTGAACAAACAATCATAGCTTTTATATCAATCTACAAACTAAAAATCAAAATATTCAAAACCTTTTGATATCAATAATAATTTATGAACTAGTCTTTCAGAACTTTTTGGTCTAAACTACAAATTACAAATAAGTGAATAGCAAAACCATGATTACATATGTATGTCATAAGAATTTGCCACAATTTACAAGATATACTGGTATAACACAAAGAAAAATAGTCGTATTTCAATTCAGAAAACACAACTACAAATAGGTATATACATTCAAAAACATTGTTAATTGTAAATAAGCAAATATGTCAAAATTTATAATTGGTTATTTAAAAATTTGATATTTTCCTGTTATCACCCAACCATCTATTGCGTACTTTCCTGTTATTGCCCACCATCTATTGCAAGTAATCCCCTCTACAACACTATGATGAAATAAAAAAGAAACTTGAGAGGGATTCCAGGTTAGTTTCACCAAAAAAAAATTACTTGCAATGGATGGTGGGGCAATAACTGGAAAGTACCAAAAATGCTCTGGCTATTTGTAGACCTTCTGCTACTTAAATTGTATGTTGCAATTAGAATCATAAGAGTTACAAAAATCAACAATATTCTTGATACTTTTTATAGGTTTGAGCAAAATGCTTTAAAATGAAGACTGATGCATGACAAAAAACATTTATCATGTCACACAACAAATTTCAGTCTATCTTGCAAATACTTGACACTAAATCCAGCTGTTCAGATACTAGCAACAGTAAACAATAAAGTCTATAAAAAAAAAACTAGATATCCAGTTACAATTTTTTTAAAATTCATTATAAATACTGTTTAGAAATTACTTTACAAAACATAAGTAATGCCAACAATATAATAAAAGCTGAAAAAATATCTTAGTAAAATAACACGTAAAGATAGTTCTTTGTCTATTGCCTTAAATGATTGAGTGTGGCTAAGCAGTCCAAAAACTAAGATTAATTGAAATAGGATGTTGCTATAGCATTTAAGCTAATATTAGAACTTTCAATGGGTAAATAGCTCAGTGTGATAATACCCTGAATTGAAAACAGAAAGACATTAGTTTAATCCTCTGTTTAACCGAATGATTTTTGTTGTGCCTTTAAAAAAGAAACTTAAAGACAAATCTCTCAATGAGGCCACACTACTTAGCTACAATAGTAACTCCACTTAAAACAGTAAGCACCAATCAGGCCAATATATCTATACAAAAAAGAAATGCATTTTCAATATTCATAAAAGCTGAAATCCTAATTACAATGTAGTTGAGCTTCAGCCTTCAATCATATGTGCTTAAATAATACTACTTAAACATCTTAATTTTTTTAGTAGAAAGCAGCAAGCTTTCAGCAGAAGCATATTTCTTGAAGGGCATAAAAGACAAACTAAGACTTTATGGGTCTATTCAAGCAGCTGCAAGCATTTTTAAATTAGTGAAATTAACAAAGAAATCTTTCTTGTTTATATTTGCTACCATGGATGCAAACTCGATAAATTTTTATTCAAGTTCAAGTTTATTTGCTTGTTTGAGTTTTAATTCTTTATTTTCAATTTTTCAAGTTCAAGTTCAAGCTTAAGTTCTATTCTATGTGATAAAAATTAAAAGCTCAATAAAGCCAATCTTCACAATAAATTAAACCTCTTTAAAAAATTGAAAAGCTACCACAAAAACATAAATAGAATAAAAGAAATATTGAAATAGAACAAAATAAAACAATTTTATTTAATGGGTTCAAATTAAACAAAGAATAAATACAATTTAACATTTTATCTGTTTAATTGAAAGTAAATATACAATTCAGTTGTGTTTGAAATTTAATAATTTAATACCAAAAGCAAAATCCAAAATCTTATTTATTCTATTTTCAAAATTCTTCAATTAATGTACTCAAATGTGATCAGATATTTTTTGAGTTTAAATTTAAGTTCAACAATTTTTTTAGTTAGAGTTTGGCAAAAAAGACAGAGTTTTTCAAGTTTCAGTCTGCAGCCCTGTTTGCTTTCAAAAAGCACCCACTTGTTTCCAAGGTAATCTGATTGAAAAAAAGTACAGTGCTAATATTTAATGATTTAAAATAAGTTTCTCGTTTAAACAAGCAATATTTAAAATAAATAATTAACAAAAAAAAATCAAGAGATTATATGCTTAGCTATTATCACTTATGTGCATGGTTCAGTACTTGTTAAAATCGTTAAAAACTATATCTAAAAAAGGCATTGCAAAAATTAATTAATTGAAAAACCATCAGTAATTAAAATAATTGCCCTAAAAAACAAATTAAAACGTTGTTTACCATAATGGATTCCAACTACTTCTTTTAAAAATTTTTTCAAATAATTATACTTAAAACACAAAAACATTTTTATAGTGTAACCTACTTTAAAACATCTACATTTCTTCCCACTAAATAATAATCACAATAAATTAAATCACTTTGAAAATTTAATGTTATTTTAATGCAACTTTTAAAATATTACTGTACAAATAAAGGATCTCTCTGTTTCTGCTATGCAATAGATAAATTTATCACAATAATTATATATATTACTTATTTTATTTGAATAAGTGTATAGTTTATATATTGTAGTTAATTTGATAAATGAAAAGATGCCTAAACTTTTACACTTTTGTGGTGTTTGTCAAGATGAGATTAATGAATGTCTTGGTTACAAAGTATATAGTTGTAAACTATGCTTAATTCGGATTCATGCCAAATGCATGTTTCCCAATGCTAGTGAAATGAAACCGAAAGTCTTGTATGAATTTAATACTTGCTTTGATGTGAAATGCCCTGAATGCAAAGCAAACTACAAAGAAAATATGGCCAGCAGTTGAGCAACTAAAAAAGACATGGAAGAACTGATTAAGTCAATTGAAAAAAGAAACCAGGAAGATGGAAACATGATTATTGCTATTACTGAAAAACTAAATAAAAGCATACTAGACATGAGCGATTGCAAAAAAATGATTCCTTAAATAAATTAGAACAAAAAAGTTCCTCAAAAGTTGATAAACATGTTGTTATAGTTGAAAACTCTGAAGGCAGTTTTTCTGAAGACAGTTGGGCCACTGTTGTAAAAAAGAAAGTTGCAGATAATTTGAAAAAAGTACCAGTGCACAAGGCTGTACTGAACAAAAAAGGTCAAGGATGTATTTTTCTTTCTTCAGAAAAAACAAAGATGAAGTTATGATTTCTTTAGAAAAAGATTTTAAAGTGACCCCAGGCAAATCATTTGTTCTTAAAAAACTATTACAAAAAATAATGAAGAGATGAAAAAAGCTATTTTAGAAAAAAATATTGAGCTGAGGACTTGTCTTGAAAATAGTCAAAAAAGTTTCTTTGAATTACTATTCATTGCTAAAAATCAAAATAGTACACTGAACTATGCAATTGTTAAAGTGACTATAGATGTCAGGAATCTGATCTTGACAACAGGTAAAATGTTTATAAAGATGAGCTCTCACAGAGTCTCAGATCACTTTCATGTTGAACAATGCTATAAATGTCAAGGATATGGGCACAGATCTGCTTCTAAACTTTGTCCATTATATAATAGTAATGAGTCTATATGCTTATATTGTGCTGGAAAACATAAATCAAATTTATGCCTAGTAAAAAAAGATACTAATCAGTATAACTGTTGTAATTGCCGAAACAGTAGAAGCAAAGAAATAAAAAAGCTTGCCAAAGGCCATACTTCCACAAGTTCACAATGTCCAACTTTACAAAGAGAATTAAATCATGTGAAGGAAACAACTGACACAAATACAAAAAACTAACATCAGCATCAATGTCAATAAACATGTTAAGCTTTAACTGCCATTCCATCCGTTCCAAAGTGCCACAGATTTTAGATTACATAGTAGAGAATAACATTGACATAGCTCTTGTACAAGAAACATGGTTAAGAAAAGTAGACACTGCAATTGTTGCTCAAATTAAAGAATATAACTTTAAAACTGAGTAAGTTCATAAACCAAGAATCTTAGACATTGGGGGAGAAGTATCCATGTTGTTTAAAAGCAAACTTAAACTGAAAAAAGTAAAAACTGAAACATTTGCTTCTTTTGAACATATTACATGTTCAGCGAAAATGAAAACAAGCAATATTTATTTCTCAACTGTCTATTACCCAGGTTATTCATCAAAGCACAGATATACTGCTATGCAATTTTTATCTGACTTTAATGATTTTCTCACAACATGCTCTGAAGATATTCATTTGAATACAGGAGACTTTAACATTCATTGTGAAGACACTAAAAGATTAGAAACAAAAGAGCTTGTAAAAATTTTGTCTCAACATGATTTTACACAATTAATTGCCTGTCCTACTCACAAAAATCAAGGCACTCTGGATTTGATAATGATAAATAGAAGAGGAAAGAATTTAATAAATAATCTAATTGTGCATAAAGATTTGCTAAATGATTTATCAGATCACTGTTCAATCAACTTCAGTATGAACATGAAGATTGAAAAAACACCTGAAAAACTTGTCATACACTCTAGAAACCTTAAAATTCTTGACATTAATATGTATCAAGTATGTCTTGCAAACTATTCCACAAAAATTGATGTGGGATCGATGTCCTTAGCTTCATGTATTAATGAGTACAATTATGGAATTAAAACATCTTTGGATGAAATTTCTCCATTAGTAAAAAGAACAATAAAATATGGACCTTACCAATGTTGGTTTAATGATGAACTGTGAGAATTAAAGAAAAAGAAACAAAAACTAGAAAGAAAATTCAAAAAGAACTCAAACAATCAAAACTATGCAGAATACAAAAAACACAAGTTATTGTATTATTCTTCTCTTAAACAGACCAGAACTGCATACTACTCTGGAATCTTGCAAGAAAGTGAAACAAATTCAAAAATCATGTATAATACCATTCAAATGCTTTCAGGTGATAATAAGGAAAAAGTTTTACCTTCTGGTTTTTGTGTGAAAGACTTAGTTGAATTATTCTCAGACTACTTTCATGAAAAAATAGTTTTTATTTGCTCTAATTTAAGTACAAATTCACAACAAGAAATTCAGATAAATGAAAAACAAAGCAGAGTCTTAGTTTGTGACCAAATGGAAAAATTTCTACCCGTTTCAACTACAGAATTGAAAACAATAATTTCATCTATGAACAACAAAATCTGTTTGCTTGATCCTGCTCTAGTAAAATTAATGAGACAGTACCCGCAAGTAATCTTTAAATTAATACAATTCATTATCAATAAATCTTTTAAAGAACCTCAAGTTCCTTGTCAACTAAAGCAAGCAACAATAACGCCAATAATTAAAGGAACAGATCTAGATGCTGAAAATTTAAAAAACTACCGTCCTATTAGTAATATGACATTTATTTCAAAAGTATTAAAGAAGGCAGCTTTCAATCAAATCAGTAAACATGTTCAAAAAAATGAATTACTTAGTCCAAATCAATCAGGATATAAACAATATCACTCCTGTGAAACAGCACTTTTAGAGGTTGTAAACAATATTCAACAATTTATTCAAAATAATAATTTTACTGCTGTACTGATGCTTGATTTATCAGCAGCATTTTATACAGTTGATCATAGCTGTCTTTTGTACAAGTTAAAAAACAACTTTAGAATAACAGGCAATGCGTTACAGTGGCTTTTTTCATATTTATGTCACCGATCATCATCAGTTGTAATAAATGGTTGCTATAGTACCAATAAAATTTTTACATTCGATGTTCCACAAGGATCAGTTCTAGGACCTTTATTGTTCATCTTATACACAAACAAACTGTCTGATGTATGTAAAGAATTTAATTTAAAAATGCATTCTTGATGATACAACCTTATACTTAGGCTTTAATCCCTTGTCAGAGTTTAACACTGTTTTAGGGACTTTACAAAAATTTTTGCGAAAAATTGAAACATGGATGTCCCAAAATCTTTTAAAACTGAACTTAGATAAGACTCAACTACTCGTTTGTGGAAAGAAAAGGCTGTTAAAGTTATATCAAGTTGACATTGAAAATATTAATATTGATTTGCAAATCCATTGTAGTCTGATGACAAGTGCCAAGCTATTAAGTGTGTACTTTGAGCAGACCTTGTCACTAGAACATATGGTAACTGAAACTTGTAAAATTTGTTTTTTTAAACTCTTGAAATTGTGTAATTTACATGTATTTTTGTCCCAAAAACATAAAATCATGCTAATTAAATCTTTTATTATTTCATGATTAGATTATTGTAACTGTCTCTATGCCTGCATTCCACATTATTTACTACGAAAACTAGAAAAAGTGTTAAAATGCATGTATTAGGTTTATATATGATATTCCATTGACCAATCATGATTTGATTAACTACTATGCTGATAGTCATATATTATCCATTGAGTATTGAATAAAATATAAATTATGTCTTACAGTTCATAAAATTTTGAATAATTTAGCCCCACAATATCTGTCAAACTTGATTTACACGTACACACCGCTTTGAGAAAACCTTAGATTAAGAGATGGTTGTTTCAATATTGTTACTAAACATCACATTGAAAAAACAATTTCACACAAGATGTGTATAACTTGGAACTCGTTGCCATTGGCTCTTCGTTCATGTAGACAATTACACATTTTCAAATGAACCAAAAAACATTTTATTTTCAAATGATTTTGTACAACACAGAAATGTAGCCTATAGTGTTTAATTGTTCGTTTAATAACGTTTATTATTTGTTCTGTCGAGATATGCATTGTATAGAGTAGCTCAATTGTATCGATATGTAAGTTACACTATCAAATTCGTATGTTTCGTAATGCTTGCCGCGGAAACAGTTTATGTGTGAATTTACACCGATGATGACTTCCCGATGGTGATAGTTTTGACCTATTCTCTTATTTGCTATTTCCTGTAGTTTATTTTGTTCAAGTTCAGCCGCTCTGAGACTATACAAGTAGAGAGCGAGATACAAATACTTTGTTGTTATTATTATTATTATGCAAAGTGGCCTAAATAAAAAACAACTAAAATACGAAAAAACCCTCAAAATAATGTAATAGAATTTTAATTTGTTTTTCACTGGGTTTCATTTAAGTTTTTTAATTGCATAACCGCAAGTATTTATTAAAAATACCGTACCGTATTTTTTGTAAATAGACCTAATTCAATCAAAACTACTAGTCTACCATCTTAAAGTCAACAAACCAAAAACGGAATTGCAGAAAGGGAAAATTTTTTTCACAAGTTGCCAGATTTTAATTTCAAAAAACCTATTTAAAATTTAAGCAGTGATTGAAGTTGTTTCGAATCATTTAACTCTGTAACGGTCCTCAAAAAAGTAAAAACTGTAATCGTCAAATTAATTGGCTATGATGTAAACCAAAGTTCCTTTAAAATATTTTGGACCAAATGAAACAAAAGGCGACACCGATGAGCAGTTTCATAACTTGTATTTTATAGGAACTTTGATGTTAACCAGAATCGTGATGACTCAAGTCCAGTAATAAGAAGAATTCGGCAAATTATTACTGCAACAGACTCGGGTGAAGTCCCAAAATTAATTGAAGAGTTATACTTGACCCAATTTTAGATAAAAATAACTGGAGTAAAAAAAAATTAAAGGTTTTTTGCTGATTTCTTCTAAGAAAACAAAGCAAAAAAAATTCGTAGTCTAGGTACTTCATACCTTGAATTTTTATAATGTCTTTATTTTAGGTTCTAGATAAAAAAAAAAACTGACCAGCAAGCGAAGACTTAAAAAACGTCTTTACTTTTATTTTATAAAACTTTTTTTAACTTTTTGTAAATCAGAAAGAGAAACACCAAAAAGTGGAATTGAACCATGTGCAGCGTTCCCTCTAAGCTGTGGGGGTGCGCGTGCGCACATACGTACTAAAACTAGTGTACGTAAAGAAAAGATGGGTGCACAGAAGATTTCAGAATAAAACTCATTTCTAAATCAATGTTTCTCAACCTCTGTGTCGCAAGAGATTTTTAAGTGTGCGGCGAAACGTTTTAAAAAACATTAGTCCAAGGATGTCCAACATTGAAGTATTAATGCGGCCCACTGTCTATTTCAAGTATCTGGAGACAAAAATTGATAGATCAGAGTCTGTCTCAGAGTAAAGACTATTTTTTTAAAGAACACCAGATATGATCATAAATCCTAATGCTATCTATAGGCTACTACTTTTGCGCACCGGGCAGAGTCCGCATACTTTGCAAAAAAAAACAGCAAAGTTTGACACAAACAAATTTCTGCCCACACACACAGCTAAAAATTAGTGTGAACATCGCCCATGTGGTGTATGCAGTGGAAGGGTAATGCCTAATGTGTACTAAGAAGTGAAAAATGGATTTATGAATTCCTAATTTTTTGTATAAATAGTAAATGAGTTTTTGGGAGATCGACTAAATACCAATAATGGATGTGAAGTGGCCGTGACGGCAATAATGAGATTTGGCTGAATGAAATTTAGAGAATGTGCAGAATTGTTGCTTGGGAAAAGATATTCGTTGAAGATAAAACAAAGAATTTACCAGTTCTGTGCAAGATTGGTAACACACTATGGAAGCAAAACATGGTGGCCTACTTGAGGGAGAAAGAACTCGCAATTTTGAGAAGGGCTGAAAGGGCAATGTGTGAAATGAAAATGATGAATAGGAAGAAAACCAATGAACAGATGGACCTACTGGAATTGGATAACACCATGGATAAAGCTAACGGAGTGAGATGGTATGGATATGTTTTGAGAAGAGAAGATGGAAATGTTTTACGAAAGGCATTGGAATTTAAATCGGATGAACAGAAGAAAGAGAAAGACCAAAGATGACATGAAAAAAACACAGATGGAAAAAGAAATTTGGAAAGTTGGTCTAAAACAAGAAAATGCTTTCAACCGAATAAAATCGCTTACCACAAACTTCTAAATTTTCTGTCCAGAATTCGATTGCTTTATAAATTCAATAATTTATTACAGAAAGAAAATTGGAAAAAGAAAGGTGGTGAATTTGAGGAACCAAAGACGGAGAGCTAAAGTAACCAGCCATGACGTTCGCGACACAGGAAATAAAGAAATAGGCCTACAACATGCAATGCAATAGATAGGCTACTAGACAGTTGGTAAGCTGCAACATTAAACAAGCAGCTACCAACGGTGTTAAATTATCATACAAACAAATTAAATCAAAGAAAAACAAGAAACAAATTACGCTTTTACCTACTATTACGTAGGTCTACTATTTTTCGTGGTCCGGTACAGGACAACAAATTTTACTTCATACATTCTTAAATGATTCAATATTTTAAATTAAACTTATATCTACAGTGGTCCATTTTTATCTTTTGCTAAGTTAGCATACATTTATTTTTATAATTTTAATTAATCGGTGGCTGCTCAACTTGAAAACCAATTTATTATTTTTTGGTCACTTCGTAGTTTCTGCATATGTTCGGCATAATTATTATTATTATTGTCATTTTTTTTACATGTATTATTACGTCAGTTAAATGCACTCATTTTTTTCATTATAATTATTTTTACTATTATTGTTTTGTGTGGATTGTTTATTAATACTGAATCGTATGAAATAAATTTGTCTGTTCTGTTCTACGAAAAAATTTCACTTTGGGTAATTTGAACCAAAAAAAGTTATTTATATTAAAAAAAAATTTTGGCCTAAACTGCAGGTTCAATTGAGGTGATGATCTTTTTTTTGTATTCACTTAGATTTCACATCTTCAATTTTGGATTCACTACTCTTGCTACAAGAATTTGGCTGTCAAATTTAGTTGTAGACAAAAAAGTCTTTAGTTTGATTTGTGCAAAAAAATCCCATATGTTTTGTCTAGGGTTCCACGAAATAGTATTTTGAACACGTGTCCTTCATAAGACCGGGACATAAAACAGCTATTTTTAAGAGTACGCACTAGTACAAAAAAGGGCTAGTGCCATACAATACCTAGCCACAATAGCTATATTAATTACATAATAACTGATTTTATTTTTAAATTGTTACATGTAAAGGGATGACGGAGAATATTTATTTATAAAAGTGTATTCTAATGATTTTAATAAAATTGTAAATAATGAAAATCTGTGGTTAAATATCGTTGCAATACAAACTTGCGGTGTTAGCATAAAAGTAAGTTTTCATTTTACTGTTCTTGTAGGCTATAGCTCTTTATTTCTAGTTCTATTTTGACTAGCTATTTCGTGAGATTATATTTTTTTGAGTTAATTCTATTGTGACTGTTTTGTACTAGCTCTCTTGTGGTATTATTTTTAGAGAAAAAGGGGTCCATGTGTAAAAAAGGCCGGAAACCCCTGGTCCAAACCAGGGCTTCTCAAACTGTGGGTCGCGCAAAAATTTTTTGGGGTCGCAAAAACAAATTGACATTTTGTGCTTTTGAAATTGTTTTTTTTACAATAATGTTTATTGACAATCAAAAACTAGAAAAGGTAAAGTGTTGTTGCAATAGCAACTCAGCAAATCGAAAATTATGTTTCCATTGCCTGAGACCTTTATCGAAAATTATGTTGGCGTCACTGCCAACGTAAGCCAAATTGACCGGCTCAGTCAATGACCTAACGTCAAAAATAATAATGCTTTCTTCACGAAGATCCTGCACCACTTCAGAAAGTCCGTCTTCTATTAGGCGAATGTCTTTGAGAGAGTTCGTTAAATGAATCTCTCCAATCCTACCTCTTCCTTATAGCTTACTAAATTCACAACTTAAAATTTAACACAACCTTTATTCAAGCAAAATTACCGTAGTCAGCATATAGATCCACGGAGCGTAGAATTTTCGATAAAATTTTCCCCAATTTAACCAACTATGAAATTCAAAATAACGACAGCAAACAACTTTACCCGGCAAATTCAAACGATCTTTAAATGTCCTCTACAAACAACGTAACACTGTCTTACGCAAAAGACCTCAGCTGAATGAATTCCTCTTTGTCAGCTCTCCAATTTATAAAGAAAACCTTAAGAAGTTAGGGCAAGCGAACAAAGCATTTGTGACGCAACACGTAGTTCTATCGATCAACAATAACAAAAAGAACAAAAGAATCCTGTGTCGCTGCATTTATCAATCTTGAATACAGCACAATGCGAATTAATTTGGCGCGACTGAGTACAAATAAGCAAGTGAATTGAATACAATGAGACTTTGATAAAATTCAGGACGATTCTATTTTTAATTAATAATATGCAGAGCAGTGTATGTTGAGTATTTATATTTGAATCCATATTGATGAGAAATAACTGGAATATTTTCTGTTATTTACAGTATGACAATAACGCTTTCTCTAAAGCTTTGGCAACGGGTGATATAAGTGATAGGCTATGGATTGGTTGCTTGTGCCAATGTTTGGTCCTTGTTTGGTTTTAAAATAGAAATGATTGGGGCATCTTTTCCGAGATGTAATATTGTGTTGCCGTTGGGGGCAGTGTTGTAGCCTACATATTTGTGAGGTACAGGGTGGGCCAAAAGTCACTTCGGGGTTTTACTATGTTGTCATTTGGCAATAAATAGTTATTTTTATTTCTTTTT
This sequence comes from Diplosoma virens, assembly GCA_963680785.1. Classification (NCBI taxonomy): domain Eukaryota; kingdom Metazoa; phylum Chordata; class Ascidiacea; order Aplousobranchia; family Didemnidae; genus Diplosoma; species Diplosoma virens. Next base: position 50,405,068 of record OY796882.1, on the reverse strand, counting down.
CAGATATATTATATATTAAGCCTTGAAAATTAATCATGAAAAAATACAGTATTTCAGAAAGAACACAAATTGTAAAATTTTATCATCAAAATCATGGCTCCATTATTTTAATCACGTTCCCCTGACTTCTTTTTATGGGGATATCTAAAAGATAAGGTTTTTTTAAACAAACCGGGAACCGGACAAGAATTAAACGATAATATCGAAAACGAAATCAGGGAACTAAACTGAAATCAAGAAATTCTCCAAGCTGTCAGTGAATCTGCATAGGAAAGGGCCAGAATTTGTCAGAATGAGAATGGACAGCATTTAAAAGATGTTGTTTTTCATACATAAGCTTTATTTGGTAATTTTGCAAAGTTACGTAAATCTGCTGACTTTTGCTTATATTGGGTTAAAATTCCATAACTATAACTGCATAAATAAAAAGATATTAAAGGTCGAAACCACAAGGTGACTTTTGGCCCATCCTGTAGTTAATAGGAAGTGACCCTAGGTGTTTCAGGGGTGACCGGCAAATTCCATCATAGATAAATTTTACCAGTTGTTTTCGGGTATTTGTTTTGTGTTCATGTATTTGTTAAAGAAATGATTTGGGGTGATTTGTTTCGTTTCAAAGTGTGACCTTGTCGAGTGCAATTTGTGCTGTTTTGATTTTTTTAAGAATAAAGAGTGTGTCGGCACCCAGTATTGCCTCGACAAGATGTTTGTTTGCCTCATGGACATTTGTGGATTGGGGTCTGTAGAAGATGAGGTCTTCAACGTGATGTTTAAATAATGTCCAATTAAATTTTTTATAATTTTGATATTGTTTGGACGATTTTATTCGTATGTAAATGAGCTGAATATATCGAGTCTTCTTTTATTTGAAATATGTAATTGATAGGACCCTTGGATAATATACAACTCTACCCATCGCACTCTTGGTTATATTAATCCCTTCGAAAATATAAATTAATTTTAGGGTTGTAGCATAGTGCAAGTTAACAAATTTTTGATAATCGATATATTATCAAGTTACCTTTATTGGCCAATATTTATATATGCATAATCAAATTGGAGCTGGAGCTGGAGCTGATTTCGAGTCAAGCATTGGCCCGGAGCTGGAGCCGAAGTATAAAACTAATTGGCTCCGGAGCCTAACCTAAATAAGGCTGGCTCCCCAGCCCTGCTTAAACGTCACCATCACTAAAGCAAAACAAATTAACATTCTCAAAAGCACTCACTTCTACTAAATGCAATAAACAAAGAAATTAATCATTTTTACATTTAAAGCTATCACTCGCCCAATTTTGGAATATGCAAACATTATATGGAGCCAGAGTTGGATCAATTATAATTGTAATTATAATTGAATGTAATTAATTACACTTTTTTGAGTAATTGTAATTATAATTAGAATTGAAACTTTTTGTTCTTGTGTAATTGTAATTATAATCGTAATTTAGAAAAATTAATCATCAAATTACAATTACTTTTTAACAAGTTTATGAATGTGAAGTTCCACATTTTCATTTTTATCAAGAATCATTGCATGTGAACACGTGACCAATGTCAGCCGGTTGACAGTTATTTCTGTTGTGGCGGCAAGCAGTTTACTGTTTGCTTGATTCAACATCTCAAGTCATGGTGAATATGCAGGGTTTGTATCTGCTGCTTCACAAAGCAGGAAACTCTTGTTAGTCTCCTTCTCGTGCCCTATTTATTATTGCTGTTTCAATATTACGTCACTGGCTTCTATTTGTGCTTTTCACTACATTAGTGTTGCTTTGACAAATCTTTTTGTTTGCAAGTATCTCCTACAGCTTCTTGACTGACCGAGTGACCCAGTGCAGCTGCCACTGGAAAAATAGTTTGTTTCTTTATTTTGTCATGTGTTTGTGTGGCTGAGGATCCTGTCTGATGCAAATAAATAAATAAATTTATTACATAATTGTCTAGACATGCAGATACGCTTTTATATCTAGCGACCGTGACCGAGTGGCTTAATGTTGTTGGTGCGGTCACTCAGTCGTTGTTGTCGGGTCTAGGATGATTTGTCTAAAACAATTCATCTAAAATACAATTTGTCTAAATGAATTTGTCTTAAACAATTTGTGTAAAGAATTATTTATCAATGAACAATTTGTCTAAAAACTGACAATTTATTGTGTGTAAGAAAAAATAGCTATATGTATATTGACGTGGCTGTATACCATTTTGGAAGACAGGCAAAAAAATTATGAAGAACATTACACCACTGCTCTGGGACAGAGATGTGTTTTTATAATTAATTAATAAATTCTGTTTAAATAAGTTTTGCTTGTAATATTGTGTTAGGGTTAGCTTTAAAACCAAACCTTCTAATCCTAACATTGTAATCTCAACCCAACCAATTCCTTATACTTTCTGCATAAGGAATTGGGTACGATAAAACAGTTTTCTTACCAAGAGCAGCCTTAACTTTTTAAAAATAAAATTTTTGTTGATTTGACCATTAAATAACCGTGCTTTTTGGTCGCTTTTGGTTTAAGGTTAACATCTCTAATTAATAGCTAAATTATAACGACTAAGATATTGACAAATTTGATCATATACATGAAGTGAATTAACTTGGATGTTTACCAATAATATATACATCATTGTATTAATAGAAAGAAAAATTGTATTTTAGACCAATTGATTTAGACAAATTCTCCTGATACCGTTGTTGTCTATGTTGCTTAGTGTTCACTGTTGTATCAGCAGTGATAGTTTCGACATATAAAATTTTTTGAGCTCATTTTGTTGAGATAGCACAGGGTTGGCGAACCTTTTTCATAGGGCGGGTCAAAAAATGACAGTTTTTTAAAACTTACATTAAGTGGGTCATTGGCTAAAAAAAGTCTGTGATATTCAAATTTAGGGGCCCGAGGCAAGAATTTTCAGATATTGATGTTCTCTAAAAAAAGTTAATATAAAAAGGTCTTCACCTGAAATCAGTCTCGGAATTCCCACTTTTTGTACCAAAATCATAATGATCTCTAAAAAAAAAAAAAAAGGTCCTCACCTGAAATCAGTCTCAGATTCCCCACTTTTTGTCCCGAAATTACAGTTACCTCTAAAATTTGATAAAAACGAGAAAAAAGGGGTCTTCACCGCAAATCTGTCTTTGACTTCTACCGAAATTGACAGGACAGAGGGCCTGTCAAATGCCAGAAATTTCAGAACATCAGGTGGGTCATTGAATTTCAACTAGTGGGTCACAACGTGACCCGCGGGTCAGTGGTTCGCCATCCCTGAGATAGCACATGCTGGCAATACTGTCATCAGTGTGATGTTTTGCTTGGTAGCCTGATTGCAAGTGCTTTCGTTTAAAAAGCAATGTTTGTAGTTTTGTTCAAACATAGTTTTCAGTTAACAGTAACATTGCTAGATAATGTTCATTTGTTTATCAACTTTGCATTCTAAATTTAAAAAATAAAAACTATTGCAGAACAGTATGAAAATTTAGCAATAATGTTGAAGCTGAATCCACAGTCGAAGTAGGCCTACTACCAAAACCATTAGCAGATTTTTTTAATGTTTAACCAATACTGAGGCATGCTGCAATCAATGCAAAAAAAGATTTAAGTTTTTTACAAAAGCAACATCAAATTTGATAACGCATTTGAAAAGATGTTCTCTTAGTCAGTATACTATTTTAGTCTGTATATTATTGTATTTTAGTCAGTATAATAATTCTGGAAAACTGGAATAAAAATTGTGAAATTAAGTGTATACATTTGATGATTCTTACTGAGGCTGTGTTTTCCTTCTGAGTAAATGAGTTAGGTTAGGGTTGTATGCACTATGCAAAGTACAAGCTTTTAGCGCTAAACAGTGCTTTATAAGAAGTTATTTCTGCATACCTCCCTAAAGTACTCATTTGTTGATTGTGTTTTCAGAAGCAGATTAGCTGCTTTTCTAAGTGAAGCTCTGGATGACAACAATATGTTTGTGCTTTTTTTTCAGTTGTTCAAATAGTATTTATTATTGAACTTGTTATAAAAGACTTTTGCCTATATCTTTCTGGAAATATTTGCATGTATTGCATTTATTTAAAAAATTATAATTTGTAATTAAATTACACCTTAAAAGTAATTGTAATGTAATTAAAAATCTTTAAGGTGTAATTGCAATTATAATTGATAAGAAATTGTGTAATTGATCCAACTCTGTATGGAGCCCTATCATTATCCAACACCAACATTAAGAATTATAAGCCATTTAGGGCACAGCTTTACGCACTGCTACTGGCTGCAAATGAGACCAAAACACTCAACACCTACATGACGAAATGAGTATCCTTACAATGGGCATTCATCTAAAACTTTATGTTACTCAACTCAAACAACTGACTCAAGCACAAATACGGCCATTACATCACGTTGATACATATTCAGATCCATGAAAGCCACAATTTTTTTATAACGATGACAACAGGGTAGCATTATCATTTCAGATCCAGACATAACACCTGGGAAATGTGAAGAAAACCTCTAACAAATTTATAAAAATCATCTCCAGAAAAAATAAAGTTTCTAACACCACACCTCATGACATTTATTCATCAGAACATTACACGTCATACGCGGAATAACTTGGGACTGCTCAGGGCCAACAAATCACCACTCCTGTGTTACCTAAACAGAGTAAACCCTAATACTCACATGCCACAATGCACTTGTCAACACACACACGACACTAATCATCTCTTCAATTGTAGCCAAGTACCAACACAACACCACGCCATTAGCCTTTGGAAGCAGCAGGGATCATTTAAGAGTGGAAGTTTCGATTGCCTTCTTTGAGTGATTAAGGGATGGCTTTCCAAAATAGCCTTGAAGGAGGGGAAACAAGAACTTGAGGCAGTTCTGCCGGAATGCTAAACTGATAGGGCAAAATTCCACATAATTTACCTCGATCGGCCAAACATTATTAAACTTTAAATAACTTAATTATCGAACTTCATAAATTTCAAAGATGCAGCTCGGGGTAATTTAATTGCACAGCGACAAACAACAGGTAAATTCGAAAGTGACTTGAATTGTAGGACTGATTGGAGTTGTTCGAAGGCTGGCAAACAATCAACGGATAACAACAATAAAGAGTGAAAACTTCTATTCATCAACCTCAGCTCAACTATCAAGGAACGTAAGCTTCGTAATTAACTACAAATTCATCTAGTGGCGCGCTCATGGTGTTGTTGCTTCTAAATATCGTGGGCGGCAACCGATTGCTTGAGATAATCTTTATATAACGACTCCTGCAAAAGCTTAAAATTAAAGAGGAAATCCAAAGATGCAAGAAGTACATTACTTTGCGCTTTTTGACGTCGGATAGAACAAAGTCTTTTTTCTGCAAAAGATTCTTTTTTCGTCTTCGCGGGATGGTTGGCAAAGTTCTCGAAGCAAAACGGGCGAAGATCAAAAGAAACAGAGTTAAGATGAGGAAGGCAATAGCAGCATGCAAGCGATACGGAGGAGGGATCGAGGACCACAAAGCCGACACTGGAGACTGACATCGATTAATTAGCAAAAGGCGAGGACGGACAAGCGAAGAAACTCACCGAATAAGATTTGATTGCGGCAACTGCAGTCTCTCCGATGATTTCGCGAAGATTCCCCTCGGGCACGGCGACGGCAACCAAGTTGGTGAGGGCCACGAGAGGGATGCTAAGGGCTAGGAAAACCAAAAGCAGTCCTTTGCCTCGGGCCTTTACGTTATGGGTCGCCGCAAAGCTGCAAGTCAAAAGGTAAGTAATCTGGGAGCGCAAATACTATGCATCATTACGGTCATTTTTGACTTTGTTTTTGTTAAATTTTGACTTATCGATTTCTCTTGTTTATAGAAATTTCGGTCAAATTGATGCAAAAATACTGATTTACACTAGTTTAGACATGAATTATTGTATTTTTTTTGTCGAGAAATAAAAATTTCAGTTTATTTCGTACATTAGTGATAAACGATTACAAAGACTACTAAAATGTGTCCTTGCGCGTAACAAATAATTTATATGAAAACTTCAACTTGTTATTAAAAAAAAAATTATGTATGAGCAACTGTAAATATTTTTTCATTTTCATCTCTACATATTCTTACGACTCGCAGAAAAACATCGGAGGCGCTATACTTCGGCTACCTTCAAGTGAAATTTCTGACCTCCTTCTAACGATACGTTATTGCGGCCGGGCTTAAAATTTTTATATTTTTAAGTTCTATCATACTTGTAAATATGACTAACATTGACAGCTGCTTGATAAGACAGCCAAGCAAAGGAGAGTGTCGTAAAGTATCTTTTTTAAAAACACAACTATATGACCAAGTAAGGTTTTTAACCACGATCGTGCTGATCACATTTGCCATCAATATCGCGTTCTAAATCTTTCAGCCACGCCGCCGACTCTTTATAACAACATGCATTAAGAGACATATTTTCTTTTCGCTTATATGAGGATGGCACTTTATCTTTACCGAATTTTAAATGGTAAACATTTTCACAGTATAGAAAACTTTTAATCTGAAAATTACACCTTCCAGATTGGAAGAAATGAAAGGTCTCTAAGAGAACTTCAAAGTTAGTGGAATATTGTAACACTTATGAAGAAAAGGTGGGCAAAAAGTTTTAGATTGACGCTAAAGGAACGCACCACCAAAAATTTGATAATACCTGGTATAAAATTTCAAAATATCTGCTCAAATAATTGCAGAAAATAACAAAAGTTTGTGAATATAAAATCTGATGAGGTAAACTTTTGACTTTATTTTGACCAATAAATCTCCATAAAGACACCTGAGCAACTGAAACTAACGTTGTGTAAGTTTCATAATATAACAAAGCCCAGCAAAAACTTTTGACTTTTAGCGGGCGATAGTTCTCATCACGCTCACTTGTCTTTCTCAATCAAATTCTCGATTCTGGCGGCGACTTCATCGCAATCTTTTTCGAGCGTATTCAAAGTGTTCTGGATCGTCGCGTTGATCGTCTTCTCGATCTCCTTGCAAACCTGCCAAGCAAACACGTGACCTGCCGCTCAGCAAAGCACTCGGCGTAACTCACTGAATCGATCTGATTCACGCAGCGGCTCTGCTTGGCCATGGTCGGAACGTAGATGGTCGGCATCTCGAACCCGGTGCGATTCAGACTCGGGCGCTTGCACAGTTCCTGGACGATCTGCATCATGACGCGCTGCAACAAGCCTGGTTTAGATCCACGTCGACGTCACGTGCTATGCCATAAATATTCGTAGTTATGACGTAAGAGCATATTGTTATAATTCACAATAATGTTGTGTGTTTGCAACATTGCGGGTTGTAGTACAGTCCAAACGCAATCAGAACCAGAGTAGTATAAATGCCGATATTTGACTTGATACACAACATTGAACATAAAAAGAAGGGTCAAAAAGAAGTCAATGGAGCCTGGATGACAAATGCAGATGGTTGAGATGTGAGTGCAGGCCAGGGATCGGGGAATATGGAAATAGTGAGCGGAGTAAAATGACCGCACACCCATTTTTAGGTAGGAGTCTGGTAAATCAAAACTTCAGGTATACAGATAGAAACAAACAATCCTTATTCAAAAAATAACATAATGGACGAGTGAAAGTTTATGGCGCTTTAAGAAACATTAGTCAAATTGTATTTGAATCACGGGCCCTGCATCGAATAGGACGCTCTTTTCGGTCTCTTCCACCCACCTGTCGGTCGCTTTCGTGGCCGGCTTCGTCCGCTTTACTCAAGTAAAATTTCATCTTGTCGGCATGTTTCTCGCTCAGGTGTTCGACGATGTTAAGGGTTCGTTTGCACAGAGCTTGCCTGTGGTCAGCAACAAATCAGAGGGCGCGGTATGGTCACACTTGGCTAAATCTAAACCGACAAGCGCGCCAACTTACCCGATGGGGTCGAAGAAGACAAAGATGAGGTCGGCGATGTTCTCTCCGATCCAAAGAATGCTTTCGTTGACGTCAAACGGGTACTTCATGTCGCCGTCAACCAGCCCCGGGGTGTCGATGAAAGTGACCAGGCTAAATTTCTTGTGCTTCGAAGTGGTGACCTCGGTGGTCATGTAGTCCATTACACCTGGGAAGATGTAGCGACAATCTGACGTCACCGTGAAGATATAATCCACCAGATTAATCCTTCGGTGTTTTATCAATAACGACGTTAAATATGACCAAAGTTTTTATTTCATTCTATAATGTCACGCGTCCATATGGGCCACAGGGCAGGTTGATCTTGTGCAGTAAGCTTAGATGGGAAAAGCTGGCCTGACTAAGGCTGGCGCAAATTGCTGGAGGCGAACTTTATCAGATACTGAAAAATACAGCAGAACCGTGCTATGGTACAAATGGTACAATAACCGAAAGACTGACCTTTCATATTCTGGAGTGGTTGTAGGTGTGGATACAGATGAAGAGTCGCGTTTCCCTGCAACAAATATCCATTTTCACTAAACGAGGTTTCAACTTAAAATGTCCAGACCTCAAGCTCCATTGTCGAGAATGCCCAAACTATAGTAATATTATACACATCAGCAGTGCTAATACGTTTGCTTTTCTCGAAACCGGTTAGGGCCTCAGTCTGAACATGGCTGGTAATGTTTCAGACGTAACCGAACGCTTCGGAAAGCAAAAATCACGCTGAGGTTTGCTGCTTCCAAAAAAACTTATCACATTTGGCTTGTTTTTATCATATCAAACTGCAGCCCGAATAAGATAACGCCGAACAGACCATATTTAGGGAATTACCCAACTTGCTTTGACAGATGTTTTAGAGTGACAATATTTATTTTAGGACCTTCTTTTTTGCTTTGATAAGACAAATCCCTAAACTTTGGAGATTAAGGATTTGTTTACAGGCACTACATCTTGGCAAAATATTAATTTTGAACCAGAACTAGAACCCACTTGATGATCAAATAAACATAAAACAATGATAGTAAACATACTGTATTAACAGAGCACCCACATATTTAGAGAAAAGTATTGTCTTCTTTTGATTATTTGTTTTAAATGAATTTTATTGAGCTTCTTTATTACGATTGTTTTGTTTTTAAAAAAAAAATAAATCGGACAATGATATTTCCGCAAACAATGGCACAACTTAAAAATATTTGCATCTCTTTACAATGTCGTCCAATTTACGTCCTCTTGGCATTTTGCTTTGTTGACTTAGTTCTTATCGACAACATTCACTCTGAAGCAAGATTTCTAGGCGAGAACCAATTCGGCGACTGGGCAGAGATAAGCTTGAACTACAATCAACTGTTAACATCTAAATAACATTTAAAAACAATTACGACACGTTCATAAATAGCCAGTTGGCGGAAACGGTAGCTGTTTGCTTACGATCTTTGTTAATTAATAGATTTCTGAAAAATTAGTATTTGGAATTAGCAGATTTATGTTTGTTTGAAAAGCATAAAGAAATGAAAAGCTGCTAAAGTTGCAAGTAACTTAAAATCAAAGATTGTAGTAAAACAATCTTAATAAATAAAATGCTGATAGCCAGTATAAACGTTTAAAAGCAATTGATTTTTTTATAAACTTGCTCTGCCAATCAAAATAAATTTTGCCATTTCGTAAATTTCTTTCATCTATTTTTTTGAAAATGCGTTGCTTATTGTAAATCAAATGTTTTTTTGAGACCAGCCGCAAGTTCTGATAAAGCAGCGGAAAAAAAGTTACTGAAGTTTATCAAAAACTGGCAGATTGCTTTCAAAAGGCATACAAAATAGCCCTCTGACATTGGCCTATTTCACATGGCACAACATCTCTAATACGGCGTTACAATTGAATTTTATTCAGATGTTACAAGTTGGTTGTAAACCTAGTAAGCATGTCTTTACTCCAGCCGCCAAATTGTCAAGCCGCCGCAACGACACAATGCTGAAAGAGCACTACGTCGAAATCGACCCGCCGAAAAATCATGTCCCGATTTACCCAAGTCTAATTCACATAAAACAAAATAGTATTGACTATGTCAAAAAAATATAACGAATAAAAATTGTGAAAATGGTTAGTGAAATAGCCAGCAGTCAAATTAAAGATATTTCTCTTTTTGATTTAAATTGTCTTCCAGGCCAGAATCTTTTTTGTTAATGAAAAACTTTTATTTTACACAAAATTTTTGATTTAACATTGCAATTTTGATTAGAAAATCACCATTAATTCGACGCTATGGATGAGACCAATTATCAAGACAGTTAAGAGAAAGACTGTGTATGTTGATTTTGACCAGGTCTATCAAAATTTTCGAGTGAGCATGTTGCAAGGTTACATCACACCATGGAAAAATATTATTAAAATTAAAACAAGCAGCCAAGCACCTTACCGTGAGCGATTCTCTTTTCTTTCCGCTTGTAATGATGGCGAATCCTTGTGTCTCAATTGCAACCCCTGTTCTTTGTACATGTTCCTCAACATACCTGAGTAAAGGGAGATGAAGATGTTGGTAAGTTTAATTCAGAAAATCAAAGTAAAACAAAAAAATATGAATACCAAAAAATAAGAGCAACAAAAAAGCAAAATAAAAAGCACATAATTTGTGAATTTTAAGTATTTCCATGTCACTTATCAGATTTATCTTGGTTATGCTTCTCTTTTACCTTAAGTTATTTAGTTCGAAAATATTTTCTCATCTCTACATTTATCCTCTTGACTCACGGGATTGAAAGCACTATCCACAAAGCAACTGTCTAAAATTATCCCGACCTGCTTCTGCAATTGCCAAAATATTGCTTTTGGTTGAAATTTTCAATTTTGTAAATATCATACAAATAACAAAAATTATCATGATTTCTAAAAATGTTTGTTGCTTTTGACAAAGTTGGACACCAATTTCAATAAATGATAGGAAAACAAGTCAATGAAACCAAAAAGATAACTATATATAGGGTTTTTCGATCAAATTCGTTTTTTTGCAATCAATTTCGTTTTGAAAAAGCTTTTATATACAGGGTGTCCGTAAAGTTACTATACAGTCTTACAAGTTACTATACAGACACCCTGCAGTACAGTAAGATATTGTATTAAAATATTTATTTGTAACAAAAGAAATAACACCTTTATGTTTATAAAAATCTCAGAAAATACATGTGTTACATCCGATAATATTAAATATAATACAAAACTATATAGTAACTTGTAAGACTGTATAGTAACTTTACGGACACCCTGTATATATCTTTGTATAGGGTCACCTGATAGGGTCTCTGTACATATATTGTAGATTATATGGGGTCTCTCTATTAGGTCTCCATAATTAGGTCTCCATAATCTATAGTCTCCATAATTAGGTTTCTGTAATATAGTCTCCATAAAGTATATATAGATAGGTATATAGACCTATCAGAGATGGAGAACCAATATTATGGAAACCATATTATGGAGACCTAATATCTATTATTGAGACTACATTAAGGAGACCTAATTTTGGAGACCTAATATTATGGAAATTATATTAGAGAAACCTAATTATGGAGACACTATATATATATATATATATATATATATATAGTATATAATTTAGGGTATATATATATGTATATATAATTTCGGGTACTAAAGAATATTAAACAATAGCTTCATTGTCTCAAAAGTTTCTTATAGTTTTACTGAATGGGCTACAGGTATGGATGTGTGAATATTACCATTATGTAAAAGCACTGTCTTTAGACTTGCCTTGCTCAAATCAATGAATAATCTCCAATCATCGCACTTGTCTTCATAACCTAACTCCACTATTAAGCCATCAACATCTTTACAAAGGCACAAGCCATAGTAGGAGCCAAAGAATGAAATGTTTTTTATTGTGATGACTAAAAAATTTTAGATTTTTATTTTTAGAAAATCCATTTATATCATTTTAAAAAAAACAATCATAGGAACTCCAAAAGGCATCTTTTTTTGCTTACCAACGACCCACTGGAGCAGATGAGTATTGCAAAAATTGCAGCAAATATGAGGTGCCCATTTTTTTGTCCTGATCAGCAACTTTGCAACAAAATTAGTACTTATATAGAGTTCTCATTTTACAAGTACAGTCAAACCTTGGTTTTTGAACATCTCAGAGTTCAAACAAAAAATTTGAGATTAAAATGACTCGGTTCTCAAACAACTCAAACAAAAAAAAAGAACAACAGCTACATATGACTGCCAAGACAAAACACAAAACATTTTCCAGTTGACCACTGTATGAAATACAGTGCATTCATTGTCATGCTGTGCTTTATTGTTATGTTTATTACATTCATTGTTATTAAAATTACTTGTTATGTTTTCCGTTTTATTTACACTTTTGTGTTTTATTTGCTCTTTGAATAAATGGTTTTATACTATGATATACAGAGTGTAATGTAAACAAGTAAATAAGTTACAGTATCCTTTTGGTGCATGGAATGAATTAATCTCTTTTTCATTAATTGTAATGGGAAAATGTTATTTGGTTTTTGAACAAATCGGTTTTTGAACAGCCTTCCAGAACAAATCATGTTTAAAAACCGAGGTTTGACAGTATGTTCAATGTGCTGACAAAATATACATATTTTCCACAACATGACAAAAGCTATTGGTATTACTTTTACACTTTCTTTTATTTGCCATTGTGCAAAAATAACATAAAAATAGTGGTTTGTTTTAAAGCAAAAACATAAGACTTTCTCAGTAGATCAGTTTTAACATCCAGCTCACTGAAACTAAGAATTGCGATAGAATTTGTATCTAAAAATGAACATTAGGAGTGTCTTTACATCCAATTAACAAAGTGTGGAATTGGCATTTCAAGGTTTTTAAGCGTCATAATAAACAATATAAATATTTAAAGTTTCACAAACAGGTATCTTAATTTTCACCTGCTATGTTTATAACTCAAAAACTATACAAGATAAAAAAAAAACTGGCTGCAGATTTGGATTTAGCACAAAATTACCCCAAAATTATTTCTAATTTATCAGCTACAAAAATTTTATTAAACAGTGTAATCTGATCTTTTTATCCTTCACTGTGTGTGTAGTCTTGGGTGGTTTGGGTGGCCTGGCTAAGTCTCATTAGCCAGGTTGGACAAACATGGAAATTGTGGGAGCAGCATGCCATGGCCAAGTCCCAAAACACCCAGGTTGCACAACACATGGAAATGATTACTGTGAAAGAAATTCTCTCAAAATGGGCCAGGGAGCAAAAACTAATAGAGACAGCTGGACAACACACCTCTAACCTTAACCAAGTCAAGCTAAAAACTGATGTTTCTGAGGGTGTCAAGCTGGAGCCATGCTGCCAGGTGTATGAGTTAGAAAAACACCTTAAAAACAATAAGAAAATTCTTCCTTAGTAATCTAAGGTTAAGTAAACCAAGCTTACTTTGCCATTTAAATGAAAGTTTAAATACAACAAACAGTGAATGCAGACTAAATTGTTTGTTTACACTAGGGGTGAAAAACTATGATCCATTTTAAGGAACAAAAATTAAGAAATCCAATAAAGATTCAAAGTGAAGACTTTATTTTTAGAGATCTTTAATTAGGTCTCCATAATCTATAGTCTCCATAATTAGGTTTCTGTAATATAGTCTCCATAAAGTATATATAGATAGGTATATAGACCTATCAGAGATGGAGAACCAATATTATGGAAACCATATTATGGAGACCTAATATCTATTATTGAGACTACATTAAGGAGACCTAATTTTGGAGACCTAATATTATGGAAATTATATTAGAGAAACCTAATTATGGAGACACTATATATATATATATATATATATATAGTATATAATTTAGGGTATATATATATGTATATATAATTTCGGGTACTAAAGAATATTAAACAATAGCTTCATTGTCTCAAAAGTTTCTTATAGTTTTACTGAATGGGCTACAGGTATGGATGTGTGAATATTACCATTATGTAAAAGCACTGTCTTTAGACTTGCCTTGCTCAAATCAATGAATAATCTCCAATCATCGCACTTGTCTTCATAACCTAACTCCACTATTAAGCCATCAACATCTTTACAAAGGCACAAGCCATAGTAGGAGCCAAAGAATGAAATGTTTTTTATTGTGATGACTAAAAAATTTTAGATTTTTATTTTTAGAAAATCCATTTATATCATTTTAAAAAAAACAATCATAGGAACTCCAAAAGGCATCTTTTTTTGCTTACCAACGACCCACTGGAGCAGATGAGTATTGCAAAAATTGCAGCAAATATGAGGTGCCCATTTTTTTGTCCTGATCAGCAACTTTGCAACAAAATTAGTACTTATATAGAGTTCTCATTTTACAAGTACAGTCAAACCTTGGTTTTTGAACATCTCAGAGTTCAAACAAAAAATTTGAGATTAAAATGACTCGGTTCTCAAACAACTCAAACAAAAAAAAAGAACAACAGCTACATATGACTGCCAAGACAAAACACAAAACATTTTCCAGTTGACCACTGTATGAAATACAGTGCATTCATTGTCATGCTGTGCTTTATTGTTATGTTTATTACATTCATTGTTATTAAAATTACTTGTTATGTTTTCCGTTTTATTTACACTTTTGTGTTTTATTTGCTCTTTGAATAAATGGTTTTATACTATGATATACAGAGTGTAATGTAAACAAGTAAATAAGTTACAGTATCCTTTTGGTGCATGGAATGAATTAATCTCTTTTTCATTAATTGTAATGGGAAAATGTTATTTGGTTTTTGAACAAATCGGTTTTTGAACAGCCTTCCAGAACAAATCATGTTTAAAAACCGAGGTTTGACAGTATGTTCAATGTGCTGACAAAATATACATATTTTCCACAACATGACAAAAGCTATTGGTATTACTTTTACACTTTCTTTTATTTGCCATTGTGCAAAAATAACATAAAAATAGTGGTTTGTTTTAAAGCAAAAACATAAGACTTTCTCAGTAGATCAGTTTTAACATCCAGCTCACTGAAACTAAGAATTGCGATAGAATTTGTATCTAAAAATGAACATTAGGAGTGTCTTTACATCCAATTAACAAAGTGTGGAATTGGCATTTCAAGGTTTTTAAGCGTCATAATAAACAATATAAATATTTAAAGTTTCACAAACAGGTATCTTAATTTTCACCTGCTATGTTTATAACTCAAAAACTATACAAGATAAAAAAAAAACTGGCTGCAGATTTGGATTTAGCACAAAATTACCCCAAAATTATTTCTAATTTATCAGCTACAAAAATTTTATTAAACAGTGTAATCTGATCTTTTTATCCTTCACTGTGTGTGTAGTCTTGGGTGGTTTGGGTGGCCTGGCTAAGTCTCATTAGCCAGGTTGGACAAACATGGAAATTGTGGGAGCAGCATGCCATGGCCAAGTCCCAAAACACCCAGGTTGCACAACACATGGAAATGATTACTGTGAAAGAAATTCTCTCAAAATGGGCCAGGGAGCAAAAACTAATAGAGACAGCTGGACAACACACCTCTAACCTTAACCAAGTCAAGCTAAAAACTGATGTTTCTGAGGGTGTCAAGCTGGAGCCATGCTGCCAGGTGTATGAGTTAGAAAAACACCTTAAAAACAATAAGAAAATTCTTCCTTAGTAATCTAAGGTTAAGTAAACCAAGCTTACTTTGCCATTTAAATGAAAGTTTAAATACAACAAACAGTGAATGCAGACTAAATTGTTTGTTTACACTAGGGGTGAAAAACTATGATCCATTTTAAGGAACAAAAATTAAGAAATCCAATAAAGATTCAAAGTGAAGACTTTATTTTTAGAGATCACTACATTTTGTTGGGATGAATAACATTTTATTTTAGTTATAATTATTAAAATTAATCAAAATCAGTTTATTTGCATTCCTTCAATTATTCCAAAAGCAAAGTTGATTATTGCCCACCCCTAGTTTACACTGTTACATAGACAGCTTCATAACTCAGTTCTAAAAAATTTAATTAAACATACTAAGAGATAATATAATTTTATGTGTTCTATTCATGTACAACCAATATGTGCTATTGCAAAGAGGATCATAAAATTCAACTTTTTCCAGTATATTTTACATAGATGCTATTAAGCTGGTTTAGGTGCTGTCAATCAAATATTTTTATAGTTTTTTTGTCAAATCAGGTTTCAGTAAATAATTAGAATTTAGTAATGAACATTTTTTAGCTATGAGTAATATATACATGGCATATGTAATTAAAACAGTTGGGATTTACATCATGCTCTTGTCATTTTGTTGTGTCCTGAAAAAGAACATTTTTCAGTATCTTTAGCAAAGAGCTCAAAATTTTATTCAAATCAAAAAAATTAAAAAAAACTTTCAACTGGATAGCAATATCTTAATTGCTTGATGTTTTTTCTGTAATGCCAGATTTATTTTTTAGTGAGTCAGGAAGATAAGTAGAGATAATGGTGATTAAAGAGGTCAAACCTCTAAAAATTTTGGTTTATTTTTAATTTTGTAATTAATTTTCATTTTCAACAAAAAATTTATAATTGTTCACAAGATCATCTTAAGTCTTCACAACAATAGCATTTCAATAAATTTCCACCATTTAGCTAAATTGAAGATACCAATGTGGAAGAAAGAAAAACACACAAAACTTTGCAGCAATTGTGGTGTAAAGCTATTCTGATTAGGAAATGTACTGATATTTAAGTATTGGTATCAATATTGGTGGTATTGGCCTATTTTTATGGTATAGGCTAGTAGTATTGATATCAATTAAATATAGCCGATACCTGCTAATACTTTTTAAGCACAAATATAAAGAATTTTTGTTTTATTTTTTCATGGTATAAACATAAAATATTTTGCTGTAAAAACCATCTGCTTGATTTGTTTAACTTTCTTTTACAGATTTGCAATAATATTGTAATGAATAATGGTAGATAAATACCTAGACAAAATTCAAAATGCAATAACAACCTAGATTTTGTAAATACATTCTTTGGTGTTGCTTACAAAAGCTTTTATTGATGATGCTCAATAGATGAAAAAGTATTAGTGGTATTGGCAGTATCAGTATCAGTTCTAAATGCTGGTATTGGTATCAACTCTAATTACTGGTATCTGTATCAGCTTAAAATGTGGTATCAGTACATCACTAATTCTGATTATGTTGTTTTATATGAGTACAAGCAATTTTTTTAAAAAAAAGTCAGTAACACTTTTAAAAATCAAAAGGTTATAAGTTATTTTTATGTAATAAAAACTTTACTACAAAATAATTTTAAAACACTTCTCACCAAAGATTATGTAAATAAATATTTGGGTAAAAAGTGAACAACAGACAATAAGTTAAAAAAATAGTTCATTGGTAATTTACCAATTAATAAATGAACTCTTTCCAGCAGAATGATTACCAATGAGCATAACAGTTATTTTCTTTCTTGGAGCAAGCAAGGGAATAGAAACATCTTTGGCAATTGAAACCAAACCTTTAAAGTAGTGTTAAAATTAGTCATCATATGCAAGCTTAAATATGAATAATATTGAAAATAGCTGTTCAACAAAACACATCTCAAACCAAATATATTACCATTAGGGTTAAGAACCATTCAACCATCACAAGTCCACAAATAGGCTCCTACTAAAAAATTTCATATATATGCGCACAAGATTATCAGATTGTTTCAAAGCTAAATAAAGCACAAGCGTGTGACTTAAATAAAACAATCAAATCCCACTCCCGCACTAAAACACACAAATATTTTATATCTCTAGGGCTCTGGACCTCTGGAATATCTCTGGACCACAGGAGAAATGTCTAAAAGTTTTGCAGGTTGCTAAATTCATGCAAAAAATGACATCATACACAGCATATATATGACAAAAGTTGTAATGTCATGATCATTTATTTGGACAGTACAAAATTTGTATGAAGTGCAATCCCTTATAAATACACAATAAATTTTGTGCAAATTCAGGCTAAAGTAATGCCACAGTTAAGAGAAAAAATTAATATATACATCAAAAACACATAATTTTATTAATCTTAAGTGTTTAAAAATAAGAGTAATGCATTAAATTTGGGTGACAAGAGATAACTGGGGAAAACAAACATAATAAATTGATAGGGGTGCTGCAAGTTCAGTCAAAATTACAGGCAAATGGCAGCAGTGCACCATGACCCGACAGTTGATCAAAACAACATTTGATCAAAATGACACTTAATCAAATGATGAAAAAGAAAATTTACAACGAAACATTGCAAAGCCATCTTGGTTTTGCTAGAAAAAATCTTCAGTACTTTCCTGTATCACCCCACCATCTATTGCTTCCTGTTAGTTTCAATACATTTGTGTGCTTTAATACATTATTTTTTAACATTTTGGGGTAGTGGGGCGAAAACAGGAAAGTAACAAATCTTTGTTTTGT
Organism: Diplosoma virens; assembly: GCA_963680785.1. Lineage (NCBI taxonomy): Eukaryota > Metazoa > Chordata > Ascidiacea > Aplousobranchia > Didemnidae > Diplosoma > Diplosoma virens. The sequence goes on along the minus strand of OY796882.1, from coordinate 50,386,704 downwards.
AGTTTTTATAAATAGTTGCTAATTGGAAAATTTAAATTTCTATTAGACCAACAAATAGATCAATAGCACAGATGAAAATTTACATTAACCAAAAAAAAAAGCAAGAAAAGGCAAAGCTTAATTAAAATGTACTATAGAACTACAACTTATCTTATACTGCTCTCAAAACATAAAAATTTTTATAACTACAATGTAAAAAGAATGCAAAAAATGGCAGCAATAAGCATCTAACAAAACATAACCATGACAAGAGATCGACTTATTGCCCCCTAAAAATGCTTTGCCTAGGGACTTTGTTGAGAAACCCTGACTTTGACATTGGCAAAAAAATTATAACAATTAAAAACAAACTGTTTTTTTACTAATGGTCTCTGCTTTTATCAATCTAATTTACAGTAACAAAGAGATTGTTTAATTGCAGAAAAAAACCAAAGAACATTTTTTTATCAACTGTCCTTTCAATCAAGTTTTGTTTTGATCAAATGTTGCTTTGATCAAGTGATGTTTGATTAACTGTCATAGCACTGCAGTGCACACTTATTTCCTCAACATATAATCACAATATCACCAAAGAAAATTAAATTATTAAAAAAGTATTCCACTAAATGGGCCAAACAAAAAAAAATAATAATCATCTTCCCAATTGTAAAATATATAAACACTAAAAAAAGCTTAATCCTATAAAAAAATTGCAAACCATTGACACACAGTTCTTTGCAAATTGTCACTGGCTACACACAAGATACAAACATCTACATTTATTATTGTCCAAATGTTTAAATCATGGAACCCCAGGTGATGTCTAATGCAACCCAGTTTTAGCAGCTCTGCTCATTTCAATGCACAATAAGATACACTCAGAAACATATAATCAAAACCTTTCATAACAAAATGTCAGATTGTCATAACATCATAGCAAAAAATCAGTCTAATATATGTCAGATCCAGATATTACATATAATATACTATAAGATATGAACAGTTGGCAGTGTGGTCAAGTGGTTAGAGCACTGTGATTGACATGGTCTCAGTTCAAAACCTACTCGCACCATTCTGTTGAGTCTTTCAGAAAGACACTTTACAGCACTTTCCCCAGCTTGGTGGTCTTGGCAAGCAGTTCGAAATTAAAGTCATATCTCTATTAAATTTCAAGCAGACAGCAATATCTTGGCATCTCTAGAAGCAAGTCAGGGTGATTGCCTACCCTATGTATTAGCACCTCCATCACTTTCCTCTGAGTCAGGGGGATAAAAATAGAGATAAAATAATAAATAAATAAAATAATAAAATAATAAGGAACATCAAAAAACCTCCAACTCATCCACCATAGTATCAACTTGCAACACTTTACCTCCAGATGAAATAACAAAGTTACCAACACCACAATGACCATGCCACATAATACACATTCGTGAAAACAAACATTATCACATTACAGGTATACAAAAATGGCACAGCTAAAATGAAAAAAAAATTACCATTCTTACACACACAAAAAACCATAATTTCTGCTATGTTTGACACAAATATACAACACTAATGACTTTCCACAAGCTACTAATCCAATCTATGGAACAAAATACTAAAAATGTAAAAAAAATATGTAATTGTTAGAAACTTAAAAATGTGTAAAAAAACCCTTGTACCCAGCAGAGGTTATTTATGTGTAAGTCTAGCCTGGCTTTATTTATTGAAAGGCTACTTAAATATGCATTTGATTTTTAAAAATTATGTCCTTTAATTTTGTAATGGATTGATGCAGACTATAAGACATGAACAGAAAAAATTATTTAAATTTCTTAACAGTAATGATAAAAAACTATTGATTTAATCAAACCAATGTAATTTTGATTTAAAAAAATTTTCACAGGAATATATTTGTACAAACTTCCAGAAAACATAATTTTACAAAACTAAAAGCATCTAAAAAATCTTTTGCAACAATTTTTAAATTTGAACTTCTAATAAAATTTGAACTTTTAAAATTAAAAAATTATTTTTAAAAATCATGTTCCACAAGATTTGATTTTAACATCTTAAAGTTGATTAAAATTTACAAAATCTACTTTATTAAGTGTATTTTCACATAATTGCCCCAAGCAAACTTCTAAAAAGTTATACATTGATTATAACTTCAATTACAAACAAAAAGTTTGTATAGCCATAATAGTGCTGTAAAATCAAAACGTAAAGATATCACTTTATGATGACTAAAAAAAAGTTTTTGAAGTAAAAATAAACATTAATTGCAATTATCAACAAATCTTTAAAAAAATTGTAAAGCAAAATATTTAAACTGATCTGTATTACCAAATTCTTCTTCAGAGTATAGCTCATGACATTCTTTTAGAATTTTTTCATTAACGGATAAAGTTGCATTTACAATTGAAGTTGAAACTCTCACTTTTGATTTAGCAGACATCTCTATTATAAAACAGCAATGAAACTAATTTGACAAAAATCACGTTGTTCGAATAAATGACAAAATTTATGCCAAACATCCAATTCTATTGGTTACTCACTTATTAATTTAGTGTTACTAATAATACAATGTCTTATTACTTGAATAAATAACAAGTACAAACATTGCACACCAATTAATCGTTTGGAATATACCTAAGAACTTGCCAGATTTAATCTTAAAACTTTTCTTTTTATTTGCCTTTTTCTCTACCCGTAACAACAGAAAGTTAAAGTATTAGTTTTTGTCTAAAGAAGGACTTTAAAATTTTTTCACCTATGTTTTTTTAATTCGATGGATATCAAACTCTAGCCCGATGGAGTCCGGAGAGGCATTTACACAAATCATGTAAATTGATATTCAGAAGTTGAGTTTGCGTGGTTATACGGTAGAATGATAATTATTTACTCATGCGTACAATCGGTTTATGACGTTCTTTTCTGTGGTTTATCCGGCTTATCTATGTTTTATTTTTCACCAACACGCTAATTAATCATGATTTAATAATTAAGCTTTGATTTAAACCAAGAGTTTCTGAATAACCAGTACGCTCATAGGTATCTTTTGACGTTATGTCTGTGTCTTTCGGCAGCATAACAAGCTTTAAAAGGATTTTATATAACTTTAAAAAAGTTGATTGTTTTAGATATTCCTTAGAAAAAGTAATTTTGTTTTTTTATGAAAAAATAGCAAGCCTGTGAAAAACGAGTTTTCCTTTTTTAAAAAAAATATTAGCAGAAAAATCTGAAATGTAGACAGGGTTTAGGATGGTTCACTGGAGAAGGGCCTATAAATTTGCAAATTAATCATTGAGAACTGATAAAAATATGGTTTATAAAAGAAGAAATGAAAGCATATAAGCCTACTGCGAACCAAGATACAGATTGTTTTTAATTGAAATTGTCCTATTTTGGCAATAGAAAAGACTCTTTTATCAAATCAATTAAACAATGATGACCAAAATAAAGAGTATTTTTTTCTGAGGCAATTTGCGTTTGTAGACAACTATAAAACTGTTGTCGACAAAGCTCAAAAGGTTTCGCTACTCCAAAGTTTAGTGTTGTCTTGGTTTTGCTACACCAAAATATTGTCCCGTTTTGATCTTGGAGCTCCCTGTCTCAAATCCAGCCTTGCTTTTTAGCCCTTCAATTTACAAAAAAGCAGATTGATTGAGTAGGTAGTTCTTTTTTGCAAAAATTATTACAATCCCATTTAATAATAAAAACAACCAAAAAACGTCTGATCTCGAGACTCATTTAAAATGCAAAACCGAGACCACATTACTTTAAGATTAAGTCCGCGACTACAAGCATTAGCTCGAGAGTTTCATCTCAAGTTCTAAGTTATAGTCAATTTTATTGATGCAAAATTATCTAACAAACCGTTGTAATGGTTCCACTCTGGTTCCACTTGGGTCGCGTGACGTTTTTTTGTTTAAGTTGCTTATAAAAGATTGGACGCGTTCGGCATTTGATGATCGATTGATTTAGAGTCGAGACCTCGAATTGGCATAGCCGTACCTGCCGGGGGGGCAGGGGGCAATTGCCCCCCAAGTTTCTAAGATTTGGGCAAAATTAAAATTTTTCGGGCAGTGAGAAGAAAATATTTGGGAAAAACCATAATTTTTCGGGCAGCGATACGAAAAATTTGGGCAAAGTCAAGAAATTTAGGGAGGTGACGATGATCAACTGCAGAAAATAATGACCAAATTTAGGTGAAGACCTTTTTTTTTTTAGATAACACCTTGATTTTGGATCGAAAATTGAAAATTAGGAGACTGAATTCAAGTGAAGACCGTTTTTTTTTTTTAGAGATCACCATAATTTTAGGACAAAATTGGTTTTTCGTAGAGAATCTCAGACAATTTTTTTGTCATATCCGTAATGTACTGTAAAATCATGATTTGGGCAAACGTCACAAAATTTGGGCAAAACTTCATTGCCCCCCAAATTTTTTTGGGCTGGTACGGCTATGCGAATCGGTATAGTATTTGAAAGGTTTATGACTTACCACTGCATTGTAATCTTCTACTTGTGGTTTTGTTAGAGTAGTTGCCAAAGTTGCTAAAGTAGGGTAGTTGCTAAAGTAAACGTAGTTGCTACATTCGTCCTCCTCCTTTATTTTTTCTTAAATTTTTTGGGTCATCTTATATTTTTGCTTGGAAAATTGATGCTACTATAGTCGTATCTCTTTTTTTGGGCATGCAATCATTCGAGGACAGTTAATGGACAAGCGACAATAGACAACGGTTACGAGACGGTTGACGTTAAAGAATAAGATGCTTTTACGATCAAGTTGGCGTCACTACTTAAGTAAACTTATCTAACGGATCTGAAATGGTTCCACTTGACTTCGCGTTGGTCACGTGACGATTCCTCGAATAAGTTGCTCACAAAATATTGGACGTGTCGGACAGTTGACAATTGATTGCTTTTGGAGTCGATTCCTCCAATTGACAATGTTTTCGAAAAATATACTGTATAATTTGTTTTGAAAGTGTAGTGTTTGTGAATAAATATAAATGTAAATTGAAACGTAATTGGCAAAACTGTACATATTGTTATGTAATTGTTTTTAGTTTAAAGGAATACACGTTGGTAAGAGAACGCGTGCACAGTCTGTTGGACTATGTAAGGTTTTATCCGTTAAGATAGCCAGCAGACACTACAGAAAGATATATAAATTTCAAAAGATATACGTACTGGACTGTGCTATAGTATGTGACATCATAGCGTACGGCTCTACTGCCTTCTTCTCTATGGTTTGATAAGTGTGGTTAAACGCGTGATAAACTATTCTTATTCTTAACATACAGATTCAGTCGTATAACTATCGTGTAACTCCGTGTCAATAAAAGAGCTAACTGCAGATACTAGTACAACTCATAACACACTGCATTATAACTATTTATGGTTTTTCAATTGCTATGCTAGCGACTGAGTTGCTACAATATCTATACATATATTTACATTTTCATCATAAAATTTATTCTTCTGAACAGAACAGAACAGACAAAATTGACTCGCAGGAAAGCGCCTAAAGCGCTCGATATTATAGACCAACAAGACCTGCTACCGGAGATGCTAAGATATTGCTGCCGGGTTGAAATTTTTATTTGCTTTTTTGGTTTTTATTTAGAGATATGACCAAAATTCAGAGCTGCTTGCTAAGACGACCGAGTAGGGGAAGTACCTTAAACTGTCTTTCCCAAGGACATAAAAAATAATCTACTAGGTTTTGAACTTTGCCGTTTTAATCAAATACTTGAGAGCGCCATCAATCATGGCGCTCTCAAGTATTTGATCACGCTTTCATATTGCCTAAGTAGGCTACATAAAAACTTAAATTTTATTAACAAATTTTGACCGGACAGCTTTAATTGCCATTTCCGAAACAAGAAGATAAGTACTGATTACGACCATGGCAACATATGCACAGTCGAAATTTCCAAAAATTTTTTTTTGATACCCGGCTTGATCGCTGAGACAACCCACAGCCAGTTAAAAAATATACAATTAGTATCAAAATGGAGAAAAAATTACTAGCAATAGTATGGACATTCACAATTCTATTATATGACTATGCTTCCTAAAAGTGTTAAATTTGTAGTATATAACACCAAAATGATATCTATTTGCTTTGTCTATTGTAGTTTTTTGAGTTTTTGAATAAGAGTTTCTACTTTTTTGTTTTTTTCTGTTTTTCACTTGGAGACTCTTCACAAGTTTTTCGATTAATCATTTAAAAATATTATAATATGTTGAATAAAATTATTTTTAATGTTGGTTTTACTGACGTTGGTTTTAAACCGAAACCGAATTTTGTTATTTTATGGTGCGAATTGTTTGGTTTTAGAGAATTCGCTGTGTGGATTTCCGTAAGATCCACGAATTCTGTCTTAATTCTGGGAAAATGATGAAGAATTGTATAGATTAGATATTTGCAAAAATTAGAGCTTTACAAGAGATGCTTGTATAAATGCACATCAGCAGAGTTTATTCTTTATTAATGATTGCCAAAAGCATATTTAAAAATTTGCACACGGCACGCTGCTTGCCTTTTGCCGCAAAACTGCAAGTGAAATTAAACAAGAATAGAAAATCTGTCGAGTCGTTCATAATATTTAAGAACACTGCGATAAGTTTTTTGTGTTTTTTTGCAGTCAATATAGATTAAACCGGATCAATTTGGAAGCATGCTAGGTTTGTGGTGGGTCGGAAATGAGCAAAATTTAACTTTTCAAAATAATATAGATTTGCCTCAAATACAAGATTCTCATGATATAAAAATTAAAGTTGCTTATTCAGGTAACTTATTTTACTATTTGATTAGAACAAATTAAGTCAATTTTAATGTTTGTTTATTATTCTGTAGAAATATAGTATAATAGGTTACTTTAATGCTCGGCCTTCTATAATATTTTAATTTGATAATGATGTTATGACCAGAAATAAATGCATTCAGTTCTTAATCAATTTTTACTTTTCTGCTTTGTATTTATTGATTTCATACTTTGTGTGAAACCATTTAACATAGCAAAGTTTTCTTAACTTTGTTCATATTCGCAAAAACTAGTTATTCTTTAAAAAACCACGAAAGTTATAAATTCATATAAAGGGCCTACTGTAAGTGTTTGTCAGCGTTAATTCTAATTTTTGGCCTTTTGGCTTACAAGCACAAGAAAAAAAAATAGTTAGAGCGACTGATAGATAGACTTACGGCCAAAACTATCTTTTTTCAAAATTGTTTTTTGAATTTCTATGCTTGAGTTGTTGCTGGGCTGTATGTTTATACGTACTTTCATTCAAATTTTTTCAGATTTAATTAAGTTTTTCGAATGAACAGTTTGCTTGCTGCTTTGATTACGCACTTTTAGAACTTGAGCAAAAAAGTACCAAATATTTATCATTACGTAAGCAATTTACTTTTTCTGACTTGCAGAAAAGTGTCAGAAGCGAAATCTTGAAGCGACCAGCGCGCGATTAACGCGACCTGCTTTCAACGATAACCAGACATTGTTGTTGAAATATTTTGATTCGGTTTTTTAGTCAGTCTGGCAATTTTTATACCATGATATACCAATATCATTAAAGCTGCATTTAGAGAGCACCATGCAGAGTAAAACGACTTAAAGTGCTTTTCTAAAAGCAATCACGGACCACATGACGAAGGTAGAAGCCAATGTTGCAACAAGTCCACCATTTGACAGAATTGAGTCAGTCCAAGTCCAATAAGTTGCGAGTTCAAATTTTTGGTGTTGTAACTGCAGTCGGATTGAATCGTTTCCAAGTTCACCAAAGCTCGAGTCCTTTTACGTTTAACCTCACGTATCTGTAAGATTGTATATTCCAGCCAATTTAAATAATTGAAGACCTTTTTTTATCTTCACGTGACTTCTCAATAATTCTTATACCTTGAATGTGAAAAAAAAATAGAAATAAGATGTTATATTTTGGAAACTTTTTTGGTCTTCACTTTTTTTTTCCTTCAAAATAAAATCAGGTCTACCGATTTTGATGATTTATCACTATCTGAACTGAAAAAGTTTGTTTAACAAGTAGCTTCACCAAACATTTTTTTTTGAATCGTTTAATTTCATTTGGACCGGAGTCTAGTCCAAGTCTTTTTTGATTTGAGGATTCGAGTCGAGTACCGTTCTTTGAAAGATTTTTTTTAAGTGGGTTTGCGTTCTTAAAAAATTGAACTGGAGTCAAATGGGGATAAAGCGGAGACGGTTACAATCAAAAAAGAACTTTTTCTGTTTAGACCTGCTGCCGACATCAGTCAGTCTTTGAAAAACTAAGTTTTGTACTAATTAACAACATTGATAATTTTAAAAAGGAAGCAAAACTCTGTCAGCGTATAATAAAACCAGCTTTTATTACGACTGAATTGTAAATACCATGGCACCAAGCATCCCTAAACATACTTGCGCAGAATTGTAATTTAAAACAAACGAAAAATCTAGAAACGTGCAGAAGCAAAACCATATAAAGGGAAAATTTTTTCTTTCAGGCATTTGCGGTTCCGATATTCATTATATGGGTGGCGAAATGGGCAAGATGGGGGCTAAACCTGATGGCGTCGTATTGGGACACGAATTTACAGGAACTGTCGTTGAAGCTGGCACAGAAAGTTCTTTGAAGGTTAATCGCCGCATTTATAAATTACATTAAAAAAATTCAATAAGAGAAATTAAACTTATTTCTTGACTATCCAAATTATTATAAAATGATTATTTTTCTGCCAAAATTGAAATGCTTGTATCAGTTGTATTCGGCAGGATGTATTCTCGTTTTCCCACTTTTTTTTTGTCAAAAATAACTGTTGTATTATTTTCAATAGTTTTGTGCATTACAAATTTTCTAAAAGTAGATATAGTTGTCACTGCTCCTGATTTTTTAAAAAAAGCATCTAGAAGTAAGGAGCAGCAAATGATAACTAAACTTTTTTTCAATTTTTAGTTATAAAAACGGTTGTCATAAACAGTATCATCTTTGTATACGAGTATCTTCTCAAGTTGCTGGACAACGTCAGAAGCGTTAAAATTAGAGCAAATAACAAGTGATTACCCCAACCTAATGGCAGAGATGCTGAGATAAAGTCAAAAATTTAAACAATATTAATACTTAAAAATTGTGTATATTTTTGAAAAATCATTTTATTAAGTATAAAGACGCAATTAGAAAAAAGTTTTTTTTGTTTGTTTCTATTCAACATACATTTTTGAATAGAATAGAAGAAAATTATTCTCGGTGTTTGCTACAAAGCAGAATTTTACTATGCGTTCAAGAAGATAAGCTGAGCACAAATGCTTCTCTCAATTACTTACAAAAGTTTCAACAACTGACGCTCCAAAAAATAAATCATTCTAGGCAAAACACTATTGACATAAAATGATACGGAGAGTTGATGGTTATTTTGATTATTGTAAAGTATAGTACCTACCAATACCACGGGCAGCCATCCACTATTAGTTGGATTCATAGAGAGGCAGTCACATGCATGAAACGGTAATAAAACATCGTAATGTTGATTCTAGTAATGCCAATATCAGTTCAATTTAGTTTTCTTTTATTCCGCTCGGCCACATAATAAAAGTACAGCAATAATTATTTAATAATAAAGATACGTAATTAAGGGTGCGGATTAGAAAAAGGAAGAAGCAAAAAACCGAGCGTACGTTGTAGCTTGCAAAGATAGAAATGAGTTATTTATATAAGTAAGGTTGCTTCACCTCAATATAAATTTGTTTTCATAAAAAAAAAAGGAAAGAAAAAACAACAAAAAAAGCAAAAAAATTAAAAAGTTTATTGAGGTCATTTAATAAAAACTCAGTGCAACATCAACTATAATCTGATAAAAGATGTTTTGCACAAGAAGAGTGATAATCGAAACCAGAGGTGGGGAATCTCTGGCTCTAGGCCTCATGCGACCCCCATGAGTTTTTTGCGGCCTCCATGACAATTAAAAAGTGATGAAATTACGTGTTAATGACTGCTACTGATAATAGAAAAGTCAAGAAAGTCGAGACAAGTTCAAAGTGCAGCTTTTTTTAGTGATCACTACATTTAGGAACGAAAATTGAAAAATCCGAGACATTTTAAAGTGATAAGCTTCTTTTTTTAGAGATTCCTACTTTTTAGGGTCAAAAATCAATCAATCCGAGATAGATTCTAAATGATGATGCTTTATTCTTGGGTATTTCAACTTATACAGCCTCCTTTGTTTACTGCGTAATATAAATCGGCTTTCAATAATAAAAAGGTTTCCCATCTCTGGCCTAACATTCAACCAATGATGAGTCTACTTGGTTTAGACTAGAAACTTTTACCCGACAGATGTATTCAAGAAGATCTTTTTAAGCCTCAAATAAAAGTGCAAATTTGTTTTGATGTATATTAGTCCTTAAAAAAATTAATTTACAGAATTCGGAGACAATCACAAAAACATTCGGGTAAAATTGTTTCGTGACAACAAATTTTTTTGTCTCTTTTACTTATGTGAACTGCTAAATTGATTTAATTTTGCAACAAATTTCATTGTTTATTGTACCGTTGGCTTGGAAGCATTTCCAAAACCCAGTCATATCTCTAACTAAAAAACAAAATAAAAAACTTTAACTGGACAGCAATATTTTGTGCATCTCCAAACGCAATCTGAGTAATCGCGTAACGGTTTCCCGAAGTATAGTGCTTTTGTTGCTTTCTTGCAAATCAGAAAAATAAATAGAAATTACAAAAAAATAAAACAAACACCGTAATATAATTATAAAAATACAGGTTGGAGACCGAGTCTGCGTGAACCCAAACAACTGTTGTGGAGAGTGTCCTTGGGCTTTCGATAACTTACCCCACTTTTGTCCCAACAACTTACAAACCGGAGTTAAATCTAATGGGGGGTGGGCACAATATTGTGTCGTTAAAGATTTTCAGGTAACTCTTTTTTTAGGACTTTTTCTTTTTCTATGTTTTAAAAACTTTTTTGATGTCAAACTATTCATGTTAAAGCTTTATGCAAGTGATTATGAAATAAGAAAAACTTTGAAGAAAACTGCTCAAAAAAGCTATTTAAACAAAAATCTTTTTTGCTTAATTATGATGAGTTTTATGAGTAAAAACTAAAAGTATTTTTAAGACCTTTTTGTAAATTTATCATTCTGTATATTTTCTCTAACAAATAAGCATGTTTAGATACACGATTATATTTTACACCACAAAACAATTTTTTGTAGGCTTCTAAACTTCCCGACACCGTTTCACTTCAACAAGGTGCATTAGGAGAGCCTTATTCGTGTGTCGTGCGTGGATGGAAGCGATTGGAACCGTTGCCTCCAAAACACCACAAAGTTCTCGTTCAAGGAGCAGGTATTATTGGTTCACTGTTCTGCACCCTACTTCACAACAGCGGGTACAAGGACGTCACTGTTGCTGAGTTAAACGAAGAGAGACGAAACCTCTGCAGAGGTAATTTCAATCACGTGATTTCTTTTCTGATATTGGTTTAGCTGCTTTTAACTGTTAACCGGGTATTTATCAAACATGTATGAAGACGTTTCATTATTGCTGGTGCAGCCGTACGAGCCAAAAATAATTGGTAGGGAATTACATTTTTTTTGCGAATGTTGTTTGAATTATGATTTTGAGCCAATTCTCAAACATAACTAACTGTTAAAAAGTCAACAAAAAACGGCAAAAAGATCTTTAATTTAAACAAAGCTTCCTTTTTGGCGGATCTACGCAATTATTCAAACGGTCAAAAACAGTTTTGCAGATCCAATTTCACACGTTAAAAAACGATTACCCAAAAATTGAAAAATTTTTCAGCTTCCGTCATTTTAACAAACAGACACACATTTTTTGATAGATAATGAGTCGTAACATTTGTCCGCTGATGCAGAATGATCGTTACCACGAAAAGTCTAATCTTATTTAACTTTTTTCCGCTAGTTTGTAAAATTTAAGTAGGCCTAATGTTCCTGTAAAAAGCACAACTTCAACACTTTTCGATCCGGGACTATTTTGTGCACATGAGGTCACAAACGATCTCCCTTTTTTTTAATTTGTAAATCAATATTTAAAATTCTGAGAGTTTTAAAAATTCAACTTTTTCCAAAATATCTTCGAATCTTCCATGAAAGTTTTTCACGCGTTCACGGTTTCATTGCCATTGATTTGAAACCGTAATTAGACTCGATCAAAAGCATCACATCTTGAGCCCTTTCGAAATTTTCCATTATAGTTGTTATTTAAAAGATTTCTGACTCATCAACACTTATAGCACAACAATTGTAATACAACAAAACACTTGTTGCCAATTCTATAAAATCTACCATAATTATTTTTTGTCTAAAAAAAAAGTTAAATTGTAAACTTTTGTATCTTGATTCAGCAGAAGTAATGATGATTACGATTATGATCATTCGTCTTTTAAATGTAGTGATCTTTAAAAAAACACCTTTTTTAAAACGCCTCGCTGGCCGCATAGATGCTTTTGGAGGGCCGCATTTTGCCCACCCCTGTTATAAACTATGCGTGATCTGTATCAACCAAAAAATTTGTAGTTATATACGTACGCGCCTTTCAAGGTGCAAGCCTCAATTTGATCAAGTTGGTCAAGTAGCTGGGTTAAAACTGTACTGGTTAAAAATACAGAAAGCTAAATGTACAGTAGACCTCGGTTAATTTAGATTCGATTTGACAAACAAAATCATCCGAATTAGGCGAAGTCCGGATAATCCGAAGCTTTTTATTAAAACTTCTAGTATACAGGATGGCCCAGATGTAATCGAACCTGATTTGTTGTGAAAAGTTACAGTTAAATGAAACAAATTTTATTTCATATTGTTACACCAAATGTTCAAAATGCAAACCATTATTTGCAATCCAGTGATGAAATCGTGTCTCTTTACCAATTCACCCTGATATTAATCGCTTCGGTATTTCGTGAAGCAGACTTGAAATCAGTGATCACCGATTGAGCTTTCGGGTTCGGTTACATCTGGACCACCCTGTATAGGAAATTATTTGTACTTTCAGTTTTATCGGAGTTATTTAAGCTAAATTCCGCATTAACCGAATCTGGATTAACCGAGGTCTACTGTAGTTGGTCTTAATTTTTGACAAAAACCTCTACCAAGGCCTTCAAGCAAAGTCGATATCAAAAATCTTTTTTAAATAATACAACAACAAGATTTTGAATGCGAATCGAACCCACGTCGGAGCAGCAATTAAAAATTCAAAAGCCATGAGTACACCGGTCTCGATAGAATACTTTTCAAAGGAACCGATTGGGTCCGGGTTACCTGATAGATTGAGTCGGATTGCAATTTTTTCTCTTAAAACTTTTGAGAGAACTCGATGAAATGAAACTGACTAAAGTTGATCATGAACAGACATGAAACTCAACTACGACGTTGTGGACCCAAAAGAAATCGACTTGATGTTTTCCAATCAAGATGCAGATGATCACGGATTTCAACTTGTAATTGATTGCACTGGAAATGTTTACGCAGTCAAAAAGGTGTAACGAGAAAAGATACAGTTTGAAACTGTTTTTTGCTTAAAAATTATTTATCATTTTTAGCCGTTCTATTGCTTATTTTCTTCAATATTGTTAAAAAAATTACTGATCCCATATTTTCCAGACTATTTTATCTTTTTCAAAAATTTGATGCGTAATATCAACTTAATAAAATGGGTTAAAATTTTTAAAAGTAAGCTTGTAATTTTTCACAAATTGAAGATGTTTCGGTACATCAGTCTCAAAAATCTAAACTTGGATTTTGTTTAAAACAAAACTAAACTTCTGTAACAGTCCTTATTGTTTTTCGATTCAATTTCATCGTAGTTAAGTATTAAAATAGTTTGTTTGAATGATTTGAATGCTGCTAGCTGCATTACGATACTCGTATTTCAAATACGGTTGTGAAAAAGACTGGTGACTGCATTATGTTTGCTTGGGGTCTCCATAGCAATAACAATTTTCTTTCCAATTTTAATAGGAAGAAATTTTTCGAGTTTTTTAATTTTAATTTAAAAATTGTTTGAATATAATAGTACTGTATATATCAATATTTCTAATTTATTATATAATCACAAATAATATAAGAGTAATGTTTTTCTGATCATCAAATTATAAGAAACTGTTGGAAAAAACAAAAATCTAATGAGCTCTTATATTAAAAAGTAACTGTGAGATTCTAAAACATCGGCGTACGCACTGCGGGGTTAGGGGTCAAATCCTCCACATGATAAATGGTGTTATAATACTTATAGTAGCACCAACAGTGTTGCATGAAGTCTTATTTAATATTGAATCAATAAAAATTAGGGCACGAATTAAGTGAAGTCAGAAAAAAGTCTTTTGTTTTATTTTAAACTTACAGGCCCTCCTTCTAAAGCTGGGGTGGGCAATTATTTTCAATCTGGGGCCACATTGGGGCTTTTGGAATGATTCGCGGACAGCACATAAACTGACATTGGTAAATTCTAATAATTATGGGTCATTATGAAATGTCATTCGTCCGTAAATTGTAGTGATTTCTAAAAAAAATCTTCACTTTGAATCTGTCTAGGATTTCTTGATTTTCATCCCTAAAAATGGGTCCCATGTGGCCCACAGGCCGTAGTTTGCTTATCCTTTGTTTATCCTTTTTGTTTTTTGAAACACCACGAGGGCTGCATTTTGCCCACCCTTGTTCTAAAGTCATCACCGCCTACAGTAATCGTGATTTCGATTTGCAAATGATAAATTTCTGCGTACACCACTATACTAAAATATTCTTACTTTAGAAAAAAAGATTTTCTGACTAACTTGACAAAAATTTTTATTTAATGTAGGCATTAGAATTTGCAAGACGTGGTGGAAAAGTTATGATATTTGGATGTTGCGCCGCTGGAAGAACTATTCCATTTGAGCCTTATCAAATATTTTGGAAAGAACTAACTGTACTTGGATCTTTTATCAATCCATTTTGTTTTGAGGACACTATGGTCTTACTGCAAGAGTTGGCTAAAAAAAATTATTTGGATTATGACAAATTAGGAATTAAGATGTTTAACCTAGAACAATTCGACGAAGCTCTGGAATGCATTAAAAGAGGAAGAGCATCGAAAGCTGTATTTAAAATTTGAAAAGTGTTATAAATCAGGAACGAATTTAAATTCATAGAAATTTGAATTAAATTCTGTAAAAGAAGCATCCAGCCCTTATTATTTTTTCTTATAAGCTGCTTGTTTCTTGAACAATTAAAATTAATTTTGAATGTTTTTTGTTCGTCACATCTAACTTTAAAACATTTTAGTATTTTTTGATAAGTTTTTGAAACGTTAAATGTTAAAACAAAATGATTGCAGCATTTCTAACTTTATCCAATACCCAACTTTGGGCCGCCACTTACTTTTAACGGATCCGGCTATAAGTTGCCTAATATAAAAACTTTTTCAAAAATGCTTTGAAAGTGATAAGTCGTGTTATTTAATCCGAATTTTTAATTATTCAAATCTACAGTTAAATCCTCCTTTTTTTTAGTTAGTTGGTCCAACAGTTGAGCTATGAAATTTTCCAAACAGGCCTGAATAATAAAAAGACCTTTTTTGATAAAAACACGAGTTTTCAACCTCTCGAGAAAGCATAAAAAATTGACTCTTCAAATTCTTTGGACCCTACTTTCAACTTTCTGGCTTGCGGCGTTTGCGATACGCCCATCGAGCAAAATTTCAAACGCCTGCTGCAACCTTAAGATGACGTCATAACCAAGAAAAATTTGGCCATAATATTAGAGGTTAAAGTTCTATCAACCACAACCTCGAACGTATTAAAATTAAAAAATGATGAAAAAATAAAACACCCCACTATTTACCTTATTATTTCGGGACAACATCGGAAAATCTAAATTTCCGCCACCATCATACAATTAACCCAAACTGCTTTAACTCATTTTCTACTAGAGTTGCCATATGGCAACACAGTCACAAAATTTATTTTTTTTATATATTAATGCTTAATTGCAAGCAAACAACGATTAGGTCACTGACCTAATTAAGTGTCACTAGACACGAGGTTTGAAAGCAATTTCACAATCATTAACGCTCTGTCGTGTTGAATAAAGGGGGTACAGATTTAGAGTGATAGAAAAATTTTTTTTCAAAAATTAATCTGGGATATAATGAGTTAATAAACAACAGACATTGCTGTCCGATTAAAAGTATTTGGTTTTTCACTTTTTTTATTTTGTGATATGATTAAAATTTAGAACTCCTTACTAAGACCCCTAAACATAAGAAAGCGTCGTAAAGTGTCTTTCCAAGGACACAACCGTACGACAAAAAATAGGATTTGAACCGAGACTGTGTCTATCGTTTTGTCATCAATGTAGCGCTCCTACCTACTCCGCCAAATTAATATTATACGTCGGCAGGAGAGCTCAATGTGATAACATTCTGAATTGCAAGCAGAAAAACAGAACAAACAGAAAAAAGCAGAAAAGTCTGCTTGGTGGTCTTGGCAAGAAGTTCTAAATTTTTGTCATATCTCTATTAAATTTCAAGTGGACAGCGTCGTCGTCGTTGTTTGAAGGGTATCCACTCCAGGTCAGACACAAACAGGACTGGGGCCGAGGGTTTATCTTTTTACTACCCCAGGTTGCTGCACTGCCTGAATCAGATGCTGGCAGTGGTGTTATTAAGCCAGCATCGAGTTTCGTCATCCAAAACTGTCAGACCTCGTGCTCCATGTGGTGCCCGATGTATAGGGCACGCTGTTAGAACATGGTCTGCGGTTTGCTCAGAGACACCACACTCGCAATTCGGTGAAGGAGCGAGACCCATTTGTGCATGGACGAATGGAATCGCCCAACACCAAAGTGGACAGGAATATTTGGGCATCTGCGAAGGCAAGTTAAGGTAATTGCTTAACCTATGTATCAACGCCTCTGTCGCTTTCCTGTGAATCAGGAGGATAAACATAGAGATAAAATAAATAAATAAATAGTTTACTAGACTACAATGGTTACTCCTAGTGTTCCCTCTGAGGTACGCAATATACGTAATGCACAGTGCCATGAAACCATTTGCGCAGTGAAATTTCGATCTTGCGCACTAAAACTTTACAAAAAAATGTTTTCACTTTGATAATTATCAAAGCAAGTTCGACACCCTAAATTAGGAATTTATTGACCGACCTTTAATTATTCATGCTCTCTAAAACATCTGCACAATATGTAAGTTTTTTAGACTTAGAGAGAACTGTAATTGCTTAGCTTAAAACAAAAAGCAGCATAGAAGCTAAAACGGCCGAACAAAAAAAAAAGAAGAATATTATACCAAGAAGATGAAACAGCAGTAATAGTAGCGATAGTAAAAATTATAAATTAAAATTTATCCAAGTTTATTTTAACAAAATCGGAAAACAGTCGAACATTGCGGCCTGTGTTTAATGGATTGAAATAACCGTGGACCCCAAGGTCTTTTATAATAACCATGTTAGTAGATTTGTTTATAGGCAAAATTTACCACATGACAATTTTCTTTTCTTTACTATAATTTCTGCAATATCTTTAACAACTAATATTTTGTCTTTATTATAAGATTCCCAGTTAAACCGATAGCAAAAAAAGATTTATTTTATTTTTTTATTTCGATATTTTATTTTCTTGGCTCACAGGAAAGCGTCGGAGACTCTATACATAGAGCAATTTTCAAGCAATTACCCCGACCTGCTTCCGGAGATGCCAAGATATTGCTGTTGGGTTAAATTTTTTTTTTCTTTTTTAGTTTTTATCAAAGATATGACTGAATTTAAACAGCTTGCAATGACCGCAAAGCAGGGTATAGTGCCGTAAAGTTTTTGCCGCGAACACAACAGAAGTAATTGACCATTTTAAAACTTTCACCGTTAACTAAAATCTTTAATCAATTTTTTCGTTTTATTCAAATACTATACAATACAAGATAATTTTTATTTGCAAACAGTTTTATTTATTCGAACAAATAAATTGTTCGCTTGTTTTTCATTGCATTGTTGCAATTACTGTAGGACGTGATTGCAATGCAACGCTGCAATGAAGAGTTATATGTTTGATGAACGTGAAGATAAAAAATGTCACATTGTGTTTAAAAACTATTTTAAGGCATTAACCCATGTAAATCAAAAAAAATGAACTGTCTTGCGAATGTCAACAGATGACGAAACCAAACGTAAAAAGTTTTACTTGGTACGGTTAGAGTTGTTGAGCAGAGCGACATTATGAAATTTTCCTTATATGTTAAACTTACCTAGCTGGGTAAACTACAAATTTTAAAGAAGACTTAACCGTAAGTGTAAAGGCGCGTTTACAGCCGTTTACAGTACTTTTTTCTTTCAGCGCGATCTTGGTTTGTTTTATTGACGCTCAAATCCACTCATATTTTCATGAAAAAATGAGTGGATTGAGCGTCAATAAAACAAACCAAGCGTTGAAAGAAAAAAGTACTGTAAACGGCTGTAAACGCGCCTTAACTCGCGAAGAAAAACGAATAATATGAAGACACTACACTTCGTCATTGTTTCGCACAAAAAAACGCAAACTTTAACCGAAAGAAAAATTATCTCAAATGATCTAAATCAAAGTGGTCCAAAGTGCGGCCCGGTGAAGAACTTTATATAACAAGGGTGGCCAAACTGCGGCTCTTCGGACCCTTGCTTGCGGTTCTTTAGCCTTTTGAAAAATTGAAAAATTATGTGGGAAATCTGAGAATGATTTCATGTAACGACCTTTTTCTTTTTAGGGAACACCATAATTTTGGAACGAGAATAGGGAAATACGAGATCGATTTGAGTTGAAAACCTTTTTTATATTTTTAGAGAACACTATGAATTTGGGACGAAAAGTGGGAAATTTGAGGATAATTTCAAGTGAGGATCTTTTTTTTATCAGGAAATGAGTAAATAAATTTGTTTTTAGATTTTTGTGTTGCGGCTCTTTAAAGGTTTGATTTTATGATGTGCGACTCAAACATGATATAGGCTTGGCCACCCCTGTTATAGATAGATTCTGAATCTAATCGATTAGGCAAATGGTCTTTATTTCTTACTGACTTTTGAAGTCAAAATTGCCTTTAAATAAGAATTTTACACAACATTCAGACCATTAGAAACATTTTTTGATTTTCAATTTATGCTCATTCCCCCCTTAAAAACATTTTAATCTTGTATTTCGAAAGTTTAAAATTAACTGTGACTGCAAATTTTAACAATTTTTAAAGGTGGCCCGCTGGTATGAAAAACGTGGCCGACTCTGATCTTCATACAATATTTGTTTAAAATTTAATTTTTTTCTTCCTTTTTGTTTGCTGTATTGGCCAGATTTCTATTGCGAAATCTGATGTGTAATGTTGTTATCAAAAGTACAACGGAAATTGTGTGAGTCAGAATGTCGACATACTCTGTTATCCCGCCAGCATATTACCAATTTGTAAGCCATTTCAATGCACGGGAGCCGTTTTTGCCCAATCAGAGACAAGGATTTCTTCTCATTTGCTCTAAAAGAGCAGAAGTTTTTCAAACCTGTTCCTTAAGAGCAGTGTGTGCATTGTAATAGATTACACTGGTTTAATAGAAATAGAAATTTTTAAAATTAAATTTGGAAAGACCTGCTAAAGCTAATGATTTGGTTCAAATTAATAAGTTGTAAAATTCATTACCTTTAGTTCGCTTGTTTCGTTCTACATCATTTCTCAACTCATTTTCTTACCGAGCTTATATAAAAACGTTTTTTTTCCTTACTTCGCCGACTCGATAAGTTGCTGATTGATTACAGTCTCAGTGAGATAACGCGGCAACAACTTTAAAAGCATTTTTGAATTCCAGTACTAGATTGAATCAGATTGATCTGTAATTTTTATGTTGTTTGAGAACTGCTAATTGTTTTAATCTGTTTGAATCTAAATTTGGGCTGCGTTGAAAACCATTGTCTTGTTTGTTACATTTTGCTTCTTGATTTCGTATTACGAATTACGCTTCAATAGATTTCAAATCAAATTTGAATTGAGCGTTTTCGTCAATTAGTCTACGCGGCTTATGTACGAGAAAAGAAAATAGATTAAATCAAATCAGCTAACACAAATCAAATATAAAATTTTGAACACAAATTTTCTAAAATCTTAAAATCAAATTTTTCTTTACATTGTATTAAAATTTTTAATTAAAAATGAAAACTACAACATATGCATTTGATACAAATAAAGTTGCTTTAATGCAATTGCATTTTACTTTTTTCAAATTTAATTTGAAAAAAGTTTAAAAAATTTCTATGTAACTGCTGTAGTCTATTACAATGCACACTGCTCTTGATAAGGTTTAAAAAACTTCTGCTCTTTTAGAGCAAATCAGAAGAAATTCTTGTCTCTAATTGGGCAAAACAGTTCCGCGCATTGAAATGGTTTACAAATTGGTGATATTCATCAGCCAACCATAGGCGTACGCGCCGGAAAAATTTGGGGGGCAATAGCGTTTTGCCCAGATCTTTATTTTTTAGAATATTACGGGTGTGAGAAGAAAATTTGTCTAAAATTTAGGGTAACGACCGAAAAAAAAAGTGTCTACTTTGAATCTGCCTCATTTTTGTCGATTTTTCGTTTCAAAACATAATGATCTCGGAAAAAAAGTCTTTACCTAAATTCGGAAACTTTTTTCTGCAATTAGTGTTCATTTTCGATACACAAAAAAGTTTTTGCCCAAACAATTCATGTCATTGTTCTAAAATTTGTGATTTGGCCCAAATTTATTTTATTGCTGCCCAAAAAATTATAATTTTGCAAAACTTTTTGAAACGTGGGGAGGCAATCGCCCCCTGCTCCCTAGCAGGTACGACTAAGCCCCCAGCATTTGAACTTTAATTGCTTGTTGTGATGCAACTTCCATTGTTTGATATGTTTATTCTTTTGTTCCGCTTGTTTAAAAGCTTGTCATTTATGCAGCAATCAACAAATTACTATGAAAAGTTTTATAAGGATTCACTTCTAACACTGTTACATTAAAAAGAACATCACTAAAAACCATTTTTGTGATCATAGCTGTATGAAGTGGGAAGCAAAAGAAGGGCGATTCTTCCCCAATGTGCGAACATTTAGACAGAATTAAATTTTTTGGGCACATGAGCATTCCTTTTTTGGCAAAGAAAACTTATTTCATGCCTATTTTTGGCACAATTTATCTTATCCTATTTTGAAAGAACGATTCGATTAAAAAAAATGTAGACTTATGACACGAAAACCTTTTTTTTATTGGCAAAAGCATTTTATTTGTTTCTGCTCCATTTATAGCTATAAAAACAATTAAGTGGAGACTAAAAAAAATCTTTATATTAAATTTTTGTCATATTTAGGTTTCTTTATGGAATGATAAAAAATCATGATTCGAGCCATTCAGAAAAAATTGCTTCGTCCCGCAAAATGCTTTGGTCTGACACGCCTATATATAGTGATTAATATTCAATCCATTTTATAGAGTACATTAACTTCTCTCAATTAACGTAAATGGCAGGTTACTGAGCAGAAGTTCATCGATTCATTCAATTTTGAGCGAAAATATTTATTTTATTTCATCACGATATTTATCTTCCTGACTCATAGGAAAAGTCCGTCAAGTGATTGTTTGGTTGAAATATTTTATTTAGTCCTTTTTGTTCTTCTGTAGAGATATGATTGAAATTTGGAGGTGCTTACTAGGTCCACCAACCAGAAGAAATTGCCGTAAAATGCCTTTCCAAGTATATAAGAATAAAGCAAGTTTTGAAATGAAATCTTGCCGATTGCTGGCGCCATTATTACGGCGCTTTTAAGCATTCACCACACTCCCCATTAACAAAAAGCGTAACACCTTGCTATTTACGACCGCATTATCTTAATTTTCAACAGCTAAGATAATTACAACAGAAAATTAACTTGGAAAGACCCAATATTGATCAATTATCACGTGATATTGATCGAAATTAAATGATTCAATGTTTCCCCGCACAGCAGTAATGAATCATTTGTTTTCATGTTTACTTAGTCGATATTACTCTCTTTTAACGCATTTTCTGTGTAGATCAGTTGAATAACCAATAAGCCTATTTACTGTTCTTTGCATTGCGAATAAAATAATTTAAATAGAATAAAAAAGTTAATAACGAATAAAAAATGGTTTCTCACTCATTTTATTATTACTTTTGCCTCTAATTTTAGAATGACTTTGTTTAAAAAATATCCTATTTCGGTCTTGGGTGTTTTTAATTTAAAGGAAAAGAGCTGAATTAATATACAGTATTTTATCAACTGCAAATTTGTTAAATGTTATGCTAGGAAAAAAATTATTTTGCTCTTGTTTGGAAGATAAAAAATTATCTTTTGTTCATTCGCGGCTGAAAATTACTTCTAAGCTAACGTTTTTAATCATTTAGGCCTAGCACGCTCTTCAATTTCACTAATGTTGCAAAAGCCTGGAAATTTATTTTTAAAAAACTAGGTAAGGAGCAAAAAAGTTGTTGTCTCCGATCACAAAAACTTAATATTGTTTTTGGTCACAGGTGAACATCTTTTGCTCCTTACCTAGCTTTCTATGCATGAAATGTTTTTTTTTGTTTAGCTCTGTTCATACTAAACAGATTGCCGTGAAAGCTTTGAAGTGTACTGAAGTAAACCGGCGAAACCCTTTAAGTACACGGAACCACGATTGAAGAGCATTGTTTTGAAAGAATGATTGAAGTCAGTGAGCGTCAAAACCTAGAGAAAAATTTTTTGGATATTTTTGAATTTAATTCAGAAATACCTGGTGGAAGTTTTGAAGCAGACATTTATTTTGGAAAAATTGATCTTTGTCGATAAAAAACTAAAAAAATCCTAAAATTTGGGTGGAAAACTTAGTAGTTCGTCGTTGAACCCTCAAGTTTCTGTTGTTTTTTATACATTATAAAAGAGATTTTTATAAAGTTTAGTTTAAAAAATTCTACCTAATTAGATAGATTGTATAAAATCAAATTAAAAGGATCGAAAAGTAATGTTGTTTGTTATATTTTTATCTTAGGAAGAATGTGAGGAAATTTTTTTTATTTTCTTAGGACATTAGCAAATCAAGCATTAACCTTATTCTCCTCAACGGCCAGGTTTCTGAAGCAATTCTGGAATATCCTGACTTTTTCTAATTTGAATTGGCAACGATGACTTTTTCTAATCTTTTATAACCTGAATACGATGGAACTATTTTTAAGTGGCACCAAACAATGGTTAACTGGTAAAACAGACATTTTTCAGAAAATTTGTGTATTTTTGCTTGCTATCCCAGTAAAACGTAATAATTCAATCTCACGCTTTTATTAAGCGACATCAATTTTACCAATTTATTGCTTTTGGGTGACGAGGTGAATCACGTCGATTCCCAAACGTCGACATGTCTGAGGCAATAAAGAACTTACTCCATGTAAAATTGCATTATTTTTCTGAGCATTTGGCGATTGCTTGGAAACAGCTTACACACTTACATTCTGTTATACAAAACAATTGCTGTTTGATTAATTAAAACAAAGCTTGCTTGAATATCAGTTGAGGGATAAAATTCAATCTTTACAATAAGCATTTTTTATTGAACATTTTTATAACTATTCATTCGTGTGGCAAAAAATTTAATAAACTACTGCACATGTTGGGCTTTATGCTCACACCTTCAGACAATTAAACAACACCTAACTTTTTATATTTGCCTTTCACTTTGCATTTGATGTAAGAGACCGTTTCTATGTTAAAAATTAGTTTACTTATTTGAGCAAGTTTTGTCAAAAGTTTATAGCTTTTCAATGTGGTTTATGCAAACAGAAAAAATTAAATAAAAACAAGATGTTCCATACGATTGAATTTCAAAAAAACAGGGGTTTCCAACTTATATAAATTCATGACGTACTAAAGTTTTAAATTTGCATGAATGGTTTGATTCTTCCAAAAAAAAATTTAAGCCAGAGTTTAAAAAATTTTATAAAAGTATTAGATAAATTTATTTTGAAAGGTCAGATGAAGACCAAAAAAAGGTCTATTTTGAAGTTTGAAAGAAACTTTTTTGTTAAACGTCAAGTAAAGACCTTTTTTTGGTCTTCATTTGATTTTCGGTATAAATTTCATATTTGAACCTTATAGCCGTAATATCATTTTCGAAAAAGTTTAATGACCCCTTGTTATTCTGTTATATTCCGATGTCTTTGTAGTTTTAAAATAACCCACTATTTGGAAACCTCTGAATAAAATCAATTTAGACTTTCACTTATGGATGATCTTGGCTGTTTGCAAGGGTTCTTCCACGTAAAACCAGGTAGCTTAAACCTCCGGGGCTTAATTTTATCTGCTCAAAGCTTATAATCTTTGTTAGAGATGCCTTGAATTCTTGGTTACATGACTTTCTCTTTTCCTGCTTGCGTCAACTCCAAATTTTCAAAATTGCGCTTGTAGCTTGTAGAAAAGCGTTTGTAGCTGCAATCCCAAAGACAAAGAAGGCTGTAGAATTATTGACAATTACATCTGCTTTATTTTTTCTGCAAGAAATTTGAGACGTTTACCTACGTCCATATCGGACCAATAGATTTATTGCTTTATAGAGAAGAGACACAAAAAGTCAATCATTTTGTTAACACAAAACATGGAGGATTTTCTCGAGGCTAAGAAGAAAGCCAGTGGTCGTATTTGTCGATCTGACTTCTGCATATGACACTGCTATTGCATACAAACTTGGCATTAACTGCAAGCTTCGGAGGTTTTTGCTGGATAAGTACATGGTTTGAATGCTTATGGAACTAGTTCGGAACAGATGTTTCACTCGTACTAACGGCAACAGTAAACAAAACAGTCTCCGTCGTCAGAGAAACGGTGTTCCTCCGAAATCAGTATTGACTTTTCTTGTTTTTAAAATCTATACGTATAATCTGCTTTCCATATTTTACAGATTAGAAAAAATGTGAGCTAAAAATTTTCAACAGCAAACTTTTACCATTCTGTCCAGTTTCGATTTATCTTGTGTACCCAGTGATATAAAAAAATTATCTCTTATTTCTTTCATTAAAAATTACAAAGTATTTCTTTCAAAAGCCTATGAAAAATAATAATAAGCAAAGTAATTATTTAAAAAAAATAGTATTACGAATAATACATATATATCAGTTTTCTTAATGTCATATATTGTTTTTTTTCTTTGACATATTTGTGCTATGCTGTTTCTTCAACATTCACCAATTATATATATTTCAATAACTTATGTATACTGTATATTTCCTATATCAATTGTATTGCATTAATTACTTGTATTGCATGCCCTCTTTATCATTAATATAGTTGTTTTTGTTATTTTCGATTAACTTGATATAATGTAAAAAAGGAAATATATGTTTCTTTTTTTTTTACATCGTTTGCTTGAAATCATATTTATTGTGTATTTCATATCTACAACTTTTATTGTGTATTCATATATAAATTTCTTGAAATCATATTTATTGTGTATTTTTTTTTAACCTTTAATTTTTTGTGGAATTTTTCACCTTTATGTGCTTGAAATCATATTTATTGTGTATTTCATATCTACAACTTTTATTGTGTATTCATATATAAATTTCTTGAAATCATATTTATTGTGTATTTTTTTTAACCTTTAATTTTTTCTGGAATTTTTCACCTTTATGTAGGCTACCAATACTGTAACTTTAATCAGTTTATTTTAATGTATAATATTACTTGTTTTTAGACTTATGTGTTGTATTTTTGTTTATTGTTGTTTTTCTCTTTGTAAATTTCTCGGTGTGTTTTGTACCAGCTGTAAATTGTTATGATATCTGTTGTATGTCATTGCATAATGGTGTGTACTATTATTTGTTTCTACTGAATTGTAGCCTATTTGAACATGTACATGTTATCACTTTAATTATTTTGAGGTGCTGGCTGACTTTGGTGACCTTGTTGGTCTTTCGCTGGCATCTAGTCATGGCGACCAAATGTTTTTGTAATGCATTTATATATTTTGTTTTGCTTGACTTTTCGTGTCTTGGTCGTAGACAAAAAAATAAATAAATCTTAAATCTTGAGTTAAAATTAGACAGACCGCTTAGGCAACGTTTGGTCACCACTATTTAACTTTACGCAAAAAATTGTCTTCGGGCTTCACATTGCTGAGGTGATTTACGGGCTCAGGACGGGTGCTGGTGCTAAAACACCAAATATAGCTGTCTCATTTGAAGTCTATTCAATAGCTGAGTACTGCTATCCCGTTTATTGTCGCACAACATATCATGCTTTATAAATAGCGTTTTAAATGACACTTTTGGCGTAGTCACGGGTTGCCTCCGTCTCTCTCCAACGAACCATTTACCTATTTTTTCAAACATCCACATATCTTAGTTTGCCAACTTGGAGCGACACTCTTTTTGGCTAGAGATGGTACTCTAGACCAGTGCTCCGCTACCGTTTTGCGCCTGCGGTACACTTTGAAACATTTAGAAAATTGGCTGTACACTTTGACCAGAGTGAAGAGCTAAGGGTTTGAACATTTTTTTACTTAAAGTTCATTTGGAGTGATAAAAGCCTAAAAATTATAATCTAGATCCTAAAAATAAAGTGATGACTTTTTCTTTCATGTGATATATTACCAATTTGCACATATCGCGTACAAATCGAGCCTAAGAGACAAGTGATGAAAAAAAAACTCTTCAATTTATTTGTAGATTTTTATGTCCACTAAATAGGGCTTTAGGTGAAAGAAAGTGTTCAAAACTAATAAAGATAAAAAAAGATCTTGACATCACACAATGAGATGTTGCCTACAAGTAATTTTTAAATTTATTGGTCGCTACTTCAAAAAAACATAATTTTTCTTCTATTTCAAAGAGTATATTTGTCATTTTTCCGCGGAACACCCGTTGCAGAACTCTATTTCAAAGAGTACGTTTATTGTTAATCCGCGGAACACTGGTCTAGATCCTGACTATGGTTCATTCAGCAGATATCAAATGCCTAAAAAAAAGACTAAAATCTAACGGCTTGCTTTTGCCAACCGCGCAAAAACTTCTGAACAGTCTTGCCGAATTAGACATCCATGCTGCTTAGTAGCCTACATGAATCATTGACCGAACACGGAGTATTTTTGGCTCCGTGCTTTTATTAGCAGGGCCTTTCCTGCACCCGGTTTATTCGAAACAGCGCGCCCAGAATTGGCTTATGTTTAAACGTCTGCAGACTGCAGTTGCACGTTTCCATTTGCGCATGGACAAATGGGGTCTCGTTCCTTTCTCTCATTGCGAATGCGGCACCATTGCGCAAACTTGAGATTACGTTGTATTGGAGTGTCGCATGTATTGGCCATTACATGGAGCACGAAATTGGACAGTTTTAAATAGAAGAAAAAAAAACAAACAAATCTGACTTGGTACATTGCTGATAGCATCTGATCCAGATAATACATAGCAACTTGAAATAGTAAAAGAATAATCCAAAGGGCCAGTCCTATGTATGTGTTTTACTTGGAGGGGATACCTTTACCTACCACAATAATTTCGGTATAAAATTGCCCTGTTTGACCCAATATTAAAAGAAAGCCTTTGTAGCTTACTACTTGATCTTTAAGGAAAAATTAAATATTTTTTCAAAAAGTATTTTTATTTCATTTCAAGTAATTCCTTTATAATGCTTCAACATTTATACTAAAAAATTAGGCTGCAAAGTTAGACTTGGGGAAACGCCGTCACCTGTGCTCTAAAAATAAAGTCGATCCGAGCCAAAAATTAAAAATAAAGAATATCAGGAACCACAAAATTAATGATAAACAAGCGGTCAAACAGCAATTGCAGCACTGTCTTCAAAAGTGCATTATACTTTGAACGGTACTTAGAAACATTTTCCATAACATATAATAACAATTACAAAAATCATGTTTTTTCTCAAGTATTCTTTTATATTAAAATAATTTAATGGCGTTTTATTTATGTACAGTAACCAAAAAATACTTAGCTAAAATAGATTTTGAAATAACTAAAAAACAAACAAACAATGTGTAAAAAGCAGGGTTACCAGATTTTTTAATAAAACTAACCAAAAAGTAGCCAATTGGATTTTAAAATAGCCCGACTTTTTTCAAACGCTTGATCTTCTACTTTACAAACTTGAAAAAATTTTTGTCTCAAAAAACAAAAAAAGGTCTTTACTTTGAAGATTAGAGTTTTTAATTTCCGTCCCAATCAAATAGTGATCTTTAAAATAAAAATAAAAAAGTCTTCACCTCAAACGCAACATTTATATAAAGTTTTTAAAAAAATTTGGCATATCAAGCTAAAAACAGGTTTAAAAACGTGGTTTTTTTCATGTCGCAAATTTCATCTTAAGTCTTGCCGATTCAAATTTTCGGTCGCGAATCAAAATTAAAAATCGCCTAATTGGCGATAAGTCGCCCAATCTGGCATTACTGGTAAGAGGGTTAAATGTTTTTTTGATTTTGCATTATAAGGAAGTACATATTTCAGATTTCTATAATAGCTTTTATAACATGGATAAATATTAATATATCGCCTATTAAGAATGCTTTTATTTTTTGCGGGACATGTATTCCCATTTTTTTATGTCGTTTGAAAAAATCACAACACTAATTGTACACCAAGTAATCGAGACTGTTCTAAAATATTTTAAATAATTTGATAATTCAGGCAATAAAGCAAGCTTCCTTCGGCTTTTTCATTGTAATTGTCGTGCGCGTTGACGTCACTCTTAATGTCCAAATTTCAATGAAATTTACAATTCTTCGAACAGCGAATCAGTTACAATCGCATTTTACGCTTGTTAAAAAAATGTCTAAACGCAAAAATTGAAGTGACCTTGCTTAAGTCTAATTTTACATAGATAAATTTTTAAAAACTTTTTTGCCCTTAACAAAAGTTAAATAAATGTAACCGTATCGTATTTTCAAAGCGGTAAATCGGGACGATCGTTTAAAGAAAAAAATGTCTCAAAACGCAGTGTTCTCTAAAAAGTCTTCACTTAAATGCGTCTCGGATTTATTGATTTTCGTTGCTAAAAAGTAGTGTTCTCTATAAAAGTCTTCACTTAAAATTGGAAATACCGAGACACATCGGTTAATCGGTCGGGAAAAATCGGGACTGTCCCGAGTAAACCGGGACGTATGGTAAACCTATGATTTTGCTTTGTTTAAATTTCAAAACAACAGCTTATGTAGTTTTTGAGTTATGAATTGTTAAACTTTGGTGGGCCCGCTCGAAAAAGGTTGAGGAGAATGGGATTAATCTACGCGTTATCATTTTACCGACGTTAAATTAACAAACCACCCATCAAATCCAATTGTTTTGCTTTACTTTAATTTTTTTTAATAAAATTTTATTTTCATTCAAGCTTATTTGGCTTAACAGAATGTTTTTTATCCACAGCAATTTACACTTTATCACTTAAAAGAAATCATCTTTAAAGGTCATAATTTTGTTATGTAAACAAAATGACTGTTTACTATTATGGAAATTTAATAATTCAATAAAATTAGTATATGGTTACTGTGTCTATAACGTAGATATTTGTCTTTGACGAAAACTGCCCAAAGGGTTGTAGTTGTATTCAATTGTTCAGCACACAGCAGTTTAAGCAAACAAAATGAAAATAACTTTATAGAAAACTATCAAGAATCAAAAGGAAAGTGGACTAACAAAGATCACCAGAATCTGAAAAATTTTTAAACAGTGAAATGACAAAAACTGTGGCTTTACAAGCCCAATATTGCACGAGCAGTTCTATTTTAATAAAATTTTTCAAAAAATTATTTAAATTGAAATTCTGTTTTTGAATTAAATAAAGATTACAGCTTAACAGTTATTATTATCTTATGTAATTGAAAAAAGTGAGAGAAATAATGCAAAAATAGATAAAACTTAAATACACGTTTAAATCCTTTTTATTCTTTTTTATTTATTTATTTTGTGGCACTACAAAATATATCTTCTTTTAAGACTAACATTTGTCAGTTACTCAAAATCGTGCATTGAAAGAATACGCACTAATACAATATTAAGAAAATAAAACAAGACATTAAGAAAAAGGGAAAACCCGAAGAACACGTGACAACTTGATAATATTAATCAGTTTCATTGAAAGTAAATAAAACAAGTGGAAATGCAGCAAGACTACAAAGCAGAAAATGTCTTTTACAATTAATTTCAACCTAACGTTTAAATTAAGTCAAACAAGCGTATTAAGATAGATTTTAATTGTTGCAAAGAAAGCATTTTGTTGTAATAATATCATGCAGAAGATTTCGTTTTGAATAGAAAAATTAGGGAAGCGAGCAAGTGAAAAAATAAGTCTGCAACAGATGTAGTTGGAGCAAATGTGGGTTTTGAGTTGAAAAAAACAAAAAAAAGAGAACAAGACACATCCAAATCCGTTGCCGGTTTCAAAAAATCAAAACATACATGAAAATTCGCATGACAATTTCAAAGAGGTCAAAAAACCGACTCGAAACAATGAATCACCAGAGGTTAACTTGATCACGCCCCAACGGAGCAATCAACAGCATCCGCCGGATTTCTCTTTCGCTCCTTCATTTTTCAAGTCGATTCGATTTGGGAAGTCGTTGTAAAGCTCGACGTCTGATTCCTGTTGCAGAGCTTGTCGGGCAACTGTTTGAAAGGCTTGCTCAACGTTGATGTTGTCCTTGGCCGAACATTCGAAGTAGGGGATGCCGTTCTTGCTCTGGCACCAACCTTGCGCGCGTTTGTTCGAAACCTGGGTTCAGTTCAAACAAATTCAGTTAAAATATTCTTTTTTTTTGTCCAGTTCTGCGTATGTGTGTTGCATGAAAATCCAACTTAGCTATTTAGCAGTCCATGCAAAACTTTAGCATGTGTTTACCGCTTTTTAAAATATTTTCTGTTTAAAGTTGCATATATCTTTAAATTATATTAACATGATTACATTTATTAAAAGCAGATCACTGATTTATTAAAATTCAATAGAGAAACAGCAAACAAAATTATTAATTACGATTATCTACAAATTTTTGTCGCTGGGAGCATGCAAGTTTTTTTTTTTAGTTTTAATTTGTGTAAATAATATTAAACAAATCATTATTATCATTCTTACCACTCGGTTTTCTAAATCAATTTTATTTCCGATAACAACAAAAGGAAAATTTTCTGGGTCCCGAGGCGAAGCTTGGATGAGGAACTCATCGCGCCAACTATCCAACGTTTTAAATGTGTTTGGCATTGTTACATCATAAACCAGCACACAACAGTCAGCTCCTCGGTAAAAGGCGACACCTAGAGATTGAAAACGTTCTTGTCCGGCAGTGTCCCAAATCTGTTGACAAGTGATTTGAGGTTAATCAACGACTATGATAGTCAAAAACAATGCTAATAAAATAAAAGAGCTTGTTTGAATGACTGCAAAATTCGGTCGCGGGTAAATTAGAACGATAACCAAGACAGGTTTTTTTGAAATCTTTTACTTGTAGAAAAAGAAAAAAAATGAGAAGTATCAATGTATTGGACGTACAAGATAAATCATGGGATGATTAAAAATAATACCGAAGATAGAAAGCGAATAAGATGATTTTTAAAGAGAAATAAAAATATAGAAGGTTTTGCAAATGAAAAGAAAAATAAAGACGCTTGGAAAACAGGTAAAGAATTTGTAAACGGGAAAAAATTATTTAATGTCCATTATTGTCTATATATTTATTAAAAAAACTTTTATCATTAAAAAAAGCACATAAATATAGTTTGACGGATTTACAACAAAAAAACAAAAATATAAGAGACATGCAAAACTCAAAATAATTTGCTATTAACGGTGAAGCAGCGTCGTACTTGCATTGTGACAAGACGATCATCTACCATTACTTCCTTTGTTAAAAAATCGGCTCCGATCGTCGCTTTGTATTGATTGCTGAACTTCTTGTTTACATATTGGTTCATTAACGAAGTTTTGCCAACTCTATAGAATTAAAATCACAATTAACATTTTTCCCTTAAAATTATTGTATAATATTCGAGCAATCCTTCAAAAAGAAACTATGCCGCTTTACTATTTCATTAAAAGTTAAAGTTTGTTTCATCTAATTTAATGGTTCCCAACTTCTTAACACTAGAACGACTAAGCACGTCAATTGACGCATCTCAATTTTTACATGCCAATAAATCGCGCTTCCTGAAGTACTATCGCTTTGTATTTTTTGACTTTTATTTTTTTATTGGTAGACACTCTGAGAGTATCTACCAATACAAAAAATAAAAGTCAAAAAATATGAAGCGATAGTACTTTAGGAAGCCCAATTTATTGGCACGTAAAAATTGAGATGCGTCAATTGACGTGCTTGGTCGTTCTAGTGTTAAATCCCTTTCAAAAAATGATCAAGCCTTTGGACCTCTATATTTTTGACATTCGTCGTTGTGCTAAGAAAAGCATCCACTTTGGGTAAAACAGAAACACGGTTGGGACCAAAGGTTTATTCTTTTACTAACCTAAACTGTTGTACTGTTCAGACCGGATGTTGGTAGTAATAGTGCTTTGCCAGCATCGGGTTTCGTCATCCAGACCTGTCATGGAGCATGCTATTAAGACGTAATCTGCGGTTTGCTCAGTGCCACCGTACTCACGATTCGGTGAAGAAACGAGACCTTATTTGTCCGTATACTAATACAACACCCAACACCAGTCGACAGGCGTTTGAGCTAGTACTAAGAGACCAGGTACAGATCGTGAGAATGAAAGTACCGGGCTTAATTTTAATTGCACTTTCACAATACTCCATGTTCCATCTATGATTCATCCACTGAATAGCGCAAATGCCCACTTTGGCAAGGTGTTTAGTTGCTTCCCTGCAGCTGGCACAAACGGGAGTTTAGATCTTAATCTTTCTTAGCAGGCATCTAAAGACTACTTAACAGAACATACAGTATATGGTCAGGGTGTACAGTTTTACTGTTAACAGAGGAAAGTGTTGCTCCCAGTCGGCAAAGCTCAGCTGGCTGGATGCCCGAAAGTATGGTTAGGCGGTCTATTGAAGTGGAACGCACTAAGCATCCAGTAACAATGCGGAAAACTTTGTTCAAGACACTGTCTGTGAGGCAAGTACAGTATGTGCGCTGTGATACCAGAGTGGTGTGCAGTGCTCAGCCGTTGAAGTCGCCCTCAGCATTGTAACAGGTGAAGAATGTTTTTTGCACAATGCTACGAGATGGCAAAGAAACATGAGCAATTTATACTCGAAGATAAGTAGGGGTTGGACAGAATGGTTAAAGTTTTAGCTCATGTTTGTCCTCTTGATTCTATAAATAAAAGATTGTTGTCATTGTCTTTGTGTGCCCAAGCTTCAACGTTTAAGTCAGACATTAGGCTAAAATGTAGTTATAACAGTTTTTAGAATTCTGTATTATCTTTTTTTTACAAATTTGTTCGAAATCTGAAGATTGGCCATTACAACATAAAGCAAGTTCTCTTTATTGCTATTTTACTTTCTTAAAAATATATTGATGGGAGAATCTTATTTGATGTTGGTCTTATATTTCATTATTGCATCTGTGTCATTTTAATTAACTATTGTTACAAAATTAAAAATAAAACATAAGACTTCAGGCCGATTAAAAGGCACAGAAAATAACGTTGAAAAACCCAGTAAAATAATTCAATGAATGAAAGAAGTGAAAAAGAAACTGGTTCAAAACTCTGGATTGCCATGTAGTCATGTCACGACTTAAAAAGGCCTCCTGCAACCTTTCCTAGAACTTTTGATTGGAAACTAAACCACCCATCTAATTTATCATTAAATTTGCAGAAAAAGATTCTGATATAATGAAATAGAGCAAACTGAGAATTCTTTAAAACATTTTTTTCTTGAGTAACAAACAGAAAAACAAACAAAAGATTAAATACTAGAGTCAGGACAGAGTAGTATAAAAAATACAAACATATAAAGCATTTAGAAATATAAATTTATGTAGTAACTTTTGCGGAAAAAAAATCAACTGAAAAATAACTACCGGTAAATCTATTTCAGCAAAAGTAATAATTTCAGAAAATCAAAATCATAGGAGACAGGTATAGACAGCAATTAAAGTAGATACGATTCATGAACTATTAAGCAGAAAGTCGAAAAATAAATTGTTAGTAACAGTCAAAAGATGAAAATACGGTATTTTTTTTGGCAAAAGTATAATTTGGGTAATACAGAGGACTAAATTGCACAAAAGAAAAATAGCAACTACTATAAAAAAACTACAAACAGTTGGATGGGAACTTTAACCAAAATTTTCATAAAACACAACTTACCCACTGTCTCCCAGAATTATAACTTTAAGCAACACCTTTTTTCGAGAAGACATTTTTGAAACTAAAAATCTAAAATACATACAGATGTTATCATAACATGGTATGCAATTTTTAATTATTTTTTGCTTGAAAAAAATGCCAAAACAAAACATATTGCTGAGTTTGTCACGATAAGGTGTATATTTTCCAAATAAAAAACACTTTTTGGTGGAAAAAATGAATTGTTATGCTGGTGGTTGATTAATTATAGGTGTGTTTGACAAAATATTTGTATTAAAAAAAACTTCATTTTATAAACTAACAAACTTGATTTAATTGGTCTTGAGAACAAATATTTACAATTTATAAAAATTGTGCTTTGTTAATCAACTTGATAATTCACACATTTTCATGTTTAACATAACATAAACAGCTATGAAATGAAAATTATGCATTTCTAAATTTTCTTTTTAAACTTTAATTTAACTAAACAAAAATCTGAAGAGCTTTAACTACATTCTAATAAATTGCAAAATTAAAGAACACACTTCATCTTAAATTAAATATCTAAGTATTTTTAGGTTCAGTCAAATACAGTGGTGTGTGGTGACCTCTAAGATTAGTCATACAATTGGCATGCCAAAGCTGGGTCATGCAATTGCGTGTTTTATGGATAGTCAATGAGTAAGACATGCAATATTTTACTGGTAGGAAAAAATTTTTGCTGGAGATTCTAATTTTTAGTCCTAATATCGTGGTGTTCAAGACTAATTTTCATCCTAGATTCAAGATGATCTCTAAAAAAAAAGATCTTCCCTCTCAATTACTCTCAACTTTTATCCTTTTTGTCCTGAAATTGTAGCATTCCCTAAAAAAAAAATCTTCACCTTGGATCAGCCTCAAATTTCTCTAATTTCATTCCAAACCAGTACCATTTCCCATTAAATTAAAAAATATATACCTTATCGCACAAAAGTTCATCATTCAATCCTTAAAAATTTGGTCGTGCAATGCATGACTTGCATGCCCTGATTGCACGTTACTGGTCAAATGTCACATCAAGTAAGAAAAAAAAATACTTTATTTGCTGCAACTGGCAGTTTTATCAATTAAAATCACATAAAACTTAATTGAATTAACAACTGATCAATAAGATGCACTTACCTTATAATCTAATAACTGACAACAATAAACAATAAATACATATACTTATTTATCACACATAAAACTTTTATTTCAATCTTTTGAAAAAAGCAAGATAGATAATTCACCAAACAATCTTAAATGATTTTTTAAGAATTAGTAATACAATGCAAAGCATAAGCAAAAGGTTGCACCCAATAAAATTACACTATATTGAAACAAAAAAGCATAAATTCTCACTTTAAACACTAGGTATTTAACTTATTTAAAATAAAATTGTTTAAAACAATCGAAGTTAATCTTAATTGTCATATCATCATTCATATGTCCTATCCTGAACACCAAATTGATACTTTTAATCTTAGTAAAAAAGATAAACTGGTTTTTAAAAAGATAAATTGATGATTGTTTGTTTTTCAAAAAAAGAAAAAATTTTTTGCTTTTGTGAGTGTCTTCTAATGGTAATATTTGCTTTCAAAAAATCTTAAATAATTTACCATATTAGAAAAAAATGCTATGAATAATATGATCAGTCTTAACCCTTATCTGCACAGAGATTTTAAGTTAATTATCACAGATGTTGACAACTTAGCAACAAGGCAATTATTTTGTATTTTTTTAATGACTGCATTACTGTCACATTGAGCTTGTAAGTTTAGATAATTCACCTTGTTAAGACTTTAATAAAGCAAATCTATTCCAAACCTTGGGTTTGCTTCCTAGCCAGGATACAACTTCAACATATTAGTAGGTCCAAATTGCACAACTGTACAAAAAATGCATGCCAAACAATGGCTTGCAACATATTTTTTCAACTAAAAAACATAGAAACATATAGCAAAAATTGTTTAACAATCCAAACAATATTGGTTCTTCTGAAGTATTTGTGCTGAGGGTAAATGCATCAATTATATGCTGATTCTATTTGAATAAGGTTTTGAATAAGGTGTTAAAAATTGATTTAAGTAAACATAATTTGAAAAATATTTACTTAATTGTTTAATATACAATAAATTTTATGAATATTCTTACTTCCGATATAATGTGAAATGCCTTTATCAAAAGAAATTACCAATTTAATAAAGGAAATGGAAAATAACCTGAAGGATACTATACATGAATCATTAAAGAAACAAAAAAATTATTTACTGACAAACTAGACCAAATTTCAAGTAACTTAAAACTTCAAAAAAAAATCGAAAGCATTATTGAAAGCCAGAAATTTCTAAATGCAGAATTTGAAATAATTTTAAAAAATGTGTCAAAACTGAAAAAGTTAAAAATTCCCAATAAAATTGAGTCTTTGGAAAATAAAATAGAAAGTCTAAGTGAGTATAATCTAAATGAGCAAGAAAAATGCCGAGATGATTTAGAACAAGTTCAAAGAAGAGAAAATTTAGACTTTTACAGAATTCCTCAAATTCAAAATGAAAATACTCGTACTAACTTTATCATAAAAAGCATGACAAAAAAATTAAATATTGATCTAAAGGATGAAGATATTTTAACTTCTCATTGCTTTCCAATAACCATCCAATTATAGTTGCTAGATTCACCAGCAGAGATATCAGAAATAATATATACCAAAAAAGAAAAAAATTTTTGAAATTGCTGGAATGGAGAAACTTTATATAAATGAAAACTTAACTCCAAGAAGAAAACTATTTTCAATGGCTCATAAAAAGAAAACTGAATTAAAATATAATTTTTTTGAAAAAAAATGGCAATATCTTTATGAGAAAAACAATGCAAGTGAAAAGATTAAAATCTCCTGTAAAGATGACATTGACAAACTTAACTAAAGCAACTGAACCTTGTTATATGTTTTGCTTTTATTGCATGTAAGTTTTTTATTTTTATTTTTTTATTTTTTTAATGTTTAATTTTTTTAATTTAGATGAATGTTTAATTGTTTAATTTAGAAGTGAATTATTTAAGAATGTTTAATTTAAATGAAGCTATTTGTAAACCTAACGTAAGTGTGACTGATTTTGCAAACTTATTAATTCAAAATTATGACAATCATGATAAATTTCTTCTCCATCTTAATGTCAGAAGTCTTAATAAAAATATAAATAAAATAAATGAATTACTAGCAACTTTACCTTACTATCCACATGTCATCTTAATTAGTGAAACAAAGCTAAAGAAGAAAAATTACAAAACTACTTTCATAAAAAATTATTGTTTTCACTCAATTGATTCTACTACAAATTGTGGCGGCATTGGCATATATTTACATAATTCTCTAAATTACAAAATTCGACCTGATCTGAGACTAAACAAAAACTTGTTAAAAACATCTGGGTGGAAATTAAATCAGACAATGACAATAAATCTTTTATCGTGGGAGGAATATATTTTCATCCCCATTCATCAATAACAATTTTTCAACTTAAATTGGAACAAACAATTGATAAAATTAATTCAAAAAGGCTGAAGTATTTTATATTGGGAGATTTTAATATTAATTTACTAAGTGATAATTCTACAATTGTTAAATACAAAGAATCTCTTGAATCATTTGGTGTGATCAGTCTTATAAATTGCCCGACAAGGTTCATGAATAAGCAAACTCCATCTTTATTAGACCACATTTACTGCAATGATAACTCAAGCAATATGATTTCTGGAACTGTTTCTTTTGACATAAGTGACCATAATCCTACTTTTGTCTTAGCACCAAAAAAACAAGTTAAGCCATTATCAAGAAAACTAAATCATCTTAAAATATTTAAAAGAAACTTTTCCATGTTCTCTGAATGTGACTTCTTAAAAACTTTGGAAGAAAATTTAAATAATAGCAATTTGGGCAAAAATAAGTTAGATGCTGAAGAAGATTTTTAAAATTTTTTAAATACTTTTTTAAATTGTTTAGAGACCCATGCTCCAAGCCAAAAACTTACATGAAAGGAAACCAAATTTTATTTTAAACCCTGGTTAACAAAAAGCATACAAAACAGTATAAAAAAAAAAAAAAAATTATATCAATTATCCTCCCAACATGCACATTTTGAACCATATTCAAAAAATACAAACAATATAACAACATATTAACAAAAGTTAAACAACAGTCAAAGCAAAACTATTTTCAACATCACTTGCAATTGAGCAAAGACAACACCAAGGAAACTTGGAAAACAATAAATCAAATACGAAAGCCAACTTATGATACAACTTTTACAAAAGATTAAATGCATAGATACAAATATTGATTTACGAGGGGCATTCAAAAAATATGCGGAATTTTTTCCTGACAAGAGTGCCAGCAAGAAAAATCATATTTTAGTATGCTATCCATAAAAAGCATGTTCTTTGTGATAGAATAATTGCTATCACTCATTTTGCGCTTGTAAACAAAGTTGTCAAGAGCTAGTTTGTTTAAGGTAGTTTTTTAATCCATGAAGTGTAAGGATTTCAAGGTAAGAACCAACATCAAATTTTTGGTAAAGCTTGGTTGGAAAGGAATGGAGATCATTCAAGCTCTGCAGACCGTTTATAAAGATGATGCTCCAAAGAAAACTTGTGTTTACAAGTGGATTGAAAGATTTCGAGATGGTAGAAAAGCTGTTGAAGATGATGAGGGTTGTGGAAGACCAACAACCTCAAAAAACAATAAAAAATTTGATTTTGTTAGGAACCTAGTCAAAGAAGATGGATGATTGACGGTTTATCAGATAGCTGAGACTGTGGGCATATCAGTTGGTTCAGCTCATTCAATTCTGCATGACAATTTATACCTCAGCAAGCTTTCGGTGCGATGGGTGTCAAAAGCATTACACCCAAATCAGCTCAATCTCAGAAATGAATTGTCAATGGTTATTTTGCTCAAAATTGAAGCAGATGAAAACTGCTTTTTTGATCGAATTATCACAGGAGATGAAACATGGGTCTACCAGTATGATCCTGAAACAAAACAGCAGTCCAAACAGTGGCTCCCAATCAAATTCAAGTCTGAGAGGTCTGTTAAGAAGGTAATGGCAACTGTTTTCTGGGACTCTTGAAGGAGTTGTGCTAGTAAATTTTTTCGAAGGTAAAAAAACTGTTACAGGCACCTATTACGTAGAAGTTTTAAGGAAATTGAAAGCAAAATTAGTGGAAAAGCATCCAGAAAAACTCCATCGTGGAATTCTTTTTCATCACAACAACACCCCAGCGCATTCTTCTTGGATCGTAAGAGATGTTGAGAGAATTTCGGTGGGAATTGCTGCCACATCCACCTTATAGGCCAGACCTTGCCCCATATGACTTCTTTTTATTCCCAAAACTCAAAGAACACTTGAAAGGCGTTTATTTTAATGACACTAATGAGGCAAAGCAAGCAGCAAAAACATGGCTCACAAAATGGTCAGCAGATTACTTCAAAAATGGGATAAAAGGATGGAAGCACCGCCTGGAGAAGTGCATCGACCTTGATGGAGACTACATTGAAAAGTAGATTAATTGTATCAATAAATTATAAAAAATTATAAAATTCCGCGTATTTTTTTAATGCCCCTCGTATATGATCCTAAACACATATCGTCATGCTTCAACAAATATTTCTCAAGTGTAGGTTCTAATTTGGCGCATGCTCTTCCAAAAGCAAGTTCTTCGAAGTCTACGAAATCCATATCTTCTATCTGCTCTTCTATGTATATTACACAAGTGTACATTAAAGACATTATTAATAAAATAAATCAATTAGACATTAATAAATGTGATGATACTTATGACATTCCTGTAAAAATTATCAAACTAAGTAAAGTTATAATTGCTCCCATATTGTGTAACCTGATAAATAACTGTATCAATAAAAGCATATTTCCAAGTATTCTAAAAATAGCAAAAGTAATACCTATTTATAAAAGTTGTGAAAAAGACCTTGTCTCCAATTATAGACCAATTTCTATTTTACCTCATTTCTCGAAAATTTTTGAAAAAATTCTAAAACATTGTGAACTTCTTGAGTAAATACAATGTACTTTCTGAAAGTCAATTTGGTTTTCAACAAAAAAAAAGTACCAATGAAGCACTAATTGAATTGGAAAACTACCTTAAATATTAGCAAGCCAATAATCAAATAACATGTGGCATTTTTCTAGACCTAAAAAAAGCTTTTAATACTGTTGACCACAATATTTTGAAAAAAAAACTAAAAACTAAAGGTATTCAAGGTCTATCCTATGACTTGATCTCATCTTATTTGGCAAATAGATATCAATTTACTAGTGTAAACTCACAAAAATTTGATAAAAATATAATAGATTATGGCAGTGGTTCTCAACAGGGGGGGAATTTTGTGTTTTCGAGGGGGGAATTCTTTGAAATGTAATTGAACGTTTTAGAGTTAACGGTAATGGTCTATAGACTATCTATATCAGTGGCTCCCAACTGGGGGTCTCTGGGAGAAAAAAACAGCAAAATTGGAAATAAAATCAAAGTGAAGACCTTTTTTTTTTTTTTTTTTTTAGAGATCACCATGTTTTTGGGAGAAAAGAGTGGATTTTATTTCCTTTTTTATTTAAGGGGTCCACAACTTTCAAAAAAATCCTCAAAAGGGTCCATGACATTAAAAAGGTTGGGAACCACT
The DNA here is from genome assembly GCA_963680785.1 of Diplosoma virens. Taxonomy (NCBI): domain Eukaryota; kingdom Metazoa; phylum Chordata; class Ascidiacea; order Aplousobranchia; family Didemnidae; genus Diplosoma; species Diplosoma virens. The sequence continues at coordinate 50,345,744 of OY796882.1, read as the reverse complement.
GGATTATGGTGTTCCTTAAGGCAGCATATTAGGTCCTATTCTACTTCTTTTATATATTAATGACTTACCTAAATCATTACACTTAAAAACCCTTCTTTTTGCAGACGATACAGCACTTTTTTCTTCTAGCAATAATATGTCTCATTAGAAAAAATTGTCAATGTATAAGTCAAAAAAATTGAAAATTGGTTACTTGAAAATAAATTTAGCCTAAATTTAAAAAAGTCATATACTATAATATTTGGTGAAAAAAGGAAAAAAAAATCAACCAATAAGCATTTTTATAAATAACCAAAAATTTCTAACCAAAATACTGTGAAATATTTAGGAGTTACTATCAACAAACACTTAAAATGGAAACCCCACATGGATGAATTAACAAGTAATGTTTCTAAATCTGTAAGTATACTTTATTACTTACAAAAATATCTGTCCACTGCCAATTTAAAACTAGTTTATCATACTCTTGTTAAAAGTAAACTGCATTATGGAATACTTTTATGGAAAATGCTTATAAAACAACCTTATCAAATCTTAATAAAATTCATAACAGAGCATTACGTACATTACACAATTACCATATAGAACAAATATAGATAAACTGTTTGAAAATGTTAATCTTCTAAAAATTAATGAACTGTATAAATTTACTGCATCAAAATAAATGTTTAAATTATTATATAACAATGGCCCAAAAAATGATATGCAACTTTTAAGTGAAATTCATACTCATAATACCCGTCAATCAAAAAACAAAAATGTATTTGTTTCTAATTTATTATCCAGTAATTTATCAAAGAGTGTTACTATAAGCTGCTCTAAAATATGGAACAATTTGCCGAATAATATAAAAGCTGAAAAAAGACCAAAATCTTTTAATAAGTTAATTTATGACCATTTATTAAATCATTACAGAACTTAAACGAAATTTTACTTAGGCTATTTCCACTTTCATCTTTTTTAATCTTTTTGTTTTTGTACTACTATATTTATCATATACTTTTCTAATATTTTAATCATTGACACTTCTTTCACATAGTATCATAATACTGCACAATTTATTTTTTAAATTGATATTCTCACGTTCTATTTTTAGTTATTTTGAGTTATTTTTATCAATTTATTTACAATTGGCTCATTTATTTGATTTTTCAACAATTAATTGCCATTGTAAACCCTTCTTAAGACATAAAAGGGAAAAAAAAATTTGTTTTTTGTGTGAACAAAACATTTTGGACAAATTATGCATTTTTACCTGCCTTATTTTGAAATTATATTCATACAGAGGTAGTGATTAAATGACAATTGTCTCTCCCTACCTCCCGCATCACGCTTTTGTATTGTTGTTTTTGTTTTGCAATTGTATTCACTTGTTTTGTTATTTTTTGCATTTTTTTCTTTGGCAGCATTTTTTGAAATGTTTGAGACAATTCTTTGTTTTTGTTTTCAAAGAAAATTGTGATTTGTGATGCAAATAAAATAAATTTCTCTCTCTCTCAGTATGCTTTCCACATCATACCTTCAGCTATGCACTCAAAGTACTTGAAAAAGCATTACAAAACTCATTTTTTGGGCAAGTACTTTCTCTTGTCAATCAGCTAGATGAAAGCTTAAATTTTTTTTGTTACTTTTTCCAGTGTTTCTCAATATGATAAAAGAATTGCGAGAGGAAAAATTTATCAAATGTTTTTAATAACAACTATTGGGCAACAACTTATTTTCAAGCAAAATTAAATCCTCACAGTTTTAAATGAAAAGTGTCAACCATGCCCTTACTTATGTTCTAATCATTATAACTGCAGGGTTTTAGTGACTGTCAGTGCTTGAAACAAAAGAGTGAGAAGACTCATAAAAACATTTGTTTTATTTTGGAATATACAGGTATAACATTCATATAATTATGCAATGCCTCAGTGCAGTGCTTCTCAACCCCTAGATTGTGATTCAAAAGTGGGTTGCTGTTTAATTTGATTGGGTTGACAATGGCTGTATTTGTGCAAAAGTTAAATCATTTTTGTTGTGATTTGAGTGATTTCTTTATAATGTAAAAAAAAATTAAGTCACCGAAACTTTGCTATCTATTTTCACTAAACATTTGGATTGCTACAAAAAGTGCATTCTACCTCTGCCACATTAGCTTCTCTTTCTGGATAAATCAGACATTTCAAAGCAAAACCTGTTGTGGTTTTATACAGCCAAAAGAACTTCACACAATATTTTCTTGGTTTTGATGGCAAGTATGATTTCTTAAAAACTTTACATTGGTACTGTCACACTTTGTTCCTAATAATCTTAATTGTGACAATGTAATTTATCCCTGTTAAAAGTAATTTGTAGTTTTATTATAATAATAATCGCATCTCTTTGAGCGCTGCTCTTGTAGTGTGTAATATACGTTCGATTTGCTCTCTATTGCTCGATACATGCATCTTTTTTTCTCTTTTTGCCATTTGAATGTTTTTCAAGCTTTATTACAGCTCGCTTATTGTAGAATGTTCTGGTGCATTCGAGCATAGCAATCTCTCCAGGGAGTTCTGGCTAAATCTCGAATATACGAGCAAATTTGCACGTGATCTTTTTTCTATATAAAGCCGACGCGTAGTGAGAGATTATTATTAATATTAAGTGATTTGATACGACTCGAGAGGCAGCTTGAGTGAAAGTGATTTTGTTTGGGCAGGTGGCCCGTTAGATTTTGTATCGGTTGACGATTGTTGAATTTATTTTGCGCCAATGGTTGGGAGTTGTGTTCTACAAAGGTAGAATTATTTGTGTTGATTGAATCAAGTTATAGCATTGAGTTTGCTTTGCAGTTTGGCAAAGTGCGGAATAGAAGTTTCGTTGGTCGTGATTTTTGTAATACATTTGTTCTTATTAGAGATGGTGGTCTCTCTTTGATGTAAAGAAGAGTCTTCAACAAAACCAATCCAAGCTTTCATTAAACCAACTGTACAAAAGCTTCAGGCTCCTAGCAAGACTACTTCTTGAGCCAAAATAAAATAAAATTTAGACACAGCTTTGTTTCAGCACAGGTATTTGGATTACCTAGCTCAACTGGTCCTTTAGGATTCCCGAACAAAGTCTGTGACAGGTACTCAACCTGATGATTGAAGATTAGTTTAATAAAACTGTGTAATGCAGGCATGTAGCACCACAGCTGTGCTCTTATGCTAATCTAATTTAAAAAAACAAAGAGACAATACAATCATAGAAACTTGGCCAGTCAAATCAACTGTTGTTTGATAAATTGTACCCATACAAAGTCAATTTTTCTTCAGGAAAGGGGAAATTACACAAATTACAATTAAATTCCCCCCATACTTCCCAAATAGTGGCTAATCTATGGTTTAAATTTTTTTCTGTTCAATTGCTATATTTATCTAAATGCATGAAGCGCGACAAAAATTTGAAATCATTTTAGTGCCATGGCCACTGTGTAAAATGGTTTGCTGTCAACATGATCCCACAATCAAAGTAAATCCATAAAATTATTTATGTCCAATAGCCATTAGCCATATTAAGATTGCAAAACCTGCTTCTACTTTGTCAATTGAAAAGTTTTTGCAGACAAAGTTATAAACAAGTTCATGTTGATGTGTCGTGTTAATAACTTTAGGTTCATTTCACATGCTATTTGAAGTATAATTTCAAAGTAAAATAGTTGAAAGGCATTTACTTCACGTTCACAAAGAGCATCAGTCCAAGGTTGTTGCATCAATGTACTTTTTTTCTAAACCTGTCTGGAAAAGTATTTCATTATTAGTAGCTGATCTTATCTTTAAAAAAAAACATGATCAGATTTGTCTTCATTTACATCAAATCAATCTTTGCATTTTCTTCAAAGACATCTATGTAGGAAAGCTTCTTCATTGAAGCTTCTGCAGATAATTTATCAGCATCAGATGGATTCACATTTACTGCTGCTTTTAACCTCAGCATTAGAGTAAATTATCATCACAAATCATTGAAAGTTATACAAGAGCTTCTTAAAATATAAGTCTTCTCTGTCAGTCCATCAACAAAATTGCTTCTAACTGACCACCAAATTCTTTTATTCTTAAATAATTGAAGCCAAAAGTATGCTTTTTATATTTGAAATAACCTATCTTATGTCTCAAACTTTGAAAGTTAAGTATTTTATTTTCAAATACTAGCTATCTAATATCCTTCAGTAAGAAATCAATGCAGTAAATGCAAATCCAGTCTTCTTATAGATTGCTGGCAATTATATCTATTCTTTCAGGTTAATCTTCTATTGTTTCTAATAGTTAACATTTTGTCAACAGATGTGCTGATAAAAACATTAAATAACTTAATGTGCTTTCCTATGAACTACTACCTTAACTGTGTTGAGAAGTTTGTATGTCTTGGTGACCTGTAAAGAAGTGATGGCCAAAGATTTTATCTTTCCTGTTAGGAATATCCATGCCATGCCAAAGAGGTTAGAAATATCATTGCCAAACAGGTATATAAAAAGCCCCTTGCAGTAGGGTTACACTGCAAAATCAAAGAAAGACCAAAACATTGGCACAAACTACCAACCGTTATCACTTTCATCACCCATTTTTAAAACACTATTACCATTCATAACAGAAAACATTCAAGTCATTTCTCATGAACATGGATTCAAACATAAACACTGAACACACACTGCAACATCTGCCATCAAATCACAAAAGGCTTCAACATCTAAGGCCTCCACAATGCATTGTAGCTGTAGCTTTGGACATCAACAAGATGTTTGATACAGTAAACATATACAAACTTAAACTAACAAACATTGCTAACATCATTATCAAGTTCATAGCAAACTACATCAAAAGACAACAAGCATGCACTCATACAATACCACACTCTCAAAACTCAAACAAATCAACACCAGAGTACCACAAGGTGGAGTTCTGTATCCAACATTATTCAACATTTCCACTTCTGACATTCCATTTCCCCCAAAAGATGTAGAAATCACAACATATGTTGATAACAGAACAATCACTGAATCTCACACCAAACACATTAAGGCCCAACAACTCATTTAACCATATCATCACAAAATCTATAAATAATCTTCATATAAACAGAGATAAAACCACCACCTCACTTTTTAAACAAGACCCAGCTGAATATGACACACTTCTATTACTTAAATTAAACAATCAAACACTACCAATAACAAAACACCCCAAAATCGCTGGAATCACTCTTGACCCAAAAACTGAGATTTTCACAACATATAAACATCACCATCACTAAAGCAAAACAAATGCTTAACATTCTGAAAGCAGTCACTTTTACCAAATAGGGTAAAGAAAAGGAACTAATCATCTCTACACATTCAAAGCTATCACTTGCCCCATTTTGAAAAAACACCATCCTTGAGGGAGGAGCAACATCAACAACAACAACCATATGGAGTCCTATCATATCAAACACCAACATCAAGAAACTGCAAACCATTCAAAACACAGCTTTGCACATTGCTACTGGCTGCACATGAGATAAAAACACTCACCACCTACACAACAAAACCAATCAATGGACATCCATCCCAAACTTCATGCTACTCAACTTAAACAGCTGACTTAAACACAACACATCCTTAACATAATCTTAATGCATTTTCAGATCCACACAGAAACATGAAAAACACAATTTTTCATAACATTGAGCACATCCACATCATCATCTCAGAACCAGACATAACACCAGAAGAATGTAGAGAAAATCTCAAACACATTCACACTACCATATCTTACAATATTTCAGTTCTAAAAAAAGAAACTAACTTACTAACACCATACCCTATGACATTCATTTATCAGAACAAACATTACCACATAATAAGCGTAAAAAACTGGCACAGCTCAGAGCCAATAAATCACCACTCTTGCAAAATCACCTACATACAGTAAACCCTGAAACCTACATGCCAAATTGCCCACTATACTTGACTGACACATGACACTGATCACCTATTTAACTGAAGTACCAACACAACACCTCACCACCAGTCTGGGTAAAGTCTTTAGAAGCAGCAGAGGTAATCCAAAAGTGGAAATCTAGATTGACTTCTTTGAAGGGTTAAGAGATGGCTACTTCAAGACATTCTTGGAGGGATAATAACAAAAACAATTATTAATTTTTTATTTTATGATTATAGTATAATTCTATGCTTACAATATTTTTTAAAAATATAGTGAAAAATGAAATGTGATATAAGTATTTTTGTTAACAAACCATTCATATTTTATTCAACCAAGTTTATACACTTTTTTTAAAAAAAAGACATTGCTACAAAAAAATAGTGTCCAGACATTCTATTTGAATAAGTTTTTGGGTCTCTACAAGAAATCACCTAAGTAAGCCACTTTTGTTCATAAAACTAACCCAAATCCTCCCAGTGATAACAATAGCTTTTTAAACCCTTAATATACCAAGTGGGGTCCTTCAAGGACCCCAGATCAGAGTGTCATTTTTAATGAAGCAATAAAATTTACTTTTTAATTTCCAATAAAGATTATAGTCTAAGTTATTGTTCTATTCCCTCTAAAAGCTACTTTGACTATTTTACTTTATCAAAAAGTTAATAATTTAAAAAAATTGAGTCTTCCAAGCATCCAATTTGGTTAAATATTTTTGAACTTGAGCTTGATACACTAAGGGTTAAAGAGATTCTTTCCTCTTGATTTCTTTAAAAATGAAAACTAAAAATTAAAAATGAAATCTTTAAAAAGGAAAACCAGAAGCAACAGCCAAATAATATCAAATTGCTTCAGAACTAAAATAAGTCAGCAATCTCTGAAATTTGTTGGACCTAAACTCTGGAACAATCTTCGGAGATCAGGCACAGCCATTCAAGCAACACCTTCAGAAAAAAAATCACGCAATACTTGGCACGTTTTCCAAATTCCTTGTTAAATTAATGCAAATAGTTTAGTACAAGTACCAAACCTACTCTACAATAGAATAACCAACTTTAATCTAGACTACAATTACTTGTAATCTGCTTGATTAGAACGAATATTATTATTGTTATTACTATTATTATTATTATTAATATTACTATCATTATTATTATTATTATTATTTTCTTTTCGGCCGTTGAGCCTTGTCTGGCCTTGTCTTTGTTATTTTTCAAAACAGGGACTTCTATCTAGAGAAATTGCTTTTAATAGAGAAGACTAGATTGTGTGGCTATTATCTCAACAGAAAATGTTCAAACAATTCTTTTGTGTGTGTGTATGTGTTTTTTTTTTCTTGTACCATGTTTCCATGAAATGGTCCTTTTGACCCGTGACAAGATTTCTTTCGGTGGGTTTGTTTGCCTGTCTGACCCTTTTTTTGGTCATAGGCTTGTTATGCTTCTCACCATATTTTTGCCACCAACACAACAATGCCTCAAATACATGGTACGTCTTGCTTTGTCGCGCTTTACTTTTTTTATCTCTTATTTTGTTTTTCCCAGTCTTATAATTCCTTCTCTGCTTTTCTATGTAAGGTGTTACAACCATGCATCATTCTTCTAACTACTATATCAAATATTACTGTGTGCATGCTATAATGTTTAATGTTTTGTTGCTTCTTCCTTTTTCTTCTTCTGCTATAGTCCTATACGTTTGTTTAATTCTTTCTGTTTTTATTGTGGCGGAGCAGAAATGAAAGATACTGATACTGATACTTTTTTATTGCATTCTAGTGTTGTAAAGGAGATTTTGGGTTAGTTTCACCAAAAAAATTTGATAGTGACTTCTCGAAAAGACCAAAGTTTTTTTCTCTTTGTTTAAAGTTACCTCCTAATAAATGGTAAAAGTAAAACAGGCTGTTGAAGTTTTAAATATGAAATTTTGCATTGTTTTAATTTAATATGTATGGTTAAAACATCATTAAAGCTTCCAAAAGTTTGAAAATAATAAATTACAAATCTATTTAAAAGATTATTTGCAGTTTGAAAACTCATAAAGTAGATAAATGACCTGAGTTTCATTTCTAAATTCAGGTTTAACATAGATAAAAAAATTATTTGCAGACAATCAATCAACTTTTCTTCAAGTGTTTACATAGCAATGAAACATTATAATGCTTTTTGTGTTGATTAGTTGATGTTGTTATGATGCTGTGTTCAAGCTGGGTTATGTTTTTTGCCTAATTTTTATTCTTTTGAAATAAAATGTTGACAGACTAGTCAAGTGGTTAGAGTGCTGGGATTACAATAAACATAGTTCAGTTAAAACCTACTTATGCCATTCTGTTGTGTCCTTGGAGAAAGAAACTTTATGGCATTTTCTCCTGCTTGGTTACTTTGGAAAGTAGTTCTAAATTTCAGTCATGTTTCTATTAAATTTCAACAGGACAGCAATATTTTAGCATCTTTGGAAGCAAGCAGTTAAGGATAATTGCTTGCCCTATGTATTAGTGCCTCTGTCACTTTTCTGTGGGTCAGAAGGATAAAATACAGATAAATAAAAAATGATATAAAAATATATACTAATAATCTACATACACACAATGTAACTTATCTAATTCATGTTCAATGCAAATTGAATACACAAAAAATGTTCATAGTAAGTAAAGATACAAGTTATAAGGTATAAATTACATTAATATGAAATGTTCTATGCATTTGAAATGTTAAATGGTAAAATTATTTTTAAATAGACCTATTGAGATATTTTCCAATATTTTAAAAAACAAAAATTTGGTCAAAATGCTACTGCTATACCTTACAAGATATATATCAAAAAACAACAATCTGTTTCAAAAGTGATTCTTATGAAGGATTTTATTTCAAGTTCTTTACTAAAAATCCTGTACCAAAAATCAAATAAGAAAATAGATATTAATAATTATAGCAATCTTTCACTTTAACATATGACTACATTTGGGTACAAAACATGTAAATTTATTTAGAATTCAAAAAAAGATGAAAAATATAAATCAATAATAGTCGGATGCTTTAATTACTGTTTTTAGTTTACCGTTATATGGGTTTTCAAACCTAAAATAAATAAATAAATATAAACAAACAAGGCAATAAAGTATATCATTACATCAATAAACAATTTTTGGCGTTAGTTTCTTAATTAACCAATAAACCAGTAAACATTTTTAAAACACTATTAAAAGCCAAAGAGAAAAGTTAAACAAAAACTTTACGGATATAATAATGTTAACTATATGGCTGTTTTAAGCAGTGAAATTGGTATAACGTTCAAATAGTTGGTCGTCAAATAATTTAAAATAACAGGGTTAGGGTTAGGGTTAGGGTTAGGGTTAGTAAAAATAACTTAAATAAAAACTTGAATAAAACAAAAATAAAATAATTTTATTTTTGTTATTTTAAATTATTTTTACAAGGGGGGTCCGTATTCTTTACCTACGCCCACTTCACATAAGATCTGATTCTTTTACTAAATTATTATTTCTACTCGCACTAAGATAAGCATATTAATAAAATTAATAACAAATACACAACGGAACTGCAGTCAACTACAGAAAACTTGTTACAACGAAACAAATCTGAAATAAATAGACAAAGCAATCTACAAACAATGACGTAATTAATCACGAGACCTAGATACCATAAACAATTCATGCGCGAAGTGTTATGAATCAAAATCATTTATTCTTTCACTCATCCAACATCTTTATTTATCCTCCGGACTTTCAAAGCAAAGTTAAAGTGGTAAAACTCGGGGTGATTAACAAATGATAATCTCAAACCCTGACCTGCTTCCGGAGAGGATTTGACATTCCTATTGGATTGAAAGTTTTTTTAGTTTTTTTTTTTTTTTTTTTTTTTTTATCGTACTCGAGTCAAGTATATGAAGCACCGTTTTCATAGTGCCTGCAATCGACGTCATGGTTTCGGGTAAATTTCTTCTTTTGCCAGTGCGTACGGAATGAGGAGGGCGTTAATGAGGTTGCAGCTTCAAGATCACCAACAAATAAGCCCATCGTTTACAATTTATTATGATGTAATTTACGTAATTGGAAGAAATAAAAAGTGAAAAAGTAGTAAAAATTATTGAAATCAATCAGAAAAAAATAAAAAATGTCCACTAGAGTTGACTGAGTTTTTATTAATGAACTAAAATTAAAACAACTACAGCGATTCAGTTTGAGCACTAAAAAATCCGAAACAGAATAGCTGTCTTTCAGCTGATAAGCTCTTATTTATAGAATAAGCCTAAATAACTTTTAGCGAAATTCCAACTAAAGCATACTATAATTTTTCACTAATAAAAATAAAATCGAGACATTTAAAATTGGTTTTATTTTCGGACTTCAATTGACTTTTCAGGACAGATAGCGTCAAAACGTCATTTTTACGGTTTTATTTGCAATATTGATCTTTTTTTTGCTCTGTTAAATTATAAATAGATTATAAAAAATACGGCCAAAAGTGTTGTTTTGCACCCGAAGTTAAAATAAACTTTTTTTTGGTTATTGTATTAAATTTTAAAGACTTAAATTTTAAACTTTTAATTATCGAGCTTTCAATAAGCAATTGCCCCTGACCTCCTTCCAAAGATGTCAAAATACTGCTGTCCGATAGAAATTTTTTTATTTTTAAGAGATTTAATTGAAATTTAGAACTGCTTGCTAAGACAGCGAAGAAGGAGTTACCAAGAACACAACAGAATGGCACGAAAAGGTTTGGAACCGCGATCTTGTCGATTACAACTATTATTATAATTATTTTTATTACTGATCCCCCTGACCCGCAGAAAAGCGACGGAAGCGCTAATACATAAGGCAAGCAATTACCCCAACCTGCTTACGGAGATGCCAAGATATTGCTGTCCGCTAGTAAATTAATAGAGGCATGACTGTAATTTAGAACTGCTTGCCAAGACCACCAAGCAGGGAAAAGTACCGTAAAGTGTCTTAACAAGGACACAACAGAATAGCGCGAGTAGGTTTTAAACCGAGACCGTGTTGATCATAAATACGGCGTTAAAACTCCACCACGTTGCCGACAATTAAGGGGCTCTTAAACACTCGAAACAATTAGCGGTTATCATACAGGTCTTCGGCTCGGGATCGATTCATGCCCTAATTTTATAGAGTATTTTTCTGTCAAATTCTGACAACCCTATAAACTGAAAACATAGTGTATAGATCGAAGCCATAGGCGTACCAGACCAAAATATTTGAACACACAAACAAACAAGACACAACAGAATAGCGCGAGTAGGTTTTAAACCGAGACCGTGTTGATCATAAATACGGCGTTAAAACTCCACCACGTTGCCGACAATTAAGGGGCTCTTAAACACTCGAAACAATTAGCGGTTATCATACAGGTCTTCGGCTCGGGATCGATTCATGCCCTAATTTTATAGAGTATTTTTCTGTCAAATTCTGACAACCCTATAAACTGAAAACATAGTGTATAGATCGAGGCCATAGGCGTACCAGACCAAAATATTTGGGGAAAAGCTACAAAACAATTTTCCCTTAATTTTACAAGATGATTGCCAGAATTATGGTTTTGCACGATTCTACGCCTAAACACAACAAGTCTGATCAGAAAGCATTAGGTATGTTATGTAGCCTACCTTAAAATCTTTTTGATGCCTAAAAGACTCAATTTGCGTTGAAATAATCAATTTGTATAAAAAAAAGACAATTTCATGCTTGAATCTGTTGTATAGTACATTGAAATAAACTATTTGGGTAAAAAATTTTCTTTTTGCCAAGACATTTTACAACTGCATTTTTGCCTCGAAAAACATGCGCAATGTCTAAAAATTCAGATCGCTTTTAAATTTTTTTCTGGTAAAAGGATTAGAATAACGACTGCCCCATTACTCTCCAATTTGTAAAGCACTTTTAGACATATAATATCATGCCATGGTTGTCAGCTAACTCTTTTTTGGGAAAGATTTGGTAATGAATCAAATCTCTTTAAAAATAACCAAAAAAAGTTGCATACTCAGAAGTTTTTAAAGTGGAGACCATTTTTGGTAGATTTTTAAAAATTACACACTTTGACCTAACCTATGTTTAATTGTACGAGTCCAAAAGGTATCCTACCTTATCTCCTCCAGCCAAAAATAATGCCACGCCAGCAAAGTGGTTTTGGCAGATTGTAACATCACAATTACTGCCCACGCATAAAAAATTTCAAACCGATAGTTGGTGTCATTTTTTTTTGAAGCATTTAGTGCAGTCGTATAGTGCATGATCGTCAATTTTTTGCTTGCAAGCGAATGACAGAAAGCATCGAACAAAGATAGTAATAATTTTACGAGGCCAAAAGTGCAAGCGAAAACTGTTTGTACCATAATTTTATTTTTGATATTAAATTTTTTAGGCTATTTTACACTAATGACAAGCAAGGACGATGAAATTATGAAGCCTGAGAAAAAATTTTTGCCTCTGGAAAAATTTCTGCTCCCTTTCAGCCCCCCTCCTTTAAAATTACTTTGCGACCATCAATTTAAATTTTTAATGTTTTTCCAGGAAAAAGTTTTTTGAAGTGCTATTACGAATAAAGAATTATATCAGGCATCACTGTAACAGTCAGCACTAATTTCACAACCATAATCTTGTCTAGAATAACGGATCCTTTACGAGGCACTAGTGAATTGCAAAGAAGTCAAACTAAAGTCTTAAAAACTGCGCACTTATAGTTATATTTAGTGATGGGATTCAGGGGGTTCGCACGGTACGCACGGGCTTGCGCGAACCCGTTCTTGGAATTTCAGCACGTTTAGCGAACCCGCTTTTAACTTTACGTAATCTATGTATTTCAATATCTCTGTGTTTAATGTAACACTTTCAATCCGCTGCAGATGTTTGTTAAGAACGATTCTGAGTGAAGATTTTTTTTTTTTAGAGAACACCCTAGTTTTGGGAGAAAAATAGAGAAATTAGAGATAAAATCAAAGTGAAGGCCTTTTTTTTTTTTTTTTTAGAGAACACCCTAATTTTGAATCCCAACACTGAAACTGTTGTTACAAAAGAGAACCTGTTCTTAAAATTTTGAATCCCATCACTAGTTATATTGACCCGTTGATAATAGTAGAATGAGGCAAGAGAACAGGAATCTAGGAGGCTTTGCTCTAAGCGACGTTGTGCAGGCGTATCAAAATGAGTTTTTGTGTGTGTATGCAGTCATTAGATCACTTTTACAGTAGACTGCAACTTACCTGGGTATCTGACAAATACGTTGTAGCAATAGCAACCGTAAAAATTATTTTTATCAACTATTTTCTTTCTATTTTGTCTGCAAGCTAACGTTATAACCAGGAATGGTGGGGGCCAATTTTGATGGAGCTGGAGCCGGAGTCAAGTTTTCGTATTTTGCGGAGCTAAAGTCGGAACCGGAGCCATTAAAATTTTAGCTGGCTCCAGCTCCAAGCAATATATTTTGTTATATTTGGAAGTCACTTAATTTGTTTGTGGATCTGAGTATGCATTAAAATAATGTAAAAGGTGTGTTTGTGTTTGAGTCGATTGCTTAAGTTGAATAGCATGGAGGTTGAAATGAATATCCAATGGGAGGATACTGACTTTCTCATATACAGAGGTGTTGAGTGTTTGTGTCTCGTATGCAGTCAATAGCAATACACAAAGCTGTGTTCTAATTGGTTTGCAGTTTTTTTTATGTTGGTGTTTGATGTGATAGGGCTTTATATGGTGTGATTCGTACGTGTTTTGGAGGGAGTAGAATCTCACAGTTGTAAATTATAAATAGTGTTGGAAACAAAACTCTACTTTGTAGTAGGGTAATTCGGGGCAAAACGGGTCACATGTTGAAATTATTATAAATATCTTTTACAATATAATAAAACGACAAACTTTTGGCGTTGACTAACAATGTTTAAGTACTCCTGATTAAGTTCACTGCAAAAAAATCAAAATTATTTTTCGTCTACTGCTCGTACTGATGCATTTTTAAAAAGAAGTACCATGACTCGTTTTACCCCAAAGTAAGGGTAAAATGGGTCAGTCTGATACCGCCAAAATAAAGGTCAGAATTGAATGTAAACAAGATCATCAGACAACAAAAAGGAGCCAAGAACTAAATTTGTAATTAACGAAAGTCCAAAACACTAACATACTAAAAGAAAAGAACCATTAAACACATAACAATCATCAAGATGGTAGATGCTTTCACGCAGCTTGGGCCGTGAGTAAGTCTGTTCATTGATTTTAAATGACAGACCGAAACCGAACCTACCAAAACGGAAGGGTATCCACCCATTCCGATGTTCAGTGTGGGTCTGCTAATCGGTAAACGTCCTTTTCAGGAAGGGGCAATGCTAGGATAAAACTGCCCTTTTCAGGGCACATTGCCAACAAGTTCCAAAAACCCACTATTCTTCAGCTGAACATCGAAGGCCTCACTGCAAGCAAGATGAACGTTCTTCATCACCTCGCTATGCAGCTGAGGCACTCGTCATCCTACTGCAGGAGACCCACTGCACTGATGCAGAGAAGTTGGTGCTACCAAACTACCAACTAGCTGGGTCTTCTTTAAGCAGGAAGCATGGCCTTGCCACGTTTGTCCACGAGCGACTGAGATACACGCTTTTGGACCAATCTTCACCGACATCGGAGATCGAGTGGTTGTGTGTGGACGTTGATGGTTATAAAATAGTCAACGTCTACAAACCACCGCCAACGCGATTGCGAACCTGGATCTCCCAGTGTTTCCTCACCCCTGTCTTTACGCTGGCGATTTTAACTGTCGTCATGCTGACTGGGGTTACGACAACAACAGTCCAAACGGTGAGTGCTTGGCTGGCTGGGCAAGTATTAATTGTCTTGCCCTCCTATATAATGCCAAGGACGCTGCCAGTTTTTATTCCGGCCGCTGGAACACTGGCACCAATCCAGATCTAGCTTTTGCCAGCGTAGGTCCAAACAGTCGCTTACCGGATAGACGTGTCCTTGACAAGTTCCCCAGGTCACAACATCGACCTTCGCTTATTACACCACCAAGGTTTGCTATGGCAATGCCAAGCATGCCTGTTAAACGATGGAACTTCCGCAAGGCCAAATGGAGTCATTACATTGCTTTGACGAATAAATTCGCAAAGACTTTGTTGCCGCCTGATTCACTTGATGTGAATGCGGCTTACCAGGACTTCTGTAACACCATTAAGAAAGCATCCAAAAAGACTATCCCACACGGGTATCGAAATAACTATATTCCGTGTTGGGATGCAGAGTGTGAATCCCTCTATAAAACCTTTCTGCAGTCTCCTCAGGAAGACGACTCAAATTTGGCTGCTACAGCTTTGCTTGCCAAGCTGAACAGATTTTAAGACTTGCGGCTCTGAATGAAATGGACAATAAATGGACAATAATTCTAATAAAAGAAGCTCGATGATTTTACTCAGAAATTACGAAAAGAAAAGCAACCAGCCACTCGCAGCCAGACATTTGATTGCCAGTTGCCGAATCGTTAAGCTTCTTGGCAAACATAAGGCAGACGGATTACCACTGCAACAACCAGATTTTTCTGTGAGAAACAGCTGTCTGCAAAACTTCGTTGCGATCATCAAACAAAATCTTTGTTGATGAGAATGGATTTCGTGGACGAATCTTTAGTTTGCAAATGAAAAAGATTTTAGGGTGAAACTTAATCATCTATAAAAAAAAGTCTTCACTTAAAATTTGTCTTCAAGCCGTTCGTTGCTGGGCTTTTAAAAACTTTTTAGTTGACAATTGAAATTCTGACTTCGCATCAAAGCGCAGCGGTATATAAACGGACTTTCGCATTTGCTTGGATATTTTGACGTCACAGAGGGTTTTTTGGAAATTTTAATAAATAAAATCAAGCCGTGTACATTATTGATTGGCATTCCAGAATGCCAGCAAACGTGCTACACTAAGCACTGTGGCTGCCAGCGGACGCGTAAGAATTACATCCATAAAAACAAAGATACAGTAGAAACTGCATATTACGACACCGGCTATAATGACAATTTGCTTTTAACAACGCATTTTTGTTGGTCCCGGCAGAATTCCTATCTTTTATGTACATTTGCTTTCGGCTTTAGCGACACCCGCTTTTACGACAATTCGCTTCCTTTTGTTTAAATGCCTGATGGAAATTAGCAGCTCTAATCTCCTTTTAGGTGTCAAGCGTCTGCATCTAAAACAAAAGCGATGGCGTGACAGCGCGTATACAAGACCATTGTTGACCTAATAAAAAGTCCGACTTTGCTCTACTGTGTACTGTATTTAAACAAAAAAGTACAGTACCAAATATACAGTAGCAGAAAGATGTTTAATAAAAGAACATCATTACCGTTATGAAAAAAATATGACATCGTTAATGAGGTAAACAGGAAAAATGATACGCCAGTGTCAATGCTTGATAAGGAAATTGAAATTTCAAGAACATCCTTAATCACAATTTTGAAGAATAAAGAAAAGATAATCGAAGGCTTTGAGGCAGGTTGCAGCAGCAAAACGAAACGGAAGCGTAAGCATAATTTCGAAGCGGTGGATGAGCCTTTGATGAAAAGGTTTCGTCAAGCAAGAGACGAAAAAATTCCAGTCAGTAGGGAAATGTTGCTGTTGAAAGCTCAAAGATTATGCAGAAGTTTGCGGTTGTGAAAATCTCAAGAAATTAAATACGAGTTGGATAAATCGATGGAAGGTGAGAAAGGACATTGTGTGCAAAAATGACCGGACTGATGATCAGCATGGTCTAGGTTCAAAACCCACTTACGCCATTCTGTTGTGTCCTTGGGAAAGACACTTTACGGCACTTTCCCCTGCTTGGTGGTCTTGACAAGCAGTACTAAATTGCAGTAATATCTCTACTAAATTACTAGCGGACAGCAATATCTTGGCATCTCCGGAAGCAGGTCGGGGTAATTGCTTACCCTATGTATAGCGCCTCCGTCGCTTTCCTGCGAGTCAGGAGGATAAATATAGAGATTAAAATAAAATAAAAAAAAAAATTACACGGTGAAGCAGAATCCGTTGATCAAAATTATCAATTTATTTTTGACCAACTGATTTGTTTTGTTCTTGCACAGATTAAACGTAGCAAAGACACGCCATAAAGCAGTAATGCTCATTTGGGTATGCTTGTAATCCCTGTTCGATCTTTAAATTGAAATAATAACACTTTGTAGGAATAAAATACACCAATCCCGCTGTTGCGTCTAAATAGCTGCTCTCTTTCTTTTTTCTTTTCGATTGTAATCCTATACGCTTCACTGGCTGCAGCGTGGCTGTTTGCTTCGATGGCGGTTTCAGCTATTAAAGTATTGTCTGTGCCAGCAACAAGTGCACCCGTTGAACGTTTGTTCAGTACAGGAGCTTGATAATGCGACCGCACAGGTCTCGCATCGGCAGTGATTTATTGTCTACTTTGACAACATCAAAAAGCAATTATGATTTTTTAAAAAAACATTGTGAATTACAAACTTGTGCTTAATCGGTGCCCTAGCTTGTTATGAGCTAAAAAATTGACCAGAAATTTTGTAGCTCGCACATTGATTATACTGTTCTTGATTTGAAACTATTGAGTAAGTAGCGTGTATATCGTAAAACGTAACTTCAACTTGCTGAGATTTATATAAAAACTCAAGTGGGCGTCATTATTTATTTAAAAGAATTAACATTTAATGCATCTCAGCAAAATAAGCAATAAGCATGCTTTTATACAAAACTAAAAGCTTTTACAACATAGGTCTTAGCTATAAACTACTAAGATCGCGAATTGTTGATTTGACATTCAGATTTTTTTTTAAATGCAAATTTTAAGACTTGCGGACTCAGACTCGCACTCGAACTCGTAGATATTTTTTTCTGAACTTGGACTCGTGCATCGAGAACTCGGACTCGAACTCGGACTCGTAAAAATATTTTTTGCTGAACTCGGACTCGTACTCGGACTAGTAAGTTAGGGACTCGCACTCGGACTCGGACTCGTAATAAAGGCAAAGTTTACAACACTGCTGATTGGCTTTGCAAGTTGCATGCAAGATTAAAGAAATCATGTTTTTACAATGTTTTACGATTTGACTTTGAATAATTTTGTTCCATTACAATCGGTAGGATTATCTACTTACTATAAATGCACCGGCCTCACAGCAGCGTTTTATTAAGCAAATAACCTCGGTCTTGTATTTTTTTCTCTTTTTTTTTTATATTTTTTTAGACAACTTTATAATGAGGTGAAGCAACCTTGCTTCTATATGATACAATAGGTCACACTTTTTATCGGTAATTAAGTCACAACGTCAACTCATTTTGTTGTTTCTTCCTTTTTTTTACCCCGTCTTTCAACAACTCACAAACCTTTTAACATTTTGTTATATTTTGTTCATGTGGCGGAGCAGAAATAAAAGAAACTGAACTGAACTGAACTGAATAACTCACTTGCGGCTACTACTTAAAATTAACTCTGTAATTTGTTTCGCAACAACGAAAAAGTTGTGCATGTTGTTCTATATTGTGCATCTCTATTGTGCATGTTGTTAAAATAATATAAGATATTTAACTTAAAAATAATCATTATAGTCTTCAAATCTAATTTTTGTCTATGGCGCTGGTTTCCAAATTGTGAGTCATGGCCCAATAGTAGGCCATGAGACCATTTTCAGTGAGCCATAGAGTTATTTCCAAAAATTGTACCCTTATATAATAAAAACTGTATGTTTTTATTTTTTTAAATTAACACAGTATCATCTGCGTACTTAGTAGATATCTTTGATTCTTTGAACACTCTGAATCTGAAAATGCAAGGGAAAAAAATAGTATTTGCTTTGTGAACTTAATCAATGCATTATTGAGAAATTGTCAAACTGGAGACGTAAATTATAGAAAGGCAATTTTTCAATGTTTAGCAATCTGGCTGATATTTCTAATTTGGACGATGAGTTAAAATCCAATGTTGCTCAACATCTCGAAAAACTGAAATGCGAATTCAAAACATAGTTTCCCGAAATTAGCAGAGATGACCTATCATTTGCAAGAAATCCGTTTCGGCTTTCCTCTGAGAAATTAGAAGACAAAGTGCAGGATCAATTCATTGACATGAAAAACGACTCCAGGTGTCAAGATGTGTTTGAAGATTTCCCAGTCACGGATTTCTGGCTAAGAACGGCATTGTCCTATCCAAAAATAAGCAAGACTCCTCTAAAAAAGCTGTTGCCATTCAGCTCTACATGGCTTTGCGAATCTGCCTTTTCAACACTTTTAAATATAATGACTAAGCAACGGAACCGTCTTGAAATTGAGCAAGATATT
This sequence comes from Diplosoma virens, assembly GCA_963680785.1. Classification (NCBI taxonomy): domain Eukaryota; kingdom Metazoa; phylum Chordata; class Ascidiacea; order Aplousobranchia; family Didemnidae; genus Diplosoma; species Diplosoma virens. The sequence continues at coordinate 50,326,514 of OY796882.1, read as the reverse complement.
CGCTGTTCTCTCTCGTCAACAAAGCCAAGAATTAAGAATCTTGTAGCAAATGTGCAGGCGCATCCTTTTCATTGAAAAATAAATGGTTGGCAACTATTTTATCTATTTTTGTGTCGCAGTTTCATAATAAAATTTTTTATGTCCATACAGGTTGTTTATTTCGTGTTATTTATCTTCCTGACTCGCGGGACAACGACAGAAGCGATAAACATAGGGCACCCCTTTTACCGCATGACCCAGGCCCGCTTTTGGAGATCCCGAGGAGTACTTGTGTCTATTTGCTTTTCTGTAGAATATTGCTACAATTTGTAGCGCTTTCCAGAAACCACCAAGCATGAGAAAGTACTGTAAAGTGCCTTTCCCAAGAACATAGCAACAAAACGCCTATTCGAGGCATCGAACTCATAATCTTACGGTTGAGAGCCAGGAGCATTAACCACTGTGCCATAGTTACCTGGACTGCGCCTACCGCACTAACACATTCATTGTAAAACATTACAACACGTAACGGTAGTGAGCCACGAACCATTTTTAAATACATATTTGGGCCACGAAACAAAAAAGTTTGGGAACCACTGGTCTATGGCTTTATTTAGTTACTTTTAGTGCATCTCCATTTCAACAAATATTTTATTTTACTCTTTAGCATAGGGTACTATCTATTTAAAATTGCTCTTTCTTTACTTTGGTCATGTGACCAATATTTTGCTTTAATTCATCGCCTCTAGATACCGGGGTTTTCCGGATGTCCGCCCTTGGCCGTTAATTGGAAAAAAGACAAATTGAAAAAATAAGACCTTGAACCAAATAACCGCCCGGGCGCAATTTTCAATTTTGTACCCAAGGAATTGTAATATACATATTTTCAATCTATCAAAAATCCAAATTTTTTCTCTGCTCAAAAAATTCTCATTCAGCTCTTTACAGTTCAATCATATTTATTTTTCGGTACATTTGCAAATCAATCATATTTATTTTTCGGTACATTTGCAAACGCTGTACATGAAACAGACTGGTTTGTTTATCATCTTAAAAAGTCGCTAAAAAAAAGCTTTGCCATGACAACTAACATAGAGTGCTCCTTGATCGCTCCAAGAGCTGAGTGATAGAATTTTTATGAGCAGAGAAAAAAGTTTTGGTTTTTGTTCGGTGGAAAATATGTAGATTACGATTCCTTTGGTACAAAATTGAAAATTGCCGCCTGGGCTGTTATATGGCAGTTGCATATTGATTTTTTTACAATTTTACAAATCGCATTAATTGATTGATAAAATAAGACTATATCATATTAGCATTATATACTCACCCTAGGACTAAAGACTAGGCCGATTTCCGGAAAACCCCGATAATCATTTATGACGTCTCTGTTTAGCCACACAGCAAGTCAGTGACCAAACAAATTATGGCAACTTCAAATACAAAATTGTGGTTCATCTAGGCCTACGTAAAATTAAAATCAGAGCGTCGAACCGGACCGATTTAAAATAAAGTTCAGGTTCAGGTTTACCAAATTTAATGTTTAGTGGTTCAGTTTCGGTTTAAGTTCAGCAAATATTTTTTCGAATTCAGTTCTGGTTCAGATTCAAAGAATAATAACTGGTAAAACCGCTTTACGCATTCGGTTCGGGTTCGGTTCGACGCTCTAATCTTTTTAAAAATATGTGCATTGTTTCCTTAGAGTACCTGCTCAATATGTATTGCAAAAATATGACCTAACTGTCAGCTTTTTATGCAGATATCACTTAAATTGTATGATTGATTTGGCCAAAATTATAATAAAAAACAAATTTTTCAACAAGAAAAATTTTGCAAATGATAATATCAAAAAAGAAGAATTAAAGAAATCTCAAAACCGTTCCGAAAAAGAACAACGTTATTTAAATATAGGCTAAAACAAGGGATTTTCCACTATATTTTGCAAAGATCCAGTGACAAAAGTTCAAAATTTTCTGACGGTCGGTCACTTCTGTAAAACTTAACCCAATTAATGGTGTTACCAATGCGAGAAAAAAACCTCTGAATTAATGAATAAATAATTTTCTGTGTGTTTGTATCAGCATTTGATTGTCTATCATTTTGAAAAGGTCCAGAATCAACCATAAAAAAATCGGGATTCGGACCGCGGTTCGCCAGTTGAATATCCCTGGGCTAAAATGACGTAAAAATAATTACAAAGTTTCTTATTTGTAATTTCATTTATTTATATATTTTTATTTCATTTTTATCTCTATATTTATCTTCCTGACTCGCAGGAAAGCGCCGGAGGCGCTGTACATAGGGCAAGCAATTACCCTGATCTGCTTCGGGAGATGCTAAGATATTGCTGTCCGCTTGAAATTTTTAATAGAGATATAACTTTAATTTAGAACTTCTTGCCAAGACTACCAAGCAGAGGAAAGTCCCGTAAAGTGTCTTTCCCAAGGACACAACAGAATGGCGCGAGTAGGTTTTAAACTGAGACCGTGTCGATCACGATCCCGACGCTTTAACCACTCGACCACGCTACCGACCAAATCTTGAGTTTAACAGTACTCTAAAACAATATCGGTAAGTTCTAGTCTGTGAGCAGTAGCGTGCCAAGGATTTTTTGAAAGAATGGGGGCACCATACTACTACCATCAAATATCGTTAAGGCTAACTACATAAAGTCAAAGCTTTGAAGCAATAGCAACAGTTGCCGTGTCCACTAGGAGGCTGGAAAAAGGCTTATTTGATTGATTAGCCTACCTTTTAAATTTTGGGAAATCCCCAAACTTTGCAAGGTTAGTATCGGGGAACAGTGAACAAAACCCTAATAAATGAAAAAAAAAGATAAGACTTTGCTTGGTATTGAATAATCGGCTAAAAGGTATAAAATAATGCATATGCAAAGTTGATTAAAAAAGTGGGGAAGCTTCACATATTGTAATTCAAGTTTATCTTTAGAATTTACATTCCTTACTCTCTCTTAATAATATTTTTTACAAGCCTGTCTCTGCTGTACAATTAGATTCCTTTGCTTTCTTTAGGTTTAAAAACAGTTCACCTTTCTCTTTATTGATTTCAGTTTCTCTCATATTTCTTTTTTCTTTTTTGGCTGCTTTACGCGCTATTTACATTATTTAATTACAATAGAATAAGACTATTTAATTGATTATGCACTTGACACTTTGCTCTCTGTGATTGGATTGATGAGGGGAAAGCAACTAAGTGGGCTGTCCAAGCAATAGCACTACGGAAAATACGATTGCAAATTTAAATGTAAACTTTCCACAATTTGCACGCGGCGCGGTACGCAGCAAGGTCCTCTGAAATAGATTACTACGCTGAACTGCGCGGTTAATAACACTACTATAGTCATATTTATCATCTGAATGATTCAAAAATATACAAGCAAAAATACGGCCAATACTTGGACAAGTCACCTTTTGGACTTTAATTTGAAGTACAAACTGAAACATTTATGACTTTATATTGACGACAAAGTTTGGTTTTTTTTTGCAAAATTAAACTTAAGTTTCGGTTTATGAGTTGTTTTGAAAAATTCAACTAAAGATTAAAAAAAGATTTTTACCTAAAAAAATGCGTCAAATTGTGCTTAATTGCTTATCGCTTTTGATAGTCAAGTGACAAATAAACAGTAAGTCTTCACTCGAATTCAGCCCTCCCTAAAATGTCGAGATTCCTTAAAAATTGTGGACACTTGTCTAAAGCTTCCGCTTGTAGTCTCTTATCATTCCCAATGCTTATAATATGCATTAAATTAATAGAAAAAAAGTCCTTCGATCAGCGGTTGAGTATAACCAGAGTAATAATAAAAAATTTTCAATTTTAATCTGCTTTTAATTGTAGACATGAAAAGACATTATGGAATGCTAGCTCTGCAATAGTAATTACAATTTTTAATGTTGTATTTTTGAAAATTGTAAGAAGCTTTCGCTCCTTATCTGTTGGGTCCTTCCTAGTTGCTAAATGCGATTTATAACCAGGGCTATAGAGTCAGAGAAATTTTTCCGACTCCGAGTTCAGCTGTTAAAAATTTTGCGATTCGAACTTCGACTCTAGAACATCTAAAAAACGACTCCGACTTTTTCCTAAAACGTGCGAATTTAGCGATTCCGATTCTACAATATTGGAGACCTAATCGTCGAGTAGTAAAGTGCATTAAACTGCCGTGATTGTGATCAACATGGTGTCGGTTCAAAACCTACACAAGCCATTCTGTTGTGTCCCCAAGAAAGATACACTTTTACGGCACTTTCCTCTGCTTGGTGGTCTCGGCAAACAGTTCTAAATTACAATCATGTCTCCATAAAACTAAAAATAAAAGAAAAAATTCCATCGGACAGTCATATTTTGGCATCTCTGGAAGCAGGTCGGGGTAATTTCTAGTTCTATGTATAGCGCCTCCGTCGCCTTCTTGCGAGTCAGGAGTATAAATATAGTAATAAAATTTAAAACCGTAAAATAAGTTAGCGTAAATCGAAGTCTCCAAATGCAATAAGGAATCTGATTTCCCACTCCACCGTATCTAAAAACTGATTTTCACTCGCGACTCCGATTTCAGCAAATCTAAAAAAATTACTCCGACCCCAATCTAAAACATGCGAGTCCGGATGCAATTTTCAATTTTGTATTCATAGAATCGTAATCTACGTATTTTCAACCGATCAAAAATCTAAAACTTTTTTGCTGTGCTCATAAAAATTTTATCACTCAGCTCTTGGAGCGATCAAGTAGCACTCTATGTTAGTTGTCATGGCAAAGCTTTTTTTTTAGCAACTTTTTAAGATGATAAACAAACCAATCTGTTTCTTGCGTTTGCAAATGATAAATAAATATGATTAAACTGTAAAGAGCTGAGTGAGAATTTTTTGAGTATAGAAAAAAATTTGGATTTTTGATAGATTAAAAATACGTAAATTATTATTCCATGGGTACAAAATTGAAAATTGCGTCCGGGACTCCGACTGCACAACCCTGCTTAAGGTTGAGTCGGAGTTTCCATAGCCACATTTTTTAGGATGGAGTTGAACTCCTTTTTTACATGTGCTAAAGTTGGAGTCGTATGATTAGTTCTCGTGAAGTCGGAATCGGAAAAGATTAAATTGGTAGAGTTAAAAAATAATTTTTCCGATTCCACAACTGTGGTTTAATGAATAAGTACAGAAAATACATGAACTCCTTTTCACAGCAAAAATCTTCAACATAAATCACAAAAAAATTTCCCAAGTTAAAACACTAATCCTCGCCTATTAGACTTACATTACCAAGTTTTGCTTTGCCAGGTTACGCATGCCAGTTAAACAATGAAAGTTTTGCAATATCAAGTGAAGAGTTATAGTTTTAGCAAACAAATCCGAAAAGACTTCGTTGCTGCTGAATTCACCTAATGTGGAAGCGACTTGCCAGGACTTGTTAACGCCATCAGAAAGCAGCCAAAAAGACTATTTCACGCTGTCACCAAAACATCTAGGTCTATACTATATTGGTATGCAAAGTATAAAAGTTTCTGTAGAATTTTACAGTAGTGCCTCGAAATAAAATACGACTCGATTTTAGCTGCTACGGATTTATTGACCAGACTTAATGATAAATCGAGAGATTGATGGTTTCGATCAGAGCATCCACTTTCACACTCTCGTTGAAAAGCATGGCGTTGAAAAGCATGGCGTTTATTAAAATAATCTTCTTGGTAGGTCAAACTATTCCCCTTGTGGGGCTAATACTCCCCTTTTCATTTAGAAATGGTATATGTGAATCTGTTGACTGCAACTGCAAGTTGACTCAATTTTTTTCCCCAAAACTGTCTGACTTTAATAATTTATAGGTCCATATCACGTGGCCGGTTCAATTCCGGTTCAGGTTCAGCAAATTTAATTTTGTGGGTTTAGTTAAAAAAATAATAACCGTTATGCAGATTTACGGTTTGAGTTCGGGTTCGGTTGGACGCTTTATTTTAAATACTTTCCGATTTTAGATCTTTGGTTTTATAATGTTAAGGCTCGTTTCCTTGTTTGTTTTAATAATTTTTTTACTGGAAGAGCGTGGAATTGAGCATTCTTTGTTTCTTTTAATAATTTTTGTACTTCTTTCTGCGCTTAAGCACTAAGCGAAGCAATAAAATCAATAAAAGAAACAAAGAATATTCCACTCCACGCTTGTAGTGGAAACGAGCCTTTAGTGTTGTCGTAGTCGTTGTTGTCAGGTTGTTATCCTTTCACTTTTTTCAATCCAACAAATTACATAAGTTCGTTTCGTTTGATCCATGAATCTATATAGAAAAGATTTAGCCAAGGACAATTTTTTTGTATGCTTTAGGTTTGATTAATCATCATTTAGAAATTTAGTTGAATAAAACTATTAGCTTGAAAGCCTCGTTACAACAACATAAATTAATCTACGTCCGATGGCATTTAATTATTATCAGTAGCTTTTGTGTAAACCGGAGTAACTAATTTTGATAATCTTGATAAAATTTTAGCATTTTTTTGTATGTTCTAAAACGATTGCAAATTTTTTGCTATTCCATTTACCAGTGGTTGCATCCAACTCTGTGTAATGCTACGTATCAGAAAAAAGAACAATCTTATAAGTAGTAGGTTGAATTGTTAAATATTTCATCTGTATCTTCGCAATAGCTGCCATCCAAACATCTAAAACAGTAAAATTAGGAAAAACGACGCCTTAAAAGCTAAGAATTTGTTTTATTCTTTGTCACCAGCAGAAAGTATATATAACCTAGTCCACTCTCAAACTGATTTATGTTTAAGGTAGTAGTTGGTTTGCTTAATTTTATGACTTAAAAAATATGTTTTAATTATTTTTACAAAAAGTTAACAAAATTTAATCTACACTAGACTTAACCAGTTAATCTGTTAACTGGTCTTATAATTAGAGAAATTATATTTTTAATTATCAACAGCATAGTTTGTCACCAAGTACTGGTACTTCATGAAAAGTGTTTTACTGATATTTTATCCAACTATTTATCTACTTGATAAACAAGATGCATCAGGGATGTTAAACATTGAGCAACTTACAAGCAATTGTCTTAAACTGGTTTTGGAGTTGCCAAAATATTGATGTCAAATTAAACTTGTTTTTAGCTTTTGAAGGTGTTTTCAAGAAGTAACCATAAGTGAATTGGTATAATTAAAGTTTACATACGTAAATTATTTAAGCTGAAAAACGATGGAAAAAAAGAATATCTATGTTTATTATCTATATGTACAGCAAATTTAAACGGGATAAATAACATGAATCATATTCAAACATTGTTCTAAGCATTTTCCATTGACAACCGTTTGTCTATGTAATTGTCAACCGTATTGTCGTAAGTAATTTTTTTCAGTGAAACTAACCCAGGATCCTCCCTTAAACACCAAGATGAAAAAGAAAACAAGAGGAACGAATATTTTAAAAAGCGACAGTAATCAAAGGGGATTTGGGTTAGTTTCATATTCTTTTTTTCCATCGTTATTCAGCTTAAATAATTTACGTACGTAAACTTTAATTATACCAGTGAATTTTATAAGTGAACTAACTTATTTATTATTTTATTTTTTTATTTTATCTCTATATTTATCCTTCTGACTTGCAGGAAAGTGACAGAGGTGCTAATACATAAGGTAGGCAATTACCCCAACCTGCTTCTGGAGATACCAAGATATTGCTGTCCACTTGTAATTTAATAGAGATATGACTTTAATTTAGAACTGATTGCCAAGACCACCAAGCAGGGGAATGTACCATAAACTGTTTTTCCCAAAGACACAACAGAATGGCATGAGTGGGTTTTGAACCGAGACTGCGTTGGTCACCAGCCTGATGCTTTAACCACTCGACCACACTGCTGACAACTTCCAATCTCCTCTGGGTTATATACCCCTGGGTTACTATTGCTTCTTGAGAGATCCTTTTCTTGGTTTTCTTTTTTTTTCTTGGTGGTGTAAGGGGTATTCCAGGTTCATTTTATTGACAAAAAACAGTTATGGTCCCTTTTTAAAAATACTTGACGTAATACCTTCAAGAAGTCACCATAAGTAATTTTTGTCATAAATTAACTAGGAATCCCCCTATAGTTACTATGGTTTCTTGGAAGAAATTCTTTTCCTTTTGGTTTCTTTTATTTCTTTCAGGTGTTGTGGGAAAGGGAGTTCCAGGTTGGTTTTGGTGATTTCTTGGAAGTGACCTTTAGACTTTTTATTCTTTGGAATAATTTTTAGATAAAAAAGGCTCAATGTTATTTTTAATTACTTTTAAAAATATAATGTCTTACCCTTCTGCAATAGTCTTGTTTATATGTTTATTTTTTTGGAAAAGATATATATTTGTTTTTGTTTCAAACTGCAATGATTTTATCAATGTTAAAACAAAGGAAAAGAATTTATTTTAATCTTGTGATTTTATTTTTTAAATGTACAGGTCAAAGAGGTTGTCAAAGTGTACTTGGTTAGTTTTATAAAATATTTGCATATTGTTGAAACCAGGTTTATCTGTGATATAAATACAGAAAGTATAAATAATCATTTTTTTAGTTTTAACCATTAACTTTTGGTCTCAGTTTAATTGTTTCTGAAAATTGGGTATTATCTAGATTTCCACCCCCTGCTTGGATAGTTGCAGTATAAAAATATGTCTGCTTTAACAATCACCTTTGTCAGCATGTGGTATTAGTTACTTTATGTAGTCATCTCTTAAGCTTCAAAAAGTCATCACTTTTTGTTAACCATGTGTAGCTGCAATAGGTTGAAATTCTTCATCAGTATTTGAATATTTTTCTTTTGAAGCAGAGGAGAATGATTGGAGTCTTGAGGTCCATGGTATAGATCTAAATTTATCTATATAAAAAAACATCTTCTTTATGGCTGTCATATGCTGAATTTAAAGATATCATGACATATATGATACTGTAAAAACAGTACATAAAATTTAAAAATAACACATTTTAACCTTTTTTATCAAAGGGTCCAAGAGAATCTGGTTGGTTTGTTTTCAGTAGTTTCAAATATTGTATATTATTCGCCTTTTTTTTTAGGAAACAATGTTTGATTTTGTTGATAAGAGTTTCTGCATTCTTAGCAAATATCATAAATCATGTTATTATTGAGTTTCGAAAATTAAGGCAGCTGGTTCTTTCTTGACATGATTGAATTTCTTGAATTCATCAAGGAAGCAAGTAATTTTTTAATTCTGTTTTGACATCAGTGGGATGCAAGCAGGGTGCCATGCTTTTATTAGGCATTCTGCTGTATCCCATGCTGCTGTTTTGATGTTCTGATGTTTTTCAGGGTTTAAATGAAGGTGATAAATGTATTTTCAAGAAACATCTTTTGTGATTGGTCCAAACTGTCCTAACCTAAAATTTTTTAATTAATGTAAATTTCCAAGCAAACCATCAAAGCTTGTTTCAATCTTTCACAGCTCCATAATGGACAAATGAAAACAAGCTTATTATTATACAGTTAGACACTAGTGGAACAGTAACTGATCTATCATAAAACTTGAAATGCATTACTAAAAGCTACAATTACAGGTTTAACCATCTTGACCCAGTTTTTGTCATAACAGCCTTGATAAACTTACATACATAATGCTGCATACAAAATGTATACTAAAATCATTCATGCATGACTTTTTAAATTGATTTTTGAGTACTATTTCTACCATGCATTTTAATGCATTTTTAAAATTTCCTTCTAAAAACATCATAGTAATTATTTTCAGTACTTTTCCAGACCATGTGAAAAGAACGTGTGATAAAAAATTAACAAAAATCACTCATGCATGACCATACAACCTGTATGTTTAAACGGTTATAACCCTGGTAATAATTGACCAATTTCAATTATTATTTAACAGAAAAGATATATAAAAATGATTTTATTTTTGTAAAAAGTTGTTGCTAAGCAACAGCAAATAGCTTTGAAATCAGTTAACAAAACAATTTTTATGCACATTTTCAAAATCAGCATAAAAAAAGCAATGAGAAAAGTTACAATATGGCATGATACTAAGCGAAGTCTGGGGATTATAAAAGTCTATTCTACAGTCATGTGCAAAAGTTGAAGAATAACTATACGTGCAAAGTGCAATAAAATAGCCATGCAGAGGCAAGCAAAATTATAAGATGGATTAAAAAAAAATTTTATTTTGCATACAAATCTTTTTAAGTTTTTGATGAATTTAAAAAAGAAATATCTCATTTGATAGATAATTTTTTTTTTGATTAAAAAGCATGTAATTTAAAACAAATATTTGATTGTGCAAAATGTTACAAAGTGATTTATAAAAATGAGCAATTAATAGATGAGCATAATTATAAGTCTAATTACAAATAAATAAATTAGTATTTACTCAGATTTTCTTTATTAGTTATCACTGCATTTATTCTTTTTGGCATTGATTCTACCAAATTTTCTAATTTGCACTGCAGTATGTTCTTCCAGCCATCTTCAATGACTTGAAGCAATTCATTTTGATTTAATGGCTTTTTCTGCTTTTATGGCCTTGTCCAATTCACACCATAGATTCTTTGTGGGGTTAATATCAGCTGATTGAGCTGGGAAAGGGATGATGTTGATCTTGTGCTTCTTTATATGCATTTTAACAACTTTTGATTTATGGCAAGGAGCGTTGTCAAAGAGCAACTGGTAGTTTCTACCAATCTTACTCTTTGCATGAGACACTAAATGGTCTTGCAAATGCTCAAATAACTTTGATCATTCATCGTCTCTGTTACCCTAATAATTGGACCAGGACCATTCAATGAAAATGCAGGTAAGACCATAACTGACCCCACTTCACTTGACAGTTTTTTACAGACACTTTGGATTCAACTGCTCCCCCTTCCTCCTCCTCACATACCTTCTCTTGTCACTCCCAAATCTATTGTACTTCTTTTTATCCAAAATCAACACTTCCCCCACTCTTTCACTCCCCAATGTTGATATTGCCTGGCAAAATTTATTAAAAATTAAAAGTTACATGCAAAATAAGATTTTTTTTTAGTTGGTCTTATAATTTTGCTTGATGTACATTGAATATCAACTTAAAAGTGAGTTGCATTATCCAGTTGTCATGTAAGAATCTATTATTAATATGCCCACCTTTGTTCTTGATAACAGCTTGCAGGCAATAAAGCATGCTATACACCAGGTGGTTGCAGTATTTAGCTGTAATCTTTTTTGTCCATATGCGTTTTATTGCCATTTCCAGATCTTTAGCACTTATGGGATGTTCATCTGCCACTTTGTCTTTCACTATTGCCCACAAATTCTCGATTAGATTGAGACCTGGGCTGTTACCAGGCCAATCCAACATTTTGATATTCTTTTAAGAAAATCACTCACTAACTTTGAGGATGTTTTATTGTAGCTTGTGTATAGCAGTCATTAAATTGTGTTCCAACAGGCTTACAAACTATCTGTTTTTTCTGTTGCAAACTGCTGGCTTGTGGATTCATTTGAGAAAAGGACTTTATTCCACCTTGCTTCATCCCAGTCTTCATATTGCTTGGCAAAGACCTACCTCTTTGCTTTCATGGCTGGAGTTAAGCAAGGCTTTTTGCAGGTTGAAACGCTTTCAGGTTGAAAATCATGAACAAGACACCTACTAACAGTTGTACAATGATTATCTGTGCCTTTAAGAAGCAGTGCCATGTGTATTTTTTTACAGAAACTAGTTGGAGACCAAACAGCTATTCACCAAATCAAGTTGTCATCATAGGGTCTTGAATTTCTTGGCCTTCCACTCCTTTTTTTATCATGGTATTGCTACAGGACATCTTTTTACCAATCTTCCTTTGGGAAAACCCTTCCTTGCGCTAAGTTACAATTTGGGTTCTTATAGTTTTTGGACAAACTGGCTTTTTTGCCCATTTTTTAACTCTCAAAAAGTATAAAAATATTAAAGGAATGGCCCAAGTATTCTTTATCCAAGCATGCACTTAGTGTTGTATTGCTAAACACATTTAGTTAGACTGATGCAATAAGATGATACAATTTTGAACTAGCAACTGACATTACAATGCTGGAAATCAAAGAAAAGAAATTTTTGATAGGTGGTCTTAAACGTTTTGCCCCCGAATGTATATAAATAACTAAGTCAACCTTACCAACCTTGCCAATCTGTACATTTAAAGATACTGTAAATATTTTATAAATATTTTTTGTTATGAGTATTGTTGGTATACCTGTATGTATATTATGACTTCAATAGATTTATATGTTTTTAAGATCATCTGATGTTAAAATAAAAATTGAAACAAAATTTTGAAAATGTTAAGAATCGGATCAAGACTTATTTCAGTAAGTATTTAACTTTCAATCTATTTTGTTAGTAATATGTTATGGGTTTTTATTGGTCATTGTGATAACTTTTAAAAGGTTATAAGTTTTTCACTTGGTTTTAATGTGAAGTTATAAATTATTGAAAATGTGAATTCCAAGTCTATTGTCATCACACTAAGATATTTTGCTGACTAGGCCTTAAAACAGTGGTTCTTAACATTACTGTGCCATGAGAGATTTTTAAGTGTGCCATGACACCTTTTAGAAAACATTAATCCATTGCTTTCCAACTTTTTTTTTAGTGGAGCTACTCACAAAAATCAAGATTTGCACTCTGGTACAAATGTGCCTTGAATTTTGAAAAGTTTCCAAGGTGTGCTGCCGGTATGAAAAGGTTGAGAACCACTGTCTAAAAAGTGATTGATCCAGTCAAATTCTGCAGTAGTTTTTTTTTTTTTGAAATATTTATGTTGGTATGTTTGTTATCAATATGTCACATTTGTTTACAGAATTCTTCTAGGCTTTGCAAAAAGCAACAAATTGTAAGTTCTTGTTATTCAACTGCTGGAACTCATGATGCAGATCTGGTTGTAATTGGATCAGGGCCAGGGGGATATGTTGCTGCTATTAAAGCAGCTCAATTAGGATTAAAGGTAACATGTTTATTTGTGATTGTTAAGTTTATATGCTTGCTAAAAATTAAATTTTTAATCTGTTTTTGTGTTTTGAATCCTTTTGCAAAATAGATAACACTGGTATCAGTTGTTTATAATTAATTTAAGTATTACTTCTAATTTTTTCAAGTTAATCACTTTTTGGACTAAAGAATGTTTTTGCTACTATATTTTTATACTTTGTGTTTTTAGACTGTTTGCGTTGAAAAAGAAAGCACGCTTGGGGGTACTTGTTTAAACGTTGGTTGCATTCCCTCAAAAGCTCTTTTAAACAATTCCCATTATTATCACATGGCTTCTGGAAAAGATTTTGCAATGAGAGGAATTGATGGTTTGTTAAAATGGAGGCTTAAATATTTAGTTAGCAATTTCCAGCTTGTTTAGATAACTATGGTAATTATTATTGATAGGATGAGAATCAAAAGAATAGATAAATTTTTAGGAATTGAAATGAAGATTGAAATTGAAAAATTTTTAATGAGTATTTTGGTTCATAAATTTGATTCCTAATTTATTCACATATTTGCCCTTTTTATATACCTCACTATGATTGTGCCTGCACGTGCAGTATCTACGAAATAGAGATATTTATGTATATATGAAAAAAGATATTTATACAAAAAGAGATATTTTCTCTTTTGGAACAATTTTGGAACAGTATTGAGCACTTTTCTGATGAACAACAACAAAAAAAAATTTTGGAAAAGTTTTTAGAGAGATTTTCATGTATTAAAATAAAAACCTGTTTCATCCAATTAAAAAAATTAAGGAGCAGATGAACAGGCTGTAGGGGTGTTTTTTTTATCTTGATAATTAAAACATCTATACATGTCATAAATTTCAATGAGCGCTCTACAAAAACACAATAATTGATTTATTTAATCACGTTTTTAAGAACCTCAACAGTCTCTTTATTCAATTAAACTATTCATATTTTCATATCACCTGACTTGCCTCCTTTCACCTTAATATGAATGTTTATCCTCTGTACTTGCAATTATTTTATTTTGAGTTTTCTGTAACGTCATAAGAATTTTATTATTTGCTTGATCAATGTACAAATTACATATTTCAGCGAATAAAATTTGAAGCACTTAAATAATATTTCTACTTTTTGGAAGGAATTAAAATTTCGAAATGTTCTCTAATAAACTATGTTTTACAGAACTACATATTGTTTATCAAATTATGATTAACCTAATGTACTATGTTTTAACTTTTAATGATTATATTTTATTTTTCTAGTAGCAGCCTGATAATTCTATAGGATGAAACAGACTTGTATTTTTTTAAACAGTGATTAAATAAATTTTGTATTTAAATATTGTTCTGATTCTTTCATTTAGCATTCTGCAAGGAAAATTAATTCACTCTTGCAATTATAATCTTTAATTTACAAGGGCTAATTGTAAATAATTTAACCAAATCAGGGGAGAAGTACTATACATCAATTATCCCACTCATCAAATAAGATGCTTTAAAAGAAAATAGCAATTTGTTAGTTTATTATAACAAGCCAAATGAAAAAATTTTAAACAACAAAAATTGGAATTGAAAATTTTTGTTGGCATCAGAATTGAAAAATTGGCATTGCTCATCACTAGTAATTATCAGTATGAAAATTTGAGAGTTTTAAATTGCATTAATTATAAAATGATGTCTTAAAATTATTAATTTACAATTTCATTTAAAACTTTAATTTAACTAAAACAGCAATAGCACAGAAAGAAAACAATGCATAGTACTCAAAAATATTTAACAGCAAGTTTACTATTACAAAATAACTTCTAAAAAAGTCCATGCTTTACCTTACACTCTAGTGTTTCTCAACCTTTTTACCACCTTGAAACGCAGTTATTGCAGCCCATTGTGCCTGGGTAAGACTTTATTTAAATGCTACTCCTCAGGGTGGTAAAACTGGTTAAGGAAGCAGAAATTACTTTTACTGCAACAAATTAATTACTTGAATACATTATTCGCAACATCTTTTTGTGGCCCACCTAAAAAAACTTGCTGTTGCCCTCTGGTTGAAAGTGTCAATTGAAATCATGCCTTACAGCAATCAGATGCAAAAAAATCACTTTCTTATCAGGGTTACTACCATAGCATTGTGCATGCAGTAATGTATGTCATTTAGTTGCTGTTTCTTATTTTTTAATCACTTTATCATTAACAAATTATATTTTTTAATCACTGAAAAATTAGAAAACTTGATTGCAAATAAAATTGAATTGAATTGAATTAGGATTAGGCTCAAGGTTAGGGTGGTCTGTTTGTGCTAGCTAAATATTTGTTCATGCACCAAAAGTGCAAAACTTATTTGTGTTGCATTCCGGCATTACAAAAGAAGTTCAAAGATTCTGTAACTGTTTTAAAGCGTGGTAGAATTTTTGTTAAATTGATTATTTTTGCATCTCACACATAGATTTTGAATTATATACAAGTTAAATTTATTTAAGTTACCTAAGTAATTTTTTTGTTTATACAAATGAAAAAATTTTTTTGCAGTACTGAAATAATTAAAATTGGGATTTCTTGTAATCCATACCCAATAGATCAGTGCTTTTCTGTGTTTTTGGCATCATAAAACTGTGAAACTAGTTTTGTGAAATAACCCCTGTTTGATACAGTAAAAAACTAATTAGAAGTATTTAAAACCCCAGTGAATATTACTGCATAATCCTAATTGAAAAGCACTGATGCTACTACTTGTTTGCATGCTTTTGAATGATATACTCATGCTGTCAATAGAAAAAACATTTTCTGTACCAATAAGTATAGAACTAATTTTAACAGTACTTGTACATAGAATAAATTTTGAATTTACAAACCATAATGTAAATCAGTGCTTTTATTTCCTACTTTTTAAATATGATTTGTATGCAATTTAGCACAGATCACCCTTAACTTACCAAATATGATGAAACAAAAGGCGAGTGCTGTATCTGCTTTAACAGCTGGTATTGCTGGCTTATTCAAAGCAAATAAAGTTACCAGAGTGGATGGCCATGGAAGAATTGAGTCCCCAAACCAGGTTCAGTTTACATGTTCTTAAGTTTCTTAGAAGTTTACTTACTTATTGTAGTCACATAACCGCTATATTATTCTGATTATGCATTAACAATGTAGTAAAGAAGTACAGAGCACTGACTGTTTTATTTGTGATTGGCATTGCTTGATCTTATCATATTGTCGTGCCATGAGATTACTTTTTCCCTGCTAGACAATCTTATGGAGATTATAGTCATATCATTTCATAAAAAACTAAACTAAAAAATAGTTTCAGTTGGATTACCGTGGGATTTCTAATAGCAATTATGGTAATTACTTGATCATTGCTGCAGTTTTTACACCTAGCTATTGATCCTAACTCTTACTAACCAGGAAAATAATTCTTCGAATTGAAATTTTTCTGTTAATTACTAAGAATTATATCAAAAGATTGCAGATAAAAAACAATGCCATCCCACCATAAATTATGGTAGTTTGTTGATCAGCTACATTAAAAAATTAATTCTATTGCCAGTAAAACTTGTGTCTCTTAACATCAGTTTATAAATTCATCGTTTTGAACTTTTGATCTCGAAGCTATCTTTACATGCTTACTTATTAATTCAGAACCTGATGTACCTAATTGCTAACTTCTCTATTAATGTGGTTTTATTGCCAAAGTGAAAATCTTTTACCGTTTTGATTTGATTTTGCCATTATAGCACAGTAGAATTCTTCCAAACTTCTGTGATATCAAGAAAATACTAATTTTGATTATTTACCTGGTCAACATTATCTGAATGTTTGATTTATCCCCAGGTTGTTGCTACACGAGCTGACGGAAGTCAAGATGTTATTAACGCTAAATATATTTTGGTAGCAACTGGTTCAGAGGTGACACCCTTTCCTGGAATCGAGGTTTGAGGCTTGTGAACTCTGCTTTTTTTTTGTCCAAAAGTTTTTAGTTTAAAATTTTTTTCTAAGCTTGATTTTTTAGATTGTTTTGGCGAAAAAAAATTGATATTATATTTTAACACGAGTGACCTTTTGTTGTGCATTGTACAGGTACATACATTACGTTACATGCACTTTCTTTGATTTCGCTCAACAAGCTGTGACAATTTTTCTGCATTTAGCTTTTTAAAGCTATGTATGTGTCGTAGAATTAACTCAGATCATCATTTAAACCTGAAACTATGAACCTGAACGTGTAAAATTCATATTTACTTTAACTTATCAATAGCACTTCATCATAATTTGTTGCTTTCTAATGATCCTGACTTGAAATAATAAAATAAAATTGCAGATAGACGAAGAGACGATTATATCAAGCACCGGTGCCTTATCCTTAAAAGAAGTCCCGAAGAGAATGATCATCATCGGTGCTGGTGTGATTGGTGTGGAGCTGGGGTCAGTTTGGTCTCGGCTTGGCTCCGAAGTTACCGCTGTCGAGTTCCTGGGCCATGTGGGAGGAATGGGAATCGATATGGACGTGTCGTTAGTGTTTCGTCATTTTTACGTTTTTTTTTTATTCTTTATATGACCTTTATTTCCATGATTCCTGCTTTTTGTTTCAAGCTTAGTCATTATTGTATACAAGCAACATTACTTTATTATTAATTTGTCGTGAAGTGCTTTTCCAAAAGACGCAACGGGAATTACTCAGTTAGACTTGAGCATCGAACTCGAGTCCTTTTACATGCAAGTCGGAATGTTAGGACACTTAAATGTGTTTGAGCTATGGCTATTTCTTAATGTTTATCTACAATATTTTGTTTCCAGAAAAAGTTTCCAGCGTGTCTTACAAAAACAAGGATTAAAATTTAAACTGAATACAAAAGTGATGTCTGCTTCAAAGGCTGGTACTGGAATCGCAGTGCAGTAAGTATTCTGAAATTTACTGTTTCATTCAAGTGATTAAGACGTTGTTTGTGTAGATAATACAATTGAATAAAGGATTTTTTTTTGAACAGTTAGTTGGTTGGCAATTCGATAATTTCTGTTTTATCTCTACATTCTGTTTTATCTCTACATTAACGGCTAAGAATTTAATGGAAATTTAAAATTGCTGGCGTTTCTTTGGGTGAAGATTGATTTTAGGTTTGCGATTTTGCGCAACACTTAGAGGATACGAGTGAGTCCTAGAAAACTGCGTCTTCGATTTCTGGTAATCATAATCAATGAATTATTTCGTTGCTACTTTAACTGATCCCAGTGATTATGTCACAAAACACCCGACACTAGTCAAGTGCGTCATCAACTTTTAATAACTTTTTGCAGAGTGGAATCGGCGAAAGGCGGAAGCGAGGAAACGCTGGAGTGTGACGTTCTTCTCGTCTGCATCGGTCGTCGTCCATACACGCGCGACCTCGGTCTCGAAAACGTCGGAATCGAACTTGAACCGAAAGGAACGATTCCCGTCAATGATCGATTTCAGACTTCCTGTCCCAGGTCGGTTCTCGTTCTTTTAAATGCTTGAGAAGCAGTGGGGTTGCGCTACTTGTCCTCATTTTGAAAATCCTCCCTCCCCAAAGTGCTCTCTTTATTCAACCGAACGACGCCTAAGTGGAGAAGGAAGAGGAAGTTTATTGATGCGATTCGATATTGTAGATTAAGAAATGCTCCGATTTCGGGCTAATCTATAGATTTCAAAGATTCTATTCTTTAAAAAAAAATTTTTTTATTAAAATATCCATAAGATTGTCGAACGGTTTTTAGTATCAATCGCCGTAAATAACTTTCTTTTACTTTCAGTGTATACGCTATCGGTGACGTCATAAAAGGACCTATGCTCGCGCACAAAGCCGAAGACGAGGGAATAATCTGTGTTGAAGGCCTCACTGGTGCCCCCGTCCACATTGATTACAATTGCGTCCCTTCCGTTATCTACACCCATCCTGAGGTGGGCTGGGTCGGAAAAAGCGAGGAAGATTTGAAAAACGAAAACGTTCCTTTTAAGGTGGGAAAGTTTCCGTTCCAAGCCAATAGCAGGGCGAAGACGAACGGTGAGTTGTGACGTCATTTTTTAACTGACTCGCACGTTTTATTTTTTACTTTTCCTTTTAACTGCAAAAATTTATTTCACGTGACAATAAGGTCGTTTGCTCTTTTCCGATTCGCATTCGGACGCTGCGTTGATAAAATATTCTACGGAAACTCGTGTCTCTTCAGTTTGTTTTAGAATCTCGTGCTTTCTCTGCTCATTGACCGCGCTTGTGATATAGAACTCTTAAATATGAGTTGAGTTTTTTTGGTAGAGTTGAATAAATCTTTGACGCAAATGCATTGGTGCTCGTTTACTATTCACCGAGCTCACTTTATAAATTTAAATTTTGGGGAGTACCCAAACCTTTCGAGGTTAGTAACGGCGAACAGTGAACAAGACCCAATCTATTGAGCTACCGACTCGGATCGGAAGGTCACGAGTTTATTGCTCAGTCAAGTGTAAGTTCAGTGCGCACAGTACAATCAGGAAAGCATTTTCGATTTTTTTTGTCAATATCTGTTGTCGTTAACATCCACTGTGTACATTTTCCAGCTGATGTGGACGGCTTTGTAAAAATCTTGAGTCACAAAGAAACGGACCAGATATTGGGAGCTCATATTATTGGAACCGGAGCCGGAGAAATGATAAACGAAGCGGTCCTGGCAATGGAATACGGAGCCTCCGCCGAGGATGTGGCCCGAGTGTGCCACGCCCATCCGGTCAGTTCTTTTTCAAATAAACTTTCAAATAACCAAACTTTTCGTTGTACTAGCCGACTAGAGTTTTTTACGCCAAGGCGTGAGTCGAGTTGGTGATGCCCGTCTTCGCGCTTCAACAGGTTGAGGGTCGAACTGAGCGCTGGAGACTAATGTGATGACCACTACACCAGGGCTGCCCAACCGCGGGCCCCATGCGAAATAGAATTATTTTGTCCGAGCAGAGGTTTTTCGCTTTTAGGAAAAAACACGGGGCTTAAAGTAAAAACTTTTTTTGATTAAATTTGTGATTCCGATTCCAGTGACTGAAGATCGAGAAAAAAAGATACGTTGGAAACGAATAAAAAGACATTTTTAATTTTATGTTTTAATCTAACCCTGCAGTAAACTTGGTAACAAAATGTGACCCGCAATGAGTAAAAGATTGGGCAAGCCTGCTCTACACTAACCAGTTGATTGGAAAGTCACATTAATTTTAAGTCTAATTGCGATAACATTTTTAAATCAAAAAGTACTTTAAAGATTTTTTTTGACACGGTGAACGGTGATGTTATATAAGTATATTGTTTTTAATTTCTAGTTTTTTAATAACGTTGCATTTATTTGCA
Organism: Diplosoma virens; assembly: GCA_963680785.1. NCBI lineage: Eukaryota > Metazoa > Chordata > Ascidiacea > Aplousobranchia > Didemnidae > Diplosoma > Diplosoma virens. The sequence continues at coordinate 50,306,267 of OY796882.1, read as the reverse complement.
GACATTATCGGAGGCATTTAGAGAAGCAAACCTAATGGCGTATTGCGGCAAACCAATCAATAATGTTTAAACTGTAGGAAAGTACTTTCCAATCTTTACCTGCCAGTTGGGTTCTGTGTTTCTAGCGCTTATTAAATTATTGTTTTCTTTTATGAGTAATCGTTATAAAAATTTACGCTTCAATACACATTTAAAAATTTTTTGTTGTTCAGTATGCCTCAAAGATTTGTGATTGTTCAAAACTTGTCATATTGTCTGTTCTAATGGATTGGTAATTGTAGGTTGTCTGTTGATCTTTTGACTTTTTATGCTTTACATGCCTTTACGCCAAACTTTATGCTAAAGTTGGTGTAGAAATTACCGCCAATAATCCTCTCGCTACTTTTTAACATGGATCAAACACAGAAAAGTACGAGAAGCTCTTTAGCTAGATTACATTCGTTAAAGTATGCTTACTAGGTTGGTTTGCAAGATGAAATCGTGCCATTTGAAGTTTACAGAGAAGTCGTTCAGTTAACTAAAAATTACCCCCAAACCGGTCTGTTCAAATATTTTGAGACTCTACTACGCGGCCGTAATAAAATTGACTTTCGGTATGACTTTAAAACACGTTTAAAATCAACTTGAACAAGTTGACAATTGGGCACATGAAGAGTAAGCTATTAAGTAAAGACAAAACAAGGTATCTGAATTCTTAACAAATTTAAGCAAAAAGTGGAACCGGGCATTTGTAGCCGAATGGATAGGAGCGCTGTATACAGTGGTGGGATTCAAAAAAGTTAAACAAGCTTCGTCCAGGGCCGGATTAATAATTTCTTGTTTAAGATATTTCATATCTAATAACTTCGATTTGAGCTATCGTTTAATACAACGAGCGTTGGCGAGAATATTTTTGTTTATATTAAATTTTTTACTTCTCTCAACGCTTAAGCCTAAAAAATCAATCAACAAGCAAAAAATCCTGTTAACGCTCAATAGTGGAAACGGGCCTTAAGTTTACCAGCTCGGTGAAATGGCGATGCATCAAGAATCGTTTCGTTCAAACTGCTGCGAACCGGCTAAATTCCACCACTAACTGTATTTAGCAAAAGCAATCAACAAGGTCTCGATTGAACTGAGTCCTTTGGAAAGCACATACGAACCTTTTCTGCTACGAAATCTTAGCAAAAAGAATACATTATTAAATCAATCGAGCCAGCAACATCTTGGTATCTCCGAAAGCAGGTCGGGGTAATCGCGACCTTATCCTGCGAGTTAGGAGAATGGAGATCATGATGGCGATTTAGATAAAAAAACAGCATGTTTTTGTATCATCTTACAGTTTGTTCAACTTTGAAACCGCTTTTTTTTATCAGATTTAAGCATCTGTAAATATGATACTGAGGTTTAGCTAGCGAATTGATGCAAGATTCTGACAACTGATCCAAAACTTCCCGAGCTTCTAAAAAAGGGCATTCAAATATTCAATTATAGTTATTGGAGCCGCTTGTCGATAGCATGGTCGAGTTGTTGGAGCGCCGTGATTGTAAACGACATGGTCTTGGTTTAAAACCACTTCGGGCCATTCTGCTGTGTCCTTGGAAAAGACACCACGGCATTTTCTCCCGCTTGTTGGTCTGAGCAAGCACTTAATTTTCAATTCACTCAAATTTCAGTCATATCTCTCTTATAAAATTAAAAAAAACAAAATAAGAAATTTTATTGGACATCAATATCTTGTTATCTCCGGAAGCAGGTCGTGGTAATTGCTTGCCCCATATATTAGCGCCTCCGTCGCTTTCCTGCGAATCAGGAGAATAATCATAAAGATAAAATGAAAAAATGATCAGAAAAGTCGTAAACGCGCTTTCTCCCTACAATCACTAAAAGGAAGCAAGATAGTTTTTAACCTTTCATAGTGGATATTTGGTGGTCAAACCGACCCAATTTCTAGGATTCGGCAAGAACATCCGCTCGCTCGAAGAACGCTAAAAATCAGCAATAACTCGCAACACGTTATTGCAAACGCTCACTACGATTTGAGTGCGTGTGTAATATCATTATTCTTGCGGAACCAAATACATTAGCCTTCCGTTTTTGTACCAACAAACTCGAGCAATAGTCTATTTCTAGCCCAGAGCTCGGCAAGCTTTTTCACTCGCGGCACATTTAAAAACTTCCAAAATTTTGCGGCACACCTCGATAAAAATATAAAAAATTCGTTGCGCTGGTTTCGAGTAGGATTGCTGTACGTTAGGCTTAATGTTGGAAAGAACAAAGCGTTCGATTTGTTGGTAACATTATATTCTTTTTTTTCCCCTTCTATTAATTATTCTCTTGATTTGCATTAAAACTTACTCTATACTAAGCCAACCGTCAAGCGATTACCTCGACATGTTTCCGAATATTCCAAGATATTGCTGTCCGATTGAAATTTTTTATTCGATTTTTAATCTTTTTAATTAGTGATATGACTGAAGTTTAGAGTTACGTGCTATGACCGCTAAGCGGAGGTAAGTGCAAGTATGCAAGGACACAACAAAATAACGCGAGTGGATTTTGAACCGAAACCTTTTCGATTGCGTGAGCAAGAACCTCTCATCTACTTGGCCATGCTGCCGACAAATTGATGCATAAAACAATAATTCATGCACATCGAGAGTCTAGTTAGAGTGACTCAACGAATTGTATTACAGTTGTAAAGCTTAAATTTCAAAAAAAAATAAAGATTTATTTTTTCTTTAAAAAAGTATGTTCAGATTACAGTTATCTTGCGGCACACCTTGCATCGTTTTGCGGCACATGGGTTCGGGAGCATTGTTCTAGTTGATAAACAGAGGTGGGCACTCGCGCAATTGTGAAAGTTGCGACAACACAACAACATGCAAGTGATGTTTTTGTTTCTGGGGGCACACGGCAAAATGGGCAACGCTGACAAAAAATAAATGAAAGCACAACTTGTGGAAGTTGTGCGTGTTCATCTCTGCTGATAAAACGTAATAGTTTCAGAACAGAACCATGAGATTAAAATCGTTTTTCTAAAACAGGCTTGCTCAAAACCGTCGCAAGTCAGCAATCCATCAAACTCTTATCGGATTTAGTATTGTTTGGTGCAAAGAAAAAAATATGCATTTTCGACAAAGTCAAATAAAAGAGCGAGTACACATTACACAAATGAGACATGATTTTTACACAAGAATTGATTAAACACTGGGGCTTACTTTGCGGAGAGGCAACTAAAGGAAATATTATTTACAAGGATAGGCAGGAACGTAATACAAATAGCAATAAAACAAGAAAAAAAAAACCAAAGTCGGGACTTAGTGCAATGGCACAAAAACAAAGCATAAAAAGACAAACTGCAATCGTAGAGCGAGCAAAATTTTCAACCAGCCAATATATCAGTCTCAAAATGTTTCAGAAATTAAACAACTTTTCAAAATATAAAAAGCGTCACAATGTAAAAAGAACAACTTAAAAGCAACATAAAAAAAACTTTTCAATTTTAATTCCAAGGAGATTACATACTGCTACATATCACTACAAATGAAGCAATTGGAATGTAGGGGTACTGGTGTTATTCATTTATACAAAGATTTACTGCGGTGTGTTTTTCTTTAGAAAAGTGACTCACTAAAATAGATTCTTTGTTTTTCAAATAGAACAAACTTTAAATCCGCTTACATGGATACCTACTGTCTGATTCCGGCGTTCTAGCAATGTAATTATTCATTAAATCTCTTAAATTTAGCACCTGTAAGCACTATGCCGTGCCCATCCAAGTCAAAAGTGCTCGTGTAAACGGCTTTCAGTGACTCGCGCTCTGACGACCACAAAAAATCGAGTGATTTAAAGGCAGCACCAACAAAATAGCAAAACATTTACAATGATTGCTGCAACAGTTGCAGTTGTTGCAAACGGCTAAATCCGCTTTGACGAACTTATATCTCTGTAAAGATCCCCGAAGTGAACTTGCGTTTGAATTTTATACATTTAACTACAACTTGTAAGCGATTCTGGAACTAAACGTCAATCAAATAGCTCTATAAAAGGAATAGTAAAAATCGTCGCTAAAGGCAAGGCGAGAGATAAATGCATATTAAAGTTTTGAAACACGTTACAATTGCACTACTTGCCCGATATTTTCCTTACTGCTGAAGCAAAATACAACTATTTAAATCCTACTCACGCATAATTTCAATCTATACATAAAAATCAAATAGTTAAATATAAAACATACTTAGCACGTTCATCTAACTTTTACCTTACCAAAAATTAGTAAACCGAGCAAAGATTATTTCCCCCGACTTTTCTATAAACTTACGCCTTTGATGTACGACGTGCCCTTGAGTGCACCGAGTTAGCGAGATTTATGGGTCTTCTTCAGAGGTTCCCTCGGTGGGTAATCTCTTCACATCGGGAAATATTTGAGTGTAGCTCTGCCCGTCTTTGAGCTTGTCGAGAAGCGATTCCTTCACCGGATTCATGCTCAGAGCCGGGGCCGAAAGTAAAATGTCGTCGCTGTCGTCACCGTCGTAGCCGGACTGACGATGGAAGCAAAATGAGTTCGCTTGCGACGGTTGCACGCTGGAGCTGAAGCTGTCGAACGTCGTCTCGCGGAAGTTCATGCTCGGACCGGGTCGACTCGATAAGGGGCCATTTGGCGAAATGTCGCCGTTGGAAGAGATTTTGGAGGGAAAATAACTGTTGTAACGTGGATAAGATGATGGGCCCTTGTAGTCAAAGCTTGTAAAAGTCTCGGGAGAGCAATCGATTTGACCCGGCCACTGTACCTGGGATTGCAAAGGGGAAATGTTTTGAGGTTGCACTTGACTGCACGAGGGACAATACCAGGGGTTCCTGGGCACCTTGCTAAGGTCGAGTTTGTACGGGTTTTCGACAGTACCCCTGTTCGCTTGGCAATAATGGCCGGAAGGATACAACATTTCCCCCACTTGACTCGAGCCCATTCGGACCTGGCTCATTCCGGCAACGTTGTAACCATGTTGGAGATACTGGGGCGAGTGAATAGGGGGAACCGAACTTGAGTAACCGCTTGCGATTGACGAATGATAACTGGGGTAAGGCTGATTGCTCATTTGACCATGAGAAAAAAGATGGGGGTGGTATTCCGCTCGTTGTACGTAATAACGCCCGCTGTTGGTAGTCTCGGTCGACGATCGGCCCTGGCTGTCGGAGTCGTCGCTCGACGAGATGTCGCGGATGTGGGCTTGTTCCAGTCTTTTGCCAAGGGCCGCTGTAATTTGCTTTGCGGAGGGGGCTGGTTTTTGACCCTCCAACTTGCTAGCAAGCTGCTGTAAAAAATGATGATGAAATACACGCGAATTTGCCCGAGAAATCCGAAACTAAAAACAAAACAATCAAAATCCTCTTATAACCTCTGTTAAACGTAATCTGCTTTTATCTCAAACCTTTTGTTAATTTGCTTGAAAAGTCATAGCATTCTTGTATTATCGGGTTGCCCTTTCGAAAACAGAACCTTCGGACAAGAAATAATCGAAAGGTCTCAGAAAATGCCGAAGTCAATTATTACCATTCAGATAATATTTAGAAAGCATTACTTTGATATTTCGAAAAGTTTATCGTTAGTCTGCAGAGCAGCGTGAAAGCAGAGTGAAACCCGACAAACACACCTGTGGATTCCACGTTGCCACATGGATCACACGTGGATTCCACGTTGCCACATGGATCACACGTGGATTCCACGTGGTGTGTTTGTAGGCCAGAGGCCGTATTTAACAAGCAAGCGCAATAGAAAACGACAGTTCTGCCAGAGCAATGCAACATTAAGCTTTCGTTTACACTTTTCAAGGGCAAGCGAACGTTTCAGCAAACCTTTTCTCCCATGATCAGAGAATGATCGACGGACTCGACAGGATTTCGACTCGGATTTGAAATATCCTCACCGTCCGATGATTTTCCGTTACGCTCCAATAACCACCTTCGTCGCTGGTGCGTGTTCCTTCCGGAATCGTCGCTGCCGTCAGCTGCTAAAAACGATAATTGCTGACGAAAAACTGTTGATGGACTAAGTTCGTCTCGAGCAACCATAGATTAAAAAATTGGTAAAAGGCCGCCAATTTAGAATATCTTAAATCTTAATTCTCATCCCGAAATCGAAATGTTTTCAAAAAAATCTTTTGACGATGCATTAAAAATACATTTCTCTGGGATCATAAAGTTAGATTTAATCAAATTATTTTTAACTTAAAAACTGCAAAAATATCTTACTTGCAAAAAACATTAGTAAAAGCCGAATAAAATTTTGTTTATGTATGTAATCAAATATAAAAGTTTAAGGTCAAGGTTAAGTTGGCCTCTCTGATACAAACTCTTACAACGGTGTAAAAGTATCAACATTATCGGTAAATGAGGTCCTTGTGTATACAAACCACAATACCATCAATGGAATCAGCCTAAATCCAAATAATTTCACCAAATTATTATGCAACTTTATATCTTTGGTATTTACCTTATAAATCTACTCATGCTTTCTAGCTGTACTAACTAAAAAAAGGTCGTCACTCTTAAATAAATATCATGATTTATCGTATGGAAACCTCCACCTTAATCAGATTATTTAAATCCATTATGTAATTATTAATTACAGTTCTCTTTGGAGATGTACAAATTGAACGTCCCCAAATGGTAAATGTAGCAGCACCTTGTGGGTATTGAGGCAAACCTAGCAACTACTTCTGAGATGGAGTTTGCGGATCAGCGAGACCACAAAGCAGTAATTAGTTAGATGAATAAATTTAATTATAGAATGAACTTTTGTAAAGCAGAAGCGAAAGTAAAACGCGTTTAACTAAAGTACAGTACTTGTAAAATGACTTGTAAAATGATTTTCTCTGCTTAGTTGAAGTGGCACGTAATATAAGAAAAACAACATACCCAATATAACAAAATAAAACAAACAGTTTAATTGAAACCTTCACATTAACAGAAATTTTTGTGTTTTTAATTCTTTTTTTTTAATTCTGTTTAAATATTTATCCATTTGATTACTGTAAAAAAAGACAAAAATTTATTTGTATACTAAAAATATCATAAAATGAGGTTAGAATTCGATCCAAGACATTTTCAATACTGAAAATAAAAGATTTTAAGTACGTTATTGCTTTCAAAGAGGCTGTTTAAGTATCTGCATTGGAAGAGTTTCGCAAGATTAAATTTAATGTGGTCAGACCTAGATTTACGCGAAGTGTCACTGAAGAAGCGTGACGTTCGATTTACGTCAATCAGAAACAAACAAGCTTCGACGCAGAAAATGCTCAAGATGTTAAAGCATTTCGTTTTTGGTGCCGCGTTCACACGGACTGCAGCGGTCGCGGAGCCGAAAGTGTTTAAAATATGACGTCATTTAGCGTAATATCTTTTTCGCGTGACATCATGACAAATTTGAAAAATTTCCGTCTGTTGCGCTGTTGCGTCTGCAGTCTGTGTATATACGCATTTGTTTGCGGCTTGCTGCAAATAAAAGATGAAAATAATTTAAAAAACATTATCACTGGAACGGTTTTAATCACATCATCCCAAGATTGAAAAAGGCAGATCAGCTCAATAATAATTTAGTGGTTGCCTCGGCCAAGAAAAACAATCACTCCAAACGTGTGCTTTACTCAATCAAGCAACATCTCGAACGCAATTAATCGCCGAGAAATGACTCAGCACTTTTTAAAATCAGTCAAGTAGCCTTTTACTACAGACGGTCGAAAACAAGCTGTTGAAGTCTGGTTCGAAACTCTAAACAGCACGAAATTGAACGTTGCTGTATATGGTCTCATTAACTTTATGAATTTCGCTTTATTTGTACTGTAGTTAAAACAAACTTAGTCACATCCAACATTCAAGCAATTCATACAAGTATTCTTTATGACGTCATACCGACAGGAGGCGGTAGACTCTCTTCGGGCTCCCGTCCGTTCGCGACCGCCACCATGCGTTCGATTTCGTTCAATTGGGCGAGAGTGTCCGACATCTTGGGACGCTCTCTTCTCTTTTCGTGACAGCAAGCGAGAGCCAAGCGCACGAACTTGAGAGCGGCCTCCTCGAACAAACCGGCTATCTGCATCGAAGAAAGCATGAGGTTAGGGGCGATTATGATGCAATTGCGAGCCTTTCGGGTGTTACCGAAGCACGGTATCAATTCGCAAGCCTCAGCGCTTTCACATCGGTCAAATATCCTCTTTTCTGAGAAATTAATATATCAGACTAACTCCGAAAAGCAGTTTTAGCTTTATGGATGTTAGAAACTTAATAAATCGTCGGCTTGCACAATTGACCCCGCGAAACAACCCAATTTATTTAAAAATTAGAAGTTCTTATTTCTCAAGACATTTTTGCCACATCAGTATTAAACCAAACCGCACTAAATTGTAAAAAAATCTATAAATTCATCAATTGCAGAGAAATAAGCACGCTTAATAGAAGCAAAAAAGTAAGTTTCCGCAAAATATCACCGAAAAAGAATTATGCCGTTCCAAAGCTTTAAGATTAAGTTTAAAAAGAGTGATTGTGAATGTTCGAGAAGTTTTGTACAATACATAAAAATCTACTGTATTTCATAAAAATTTCCATGAAATTAATTTAAAGTCTAATTTATTAGCTACTTACTTAGTCATTAAAGTCTAGATAGTTTCTTCGATTTAAAAAAGCGAGTGTTATTTAACAATTATCATGGTTTTGTTAACAAAATCTAAAAATTAACAAACTTTAAAACCAAAAAGAGCCTGCTAATTTCGATCTGGTTACTTTTTGTTTTACTTTTTTAAAGATACTTGCAAAAATTACAAACCCACATTCAGCGATGTGTAAGCTCTCTATACACAAATTTTTTTGCTAACACACGAGTCACATTTAAATGAGATGCAAAATCGCGTACAGAAGTAAGATAAATAATTTTTGTCAAAACTCGAAAGTGCAACAGCACATTGCAAAAAAAAAAGAAATTTACTAACGAATTTCGAAATACTAGCTAAATTTATATCTGGCGTGTACTTTCCGCGTTCTTTTGTTTGTTGATTGAAGTTCGGTGAGTACGCTCCGCCTAGATGCTCGCTGAACTTCAATAAACAAAAAAACGCCAAGCGTACATTTCACATGTACAGCTTAAAAACTGAATCGAATTTTTCCTTCACCTAAAATTATACCACGAACCAAGTTGTCGACGACTTGGTCACAAAAATTTTTAAACAATTTTTCAAAACAGAAAATCCGACCAAATTCCCTAAAACAAAACCCGAAGGACCAGGGTTAACAGCTCGGTCCGAGAGCGACGGGGCAACTTAAAAAAAACAAGACGATGATGACAACGCTCAATCGATTCTGTCGAAAACCAAATTGAAACGCAACCAAGAAAATTGCTTAAACAGTGACGATGGATCGGGAGAGCGAAAAATCATTTTGCTGATGTATGCTGATGTATAGGGCGTAGCTCTTGCTCCAACGATTAAGCTACAGCTTCGTAACTGTTCTGAACACAAATGATGGGCAATGAGACGACGGTGCTTGTCTAAGCGAGACAAATATCATCATCAATCAATATGATTGGTTTAAATACTGCCATTGAATGCCAACGCACTGTGCGGTCGCAGAAGTCCCGCTTCATAAAGACAATGAATGATTGATACAGACAGCAGATATGCAAAGATCACTGTAAAGACGATCTCAATATTTACAAAAACCTGTAACTTTAAAGAATTTATTAGATTTTGCGTAGTTTTGTAAGTTATCTTGGGCTTCTTCGTCAATTTTTTAAAGTTTGTTTTTATATTTTTAAAAGCGTGAAAACTATCATCGTGCGACTGAAACTACAACAACACAAAGGTTCCCGGATGTATATTCACGTTAACACAAGCAAAAATCACAAGATAAATCGATCAACTATGAAAAGAACCAAACAAAATTTTCAGCTAACTACTACTTACTCGAGGGTCCTGCAAACGCAGAAGCCTTTCATTTGCTTTAGCTTGACCCAGCTTGGCAGCACTGTTCGCAACTTCATCCATGTAATCTCTCTGCCAAACACGACGCCCATGTTAATTTTCGATCAACTTAAGGTAGACATTAAAAATGAATTCCAAATGTTTTAAAGGTTACATTGGGCTTGCTAATCTCTTGTTTCTATGACGTATTAGTAAAGTTGGCGGTCTGCATGTTCGACAAAGCACAAAAGACACGTCACCATGTCACAGCATTCAACAAGGCCAAGAGCAACTCTTATAATTTGCAGCAAAATGCCAGCACGTTTTTGGGTCTTTCTATGCCCTAGACAATAATCCTGTTCAGAAAAAGCGAAAAACAACCCCGCCTACATCTGATGCCTACGCTTATCGTAGATGCTCATCGAAATTCAAGCCACGCGTTCACACTGCAACATTGTTTTTGGTATTTACGTTTACATCGATATAAATTAATTTAAATAGACGCAGATAATGCAGAAGTCGGAAAACTATGATAATTTGTTTAGAAATGATATAGAATAGGAAAAGTGACGGTAAAATATTGTCATAAGGTTTCCGAAAGTTTAAATAGGTTTACTAGGCTATTTATAGTCGGTGTAAGTGTTTTATTTCTCGAATACTTTGAAGTAATTGCATTCTTCTTGTAATAACTTTGGGAAACATTTAAAAACGTTCCCAAACCCGAAGCTAAAGCAATCGAAACGCAGTGACAGGTCACTAAGGAAAGTTACAAGAAGATACTAATAACAGTAACTTTGCACTGAGCTCGCATCAAATCCAATCATAAACGAAACGATGCTTGAGAACAAAGAGGCGGATTGCGGATGAAACAGGTCGACGAAACACATAACCGCAAGTTTTTACAACGTTAAAAAACGCTTAAAAAAAAGTTAACTTAAATTAGTTAACTAAAAGTTCTTCACATAAGTTCTTCAAAATAATAAATAAAAAAAAATAACTAAAAGTTCTTCACATAATTCTAAGTTAAAAAAGTTAACTAAAGGTTCTTCACATATCATTGACCACAAACTACATCAAAACTTTCAACTTTTGTCGGAAAATGTTGAGCGCCGGTAGAGCCGAGCGCCGGCCACTCAGTAATAAAAAGTTTATGCAAACTAATTACTAGTTAATTTGAATCAGTCGCAATGGTTCAAATAAGAGTAAAATTTGTGCAGATCAGAGTAGGTGAAAAAGTGTTAAACCAAAGAAAACCACGTCAAATCTATGATTAAATGCGCTGTACTACACAGAGAAAGTGAAAGCCTTTATTCGCCCCATTCTTACCTACGCTTTCCCAAGCTGGTTTCCTTTCTCACCCCCACCCATATTACCTCCATGGAGAGAATGCACAGATTCTCCCGTAGAATTATCACAGGCTGTCTGTCATCAACTCTTATTCCTCTGCTACACCTAGAAGCACTTCTTCCCCACTGCGTGTCGCCCCCATTATCAATCCTTTTCTCTTACTTCAAAAGTGCTCTAAGACTACCTTCATCTTTTTCTTTTGCCTTTCTTGCACATCATAATCCTCGTACACATCTCAAGAAAGGATTATGGAGATCCTTCTCTATTTCCCATAATCTTACCCCTAACCTACAAGTACCTTGCGAACCTCTAATCCTATGTCCTCCTAAATCTCCCTAGACCATGCCTTCTTCTTACTCTATCTCATAGCATCTTTCTTCCCATGTTCTCGTAACGACCTTCCTTCTCTCCACAATGCCGCCCCTGTTTCCCATTTATCCAGCCTTCCTCACAGCGACATCACTGCCTGGACTAATGGCTCGGTTCTTGGTGGGCTGGAAGAGCAGGGATTCATATTAAATGAACTTGGTGTCTCACTGCTGCCTCTCTCTCCTTCTCGGCTGAACGCTGGCCCACCAGCTATAGCGTCAAAACTTATGCCATTATTCACGCTTATGAGTGGTGTATTTCTCACTCATCGCTATGTGCCTTTGAACTCGTCATCTTATTCTCTAACTCTCAATCTATCCTGACAACTCTCTCTGCTCCTTGCCATACTGGGTCGACGTCACTTGACCGACAAAATTTGTGGAATTCCCTGAAACCGGCAGTTGACCGACAACAGCTGTCAGCTTTCCTAACCCTAACCCTAACCTCGTAGACAAGAGGCAGAAAGCAATGGGAGAAATATGTGACAGCTGCAACTGTTGTGTCGGTCAAGTGGCGTTTTTGAATAATTGACTTTTGTCGGTCAAGTGACGCTCCTTTGCCATATCTAACACCCAAGTCCTTCACTAACATTCAATCTCTTCTTAACTCTTTATCTGACTCTAAGGTAGTCCATCTTCAATGGATATTCTTTCTTCTTCTTTTTCTGGTCATTCTTCTTTTCCAGGAAACGACTTAGCTGATTTTCTCTCTAAAGTTGGTGCCACTCATGATCCCTCCACCATACCACTCTATCTCACCTCTTATTTTCTCCCAACGCCTATCCCTCTACACCAGTTGGAGACGCGGTATCTAATCTAGTTTCTTCCAACACCAAATCTCTTCAATATCTTCTGCAGAGCTTACCCTCCCTCGCTCCGCTGGCTGTGCTCTCTCTCGTTTACGCTGCAACGGGCACAGCACTTTTCTTGCTTCATATCTCCACAGGATTGGTCGAGCCGAGACTTCTTTGTGCAGCAACTGTGGTTCTGAATCACAGGACATCTTTTATCTTATGCTAGACTTCCCTGTACTTGACTCTCTATGTCCGGCCATTTTCGGCCACTCCCTGACAATTCTGGGCCTCTGGTCCCGTCCTTGGGGGTTTGCTTGATTATTGGGACCCCGCAGAGTTGATCCACGCCCTCCATCCCTAGGAACGGGTAAAGTAAGCCCACCACCACCAACACAGTGTAAGTTCTCGATCTACGTACCAACAGCGGTGTTTCCTTCGTTCGATCAAAGGCTCTTCGACCAGTGTATAGTTCAAGCAGCACAACTCCGAACGCGTAGGTGTCGACCTAAAATGGATTGTCACGTGCTAGTCTAACTCTTACCGGCTTAAAATCAAGCTTGGAAAAAAAAACAGCAAAGATAACTGAAAAGAAAAAAAGCAGCACAAGAGTAACCTGCACTGAGAGCTTCTTGGTGATGATGTATTCGTTCGCCAGATATCCAAGCGTTCCTGGCGTGTGCTCATTGCCGAGCCTGATGTAGCTGCCGGTGGCGGCGTTGTGCGGCATTTCTCTTGCCAGGCCGAAATCGCCGAGCTTGGCAGTGAAACTATTGTCGAGCAAAATGTTGGCGCTGAAAGAAACGACAAATTAAAAACCGCTTGAAACCGGTGAGTTCAGGTTAACATTTTGAAATTTTTAAGGCAAAACCAGTTATTTCAAAATCAAGTTGTCTGAAATTGCAAGTAATATGTCATGGTATTCACCGAGAATTTTAATACAGCTAAAAGCAAAACACAATGTTTAAGTAGTTTACAATTGACCAAAGTAACAAATACGTCACTTTCAATTTGATATGGAATGGCTATTAGGCAATTAATCGATCAGAAAGAAACGAGTTCACAACGCAGCTAGAACACACGAAATGGAATGTTTTCGGCAAAATCACTTAATGACGAATTTTACGAAAATAGGATCAAAAGTTTACGTGCAGCTAAGAAATTGCATTAAATCGAACAGAGGAACATGGTTTAACCAAGCATTATTAACGTTTAACAAAGGTGTAAAAGGCATTGCATATTTATAGAGCAACATCGAAACTGCAAAAAAAAAAATTCAATCGTCTCGAATAAGCTGGCACTTCTTTCAACGAACGTTTACGACGCGTTTGCGTCACTAATCTAATTATTTGCATTTTTTTGGCAGACATTCAAAAACAATGAAAAAGACCAAGCGACCTTTTTGGGCGTTGCAATTGCAAACGTTTCCAATAACGCAACACCAAAACAAACGCACAGAAAAAAAACGGTTTATCACCTACAATAGGCTTTAGCATAAATTGAGCAAGTTAAAGTTCATCCCAAAGCACCAAGGCAATCAAGAAGCAAATGTCGCTTTCATTGCACGAATAATGCAACAAAGTTATCACTATTGATCATATGGCTTATAAAACGCGAAATAAAGTACAGAGCACATGACCATAATAGATGGGCGAATTTTAGAAAACTTACGTTTTAATATCGCCATGAATGAGAGGTTTCGAATTTTTCGTGTGGAGGAACTGAAGGCCGCGGGCAGCCCCACAGGAAACCTTGATTCGAATGTCCCAGCTCATGGGCTGAGATCCGTTCTGTGGAGCAAGACAATCCAGAATGATGCAAAGGCAAGGTTGTTTACGAGAGAAAATTAATGCCGCAATAGAATGTTTCGGAGCTTTAATAGATTTTTAGAATTCAGACTTGAAACAATTTATAAACTGTGAAAGCAAACGAACGACCCACAACAAGTTCAAAAGCAAAACGTACCGAGCATTGAAGGCGATCTTGCAAGGAACCGTTTTTCATGTAGTCGTATATCAAGCAGGGGTCGGGCCCGTCCAGGGACCAACCGTACAACGCGATGACGTTCGGATGACGATACTCGGCAAGGTAATTCAACTCGTTTCGCAAATCGTCATGCTGCCGATGCGTCTCAAGAAGCGATGTGGTCAGCTGGTTTTCTTTGTCCTTGTTTTTGTTGTATCGGAAACACGAATGAGCGAGCAAAAAGCTTTTATTCGTCGAGTTACTTACGATTTTCAAGACTTTACAGGCGAACAAGGTTTTGTTGAGAAAGACTTTGTAAACTTTTCCGAAAGCGCCGGCACCAAGCTCCATTTTAGGACTAAAATTATGAGTTCCTTCTTTTATTTCTTCAAAGGAAAAATGAAGAGTGTCTATGCCAGGCCAACGGGCTCCTAATAAATTGAACAAACTTTACTCACAACAATTATCTCAATAACTGATTGTCAAGCTTAGGCCAAGCGTAAGGCCTTTAACGTTACATTATTTCAAAACTTTCTTAGCGTGCATCAAACGTTCGTTGAACAAACAAAATATAGGTTGCAATATCCGGTCACAACTCCAGATAAAGATATATTTAGCATGTGTTCATTTTCATGATAAAATGACATGAACTTTAATTTATACATAGGCCTGATCAACCTATCCACAACAAAAGCCATTAAGAAACGGCTTTTAATCTAAGTGACTTGTCGAAAAAAAACAGTTATTTAAGAAAATCTTCACTGAATCACTCATATAATGTTTGCCAAGATATTGTGATAATAAAAACAAAAGTTACTAACTATAGATAAAATTTTGTGATAAAATGAAAAAAAACTAAATAAATTGTACTGATCAACCTGCTAAAAAATAGATATATAATGCAAGCAAACAAATAACAGCATCTGTTGAAAGACTTCCTATAGAACCTTCAACACTAAACTTTTACGTATTTTATTAAAATTTACATAATGACCAAATACAGAACTACACGAATATTAGCGAATAACTACGAGTTTTGGTGAAATATATTTAACTTAAAGAGTGCAACTTCATTGACATTTGGATATATTTGTTTTCATCAAATTGTTAAATAATTAAAAATGATTTAAAAGTAAAATCTTTACAACCAAGCAGAGCTTTAAAATGCCACATCGATTTTAAGCAAATTATAAAGAATTTATACCTTTATTATTCTATGAAAGATAGAAAACATATCTTATTGTTGAAAGATTACTAAGATTTGACCCTAAAAATGTTTAAATGAATCGCATAAATTATATAACGTACATACACAACTAAACAGTCATTTACAAGTAAAATAATTGCATATCATATTACAAGCAAGGGAAACTGATTTGATAATTTTGGTGTCATATAACTTGTTCAGTTGAATAACCCCTGAAATTTTTGCCAAAAAATGTTAAAATTAATTGTTCTGCTACTTTTAGGTTAACACTATCCTTCAATAAAACAATTACTAATTCTAAAAATTTTGTGCAAGGTCCTATTATATGCTAAACTCAAAATTAATTGTACATTAAAACTAACTATCAAACAAAGAAGACAATAAAAGATTTAAATAACTAACTTTAACAAATTAGCAACCAATAAAATTTAGAGATTTTTTTAAATTTAAAAATACGATGAAAGAAATGATAATCTTAATTG
The DNA here is from genome assembly GCA_963680785.1 of Diplosoma virens. Classification (NCBI taxonomy): domain Eukaryota; kingdom Metazoa; phylum Chordata; class Ascidiacea; order Aplousobranchia; family Didemnidae; genus Diplosoma; species Diplosoma virens. Next base: position 50,290,178 of record OY796882.1, on the reverse strand, counting down.
TTGTTTTAAAAAATAGAACTATATTGAATAAAATATTATCACTTATTAGATATACTAACCTTTTGAATTTTTAAATAGATCGCTATTAAAAGGATCAAATGGAATGGTACTTCTATAAAATAATAAGTTATGCACGTTTAAAAATTATATTTTTATTAGTGTCATTTACCTGGTTAAATTTAGGGATGGATTAGGCAATGGAGGCAATGGTTCTTCAGTGTCTATAGTATATTTAAAAATAGTAAATAATAATCTCAATGACAAAAATTCTTCAAACAACAGTCTCATTCAAGAATAAAAAGCTCATACATTAATATGGTATATACTAAACTTAAAAATATTTTAAATATCATACAGTTTTTTTTTGATACTAAAGAAAATTTTAAGTTTAAATAAAAAAAATTTTTTTTACTATTAGCAAAAAAACTACTAACAGATTAAATTAATTAAAATAAACAATGTAAATATCTTACCATAGTCTTTTAAATAGTCTTCTGCAAGATTATTCAATCCAATTTCAATTAAAACATTATACAAATGTCGAATTCTTAACATCCTGTATGAACAGTCTCGCAGCAGATTGTCAGTTGGACTGCCGTGCATTTCAAAAGACAATCGAAATTTTTTGCTGTGGGTTTCATCAAAGCCAAGACGACTCACTAAATATATCAAAGAACAATCTTATCTTAAAAATGGCAATATTTCAAGAAGATGCAATATAATGCAATATTTTCAAATAGAATAGTAATAGAATAATAATAGAATTTAGAATAGAATAATAAGCAATATAATAGAATAAAATGCAATATTTCAAGAAGTGTACAGAAAAATTTACAAAATATTCAACATAAACAAAATTTAATTTAAGAAAATTTTCCTCACAAAAAAGTTTTGACTTCAAAAACTAAATTACATTAAAAAGAAAACAATTACAAGACTAGAGAAAGCTTTTAGAGTTCCAGTAAACATCTTACTTTAGAATTAGCTATTTTAATGTATTTATATAATGAAATATCTTTTAATTGTTGATCAAATAAGCAGTCAAGATCTAAAAACAAGCAAGCACAGAAAACCTGTATTATCCTTGCTTTAAACTTATCACAATGCCTAACATGATGTTGATGTTTAAGCTTGTCAAGTTAAATACTTAAACATCTTACAAAACTTAAACTTTGGGATTTTCAAAAGTAAAAAAAGCTAAAATTACATACTAACAGTTGTATTGTTTCTTTAGTAATGCAACTAGCTTCACAAAAGGGAACACACAAGAATTGAGCATACACAGAATTCAAATCTTTTGATTTTCTTAGGAAACAAGAGGATTTAAAAGTTTTGAACTTTTAAACAAAAACAATATATCATTGATCCTCCCATACTTTGTGTTAAATACCAAGCAAATGTTGACTATAAATTCGTTTGCAGGGCAAATTCATAACCATAGCTATGCTAAAATAATCACCACACCTTCAGTTATTTTCAGAAATTCTTTGGTCATAAAAAAAATAATTAGGTCTTCTTAGAAAATGCTTTAACTATTTTCAATTGCAGACGTTTTAGTATAGTAAAAGAGCTTAAGAGTTGAGATAAGAAAAGCAAGCAAGCTGACCAATTGTATTTTCACTAGTACAAAAGCTAAAGGACAAGTTTAATTGCTCCTCTTTGAAATTATATTAATGATTTGAGTAAACAAAGAAAAGGCATCAAATTTTTGTGGACTAGTATTGTAAAGATTTCAAACAAGGACAAAACTCGCCAGTTGGTGCTTGCTTCTTATTAGACTTTGAATACTTATGATACTCATTTATAACAAGAAAATGTCTTCTTTATCATGAAAGCAAGCTACATGGCTAGTAAACAATATAAATGTTAAATGTGAGTATATTATTTCAGTGGTTTAATAGTTAAAAATACATCAGAACTTTGTGCTACTTGTAATTAATTGATCAAAAATTTAATTAAAAACAACAAATAGAAAAACCATAACTAAAACAAACATAGTCATACCTAATTTTTGCCAGTAACCTTCATTGCGATGTAAAGTGTAATCAATTTCAGTACAAAGTTTTGCTCTTATATCAGGGGGAATGTCATTAATGTATTTCCTTGATGAGCTAGGCATTGAAGTCAAGCTCCTGTCTGTAGTTAACCGAAGACTTGCCATCATCTTAAATATACATTACCAAAAAAATTGTGACAACCTTTAACTATGATACAACTAATCTATTGTTATAAACGTATTTTGACAAAGTTTTTTTCTGCAACATACCAACTAAATTTAATTTACTGTATAGTCAATTGTTGCCAATTTGCTGCTTTTTGTGTAAAATATTTTTTTATTTTATTTTATCTCTACATTTATCCTCCTGACTCACAGGAAAGCAACAGAGGCACTAATGCATAGGGTAGACAATTACCCCGACCACCTTCCGAAGATGCCAAGATATTGCTGTCTGCTTGTAAATTAATAGAGATGTGACTGTAATTTAGAACTGCTTGCCAGGACCACCAAGCAGCAAGTAAAATCACTATTACTGATAAGTGACTAATTTAATGATATTCAGTTATTTGTTTTACCAAATACAAACTGTAGCTAAACAAAATGGAATAAAAATATACAAAATAATTTTTCAAGAAGCTGGAAAAAAATTTTATTTGTGGAGTTCAATACTTTCAATTACAGTAAGCAACATGATATTCAATTTCTATAGTTCATAATTTTATTTTAGAAATTATAATAAATATTACTGGTAAGCAATCAAATCTTGTACAAGAAATCAAATATCATAAAAGAAATTTATATTATTAAACAAATATCATTTTAAAAATCCAGTTGCTTAGCACAGTTATTATTTTTAAAATCTAGTTGCATATCATTCTCTTAATCTAGTTACTCAGTATAGTTAAATTAAGATAAAAAGATGCTCATTTTCTTTTTTGAGTCTCAAAATTTTTTATATTCTGGCAGATAAAAACTTGACAAAATTAAACTTAAAAATTTTGAATAATTTTGTGGTTTAAATAAATGCAGAAGATAACATAAAATTTAAAAATGTTGAATAAAACCTAGCCTTTTTAACAGTAAATACCAACCTAATATTTTTAAAAACACCTATATCATTCTCAAACAAAAAAGCGTTAAAAAGCACAAGGCAAGCAATTAAATGTATTACAAAAATTAATGGCCAATAAAACAGAAAATATTAATAAAAAGTAATAAAAATATAAAAAAACAGGTTTCTACAAATTACAATTCTTCTAGTAAGCAACTAAATTAAAAATTGTATTTTAAGTCTTACTAATGATCAGCCTTTACTGCCAACTTTAAATCTAGTTTTTGAAATGATTGTGATTGAACAAGATAATTCAAGCTTGTTTCATAAGATTGTTTTGTTAAGCACAATGCAAAAAGTATGAAAGTTAAAAATCTTGTTTTTTTTTCAAACATCTTAAATGTATAAGGTATGTAGTAAATTAATTTTTTTATTTTTTAAAATGCTGCAAGGCTATTTAAAGTTAAAAAAACAAAGACAAAAAACTTAATTAATATTTACAGAACACATAAAAGTGAATTATTGTAAATAAACTACTATAATGCAACAATGCAAACTAACAAACTATAAAAATTCATTTGGATTGATTTCAACCATTATAAACAACAACATATAATTATATTTGCTAACAAGCACATAATTAGTTTACAAAAAACAATAAAAATTTTACAATTTTATGTTTAAGTGATTTATAAATCTGTTTTTTGTTTGTTTGTTTCTTAAAAACTTAAAAAATGTCTCATCTCAGCTGAAACTATGATTTACAAATATTAAAAATCAATAAAAATTTCTGAAGCTAAATTAAACTTCCATAAAGCAAATTTAAAAAAAAATTGATTAAAAAAATGTTAGACAACTATGCCAATAATATGATTATCAAAAAAATTCAAGCATTCTTTTTTGTTACCTATGCAGTAATATATTGTTTCATATAAATAATTTTTTTATTGGTTTTGCACACTTTCTGATTTTCAAATACCAAAATATATTTCAAATTTTATGAAAAGAAATCAGTCTTGTTCACTGTTGCCATTACTAACATTGCAGACTTTATATATTCCTCAAAATTTATAAGCTTATCATGTAAGCTTGATGAATAATAAACAAAAAGCAAAGAAACAACTTGTGCAACATTTATGAACTTTTTAAAACTTATAATTTTTCATGTTGTTAAATATTGCTGTACTAACTAAAACACAAGTATAACTAAGTACTACTTATAAATGAAACAAAATTTTATCTCACTAATCATAAACAATAGATGTATTAATAATTGTATATTGGAGAAAAAGAATATTGATTTTGGTGTTCTTGGGTAAAGGTTCTAGGTCCACTGTTATTTATTGGATACATAAATGAGATATTACATTTTTCAAGGCTTGATGTTACTCTGTACTAATTGTTGAAATTTACTAATTTTAAGCAAAAAACAATAGATTTTACAAGCTAAAACTGACTTTAAACTAATTATAATTGACAATGGGTAAAGCATAAATCAACTATCACAAACTAAATAAATTTAATTTTTTTTGGAATCGTAAACACTGAAATCAATGTTAATCAAAGGGTTTGTACTTTCAAAATAAAGCAAAATGAAAACAAAGTACTAAAATTTATTTTAATGACAAACTTAGTATGAGTAAATATATTGGATATTTAAAAACTAATTAGTTTTCTGCTACAGTAATATTATATAAATTGAAAAATGTTTGTTCTTTAACTACTTTTATTACTGTTTACTAAATGATTATATATTTGAGTTGACTATATAATATTAGAGTTAAAGTAATTCTTTAAAAGTATATTTAGAACAATTGCCACTTAAACAAGTTAATATAAATTAATTTGAAAAACAAAAATCAAAGCTTGAATTTCATTTTAAAAACTAAGCCATGCTTATATTAGTAACATTTTAAATTTGAAATGATCAAGTTTACAAACAAAACAAAAAATAACAATACATTAGAAAACTTTTATTTTTCACCATGAAAGTAGACAGTTCTATAGCCAGCCTGTAAAATGTTTTGGTGCAAACAATTAGAATTTAAATAATGCTATAAAAAAATTAATAGGCCTACTAAAAAAAGCCTAGAACATTTTAAATTCTTATAAACTACCAACTAATATTTTTTTTAAATTTATTTATTTCTGACTCACGGTCCAAAACAAGTAAGAAAATCAGAAAAGTAAAATAAAAACTACACAGAATAAAGGATATACATGCAAAAAAATGGGTCTCCTCAAGAAGTCACTGTGATCTTTATCAGTGAAACTAACCCAAAATCTTCCTATAGCACTAGAATGGAATAAAAAAGAAACCAAAAGAAAACGGATCTCTTCAAAGAGCAACAGTAACCACAAAAAAAATTGTGAAAAAGAGAAAAAAAAAGTGATTTTTCTTCACAAAACTAAATTATGGTGCTTCTTAAAGAGACCCAAAAAACAACACTTCGAAAGAGTTACAAAATATCTATGACAAATAAACTAATGAAAAGTAATGTTCATAGCATGATGAATTATTAAAACATTCACAGGCTATTAAAGGCAGCGTGGTTGAGTGGTTAAAGCACCGGGATTGTGATCAACATGGTCTCGGTTTAAAACCCATTTGTGGCATTCTGTTGTGTCCTTGGAAAGACACTTTACGGCACATTCCCCTGCTTGGTGATCCTGGAAAGCAGTTTTAAATTACAGTCATATTTCTATTAAATTACAAGCAGACAGCAATATCTTGGCATGTCTGGAAGCAGGTCGGGGCAATTGCCTACCTTATGTATTAGTGCCTCCATTGCTTTCCTGTGAGTCAGGAAGATAAACAATAGAGATAAAATAAAATAAAAATAAAGAAATAAATTTATTGTTAGATTCATAACAATGATTAACAAAGGAGCAAGACATTTTCTTAGAATTGCATCAAATTTTGCTACATTATGCAACACTTGCTGTTTACAGGTGCTTACATACCTAAGCAATCTATGTAAAACATCTTTTTCACATGATTTAACTTTAATGTCTGAATAAAATGACCATTTTTAATTTGCAATTTGCATCTGCTTAAGAAGTAAACAGAGTTGTTATACATTTTATAATATTTTCTTCAGCTAAGGCATATAACTGTATAACTAACAATAAACAAAGTCATACTATCATATAAACTTAATATATAATTATACACTGCTACCCCAGTATTGTTTTTAATACAGTATATATCTTATTGCAATGATATTTATGTATAAAAATTTACTATTTCTATTATAGACATCTACCATAATCCTAAAATTCACATTTTTGCGTTTTTATTTTGCTTTTTTGGTAAGGCAATGCAGTCTTTTACTTATATTTATCAGATCTTAAGTTAAACATTTTTTTAAAACTTTGCTATAACGTTCGTATGACTTTCTTATCAGTTAAAAAACAGATTTTGTCTCTCGTGTTTTATAGTTTGAAAAGTAAACCAATTGTCCTCAGCATAAAAACTAAATTCACCTAAATTTTGTATTAAAAAACACGCCTAAATCTTTTTAAGTTTTTTAAGTTTACGAAAGTTTGTTAAAATAAACTGATAATTTTGTTAATTATTAAGCAAATATCAATTCTTTCAGACTTTCAACAAACTTAAGAGTTAATAATAAAAATATATTCAACTTGTACACAGGCTAAGGCTAATTAGTCAATTGGATAGATATTATTATCCTTTTCCGCTTTGACTAACCCTGTTACTGCAATTTTTTGATGGGATTTGGAGCTCTTGTTTAAGGCGTAGGGGGTTTTACTACGATTTTCGAGCTGATTGCACAACGTTGCTGTTTGCAACTGTTGGCATAAACGTCTTCAGATTGTCGGTAAGTTTGGCTTCATTGTTAAAACCAGTGGTTCTCAAACTTTTTGCGCCCGCGGGACACATCGCTACCTTTCCAAACTTCTGCACCAACGACAAGCCACCTCAATGTGGTGATGCAGTCCCCTTCCCTGCACTGGGGAGGGTCGAAATGGCTGGTCAATTACCCGAGGGTCTCATCCTCGAGCGATTCTCCCTTGGACAATTCTTCTTCTCATTTTTTATCTCTGTTGTCCAATGCGCGGTCACATATGGACAGCATTCTTAAACCCAATTGACCGCCCCCATATCTCTTCTACTTTCTTTCGGACAACTCTTCTTAGTCCCTCCTTCCACCCCAAACCTCTTCATTACTTATCCCACCCACCTCTGATGCTTATCTTTATGCTTCTTTTCATCAGTGGTGATATTCACCCCAACCCTGGCCCTATAGACCCCTGCTCTATCTGCTCCCGTAGAGTCACTTGAAGAAACAGATCGATACAATGTACACCTACAGTCCCATTTCTCTACCCAAACCCCAAAACCTTTTCGAAGCACCGAGAAAGCTCAGATGAATCTCATCAGAACTGCGCACTGCAACACCCTGCATTCCACTTTCTGTTCACCATTCTCCTCCCTTAAACTCTCTACAGCTATCTCTCAACTCTCAACCTCAACCTCTTCAGGCCCTGATCAAATTACCTACCCTCTTCTAACCCACCTCCCACAATCAGCGTTACATTTTCTTCTATATATCTTCAATCTTTCTTGGTCAATATGGTCAACACACACCTTCCCGTCTACCTAGAAACAATCAACAATCATCCCCATTCTCAAACAGGGAAAACCCTCTGACTCACCTTCTTCATATAGACCCATTTCTCTCACTTCCTGTACCTCCAAACTCTTCAAAAGAATGGTTTTTGGACGACTAACCTACTTTCTCGAACGACAAGACATCCTCTCACCCGTGCAAGCTGGTTTTAGACCTGGTAGATCGACTGTAGATCAAGTTCTCCTTCTCTCACAGTCAATCGCAGATTCCTTCCATTAATCTAAGCCAGGCGCACGTGCAGTCCTTGGCACTGTAGATTTTGCGAAAGCTTTTGACTCAGTTTGGCATTCTGTCCTTCTCTCTAAACTCCTCTCTTTAGATCTTCCTCTCTGCTTTGCTTGTTGGTTCCACATATCGGGTACGACAGGCATGTCAAACTCGCTCGGCTATACGGGCCGCATCGGTGAAATTTTAGCCTGAAATTTTACCTCTGTCCGCAATCTGGTTACAAAAGAAATTGAAAGCCAGTAAAAAAAGTCTTCACTCGAATTGTTTGGCTGATCCCGGTTATTCTTTTAAATTTTACATTGAAATCAAGGTGAGGACCAAAGAAAAGGTCTTCACTTAATTGGCTGGTTAATTTCGGTTAAAAAACCAAGTTCTTACTAATAAACCTTTTCACTTTAATTATTTAAATTTATTTCTGAATTTATGATTAATTTGATTTCGTATTGAGTATCTGATCCAAAAACTTTGCGGGGCGCGAGTTTGAAATGCCTAGTGTACAGAAACGAGCATGGAAGACAACTAATAACCAAACTTTACGTAATGGGAATTACATTTAAAATTTTTAAGCTTTTTGGTCGCAGCCCATAAAATAACATACTTTTCCTCTGTTATAGAGTGTTTATACGTTGCTGTTGCGGAGCATGGATTAAAGTATTTTAAAAAGTTTCGCGGCACACTTAGAAATCTGGAGTTTGAGTTTGAGAGTTTGAGAAACACTGGTTAAACGCAAAAATGAAGTAAGCTCAGGGGCGCCGGAGTTTTTTTTTCCAGGGGGGCAAATTTCAAAAAAAGGGCACTTTTTGTTAAAAAGGCACTCCAACAAAAGTCGTTTATAGCAACCGTGTCGCAATCAAATTAGCGTATTCTCTAAAAAAAAGGTCTTCACTTGTAGTCGATCTCTGATTTTCCTGTTTTCGTCCCAAATCATAGTGTTCTCTAAAAAAAAAAAAAGGTCTTCACTTGTAGTCGATCTCCAATTTTCCTGTTTTCGCCCCAAAATCATAGTGTTCTCTAAAAAAAAAGGTCTTCACTTGTAGTCGATCTCCAATTTTCCTGTTTTCGCCCCAAAATCATAGTGTTCTCTAAAAAAAAAAAAGGTCTTCACTTGTAGTCGATCTCTGATTTTCCTATTTCGTCCCAAAATCAAAGGTCTTCACTCAAAATCGTTCTTTCACTCTAAACAAACATCTGCCTCATTCGCCTCACCCAAAATCCATCACTACCTAAAACTTAAGATTTTCGCGACTTTCATTATTGTACCATGATTTACGGATGTCTTTAATTTTAGAAACATCGTTGCATTTGATGGTGATCGAGATTACATAGGTTAAAGGTAGAGCAGATCTAAAAATATTTCTGTAAGACAAATTTCAAAAGGCACAATCTGCCCCCCTGTGCCCCCGTGTTTTCAGAATATTAAAAGACAGGGGGCAATTACCCCCCTGCCCCCCCGCTTTGGGCGCCCCTGAGTAAGCTTACAATAAACAATCACATTCGAGGCAACGTGACCGAGTGGATAAAAACGCCGTATTTTGATCGTGATCGAAACGGTTTCGGTTTAAAACTTACTCTCGTCATTCTGTTATGTTTTTGTTTATTTAAGACTGGCAGAAAAGCGACGGAGGCGCTAATACATAGGGTAGGCAATTACCCCGACCTGCTTCTGAAGATACCAAGATATTGCTGTCCGCTTGTAATTTAATAGAGATATGACTGTAATTTAGAACTGCTTGCCAGACCACCAAAAAGAGAAAAGTGCCGTAGAGTGTCTTTCCCAAGGACACAACAGAATGGCGCGAGTGGGTTTTGAACCGAGACCGTGCTGGTCACAAGCCCGGCGCTTTAACCACTCGAACACGCAACTTTGGATAAAACACTTTACAGCACTTTACTTTATATCGTTGGGCGGTCTTACAAAGCAGTTTTAATTTTGATCATATCTCTAGATAAAAAATTAAAAACAAAAAAACAAATAAAAAATTATACCTGAACGCAATATCTAGGCATCTCCAAAAGCAGGTTAAAGTAATCGCTTAATGTTTCTTTAGGTATAACGCTTTCGACGATTTCCTGCGTTTCAGAAGGAAGAATACTATAGAGATGATTTTAAAATGAAAAATAATAAAGAATATTCTATTATAATCGTGAAAATAGCAGATCACCATGCTGTGCCCACGATAAGGCAGCACCTAGTAAAACGCCAAGTATTGTGTCGACGGATCTTGCAATAAGAATGCGCAAACAAGTAAACTAATTAAACAAATATAAAATCGTAAATTTTCAAAGCGTTATGCAAAAATTTATTTGATGCTTAGGCAGATGTGTATACGCTGCTAAGAAAAGTAAATTTGTGTTTGTGCATAAAGTGCACAGGAAGATGACGAACAAGCTGCGCATAAAAATATGTTTTAAAAACGTTTCATTTTCTAGAAGCGCAGAACTTCAGGGTTTTCTTCTGGTTAAATTCTTTATAAGTATAGCCTGCAAAGGCCGAATAAAAATTTTTTGAAATTATTGATTAAAATATTAAAGTCTATAATTTTTTTTGGCAACCATAGTGTGATTTGTTTGCGTATTAACTTCTTGCATTTGGAATCTGTCTTTATATTGACCGCGATTTCAAAAGAAAAGGCTGTAAAATATATGTCCTTCTTACCTAAGCTGTAGGCTACCCTATTACGTTACGATGAAAAGAGTTGCGAAAATAGTGAAATTCCCTTAAAAACAAGTTATGCTAATTTGTTGCAGTGATGGTTTTTAAATGTAATTTAATACAGCAGAAATCCTAGACTTTTTGCCCGAGGACAAATTTGCAGAGTGCTTTCCGATAAAAGAAGACGCATTGTTGTCTATCTTGTTTAAAGCTCAGCTATCGTATTGGATGTTTGATATAGCCTAATGATTATAACATTTAGCTTAGATTTCAAAATTATTTAAATTCAGAAAGCTTGTAGTCACTAGTTTCATTTTCGTTATCTGTTTCATCGGCCAACGTAGTTTAGAAAACTGCGGATATGAAGAATCACAAAAATGAATAAAAAATTGTGAAAAAATTAGATAAAGCGTTATACACAAAAACAAACAAGTAAAAGACAATGATTATTGGAACTATCTCAAAATGAAAGAAGCAGCATATAAAATAAAATTTATATTATCTAGAGTAGTCAAAGGCGCTGACGCTCAAATACAAAGAAAATGTTTTAAGTTTCCTTACCTTTGTCCAGCTTTGGGATAAACTCCCTCAAACATTTTTAGATCTGCTGTAAGTTTCTTTTTTAATTTAATCCTTAAAAAACGAAAAACTTCAGTAAAAGTAATAAAAATTAGTCTTTCGAAATTTTTTTTATAAAAGCCGCTTTTTTCTGTTTCTTAAAAAACGAACAAGTTTTGATTGTTATCTGGTAAGTCCGGTATAAGTTTGTAAAGTTTGCTATTGTTTATTTTTGACTTTGTCTTTGTATTTGATTATTTTCTTTGTTCTTAATGTAGTTAAAGTTTGTTAGATTTTTAAAATAACTCTTTGTAGGTTTAATTCGCTGGTCCTTTAAGTCAAGGTTCACAACCTTTTTTCACTCACGGCATAGCCTACTTGGAAACTTTTCAAAATTTTGTGGCACATTTGGACAAAAAAATTAAAAAAATTGAATCAATTTAAACACTAATTAGATTTTATGGTTTATTAAATGAGTTAGAGATTTTAATTTTCTGCGGCACAGTAGTTGCGGAGCACTGCTCTGACTCAAGCTACGTATAGTAAATCAAAAATATTCAATCTGGTATGGACTAAGTGCAGTTTACTCTAAGAGAAAAGCTAGAGGTATAAAAAAAATATTGTTTATAACCTAATAGTAGGTCTAAACTAAAATTTTATAAGAGTTGCTGGTAAAGTTGAGATAAGTTGAGTTGAGTATTTGAATGACTCGACCGACTCAGTATGAATACAACCACCCAAAAGTCTAAGTCCTTTAGAGCCGTTATTCGACTTGACTCCGAGTTCCTTGCTGAGATTCTGGGGCTTAGTCTAATTTTGATTCAATCAAATTTGAAATAACTCAAGATTTGAAAATCATTTCGTTTTTCAAATCTTGAGTTATTTCGAATCCTAGTCAATAGCCATTTTAATGTCCAAAAGTTTTTTTAATGACTGTGGTTAAATTTTTCGGAAAAGATGATCATGTGACTTTGACTGTCTTATTTTGTTAATAAGGTTTATTAAAAAAGATGTGTTACTGAATCGAATCCAACTCGAGTCCCACTCCGGACTTTGAAAGCATTAGGGCCTACAACTGGTTTTTGGTCTAAAAAATTCTTGCAAAAATTCAATTAAAGTTTAAACTCTACATTATTTGACCAAGTCAGCTAATATAAGTTATCGTCCAAAACAGAAATTAGTTCAAAAGTAGCAATTGCAGCGCTCTTTAAGTTTAGACCAATGAGTAGCCTATACAACGTTTGAGAAAATCTTTAAAATAAGCCTAATTGAAATCATACGGACTCTAATTTGCTTTAAAATTTTCTGCAATTAAATAATTGAATTAGCGCTATGCCTAATCGTTTCCAACAAACTCATCTAAAGTCAACGTCAATGTGGTTCCGTCGCTTGCAGGCGTTAAATACAACAACTCGGATACTTTAAAATAAAAGACGCAATTTCAACGCTTTTTATACAAATTTTGATTATTAATAAGAAATTGTTATTGCTGTGCATTTTATCCGATAATGACCTAATCACGTTGTAATAGTGGCCTAACTACTCTAACTTGATGTGATTTTTATCCAATTAGTAGCGTAAATCATCGTTTTCTAACGTTAGATAATGATTAAGTTATCGGTTATTAAATTTTGAAATAGAAATAAGTTAAAATCACTATTTTAGTTTAGTGAAATTTATGTCAACGTGTTAGAAATTGATGAGTATTCTAACTTGGTTGAGCGCTTTCTTGTTGATTACTTCAGCGCAAGGATTAAAGCATTCGGTCTTCTTTGTAAGTATTATTTATTTATCATCAGATACGTAAACCAACCGTAGATTATAGCATCGTTAATAACTTAAAAATTTTGTTTGTAATATTTATTCCATGAACCGACAGAAGAATTTACTACTTAATTTTAGGGTAGGTTGTTCTGTATCGTTTAACATTTTAGACTCAATGACGAGAAAAATTTTTTATTTTTAAAAAATTTTAATCTCAAAACCTCATAACTCGCAAGAAAGCGACGGAGCTGCTATACTTGGGGCAACTGTCAAGCAATCACCTCCACCTGCTTTTAAAGACGCACAGGATATTGCTGTCGGGTTGAAATTTTTCATTTCGTTTTAGTTTTTATTAGAGATATGCCTGAAATTTAGAAGCGCTTTCCAAGACCGCCCAGAAGAAGAAAATTCCTCAAAGTGGTTTTCCCAAGGACACAACAGAATAACGTGATATGAGTAACGTTTGAAGCAACACCGTGTTGAAATATTCGCCATCAATACGGCGATGCAAACCACGTGGCAACGCTGTCTAGAAAGTAAAAACTTCGCAAACAAACCCGCGCTTTATTTATCAGCAAATTTTTTATTTAAAAAAAATTCTAAGAAACAAAATATTATAAAAATTTATAGATCTGTGGCTTATAACCTTTTTAGCATATTGGACTTCTATTGATTTGCATGGCACATTCATATATTGCATAATTTTTAACGTAATTGCTTTAACAAATAGGTTTAAAATCATTGAAAATTGGTAATATACTAAAAAAAATAAAAATTAAATGTTTACTTTTTCATACAAGTTCACCATATGTGGCAGATGTATACCCATAAACAGGGTCGCCGGAGTTTTTTTGCCAGGGAGGGCAAAATTTAAAAAAGGGCACTTTTTATGTTGAAAAGGCACTGCCAACAAAAGCAAATTTTGGTAGTCATGCTGCAATTTGAAATTTTGGTTGACATGATAGAATTTCAGTTTGCACAGGACAGACCGGGATCTTGGAAAAGTTTCATTTTGGTTTGATCAATTTTTCAGTCAATGTTAACTCTTTTTAACAAACCTAGAGTTCAAAACCTTAATCTTGGGGTGTGCTGCATCTTGCAAAAGCCTTTAAGTTGACTCTGCCATGACTACTCAATGCGATAGCCGCAGTAATAGCCAATTTAACACCAGTTTTCTCAATTAGGCTAGACATTAAAAAAATATAACTCTATTAACTGGTTACTAAACCAAAGGCTATCCAACATAGGCTACCCACAACTTAACTTTTGTCAAAAGCATCCAAGCTAGTTTCGAAAACAGCATTCAACAATTGCGATGTTCATGCACGGCATCCAAAAGCAGATAGACACAGATCGAAGACATTTTGCTTGGGAATATCACAAAATGTTCTTCACATGCTATTCAATGAATAGTCTTCAGTTACCCAAAACACAACGCTGACTAAAACATTTATGCTATCAAGAATAGCGGTGGTTAAAATAGATAGAACAATAAAAAACTTGGGTAAAAGAAAAAACGTAATTACATGAGCATGAATGGCCCTTTAGATTGAGGTTTGATGTCAATTATTAAACGCTTCACAATTAATGTAACTGTAACTCAAAATAATTTATTAGTGTTTCGCTTGCTTTTGCAAAGTCATCTGCAACGGCCTGTAAATTGATATTGTTTTATTTATTTTATTTTATTTTGTCTCTATATTTATCCTCCTGACTCGCAGGAAAGCGACGGAGGCGCTAATACATAGGGTGGCAATTACCCCGACCTGCTTCTGGAGATGCCAAGATATTGCTGTCCGCTTGTAATTTACTAGAGATATGACTTTAATTTAAAACTGCTTGCCAGGACCACCAAGCAGTGGAATGTGCCGTAAAGTGTCTTTCCCAAGGACACAACAGAATGGTGTGAGTGGGTTTTGAACCGAGACCGTGTTGGTCACGAGCCCGACATTTTAACCACTCGACAACGCTGCCGATTCTGTTCATTGTTCAATAAGTTCTTATGAATGTTTGCGAATATTTGATTATTGAAACTGTTATCTCTCATATTGATTCTAAGCCATGTTTTGATTCTTTTCATAACACTAAAACACCTTTCTGCAAAAGCCGAAACAAGAGCTACGCCGAAGTAAATTTAAAGCAATTTATGTATTTTCAAAAAGCATTTCTTGCTTGTCGGCTTTTTGCTTAAAATTTGCAAACTGTTGATATCTTTGTTACTTTTTTCAGAGGCGTGGTACTTTCTTTGTTAAATAACTTAATATGAGCATGTAGGTTCTTCTGTAAACCCATCAAAACGAACAAGACTCTTAAAATGTTACGTTATAATCACAATCATGGCACACATATGTACCACAGTCCTTTAAAAGGGCTAAGAATGTCATGCGTTCAGTCTTGGTGTTTTTATTTTTAGACTTTGATGTCTACCATAAGTGAGTATTGAGTAGCCAAGTGTTTTAGCACCAGCACCCCATCCCGAGGCCACGAGTCGCCTCAGCAGTGTGACGCGCGAAGATAGTTTTTTGCGCAATACCACTAAATGGTGACGAAACGTGAGCGATCTGTCCAGTTTTACCCCAAGATAAGTAGAGGTTGGACAGAATGGTAAAAGTCTACCGTTGTTGTAGACTTTTAGCTCACGTTTGGCCTCTAGGTAATTTAAATGAAAGGCTGCCATCACCGTCTTTGTGTGACTGAGCTTCAACCTCCAAGTCTGGAGATACGCTGAAAGTGTAGACATGTCTTGGCTTAAAGTCCCCTACAAGTCCTTCCAGTTTCCAGAAGAATGCAACAATGCTAGATCATCAGCATAAGCAAACTTTCTGGAAATCATGGAAGGAAGATCGTACGTATAGATGTTAAATAGGAGGGGAGCCAAGACCGATCCCTGAGGAAGGCCGTTTTTAAAACGGCGTAGCCTGCTTTGCTTGCTGTCATCGGTGGTAAGGGTGAAACTTCGATTTCGGACAAGCTCCATAATCATTTTGACCATGTGCTTATCCGGAAGTAATCTCAGCAGCTTGCAGGTAAGGGCACGGTGCCAGACAGTGTCATAGGCAGCTGTCAGATCGACAAATACGGCACCGGCCTTCTTTTTAGCCTCAAAAGAATCCTCAATGTTCTGGGTTAGCAGAACAACTTGATCTACGGTTGACTTCCCGCGTCGGAACCCAGCCTGCTCTTTAGGGAGCAGTTGGTCGATTAATGGTTCAACGCGGGCGTAGATAAGCCTCTCGAGAATCTTGTAGGGGACACAGAGCAGAGATATCGGTCGATAACTCTTGGGGTCTCCCATGGGCTTTCCTGGTTTTGGGATCGCGACCACAAGCGCTCTTCTCCAGATCTTGGGAATTTTGAGTCGGCGCAAACAGAAAGAAAGGAAGTCACGTAACCAGGACTTCAAAGCAGCTCCATCATGGAGTATAAGCTCGGGGCAGATGGAATCAGGTCCCGGAGCTTTACCTGGTTTTAAATGTTGGAGGGCAGCAGTAAATTCTCTCTGTGAAAAATTGCCAGAGATATTTACTGCGTCTGGTGTTGTGGCCCTCCAAAGGTCAGACACTTCTTGAAAGACAAGTCGAGATGACTTGCGGTCAACAGCCTCGTATTTCCCATTTCTAACCAGCTGAGATGCAATAGCATCGGCTGAAACGGGATAGTGACGAGGAGAATGTCGTGACCTACCAGTAAGGTTGTTCAAAATACTCCACGCTTTTCGACTAGAGTGTGAGAAGTCAATGCTCCGAATTGCCTCGGACCATCAATCCCTCCGCTTTCTGTCAAGCTTGGCAAGCAGAGCTGTAGCAGCCAAACTTGAGTCGTCTCCCTGAGGAGACTGCAGAAAGGTTTTATAGAGGGATTCACACTCTGCATCCCAACATGGAATATAGTTATTTTGATACCCGCGTGGGATAGTCTTTTTGGCTGCTTTCTTAATGGTGTTACAGAAGTCCTGGCAAGCCGCATCCACATCAAGTAAATCAGGCAGCAACAAAATCTTTGCAAATTAATTCGTCAAAGCAATGTAGTGACTCCATTTGGCCTTGCGGAAGTTCCATCGCTTAACAGGAATGCTTGGCACTGCCATAGCAAACCTTGGTCTTTCAAGTGGGTCCTCAGATACTTGCCAAGTGAGACTAAGATCCAGAAGCCCGTTTGTGCCAGCTGCGCGGAATCTTTTGGACAACCTTGCCAAACTTGGCATCCGCGCTTCTGAATGGACAATTCACAAATGGAAAACTGTGTATTGTGAAAATGCTTTCAGGCTCCGTGCTTTTGTTCCCGGGACCGGTGCCAGGCCTGTTGGGATGGGCTTACCCCGAGCAGCTTGGGTTAAGCTCAACCGCCTGCGGACTAGTGTTGGGCAATTTCATTCGTCCATGAACAAATGGGATCTCGCTCTTTCACCGAATTATGAGTGTGGCGCCTCTAAGCAAACCGCAGACCATGTTCTAACAGCGTGCCCTATACATCGGGCACCACATGGAGCACGAGGTCTGACGGTTTTGGATGACGAAACTCGATACTGGCTTAATAACACCACTGCCAGCATCTGATTCAGGCAGGGCAGCAGTCTGGGGTAGTAGAACAATAAACCCTCGGCCCCAGTCTTGTTTGTGTCTGACCTGGAGTGGATACCCTTCAAAGGACGACGACGACGACGAGTAGCCAAGTCAGACAGCTTGTGTTGCTTGTTAAAATTAAATTAACGCCACAATTTCTTTGCTTCTAAATGAAATTTTTTAAAAATATTACTAGAAAGTTTTACTCTTTGTTAGCGCTTAGAAATTTTGTGATGCTTTATTTTTTTTAGAACGCTTAGTATACAGTAATTGTTGTTAGGAATACCTAAACTACCGGGAAGGTGGTTTAATTTATTTTATTTTTTTATTTTAATCTCTATATTTATCCTCCTGACTCGCAGGAAAGCGACGGAGGCGCTATACATAGGGTAAGCAATTACCCCGACCTGCTTCCGGAGATGCCAAGATATTGCTGTCCGCTAGTAAGTTAGTAGAGATATTACTGCAATTTAGTACTGCTTGTCAAGACCACCAAGCAGGGGAAAGTGCCGTAAAGTGTCTTTCCCAAGGACACAACAGAATGGCGTAAGTGAGTTTTGAACCTAGACCATGCTGATCATCAGTCCGGTGCTTTAACCACTCGACCACGCTGCCGACTCTATTGTATCCCTAATTGCTGTATATGGCTATTTACCATCAGTTAATGAATCAAAAATTGATTTTCGGCTAAGATATAATTCAGTTTACTGATTCAAGTAGAATAAGATGTTTACCAGAAGTTAAGGTCGCTTACGATATCAATGACTCTATATTGCATATGTCAAAACTTTTATCTTGCTTTTATTAATGTACTGAGTCACGGTTGTCTTTGTAATTTTACAAACATTGTTGGATCTAATGGTGATCAAGATTATATAGGTTAATTGTAGAGCATAACTAAAAAAAATTTATCTGAAATACTAATTTTAAAGAGCACAATCTGCCCCCTCTGCTCCCGCGTTTTAAGACAATTAAAAGGCGGGGGGGGGAGGAATTTCCCCTCCTGCCCCCCCACTTCCGGCGCCCCTGCCCATAAACATTTTTTGAGAGCCCTTGATTTTGAAAATACCCGTATAAATGTAGCAGAAATCATTTTGCCAAGCCAAAAACATTTGAACGTTTTTTGCCCTTTCATTAATATCAATCGTTATTTTTTACTTTTTTCTTTCTTTATTCTGTGTCTGTAACCACCAAAGTTTTATTAACCAATATCTTCAAAATGTCCGACAAAATATGATTTCAGATTGAAGGAGATGGCTGGAACAATCAGACTCATGCAGGCTACATCAGCCATTTTAAAATACCTGTGACCGTTGAATTAAATGGTTGGTGGATTGCTCTGATTTACGACCAGCCGATTACGTTCATTGAGGTAACTTCTTATTTCTTTTTTACAAATAGTATATCAACTGGTGCAGTGTTTCTCAACCTTTTTTTGTGGCGACTCAAATGCTAAGCGGAAATAAGGGCAAAGCTTTGGCGATTCATCGGAAATTTGTGATGCGATTTTTAGTTATCCCAGGAAGTTCAAAAAGTAACATTCGAACTTCAATCTGTCACAGATTTTTCTATTTTCGTTCCTAAAAAATAGTGATCTCTAGAAAAAGGTCTTCACTTTGAATTTGTCTCAGATTTCTAAATCTTTGTCCCTAAAAATTAATGATATGATTTTTGCACAACTAGATTCGTCGCGGACCCACTTCTCGTCGAGTACCAGGGATTGAGAAGCACTGCACTAATGCAAGAGTGGCGAATCTATGGCACGACATTTAAATTTAAAGTTACAATTAAAATAAAAATTTTCAAACTTTATGAGATTTATACTGACATATATTAAAGAAAGCGACAATAGCCGAAATACCGGCGGGTTCTATAAAACCACGTTCATTTAAATTGAACACCCAAAAAAAATTATTCGTTTTAATTCTAAGTGTATATTTTTGGACACAATCAACGGTTTAATCAAAGTGATAACCTTTTTGGTCTTTACTTGGTTTTAACATGTAATTTTAGAAATAAAGTTTGTGATAACCGGAATTTCAACCATGAATTTAGTTGAGGACCAAAAAAAAAAAGATCATTACTTTAATTACGACTCCAATTGTGGCCAAACATCCACTTGGGCTCAAAACGACAATCTTTTGTTTATTTTTTTCGAGTTTAATTTAAATCGACATGTTTTTTAATTGTAGATTTTAAAAAGTACGGAATTGGCACGGTATTAATTTGGCAAATATTATTTGAAATTTTTGGCACGTCTACAAAAAACAGGTTTGCTACCTCTGAGATAGCGTACTTGGAAACCATTGAATCATGACTTTTTGACCGAGATAGGTTTTGAACTGAATGGCATATGGCGCAGTTATTAGCTGCATAATTTAAGGGAAGACTGGAGTTAACCTACGCACCAAATCGTGATTTTTTGTTTTTCAGTTTCGATCACCTTGTCGTTTTTTGTTTAGTTTGTGTTCGGCCAGCATTCTTAGTTTAGATTAGAATAGTTTCTACTTAACTTCTGTTGACAAATGTGCCTGGTCTTAGCAAAACCTGTGTCTTATTGCAAGTTGAATGTCTCTAGATTAAGAAATGGAACTTTGAAAATCCCCCCGCTGAGCTTGGTCAATTTTAAACGTACGTACTGTATATTGCAAAGCGAATAAATTGCAATCACCGGAAAATTAAATCAGCATTGCGCAAACACAATCAGTACTGCCTATAGAAGACAAAGTAATATTTCTACTAAGTTCTGGAAGCGTCACAGAATCATTAGAAGTATTCTACAGTGTTGAATTAAACAAATTTTTTATGACGTTCATATCACGTGAACAGGCATGGCAAGGAGTTGTTTTCAAAGCCAGCAGTGACCGGAGGATTCTTTACCTACGACAAATATCTTGGAATAAACGTCAGTATCCAGGCATGGTCATGGATCAAAGGTAATGCACCGGCTGTGATTTATCTTAAATACAATGACCAAACCAAATAAAAATAAAACCAAACCTTTTGTCATAATTATTTTATAATTATACGATGTCTTGTATTCGCGATGCTTATGTTTGCAGCATTGGGTCTTACAGCATTACAGACATTGACGTGAAACTCTTGTGGTGGTTGTCCTGTTGGCAACACTTTGCTAGATTAACTAGCCCGGGAAATAAACCTAAAGAGTGACGTGCAAAATAGATAGCGCGCTTTCTTCATTTCATATAAAGGAAGGAACCGGAATATTTTGGACTCCGTAGAAAATTAATTTGGTTAATTTAATTTCTTTACAATTTTAATTTCAACCATAAAATGTATAATCTTTTAACGTTTCTTTATTTCGATTTTGATGGTTAATTTTCGAAGCTTTATTTTCTATTTTTCTTTTTGAATTGTTTATCGGCAAATTGACAACCACGATCGACATGGTCTGAGTTTAATTCTTACTCTCGTCATTTTGTTATCTCCTTAGAAAGACACTTTACGGCATTTTTTTTGCTTTACGGTTTTAACAACAAGCAGATCTGAATTGCAGTCGTATCTCTTAATTAAAAAACAAATAAAAATTTTAACCGGAAAATAAACCTTGACATCTCGGAAAGCAGGTCTGGGTAATCGTTTGACGGTTATCCTATGCATAACATCTCTGACGCTTTCCTGCGAGTCAGAAAGATAAATCGAGGTGACAATGATAATAATAATAGTAAAGACTCTTTATTTCGTGATTTTTTATAGAGAAAATTTTTCATGAGGAGTATTTTACTTCATCCATTAATTTTTGAGTTCCACAAAGAATTTTGAAAAATTTATATTTATTTTAAGTTTGAAGAAAATGATGTCTCATAGAAAAAGTGGTTTTCACTAGATTATTTGGTCAAGCACTTTAA
Source organism: Diplosoma virens (assembly GCA_963680785.1). NCBI lineage: Eukaryota > Metazoa > Chordata > Ascidiacea > Aplousobranchia > Didemnidae > Diplosoma > Diplosoma virens. The sequence continues at coordinate 50,268,839 of OY796882.1, read as the reverse complement.
AAAAAAATTAGGGTGCTTGTACTTGCAGCATGTTGATGTTAAACTTAACTCTTACCAATTCATAACATTTTTGTATTTTATAAATAAAATTTTTTTTAGAAAATAAAATTATTTTCAGATATTTAATCAGTTTTAAGAAGTTACCAAATGTCGATTACGCTGAATACTTCGGACCAAGACCAGCCATTGTTTTTGTGGACAAGGTTTATGTACCAGACCCTCTAGATAATCATGAACATCCGATGACTGTTTATGACATTGATCAGGTAGCATAATCTATACTTTTTTATCAAAGCAAATAAATAGTAAAATTTTATCACACCATAAGCTAACGAACACTAGTTTTATTGATCGCAAATATAACGTATTTCAGTATAATCTTCCAAGCAACTTTGAAATGCTTCCAGTAAACGTCGTTACACCCCCTCCGACAGAATCTGCTGCTCCTACCACTCCTTTCACTCCAGGTCCTAACGCTGGAAGGTTTTGGTGGGTGCGTACGGTGTCCCCTCCTCGAACGACTACCAGCACCATTGCAACAACGACTACAACGATATCAACTGCTCCAACCACGACAACTCCGCGAATTTACGGTGCGCTTACAAAATCTTGCAAATATGCTCTATTGCTTTGCGCGATCATATTCGTTTGCTTACGTTATATTCTATTAAGTATTTATTCTCTAACTTGCGTAAGTCTTTCATGTCAACTCGCAGCACAAGGTCAGAGGGGTTAAACTTAGAACAATTACTTAGCGAGTATCCCGCCTTGTTTTTGAAAATGCTAAGATATTATTTTTTGTTTGAAATTTTTTATTTGGTTTTTAGCTTTCATAAATTGATACAGATTAATTTATATAGCTGGTTATTAAGCAGTAAAGCAGACGTAAAGTGGCTTCTAAAAGGTCAGATTAACCCAGGTCGTGTAGAGGGCAGCCGCCATTAATACGGCTCTTTAACGCAGTTCGTGATGCTGTTAATTCAAAAAATACCAATTTTTCAATGCATCAACGATTTCCTTTAAGCTTGCTTTATGCAATAATTTTTAAACAAATTCTGATTATTTGTTCAGGCAGAAGCTAAAGGTTATTCGCCTATTCCATGCATTTTTCATACGAATTGGAACCGGTCTTCTTTGTTTTCTAAGTAGGCAATTTTTTTAGCGGTTTCATGTAAGAAATCAGTAGAAGCAAGAAAGCGAAGATGCAGGAAACGTAGAAGACCCTTAAAAAAATGTTACATTCCTCAATGCTCCGAAACGAATCCTTCGTTGTTTCGTGTCGTTCAGTGTTGGAAGCGACTTGGCTCGTGCTGGTGCGTCAACCCTCACACTGGCGTAAGACCGGCGGGAAGACAATTAATTACAAGCTTTAAAAACGCACGAAGTCTTGATTGTTTTGCAGGTAATTTACTTTTTAATTCTTTTCAAAAATTTTCTCGCAAATCTTTAATTTTTTTGGCTTTTCCTGTGTTTTTAAGCTTGAAAGTATTTTAATAACTTTATTTATTTGATTTGGTATGTTGTAAAATGTAAAAATCGATACAAAGTAGATCTACATAATTTTGTTCCAAGTGTGGATTGGTTGTAACTTTTTTTAACCAATGCTTTTGCTTTCTCTTTTTAATTTTAGGTCAAAGAAAGAAAAAAAGTTTAATGTGTTGTTTTTTTAGCTCCGACGACGACTACTACAACTTCCACTGAAATCACCACCCGCCGAGCAACTTTACCTACTCGACCCCCCAATGCTTCTCCTTTGCAACGACCCCTGTTTGTTCCTCGAACTGACTACGACTACAACTTGGTAAAATATTCATTTCTAGAAGAGACGAAAATTTGTTAAAATTCCAAAACGTGTGCCTTAAAAATCGGTCTTATTTTGTAAATAGTTTACCGTCAAATAAAAAATAATTTAATCCTGATTAGTCTTCATTTTTTGTTTATGTAGATTTGCGGTACAAATGTCTTCACCAGTAGCGTACTTAGGGGGGGTGAATTGTGCCATGGGCCTTCCTTATAGTTTACTAATACGAAAAATCAGACCCTGATTCTAAGTGGAGGATCTTTTTTTAGAGAACACCAAATTTTTGCGACGAAAATCGAAAAATCAGAGACTTGAAAAAAGTTTTTCCACTAAGCATATTTGATTGTATTTGCATGCTCCCCTTCTCAAAAATCCTCGGTACGCCTCTGTTTTTTAAAGTTTTTGTATTTTTAGCGTTTCTATAGCCTGAATAGTTTCAGTTTTGTTTAAATACTTCATTTAAACTTTTTTTATTTTATGAATTAAAAATATAGACAATTTAAAAAATTAATTTTAACATCCAATGATATACACGTTAATCGTAACATAACATTTTAAATATATCAAAGCTTTTTTCGACAAAAAACTTATTTTTTACTTAAAAAAAACAATAAAAAAAAAGTTGATTCCTTTTTTTTAAACACTGCTTCTATACTATAGTACTACAAATCAAATGTATAGTTTTGGTTATTCGTTTTTCAATCCACAAAAACTAAATCTTAAAAATTATTTTGTTTAGGTTATGCACAACTCCATGCTGTTTTTCGAAGCTCAAAGATCAGGAAACATCGGAAACAATGGTCGAGTCTTCTGGAGGAGTAGAGCTCATCTCAGTGATGGAGCTGACTGCCAGTTATCAAGCGGCGCTCTTTCAGGAGGATATTACGTCGGTGCGTTGTAAAATTAAGATCTTAAACTTTTTACAGATCGTTGCAATTTCTTGAGTTCTTTTTATGCTAAAAGTGAAAAAGACAAAACTGTACTATGATTGTCGGTAGACTAACTAATAAAATGCAGGACTGCATTTTAGGTTTAAATCTTCGTCGTAAAACTTTTAAAAAGTTTTTCTTTACAAAGATAAGACAAAAAAGATTGCTGACGGTACAGGCGGTGGTATATTTTGATTTCAACAAAAATAGCGGACTGAAAAAAAAAGTGGAATCACTTTGCATTGTGGTTGTCATAACCGATTGTTATTCAGCTGGTGACTATGTCAAGTTTGGTTTTCCTACTGCTTCTGCAATGACGGTTCTGGCTTGGGGTTTTCTCGAATTTCAAGACGCTTACAAAGCAACATTTCAAACCCACTTTTTGAAGCAGGCTTTGAAATGGGGAGCTGATTATTTCATTAAAGCTCACTTATCTCCAAATGTTTTTGTTAGCCAGGTGATTTTACATTTTTTTTTAAATGCATAAACTGCCTAATAGGGCTAAACTTATAGAATAAACTATCATAGCCTATAAAAATATGTTGATTGCAAAACTATGTGGAACAGAGAGGTCTAAACTGTGACCTACGCAGCAGTTTTGACTTTTCGACATTATATAACAGTTTCGGACAGCCTAGTCCATTGATTACTCTTTTTTTTATTCACTAGTTAACATTATAATAGCTACTAGCACTTTTTGATTATCCATTTAAAGTAAAGATTTTTTTAGTCATTAGATGATTTATTTAAAAAGATTAAGACCCGTTACACAAGACTTTTAATTTTTATATTGTCTGCAATGTAGTCGAGTGGTTATAACGTTGTTGATGTGCTCGATATGGTCCCCGTTTAAAATCTACTTGGGCCATTCTGTTGTGTCCTTGAAAAAGATTACGGCACTTTCCCCAGCTTGGTAGCCTTGGCAAGCAGTTCTAAATTAAAGTCATATCTCTATTAAATTACAATCGGACAGCAATATCTTGGCATCTCCGGGAGCAGGTCGGGATAATTACTTACCTTATGTATTAACGCCTCCGTCACTTTCCTGCGAGTCAGGAGGATAAATATAAAGATAAAATAAAACAATAAAAACTTGGATCATCCTGACATAAGAATTGTTGAAAGAGTAAAAAGAAATTAAAGAAGTTACTTTTAAGTTTGAAAAAGTTAAATTTGAATTTGAAACACTTTAAAATTAAATTCTAAAATAAATTATTTTTTTACATCATATATCTTGTGTTTAGCTGTAGATAATTTTTAAACAGTATCTATTCTAGTTTTCAAAAATGTTTAAAAAGAAAGTGAGATTTTAATCTAATAGAAATGTGTCAGCATAACAAACATTATAATACTTTAAAAAAATTTTTTTAATCAAAATTATTTTTTATTAGATATGATTGCAAAAAATATAGTGTTGGTCAGATGTGCAATTTACCGTTGAATGTTTTAAAATCATAATTTCGAAAATTTTCGCAAACGTTTTCTAAGATATTTTAATTTTTAAACTGAAAATTTAATTAATTTTCAATCAAATCAGGTTGGAGATCCGAGTGTAGAAAACAGCTACTGGGAACGGCCTCAAGACATGCGAGTGTCTCGCCCCTGTTATACAATCACCCAGAAAAACCCTGGTTCAGATCTGGCAGGTGAAACAGCTGCTGCTTTGGCTGCCACGGCGAAAGTTTGGATGGTAACAGGCAGCAACATGAGTAAGTTTATGAGTAAGAATAGAGAAAATTAACATTCGTGTTTCTCTGGTGGCTGCTCGACTTGAAGACCAATTAATTATTTTTTGGTCACTTCGCAGTCTCCGCATACATTCGGTATAATTATTATCTTTTTTTTTTTTTTTTTTTTTCGTGTAACAAATTACGTCAATTAAACGCACTCATTTTCTTCATTATAATTATTTTTACTGTTATTGTTTTGTGTGCATTATATATTAATACGGAATTGTATGAAATAAACTTGTCTGTCTGTCTGTCTGTCTGTCTCTGAAAACTTGTTTTGTTGAAACATTTCTATTAGTAATCTTAAAAAGAAACTACAGTATTTCAGGTTATGAATAAAATTCTCTTTGATGTTTTTCGGAATTCGGCTAATGCTTAATTATTATTGATGTAAATATAAACTGAATAGAGAGTGAGAATGAAAATCACATAATACGGAATATTAACATCATTTTTGAATTTTTTTAATGTAAACAAAGATTAAATCTTGAAGTATTTTTTACCAATTACATTTAGACTAAGCGGTTGTCCTAAATCACAATATTAGGCAATAAATATTAATTAACGATCTTTATGACATACTTTACTTTTGACAGATGATCCATACGTTCAAAAGCTATTGAGCCATGCCAAGCAATTGTACAATTTTGCTGTAAACTACAAAGGTGTTTACTCATTTTCGATACGTCAAGCAAAAGATTATTTCCCATCAACATCGTTAGTATATATTTGTAGAATTTTTTTTTTGTTTGATGTCAAATAGGCTGGCTGTGATTGGCCAATTATCAAAAAAGCTGGTTTTAAAGTAAGTGAAACCATAAGATGGCATCATTACTTAATTGCAGTTTTTCTTAATTTTGATGAATTTTTTGAATTTTTTATATAAAACAAATTGATAGACATCGGTTCCGGTTTTGCAAGCACCTGTAAACAACGTTCTCGCTAAGCTATGCGGCTGCGCTAAAACTAGTGCACATAAAGAAAATATGTGCGGACACAAGATTTCAGAATTAAAGTGATTCTAAATTATTGATTTAATTTGTTTTAATGCGTCAAAAATGCAAACTATCTAGCCCCTTTTAATAAATAAATAAATAAATAAATAAAAATAGAAGTAAAATCAAGGGCTTAAAGCACAAAAAGTTCGAGAACCTCTGTTCTTAAGAGCTCTCAATAATTTTCTTGTGCCAAAATACTGGCAGAGATTTTCAAAGTTTTTAAAGTTTAAAGGATAAAACATTATAATTTTAGTTGCAATTGTTTGGTTTGCTTATTCATACAAATCTATTGTGCCTAAATCCTTTGCGTACCGCGCAGAGAGTGTACATAATTTGCAAAAAAGACTAAAGTTTGCACACGAACAAATTTCTGCGCACACAAACAGCTAAAAATTAAAAGGAACATTGCTTGTGAAAATGTAAAATTTGTGACCTCTAAACTACATGTTAACTTTGGGGATTAGTTTTAAATTAGTTTTGCGAGCCCATGAGGTCACGGTCCTTATTTAAAAAAAATCTTGATTTAGATTGTTGCACTGCGGCCCACTGAGCAATTTAATAAATTTCCAATCTTGTTCAATTTTTTAAAATCTTTCCTGACCAAATCCAGAGGTCGGTAAGCTGCAGCTAGAAATTCTCTTAAGCCTTTTCTCACTAGTGCCCGTGAGCAAACGCTGCAAAACGCACTTTGAGCAGTCGATTAAAACCTTTTTTTATTATCACAATTTCAACCATATCCGCCCCGTAAATATTTCTGAAAAGTTGCTGCGGGCCTGAAGTTGGGCTAGCCTGGTTTAAACAAGTTTTTCGCCGTATTGCTTTAAGTTAGCATAGTGTGTATAGTCTGTCTAGTACAATCTGTCAAGGTAAAGTCTGTAAGTATAGCCGGTATAGTCTAGTTAAGTACAAGTATAGTCTGTGAAGATTATAAGATAAGGTACATTTTTTTGATATTCGATGAATGACACATAATAATCTGCATGTTAAAATAACTTTACCCGGGAATTAGAAAGAACCAGTTGAACGAGGCAACCGAAATACCTGCGCTAAGTAAAGCTGTGTTTGCTTTTTATTTATGTCGGCTCTAGAAATAGTTTCCTGCGAGACTGAAGTTCTTGAAACAGTTACGTCTGGCTAAGTACAAATGAATTCGCTAGAAAACTTCCCTCAACAGATAGAAAAAAATCACAGTTTCTGACAATAAAAAATATATTCGCAAAGTCAAAAGAAATTGATCGATTCTTGTAAAACTTGGCTTTCAGGTCTCAAGCTTCACCAAACTTTAAAACAATTCACAGCCTCAACAACTTCGAATAATCATTCAACAATTTTGTATTGACTAAATGTGTGCGAATAAATTAACACCCTGATGGCTAATATTAAACTTAACAGTTCTTCCTTCACTCAGGCTAAAACAATTCTATCTTCAATAGAATTAAATTTCAAGGCGTCAACACTGACTCTTAAATTATTCAAATACATTTACACAGGCAACAGTAACACTAAAAGATTTCTAAACACTTTATTCCATTAAATAAATGATAAATATTTACGACGCTATTTATAATATATAAATCAGCCAACTGTACGAGATAACACTTGAAGCTTCTAAATTGGATCAGACTTCTCAAATTAATTATTATACATTTAGCAATTGGCCAACGCAGTCTATGACGTCCTAATACAACCAGAAGATACGGTAGTAAACAAGTTATATAACGCAAAATATCAAATCAGCTGTTCTTGAAAGTTGTAAATTGTAGAAGATCAAAGGCAATCGTTTTGTTTCATGAACGTTTGAGATAAAAAAAAAAAAAACACGTAAAACTTTAGAAAATGTCACAATGCATTAAAACTGTAATCAATGCGCTATGAATTGAAACGGTAAAACAAATATTTATAATCATAGCCGTACCTGCCGGGGGGGGGGGGCAGGGAGGCAATTGCCCCCCAAGTTTCCAAGATTTGAGCAAAATTCAAATTTTTCGGGCAGTGACAAAAAAAATTTGGGCAAAACCATAATTTTTTGGAGAGTGAAATAAAAATTTGGGCAAAGTCAGGAGTTTTAGGGCAATGACAATAATCAACTGCAAAGAGTAGTTAGGCCTACCAAATTTAGGTGAAAACCTTTTTTTTAGAAATCACCATGATTTTAGGACAAAATTTCTTTTAGTCCGAGAATCTGAGACTATGTTTTTGTTCTATCCCTAATGTACTAGAAAATCATTATTTGGGCAAACGTCACAAAATTTGGGCAAAACTTCATTGCTCCCCAAAATTTTTTTGGCTGGTACGCCTATGTTTATAATACACTTATAAGAACAACTTGCAGACAAAATAAATTAAGCTGGGGGTTGGGTGAACCAATTACGCGATCAATATGTATTAATGAAAAGATTACGTCGCAATAAAAAGTTTAAATATTACTGTGAAAGACTGATAAACTACAGAATTTTAAGCTTAAGATTAAACTTAATAATAAAGTGTGACACTGCGGTATTTTGGTTAAATAAACTTTAAAATTTTTAAAAACTCTGGTTAACAGGTATCATGACGAGTTGGTTTGGGCGGCATTATGGCTTTTTGAAGCAACGGGAAACTACCGTTATTTAACAGAAGCGGCCACTTTCTATCGGAGATTTAATCTAGATGCCCCTCAAGGAGAGTTTTCTTGGGATTCAAAAACAGTCGGAGCTCAACTTCTCCTCGCTAAATATAATTATCGATCTGGCAACCGACATGATGCTCAACGGTATCTTTCCCGAGTTACGGAGTTTTGCAATTATAACACTCCTGGTAGGCACAAAATTTGAGTTTTTCCGAAAAATTTTTGGAAAAGTATCTTAAAAAGAAAATGACGTTTTTGTAGGCGGCGGAGCTCGTTACACACCCGGAGGGCTGTTATTTGTGAATGATTGGGGAACCACCCGTTATGCTTGCAATGCTGGATTTATTTGCTTGGTGGCTTCAACATTGCCAGACCTGGATAGCAACCTCAAACCTACTTTCAGGTAATTCCGTGTAGCATCTGGCGCCATGACTAAGAATTTATTGAAAATTTCTCAATTTATTTGTACCGATTAACTTAAATTTTAATTCCGCTAAAAGACAAATTATTTAAAAAAAAGGATTAAAACTCTCAAATTATACAAATTTATCTTTCTTAATTTGAAACTTTATTGTGTTTATTCAAATAGATGTCGATTTAATTTGATGGTTATTCAATGATAGTCAAGCTAATAAAAATCTTTTTTTTTTATGCACAATCTTTAAAGGAGACACGATCCAAGCAGTTTTTCTAGAGTTCAATTGTTTTTGAACATTTTTTAAGATTAAATAAAAAATGTTTAATCTAAATTGGAATTTGTCACGTAATGCAAATTTTACTTTTAGAATTTTTTCTTGGAAGTTGACAAATAATTAAAAAACAGATTAATGTTAAAAACCATTACGTTTCTACAAGTGCTTTTTATAAAAAACAAATTTTTAGGAGATTTGCTGAGAGCCAGGCTGATTATGTTCTCGGTCGAACTGGAAGGAGTTACGTCATTGGATATGGAACAATATTCCCTCGAAATCCTCATCACAGATCCAGGTGAAAAATGGTTTTCCTGTATATTGTTTCAACAGCAACCGCAACCAATACGGCCCTGCTTCTACTTCTTTCATCGTCACGTGATGCTATCTTTGGAAAGACACTTTACGGCATGTACCTCTGCTTGGTTGTCTAGGCAAAAAGTTTTTTACCGGGGGCCCACGGAAAAGTTCAAGAGGTCCACACGAAGAATTAATCAATTGGGGTCCATGGCATAAGTCTTGTGGTCCACAGGACAACACAGTTAACAAAAATTTTTAGTTTTCCTCCTCGAGCGGGTTTAGTAAAATTTGTCTCAAACTTACTTGAAGACCAGAAAAAAAAGTTATTTAATTGCCAAACGGTTTTGACCATAAATGCTCGTTGAATTAAAGTGAAGACTTTTTTTTGGCCTTCACTTAGATTTCATTTCCCTGAGGACTATATAGTCGTCCTTCAATTTACTTGAAGTTTAAAAACAAGAAGTCTTCATTTCAATACAACGGGCATTTATTGGCCGAATTTGTATTTCAAATCAAACTTTTTTTAAACCAAGTTAATTCGAAAATAAACTTTAATCCACAGGAATGTAAAATCAAAGTGAAGATAAAAAAAAATTATCAGTTCGTATTGAAATCATTTATAAAAGGTAGAATATATATTTCTTTAACAAAAAAAAGCGTCTTTTCTAATTTTTTAAAAGTATTTGTCACTGTTTTTTGATTAAAATATTACATAAAAAGGTAGACTATTAAGAGTAATCACATCGATTAGCAAGTGCAGAAGATTAAGTGTTTCGGATTACTTTTTTAAATAAAAGATTCAAAAAAAATTATTCGAAATTCAAGAGATTATTATTTGATTATTATTATTCGAAATTCAAGCGAAAAGTAAAAATATAGTCAAAACTGAATTAAAGCTTTTTCAAAAAAAAAAAAACAATTAATTACAAATTTTTGGTAATATGCTAAACGCTTCTCAGAAATTTTCATATAATCGTAGAAATTAATTGGAAACACTCAAGTAGCTTTTCTAAAGTCGTGTCTAATTCGAAAAAAAAACCGATTGGAGTGAGAGTTAGTTTTAGGGAGATACAGGGTTAGTTTTTGAGAAAAAGTAGTTAGTTCAAAAGAAACTAAGTTCTTCTTGAGCATCTTAACAAATTTTAAAAAATTTCAAAAAATTTGCGCTCCACTTTGGGCTCGCAAGAACAATTTGTGCGACGTTTTTCTCTTTTTATCTTTTAGAGCAACTAGTTTTGTTTCTTTTTACTCTCACTCCCATTGGTTTTTCTTTGAATTTGACACGACCCTTTTTTAACGGTCGTGTCTAATTCGAAGAAAAACCGATTGGAGTGAGAGTTAGTTTTAGAGAGAAACTAGTTTGTTAAAACAAAACTAAGTTTTTCTCGTGCATTTTAACGAATTAAAAGAAACTAAAAGAATTTTGGGCCCGCGAGAACAATTTGTCTGCGTTTTTTTTTTTTTTTTATCTCCTAATGCAACTAATTTTGTTTCTTTTTTACTCTCACTCCAATCGATTTTTCTTTCGAATTAGACTCGACCTTTTCTAACTATGTATGATTTATTAGCTCATGCAGTATGGTCGGCGCTTGCGGGTGGGATACCTTTAACAGCAATGCATCCAACTCCCAAATTTTGTACGGAGCTCTTGTTGGAGGACCTGGTATTTTCGAACAATATGAAGACAAAAGAGCCAACTATACTTACAATAGCGTCGGTCTTGATTATAACGCTGGATTACAAGGCCTCGTCGCAGGTAATTTTCATAAAAAAATTTTGTGACAACAACTTATCAAAAAAATTTCTTTTCAATAATTCGTTTTTAGACTAACAATATTAATGAAAAAGATGTTTGTAAATTTTAAATGCAATAAGTATCTATTGCGCTATCAAACAAGGAAGGCTTATTTCCACTACGAGCGTGGAACGGAGCATTCTTTGTTTTTTTGTTGATCTTTCCGCGCTTAAAATCTGAGCGAGCTAAGCAAAGCACATATTAAGTAGCAATTCTTATTTTTTAAAAAGTTGTCGCTACCTGGCATTATAATTTTCAAATTATCATAGTACAATTTTACATTTTTTTAATGCTTTTTTATTTACTACTAGTTCTAGGTTTCAAGAAGCTGTTTTTCAAAATCTTAATCGATTGCCATTTCGTCATTCACAAATAACAGAGTAAAACATTTATATGATTTTTTGCATCTAAGGTCCAAACTTCCAATAAGCTGCATTCAAATTTTACATTCCTCCGACTGACAATTATGATTTGACAATCATTTTATTTTTTATAGGTCTCAAGCACTTTCAAATTGAATACAACAACTGGAGAAAATACACACGACAAACTGGCAACGTTTTTGGCTAACGATTAATTAAAGAGATTTTTAAATATGTCTTTAGTAAATTTTATTCATTTGAACAGGTCTGGATATTCACAAAAGTTTTGTTTCTTAATTGCTTGATTAAATAAAATCACTTTACTTTCAGTGTCATAAGATGTTATTGCTTGTTACGAATAAATTCAATGCAGTTAAGTGTTTTTCTCAATTAAAAAATCCATATAAGCAAATATTTCGCCTTAAATAATTAAATTTACTTTGTTCGAGCGTCAAGTTTGTCTATCCCAGGGATGTCCAACCTTTTTTTCATAATGGGCCAAATTATAAATTTAAGTGCATTCAGCGGGCCGCAAAATTACATATATATAAAATTTCCTCTTTTTAGTATTAGATACCATGACCAAATGACGAGTATTAGACATAAATTTAAAATTAATTAACTAATTAGGAATCTAACTGAAATTTGAAACTATTAAAATCATTACGTAATTAGTATTAAAAATGTCCATACTGGAACTAATTCGAGTTCCCAATTACGTGATTTCCTTTCTTTCTGTTTGCATCGACTCAAAATTGCCAAGATCTGGAGAAGAGCACTTGTAGTCGCAACCCCAAAGCCGATGAACCCAAACAGTTATCGATTAATATCTCTGCTCCGTGTCCCCTACAAGATCCTCAAGAGGCTTATCTACGTCGGTGTCAAACCAATTATTGATCCACTGCTCCCTAAAGAAGAGGCTGAGTTTCGACCCGGTGAGTCAATCGTGGATCAAATATTGACAGACACTATTGACAGAAAACATCGAGGATTTTTTGTCGATTTGTCAATCTGACAGCGGAATATGACTTTGCCTGGCACTGTGGCTTTACGTGCAACCTGCTTGAGATTTCTGCCGAAGAAGCACATGGTCAAAATGAACATGGAGCTTTTTGAAACTGAAGATTCACTTTCATTATTGGTAACAGCAAGCAAAGCAGGATTTCTCATCTAAAAAACGGCGTTTTTTAGAGATCGGTTTTGGCTCTCCTCCTTTTCAACCTCTTTACATTTTTGTTTACATCTGCCCTACATGATTTGCAGAAAGTTTACTTACGCAGACGATCTAGCATTGTTGCACTCCTCTGAAAACTGAGAGGCCATTTAGGGGACTTTAAATCAAGACATAACTAAACTTTTAGTATATCTTCAGTTTTGGAAGCTGAAGCTCAGTCACACTAAGACTGTGACGGCAGCCTTTCATTTATGTAACGAAAAGGCCTAACGTAAGCTAAATGTTTACAACATAAGACTTTTACTATCTTGTGGAGAGATCACTTACGTTCCGTCACTATCTCGTGGCATTGAGAAAAAATCTATATTAGCAAGTCAAACTGCTAAGGCAACTTGTAGGCTCAGAATGGGGTGCTGGTGCCAAAACACTGCGCACAGTTGTATTATCTCTGGTCTACTCAACATGTGAGTACTGCACATCAGTCTGGTGTCGCAGCGCTCAGTTCGCTTCATAGACAGTGTCCTGCATGATGCTTTACGCATTGTCACTGAATGCCTGTGTCCCATTACAATTGACCACCTACCAATATTTTTAGACATCCAGACGACTAGAAGCGATACTCTCCTTGGCTGCAACCCTGGACCCTGACCGGATATTAAATTTCTAGATTGGACCTAAAATCTCTAAAAATGACACTCCTAATAGATCTACACAATTCCCTTTTTTACCACTAGCAGTATCGCTGCTACAACTGTAATCTTATTCCGAATCACTCGGCGTTGGTTCAAAATTACTATCTTTACGACTAAAGTCATTAACAACTATTACTTGTTGTGAAAAATTTTTGGAAATAACACATTCAATATAAATTTAATCGCAAAACATTGTTAATGTTGAAAATGATGCTCGAGGAAAGCGTCTTTACGATAAGTTCCGTCCGCAAAATTTTTCATAGATCAGTTCATTGGACGTCACTCGAAGCAGCAATTCACTGATGTATTCATTTTGTTTCCCTATAAGTTACGATGACATCGAATTCAATACAGTTATGAAAATGTAACACAAAAAATTGAGTAAGCACTGGGCCGCAAAAAACATTTAGTGGGCCACAGGTTGGGCATCCCGGGTCAATACGGTATTATTTCAATGTCTTGCCAAAAATCTTTTGCAGCATAACCAAAAATAACATAAAATTGTCAAAAGAAGCAACGACATTACAATGTTTGGCAAAATTGAATCAATCTGAATGGGATGATCCAGTGCTGCTACATTGATTTCTATATTTCTGATTTCTCTTTTCAGCGAATCTGCAACAAAATTTTGGTTCAAAGAAAAAATTATCAAATGATTCACCTTTATTCTTATTTACTTATAGAGTTACTTCTTTTCTTAAAGTTGTGCTCGTAGACAATTGCAAATTAAGAGAATTTAAGTAAAGCAACATCAATTTCCGATAAAATATAACAAAATTGAAAGCTGACAATAATTTAATGATTTTTTTGTAGAGAAATCAAAGTTGAAGTCAACTTTGCAAAAAAGGTCACGTGACTGTTTTACTGGTGCCTTTTCTACTTCTAATACTTGTATTTTAGGTTTTGTGTTCATTGCTATTAATAAACTTTACAGACGCAATTCGGGGTCACGGCACTAGTGGCCATCAAAAATTGAATTTGACATTTAATCTGAAATTACTGATAAAAAATGGGGACTTTTTATTGTATTTATGTATCTATTTTTTATACCAAACTATGAAGTATATGACAATGCGATTTGCTACAATAGAAGTAAAAAAAATATTACTAGCAATAAAAAGAATGTAAGTTCTTAAATAATTGGTAAGACCTAGCTCTACTGGCCCACATCCACTAGGCACCACTGTACATAGCAATAAATGCAAACATTAAAATTTATTCAAATCGGTAATACTATTGAAATATATATAAGATGTATCGTACATATACGTAAATGTGGCGGATTTATTTATTTATTTATGCAAATAAATGAAGATAGATACTGACTTAATATTAGAACTACTTGAAGTGGTCCAAAAGAAACTAGTTTTTTGGAGTTGTATTTTGACAGTAAAAGTGAAGTGTTCTTGATGGACCGATTTGGTTCGGAACAAGATACGGTTTTAGTAATAGACATATACGGGAAGCCACTACTTGACGTCATCGTAAATTGACTGAAATTGAAATCCGTTTTATGATTCTAAAAAATTTAAAAAAAACTATGATTGTGCAAATAAGAGTAGCAACTTTATGATTTTTAATTTTATAACAGACAGAAATTAGGTTATGAGCTTAGGCTGGGGTTTGGTTCGACGGCAAATTATATTCGGTAAATTGGCATTCATAGAGGCTCAGCTTGGTGGTCTAGCTACGTGGTAAAATAATTTTAGTACTTTTTTAAATATAGCTTACCTCGTTTCGTTTAGTTTTAATTCTAAGTTTTTTTAAACGATCTTTGTCTTTATCCGAAAGGTTAGATTTTCTACTTCTTTTTTGTCTTCTTATCTCTTTTGTTTTTTTGGAATCGCAATCAGGGATGCAGACTTCTTCTCGTGTATTGCAAACACTCACCTTCACATTGCACAAAGCTCTTTTAATCATAAACATACGGGTATATTTCCATAGGCGTACCAGCCGAAAAAAATTTGGGATGCAATGAAGTTTTGCCCAAATTTTGTAACATTCGCCAAAATCTTGTTTTTCTAATACTTGACGGATAGGACAAAAAATTGTCTGAGATTCTAGAAAGAAGACAAAAAAAAGTCTTCACTTGGAATCAGTGTCAGATTTCACAATTTTTGCTCCAAAATTATCTCTAAAAAAAGGTCTTCACATAAATTTGATAACTATTTTCTGCAATCGATCATTGTCGCTCTCCTAAACTTCCTAATTTTGCTCAAATTTTTCATATCGCTGCCCAAAAAATTCTGGTTTTGCCAAAATATTTCTTGTCACTGCCCGAAAAATTATGATTTTGCCCAAATTTTGGAGATTTAGGGGGAAATTACCACCCCTACCCCCCTTCAGGTACGGCTATGTACATATCTAACAGAAAAATCAATTGTCGCTTTTTAAACAGATAAAAAGACGTTTTTGATCGTATTGTCGAAAAAAATCTACTCATCAAGTTTTTCATGTTACTCCTCTCAAGCAGAAAAAAATTTTCTTTCTTGGTTAAACTTTGAAAAAATTCACAAAATCCTTCATTCATGATTTTAAGTCTCATTACCGCACAATGAATAAACACATCTTCGGCTTTCTTGCTTTTTCCAGTCCAACCAAACACTCGAATAGCGAAGCGGCCATACCGTGAAACTCCGTTCAACAAGACGGTCACGAATGGACTAGATGGGCATCTGAAAAGAAACGGACGCGATGGGGTTTACAATCCGACTTCGCCCAGTCGGAAACTACCTATTTTCCACCAAATACAGAAACGGCTTGAACTCGTTTTTTGATGACGTCACAAAGCAAGTATCCATGATGAGAACGGAACTGTGAGAAGGGAGAAGCTTTTTCGACGTCAAATCAACAGACACAAAAACAAGTTCTCCTTCAGCCAGACTGACTAGCGATTGTTGATTCTCCGGTCGGATAACTTGTTGAAACGAGCGATCTCGAAACAACGTGATTTCAACTTCAAATGTTCCATCAGCTGTCACTATTTCCGTTTCTCTTGAAATAGGAAAACCAGAATCAGATGATCGATGTCGCGATTGCAATATTGTTTTTTGCGTTAATTGATTGTGACGCTGACAACCAATAATAGTTTTGCTTTATTCTGCGATGCTTACAATATTTTGCCTCAAGTAATCAAATTGCAACAGAGAAAGGCAATTTGAAATTTTAGTCAGATTGATGAAATTAGTATAGCCTAGTTACCAGTCGGGTATGAACATACATGAAATGTTGACAAAAGTTCCTCAAATTCCTCTTACCTACTTAGGGAATCAAGTGTGATTGTTCCCGGTATAAATCCGGGGAAAGAAGGATGAGAAGATGATGCATCTGAAGAGATTGTCTTATTCTTGAGATAGATACAAGTAAAGTCAATCAAAATAACGGTTGATCGAATCAATTTGTCTTCAACTTGCCAGATTACTTGATTTCGTATTTTGTAAGAATTAACGTCAACCTAAAAAACAAAAAAGAATATCTTATTTTACTTGTAGGATTTAAAAAGTAAAATCTGGATATATTTTGTTTCTTTAAATCTAAAAATAAAAACGTAAAGTTATTGTTGTTGCTAAAAAATTTAGAAAGTTTTAATTTAGGTTAGCAGTAGCATCCAATAACTCAAAAACCAAAATTCTGAGCATTTTATTTTGTTTGATAATACTTTCTCTTTTTTTATTAACTGCAATTCGAAGCATTTTGATTTATGTGTAAATATCGCAGAATAGGCGTTGGATTACGAGAATAACAAAAACATAAAAAACTATCGACAAATTTTTTGTTGTTTTGCTACGTTTTAAGCAGCTTAGTAGGTTTCAAATTATCCAGCAGCAGTTTCCAATTAGTTATGAAATTTAACCAAGTTTATTATATTGATTACTATACATTAAGAGTAATTAAATGATTTCTTTAACTAGGCTTCTCAAACTTTTTTTGCTCTGCGACCCCATTTTAAAAAATAAATTTTTGTGCGACCCCAATATGTGTAGGCTAATTTTACGTTAGTTTTTCCTATGGAAAACTACTCGTGTGCATGAAAAACCACGTAATAATGAGAAATGGAAATAGAACCTAAAGCGAATTAATAAAATTACAAAAACAGACTTTATTTAATAAACATTATCAAGCAGATTTAATAGGATGGAAAAATTACTTTATATCAAGGGCGAAGCGGCCCGCGAAGAAATTTTTAATCAGATGCTGAATCATCTAGAATTATTGCAGTGCCTTTAAACCGCCTGAACCTGTTTTGCGCGAGAGATTCCCAAGCGTGCCGCAAAACCTTTTAAAAAGCACTACTCTAGCGACGTGAACATGCAGATAGTGTTCATTTAATCGAAAAATTAAAGCCCTGAAGCAGAGTGAAGTCCTTTTTTTTTAAACAACACCTGTTTCGGGGACAGCAATTTTCGAACTAACTCGCATGAGAACATCACTTTGATTACCGCAGCCATTGCGGCCCGTGATAAATTTTTGCACAAATATTTACACAAGTAAAAGGTTGGCCACCCCTGTTATATATTTTTTCACAGCTACCTTATCAAGACAAATAAATAATTTAATTTTTTCGCATTCATTTATAAAAATCAATCTTGGCTTTAGACTCAGTAAGCAATTTTTTTGGCTTTTGCTTCTTGCAGTTTTCTTGATTACGCCACACGACTCACCTTCTGATCACGCCACCTTACTTTATGACAGAACAATGGTGTAATGACACTTTACCTTTTTTTGGTTTTTGATTGTCAATAAATATTATTGTAAAAAAACAATTTCAAAAGCACAAAAAGCCAATTTGTTTTGCGACCCCAAAAATTTTTTTAAGCGACCCCATTTTGAGTTTGAGAGGCTCTGCTTTAAACAACTATACCTCGAAGTGTGATCCACAAGTGCTATCGATAGGAGTGGGAACAACTATCAGGTAGTATTCGGTCGAATTAAAACTGTCGAATATTGCGGTGCAGGCTGGAGAATCACGTGATAGAAGGCCTACCAGACTTGGGTCATCAAAAATCAAGCCTTCCTCAGCAACGACGTTTCGATCAAAAGACAAAATTATCTTGTCCGAGTCGCAAATAAACTCAGGCCCAGCTGGTAAAAATAAAGTATGGTTGGTTCGTTTTAGTTAAAGTAAAAGCTCTCTATCGCCTCACGATGGTCGCAATGTTTTCCCATCCAACCTTCAGGACAAACACAATGGTACATCCGGGTGAGGTGACTGTTTCCGCGACAAGCTCCGCCGTTTTTGCAGGGGTTCGGCATGCACACATCCACGCAATCAGCTAAGCTGCAATGTGACGTTTCGCTCCTTGCACCGATGCACATATCCGAAAAATCTCCCAAGCACATCCTGTTGCGGTTCCATGTTCCGTTTCCTATTTGAGCAACTTGTAGCATTCTGGTTTTGCTTCATTTTAAACTTAAAGTTGTTTTTTTAAGAAAACATAAAAAATTAAAAGTTTAGCTTAATATTTTTTCCACGAGGTGTTTATAGGAAAGGAATATAAAAACTTTTTTTGGTTGCGAATTTTTTACTCACTCTAAAATAATTGTATGGCGAACGAAATGATTTAAATATTGTATTCTAAGACTCAAAGCAATTTTTTTGAAATTTAAAACTTTGCAAGCCTGTTATTTTACGAAACGAAAAAAATGCAACACATATATTTACAAGCTTAAAAACAAACTAAAAAGAAAAAAAATTACCTCTTTTAACAAACCTTAGTTTTAGTATGTAAATATTATACCCACTCAAACTCGAATAAACAACAAAAACAAAAAACAAGAGTGAGTGGCAAAAAATTCCATTTACTGCCTTCCACATGGACAACATTAACTGTAAAAAGCTTGCTATAATACCAATTCAAAAAAATTTGTGAGTTTTAGTCCCTGCCAAGGGAATGTTGTTCACGATTTTTTCTCCAAAAATTTGTATTTTATTTTCTGACTTGTCAAACTTGCCCCAGTGTTTCTGTGGGCGCACTATCATTGCGACAAATATTACGTGTATGTATGTGCTGCTCTTGCAATAATGGAGGATGCAAACTGATGATCTTAGTAAATAAAGGAAATAAAACGAAGAGTTTCTTGTGATTTATTTTCACTTATTTGGTGTCGTTTGCTTTAATGGGTCTCATAAAGCAGTTTTAAACAATTAAAAACTTTTAAGGTAAAGAAACTAATCAAACCGCAGGTATGGCTGCACGACCCCCATGGTATCCATTCACTCCAAGAACCACAAACCCCAAAGTTGCACTCTCTAGTTTCCATATTCGATCCCTTTTGGTTGCACATTTCTGGAAAATCTCCGAAGCATTTTCGCGTACGACTTTGATATCCTCTGTTGCAGGTTGCTGAGCACAAGGTCCACGTGACCCAATCTAACCAATAGGAACAAAGTCCATTGATACATTGTTGTGTTTGTGTTTCAACGAAACCATCAAGGACATTTTGAGTGATCTGAAATTAAAAATTATTTATTATAAAAAGTACAAAAACCCAAAAAATTGAATCGTAAATTACGATTAGAAAAAAAATTAAAAATTAAAGAAAACCAAAATTGGTACTAAACACAAAAGTGTAATTTAAGCGAATTTGATTATGAAGATTAATTTAGGCCAAGAGTGATTGATTTATGTTTATTTGAATTATTGAAACTGCTTTTCACATATTTGTTTGATTAAAGTTTTGTTTGAACAATACCCATTTGGTAGTGGTAATATTTTTGCCTCGGACACAAAAAATTGGGGTTCAATTCCTGTTGGGTTTGCAAGCATCGTTGGGAGTTATTCCCGCTGTAAAGCTGAGATAAAACTAAATCATTTTTGAATAAGAACGTTTCCGAACTGTTAATAAAATTCGCTTGCAGACCGCGCAGTCCGCGAAATCGAAGCAGTGATTAAATTTGTGAAATTCGTGTTTTTTTAATCATTTCTTATTAATTGTATTATCAAGGGTTTGGAAAACGTCCATTAAGTCTCTCTTAATATCAAAAATAATATTTTTACCATTTAACGTTTTTGCAAGATAAAATTAAAAAACAGGATAAGCTATAAAAAAAAACCCAACTCACAGTGAAATTGCTTTGATCACGAGAAGTCGCGGGCTTTTCTTCGCTTGAATAGCAACTTTCCAAAATTTTTGCCCTACATCGTCGTGATCTTTGTCTCTCACCGTAATCACATGATTTTGAGCAGACTCCCCACGATAACCAGCTTTTCCAGCGTGGACAATCTGTCAATCTTTCACAAAAACCCACTTCTTCAAGCTTATCCGCGTGACATAAGTGTGGAAAATCTCCGAAACAAAGTCGAGTCCTAGTTCTGAACCCATTCGATCCACATGTGACTGTACAACTGCCCCAATTTGTCCATCGGCCGTAGTACGGACATATTCCTGGGCTGCACGTATCAGTTTCAATTAGAATCTCTTTTTCGGGACACGGAAAATCTCCCAGGCAGTCACGTCGTCGAAATCGGGTCCCATTTCCACAAGTGACGCTGCATTGACTCCAAGTGATCCATTCATCCAAATATGGACATTGACCCAAATTGCAAATCTAAGCAGATTCCGGGACGTAATTTTTTTTTGATGTAAACATTTCGCCCATATTATCAATAAATTGATTAACAAATACTTAAAACAAACGTTGCAAAAGGTGATAGCAATCATTCGTTATTGCTGCTACTAGCATGTTGTTAAAAATAAATCAAAGATTCAAATCTAATTTTTTTGTCTTTATAAGTTAATTTGCAGCATTTAATCGAATGTTCTGGCAAGCAATGCCGCAATATTACCCTTAAATCAAAATCCAAAAATGCAAAATAGGTCAGAAAAAAAAATATAGAAAAAAAAGTTTCTTTAAATGTTGAAATTTTCACAAAAACAATAATAAAATTGAAAACGTTTTTGCAGTGTCTTTATAACTGATTGAAGAGTAACAATGTTTCGGTTCTCTTCAATTACCTGAAAAAATTTACTTTTACTAAAAATAGATTTTTGCGCTTTTCTATTTTTGGCTTGGTTCATAAAGGTATTTTTAATAGACACACTTAAATTTTAAGTTATTCTTTTTAACACAGTAAAAAATCATTTCTAAAAAACACTAAATGACTAAAGATATAATTTTTTGTACTGGAATTCATGTATTTTTTTTCTAAAACTGTTTTTTTTTTTCGATGTATTTATCGAAATTTTTCTACATAGACCAAATCAGTTAGCATAATTCTGTGTTACTTAGCTTTACTTTATAAAAACGTTCACTTTAATTCAAAATCAGTTTGATTCCAAACATCGTCACTTACCTCAGAGCTTTTAGCGTTTCCCAACTCTTGACAAAGTTTTTTCGGGAAGTCCCCCAAACAAGTGCGCTCTCTCGAGCGGACTCCTCTTCCACAAGAAGTTGAGCAAGGCGACCAATTTAACCACGACCCCCAATACGGACATTCTCCTAAGCTGCAAGTTTCGTTTTGCAAACGGTCACCATCCAGCGGGCACTTTTGTTCAACCAAGTAATATCCTAAACAATCTCGATGGTGGACGGGATTAGACTGACCACAAGTTGGTCTGCACGAGGACGACGATTTCCAATCGGACCAATAGGCGCAAGTAGCCGGATCGCAAAATGATTTTTTTTTGTTTCCGTCTCCTCCGTCGGATTCAATACAAAGGGAATTCCCCACGCAGGCTCTACTTCTCGTCTTATAAAACAGTTCAATGAAAATTACATTAAGTTGTCCGCCAGTTTGAATACCACCATTTGGTGTTAAATTATTGACCAAAACGAATTTTTGTCTGGCCGCTTTGTAACGTTTGACTTTTATTTTCGGACATTTACTAATACCTGTTTAAATCTTGGTTGACAACTGAAACAAAATGATTCCACTGCATTTTTTGCCCATTTTTCAAAATATATTGAAACAGGCAAAGTTTTCGGTGGCAAAACTTGCAATAACTTTTTACAACTCTCTTTAAAGCAGCATAAAACTTAGCTATAAAATTTATTTTACCATTAACGGTGTTTTCGAGATAAATTTACATTTAAGCCGAGGTTGGACTAAATTTGGACTTTAAATTTAATGTTAAGCTATTTAGACCTATATACTGTATTTGCTGGTTTTATCATAACTATAGTTACCTTAAATCCTTTTCCGCAGGTTTTTGAGCATGTTGACCAGTATGACCATTCGCTCCAATAGGGACACACTCCTAACGAGCAATTTTTTATTTCTTCAAAAGGACCAATAATGTTATCGCACTGATCTGGGTAATCCCCACCACAAAATCGAGTTCGCCTTTGATAACCTAGAAATTGCAATGCAAACTTGTTGCATTACGCAAAAATGCGACTTTTGTTTTAGGCTTATTCCAACAGTCATGGGTTGAATTCGAAAATCTACGATGTGAAATTTTTGCATAAGGTTTTATAAAAAATTTTATTTAGCTTTAAAGCGTTTTCACCCTTGATATGGTCTTAGAAACACCAGTTTTTTAAATTTAATGACCTTCTCCACAAGACGCCGAACATTCTGTCCATCTACTCCAGAGTGACCAATGGGGGCATCTTCCTGTGTTGCAAAACTGCCTCTCTTCTATCTTTGTTCCCTCACACACACTCGATTCGGGAAGGTCACCGTCACAGTAACGTTCTCGTTTCTGTGATCCTGTGCCACATGGAGCGCTGCATGCAAACCACGTGCTCCATTTTGACCAACCCGGTGTGGCTGCAATAATAAATCGGGTGTGGTTCATGCTGTAGCTTTTTTGAGTTAACAGGGATGTTTTTAATTTTCTTTGTTACTGAAAGTCAAGAATATATCATTATCTAATTTATTTTCGTAAGATTGAAAGTTTTTCGAATGCTTTTTTTATTAGCTTTGTTTGTTAAGAAAAGTGATAAAGAAGAAGAGAGCAAAGTCCACTAACAACTAAGGAGCTTGAACATTTAAAAAAATTCTCGCATCAAAAAAAGATTTCTTTTATTGACTACTTTAAAGATTGGCATTGTTTTAACTCAAACTTTAGTTGATTTAAACTATGATTAAAAAAGGCAAAAGAGGTCATTTTGAATTATAAACCATCTTGCTAAAAGTGCAGAATTAAGGCAGTGAAAACTAATTCATTATTTGGTACATTTTACTCAGTCTAAATTTTATAGAAATAATTATTATTTATTCAAACAATGTCTTTTCACCTTCGCAATGCATTTGTGCTGCTGTGCTATATTTTCGAGTAATCAATTTGGTTCCTGTTCTTAAAAAGTAAAACTTGTTTCCTCGAGATGAAGATGAAGTTAATCCTCGACAAACATCTAAAAAACAAAATTAAAATTAAATCATAATCGTAGGTAATAGTTTTTAAGTAAAATTTTTAAAAATAAAAGTTAAATTCAACATTTTCAAAAAGAAGAAAAAAGTTTAGGCTAATCACGGCAGCATAAAAAATTTAATGGCCTAAATTTTTTGTTATGAAACTTAAAACTAGCGAAAAATATAAAAGTTTAAATTAGAACGCGAGTAAAATAAGTTTTTCCTTGAGATTTTCATCGCAAACCCATCAACTTAAAAATAAATCGGAAAAGTTTTAGCTCCAGTGCCACGCTCCTTTCCAGTTAAAAAACAAATGTCACATCCAGTGATGGCTTTAGTACGGAGCGAACGGAGTGGCCGAACTGCTCGCCGCCCCTAAAAAGCGTCAAAAAATGGTCCCCTCTAAGCAAAATATTGCTCTATTTCTTTGTAGTAGAACCATGGCAACGGCCCCCCTAAAGTGATAACCTTTTTTTAGACGTCACTTTTTTTTGGAACCAAACAATTTTGGAACACGAAAAAGTGGCCGCCTATTTTTCTTACACCGGCCCCCTTTTTGCAAGGCTTTTACTGGTCACACCAACTCTCAGCTCCTGAAATGAATAGAAAAAAAAGTCAGCCATCGAATCACCTGAGATACTTCCACACATACATATTGGACGATATAAACTTATTATCTTACCACGAAGGGCGACGCATTTTTCTTTTGCGGATTCGAATGTATAGCCAAAAATACGTTTTCCATTTACGAATAAATCTCCTTCTAATGCTGTACCAATGGTATAGTTAAATGTGCAGGTAATTGGAACTAAAAAAGACATTTATTTTTCAGTGGTTCTTGACAATGAATAAATAAAAAGATAAAAGTAAATATAAGATTTGTGGTTCCTACCAAGTGCAAGACTGCACTGGTAGGAACGGCATTGTGCATCACGCACGCCGAACCCGAGCTCACTGCCCGACCATGGTTTCGAGTTTTAAACTCTCATCAGGGACAGTCTGCTTACTCGGGTTTAGTTGACAGGTGGTACTCTCTAGTGTCATCTGTCCCAAACTCGATATATTACAGCATCTGGTCATACGGCGTGCGTGATGCACAATGCCACAGGTGGTACTCTCTAGTGCCATCTGTCCCAAACTCGATAAAAAGATAAAACTATAAAAAACTCTGTGACGGCCCGAAAAATTAAGGTAAAATATTTGATTCCCTTTCATCATAACTTAAAAAAGTAAAGAAACAACACTGATGTTCTCACTTGTACATTTTTCTATATTACACTGCTTTTTGGCAACTTGATTCGGTGTTATACATTTTTCGGATAAACAAAATCGTATCCGACTTGCTTCTCCGGTTCCGCAACTTCGACTACAGCGAGACCACGAGCTCCATAAACTCCAACCTATCATAGGCGCACCTTCCATTTCAACTGAAAAGATTAATCATTGCTGTGCAGAACGACAAGTTATTCTGCTATTTCAAAATTGACGAAAGCGTTAAACGGCGCAAAAACAATCTTTAGAACGGAGGTTTTCAACCTTGGGCACAGTGGTTTTTTTAGTGGGCCACGGAGCACAAATCAAAATGAAAGCAATATGTATAATATATGTATAATTAGGTTGGCCATCAGTCCCATTTTTTAGGCATTTTTCCGGCGTCCTGTCCGGTCAACCATGTAAAGACTTTTTTTTTTAAAGAACACTATGATTTTCTTATGGGAATTTAATTTTGTTGACCGAAGTAGGTTGTTAAGTTACCTTGGGTTGAAAAATGGGCCACGGTACAAAAAAGGTTGAAAACCACTACTTTAGAGTGTTTTGGCTTTTAAAAATAAAATTGAGACAAATAATACATCGTTTTAAATTCCAGATCAGGCTCCATAGGTGTATTTATTATTATTTACGTACGCAAAAAATAAAACAGTTTTTTAATCCTGGAAGGTACGATACTGTAAAATCAAAAGTTTTTTGCCCTCGCGCTACCTTCGTAAAACCATAAAGATTTTGATGAAGGCGGTGCGTACGCCCAAGCCACGTGACCATTTGGTAGAGTCTTAAAAGAATCATCACGGTTTCCCCAAACTACACATTTATCCGTACATTCGGATGTGAGTGAAATGTCAGAGACGATTACTGGATCCTACAAAACAAGACGAAATTATCTTCGAAAAGATACTGTTGACTGTGAGTGCTTTGTAAAACAGCAACCAATCTTTTTATATGTAGGAAATACGAAATTTGATTGATAAGCGCTAGGGGCGCATTTGTTTTTAATTTAGGAATGTGTCTTTAAAAGTTAAATTTAAAACTTTAAAATTTGCATTAGTTAATCCATAACACGACTAAATACAACAGCATAAATGTATTCATCATAAATTTAAAAAAAAAAAAAAATTTTAACAAAAACAAACAAAAGAAAAAACCATGATAAACGTTTTCGGCTTGCGTCAGCCCTCTTTAGATAAATAAAATGATTTAAAAAACTATGTACTGTAATTTAAAAAAGACGAAGTCAATGATTTGAATTACGTAATTATTTGTCACATCTTTTTTACACGCGTTTTTTTTCAACATAAAGGAATTCATTTGAAATGCGACCGCCATTATGACAACAACAATACCGATACATCAAAACCAAATAACACAAAATACTAATCTAAAATATATTTAATAAAACTTTTAATTTAATAAAATAAGTTAACTTTGCAATCAAAGAGTGAACGCTACGAAATTTGCGAAATAGAGATTGGGAAGCCCTGGACTAGGAGTTGATTGATGCAGTAATTACTTTATGACTATTGATAAAAAAATTATCGTAAAGGTAGTAAATTTCTAGTCAAATGTAAGATTACTCAATACTCAAAACTTAAAAAATATAACAGAAAGATTTTCTTGTTTTGTCATAGCATTGTTAATAAGATTTCTAAACACAAAAACCAAATTTTTTTATAAATTCTTGCAATAGCTTACACAGGGTAGCACGAGGATGTCCAACCTGCGGGCCGCAAAGGTTTTGATGTGGCCCAGTGGCGTACGAAGAAATTTGTAAAGGGGGGGGTTTTGGAGCCGAAAATGTGATTGCTCTCAGTAGTCCTGGTAATGGGCAAAAACTTCCAAAATTAGGCCTACATTCAAAAATAAAGTGTTTTGGTTTTAAGAACATCTTGCAGTAGCATGAATTTCTTTTTACCAAACCGTAAAACTAACTATTGAAAAGGTATGTGCGAGTAATTCAATCATGACAAGAAACTTTCCAAATTAAAAGCAACTCGTGTAAATGATGAGAACAATAGGTGGAAAATCAAACGAACAAAAAAATAACCTTACTTAACAAATATTTAAAATTTTTTTAAAGGCTTATATTCAAACGCCTGTTTTTTTCACTTAATCTGTTAATTACATCATCAGGGCAAGGCACGCGTGAGGCTCCTATAAATGTTTAGTAATGCAGGTCCATTCATTCGAGTGGTACCACTTATGTTTCGTAAGCACGTTTTTAGTCTGCGTAATGTGGAAAGCTTTACAATTGTTTACTAGTGCATGTTATCACTGGAAGAGTTAACAAAATGGTCATCAATGTAAATATGTTCGGAACAGCATCGGAAGTGCATTCCTTGATGCTGCTCAACGCATCAGTTGGTCTTTCTGCTGCGTTCAACCGAAAAAGTTCCCTGTAACATAATATCAGTTCAGGCACTAATTCTCCCCAGGATTTCGTTAAATCATTTTCGTAAAATTTTCCCAAAACTTGAAGATTTTTAATTTGTTGAGGAGTTGGTGCACTAGTTTGATCAGCAGAAATTAAACACTGAAATTCACCAATAATCGATTTGTGGGCTGTAAATCTTGCTTTGAGAGTGACAATAAAGTTATCAAGAAATAGAATAAAAATCCCTAGTCTAAAATGTTCTTCATCTTTTACAGCAGCAATATTGCATCGATTGGTCTGTCTTCAAGAGGGCATGGTATTTTCAAAATAAAATCTTCGGCTTTGGCCGTTTCTTGCGCAAAAATATAGAGCTGGTGTAATTCATATTCGGTTTTTTCTCTAAGACACTTCAATTCATTTGCAATATCCTGTGCAATGTTGACGGCCTCAAAAAGGTTTATCGACTTTTTTTGCTTAACTTTACACAAAACAACACTGTATCCAAAAACGTATTTTAAAACTCATAGAGCAATGCAAAATTCACTTTGCGTAATTGTCGATAGCAATTGCAGAGCTCGTGATGAGGTTTCTCTGTCCGGCCATGCTGAAATTTCTGCCAAAGCTTCTACAACGGTAAATTGTAAATTTGAAAAAGTACTAACACTCTCGTGTCGATCGACCCATCTGATAGCACAAATGTGAACAAGTTTTTAAGCTTTTGTTGTTGACGAAATTGTGTTGATGGACTTGCGCAAAATGTTTTGAAGTTTTGGAGCTTTAAAAAATTGTGAACTGAAGCTATTGTTCCCATGTAGTTTATTTCCATTCCCATGCTTAACTTTCAATATTTTACAAGTTTGAAAGTCTTCTTCACAGTGGCAATGTACAGTACATGAGCTAACTTTGAAGCAATTTAAACGATAGCAAAAATTGATGCGCAAGCAGTAATTAAGTTTAAAAAGTGCGGTAAACAATAGAAACCAAAATCCTATTATTAAAGTCTATTTATTACAGTGTACTGTATATATGACTAAACACCATTCTTCAAGGGGGGTTTTGACCCCTGAAACCCCCCCCCTTGCGTACGCCTATGATGTGGCCCACTGTATATTCCAATTTTTTAGATATATTCTCAAATTTGTATTGCAGTGTTTCTCAAACTGAGTTACGCGAGCTTGCTCATTGCTTTCTAAAACGAAAATCAAGAAATCAGAGTTTGATTTAAAGTGAAGACTTCTTTTTTGAGAATACTTCATTTTTGGGATAAAAGTCGATAAATCAGAGTCTAATTTAGAGTGATGACTTTTTTTGCGGCCCGCTGACCTGAGTTCAATTCAGAATTTGGCCCATTGTGAAACAAGATTGGACCTCCCTGGGGTTGCACATTCTCGTTTCATTTGTCACGATAGAGTCTTTAGAAAGATAAAAAATAATTTGCCAATCGCACAATGCAACATGCTGCATTATGTGCTGAATTATAACGTTTTTGGTGTGTTTACAAGGTTGGAGATTATCGTGCTTTGAAAATATTTCACAATTTTGTGTGCTCTTGGAAGAACATTTTTTTTGAAAATTTTCTTTGTAAGCTTTAAGCAAAGAAACAGCCACAATAAAATGGAATAATTACAAACCAAATTGAAAAAAACGAGTGCATAGTTGAAAACAAAAAGCTTTTACGAACTTTTACAAAGCTTCCAAATTTGTTGATAATCCCCAGTAAATATTCGTTGGTAGATACATCGTGCCAACCAACTAAGTATCTTTCTCTTGCGCTTTCTAAATCTTCTAAAAGAGAATTAAGTTTGATTCGGCTAACGCGGACAAACAGTCAATTTTTAACGGACCAATTTTTTAATTAACTATTTTCTTTTAAGGTTAAATTGCATTGCCTTATTTGAATACTTTTCAAGCCTAATTGTACAGATGCCGTATTAAAAATTAAAATTTTTTCAATAGCCAATACAGTAGTTGTGCTAGTGAACAAATCATTTCAAACACTCGATTAAGTTGTATTGTACGTCCTCGCAGGCCCACAACCGGGCAAAACCGAAGAAATCACTATCTTTTCTCAACGAATGGCCAAAGCATAAACCATATTTAACAAAATTTGATTCAAAAGATATGATGCGATTGTTACAAGTGTAGCAAGAGCAGCTTACCTTAGCGCAAAACTTGAGAATATATGGCTTTAAAACTGAACTTAATCTAAAAAAAGCTCTTAAAGTCATCTCCGTTGCAAGCAGTCAAACATCGATACTTCTCTTTCCATTTACAAAAACTGTATAAAATTTAATCAAAAACATAAACGTCTGTCCTGCAGTGTTTAGTTTGCATTTTGAAAAGAGATGACAAATTACAAAGATTTACGACCTTATAGGTTTGTGCACCCCAGTTGCTTCAAAAATATATATTAAACAAAAAGTCCTAAAACCTATTTTTAATCAACTTTTGTCTCAAAACAGTTTTTCCTTTGCCTACAAGTACAAAGGTAACATTATCATGGATTTTGCAACTGACATCATTTTTGAAAATTTCACACGATCTGGGAATCAATAAAGCGGCAGCAGATTTTCATTCTTTGCTCGAGGATACTTTTTTTCTACTTTCCGCTTTAAATGAAACTTGCACTAAATACTCTGAAATAAATCTACGCAAAAAAATCGTTTGTATCGTGAACTTGGCTAGTTTTCTATTTGTAAATTTTTACCAGTTTTAATCAATAAGGTTATTTTTTTCTCTCACTCTTTAAGTCAATTAGTTATCATTTATTTTATCTCGATATTTATCCTCCTGGCTCGCAGGAAAGCGACGGAGGCGCTAATACATAGGGCAAGCAATTACCACGACCTGCTTCTGGAGCTGCCAAGATATTGCTGTCCAGTTGAAATATTTTATTTTGGTTTTTTAATTTGTAATAGAAATATGACTAAATTTAGAAGTGCTTGCCAATACCACCAAGCAAGAAAAAGCATCATAAAGTGTTTTATTCAACGACACAACAGAATGGCGGGAGTAGATTTTGAACCGAGACTATGTCGATTACAATCACAGCGCTCTTAACTACTCGACCGCGTTGCCAACATTGTTTATTTCGACCATCTTCCTTTTGCACAGGTCAGATTAGAAGAACAACTTCTCACATGTAAATGAGGGACTTAGGTGTAGGTTTATTGAATTGCAAGCAAACCAATGTAAATTTCAAACGCAACCAGTTTTTTTACAACAAACTGCATCCTATCCATTCCGTGACAGATCCTAATCATCGACTTACCGATGTACATGCGCGCAATTGCTGGATCTCTTTCTACACTTCCATTTGATGACGTAAGCCAAATCACGTCATCAACATCACGAAGTCCAGAAAAACTATTTATGTCGTTGTAAATAGTGACAAATCCGATCCCATTAGCTGGACAGCAAAGGCTAAAAAGATAAATTGTGATGCAAAAAGCATTAAAAATTAAAATTTACTTAAGCAAAAGTAAGCACTTTATAAAGACTAAGATAGCGTTGCAGTAACTTATAACTAATTTGTTGTAAAATTGTTGTTTTACATAAAAAAATGTTAAAAAAACTTTTTGGCGTTAAACTTACCGGTAAAATAAATTACATTTAACCCCTTTAAGGTTTCAGGCTAATTTCTTTTTACTAATCTCAATAATTACAAACCAAGGATTTTACAGGATAAAAAAAACAAAGGCTTAGTTCATTGTGCGGATATGTTTCAAATATTTTGGACCCATATCGAAATCAAAAGCGGCATCATTTCCGAACATACTTACCAAGAAGGTGTCTCGCAAGAGCTCTCAGCGTTGAAAAGTAACTTGAATCCTTGATTTGACTCCGCAATCTGACCAAGTTGGGCACTTGTTGACCCTCGACCATTTCCATGAGCTCTGCAAAAGATCAGGTCATTGTTCAAGATTAAATCAAAATAAAGTTTTTGTGTAAATAGAGAAAATGATGATAATGATGAAAATCAAATCGATAAAAAAAGTTTACCAAGCTTTAAAAAAGCAATAAATTGAGCTAAAAAAATTGTGGCAAAAAGAAACAACAAAAAAACAACTCCTATTAGGTTTACTGCACACAAAAAACAGTTTGAGATTAAGATATATGTTGGGCTTCAAAAAACCAACAGCTAGTTTGGCAAAAGCATATATGATGCGATGGTTGGGGCTTATGATGAAGGGTGATGATAAAAGTGCTTTTAAAAAAAACATTGGAATTTGAAGTGGATGGGTGAAGGAATAGGAATGCCCAAAAAAATGCAGAAGGTTTAGGTGGAGGAGGATCTCAAAAAAATAATTTTGCAAGTATAATAAAGATACAATAAAATAGTGAAGCAATGTATTGATATAGAAGGTTTCTAAAGAGCCGAGGTGAATCCGAGCAGCTCTGGAAATAGAAAACAAACCGGTGGATGACATACCACTTTTACTCCTGCTAATAAAAATTCAATAACCGACAATAAAGTTTTATCAAACCAATTTTGTTAACTTGTAAATGTGAAAAGTCAATGACTAAAACCTGAGTTTATTTTGATAAGCCGTTGGACAACTCTAAAAAAATAAGAAAAAAAAAAACATCTTCGGACGTAACGTTTTTAACTTTACAAAGTTGTAACCTGAAAAGAAGGAATCCGCTTTCGGAATCTCCTGCGGATATACCTTCAGGAAAAGAATCTCCGCTGCAAATAACTATAAATTGCTTTTCCATTGAGTGATACGAAGCAAGTTGACCCAGTGAATGAGAACAACCCCAATGGTTTCCTGCATTAGAAACAGATACAAAATAAGAATTAAATTTTAGACTTTTTGTCAACACACATCAATAAAACGAAAACTTTTGACGTAAATACTATGAAGTGTTTCAAATTCAAAAACCTGATTTCACAAACTCTTGGTTTGGAATATTTGATGACGTAGTTTTCACGTGACCCCGATCATCAACAAAAGTGACTTGGTCAGAATTTGAACCATTTGCAAAGTTATTGAGTCCAAACACGCTGAAGTAAGCAATAAAATATCCCTCCCCATATGAAAGTCGAAAATCACCAATATTTCGGTCCTGAAAAACCCCTTAAAAAAGTTGACAAATATAGCCTGGTTTTAGCAACTGGTTGTGTTGACTTTTTTCATGGCTTCTACATATAGTATAATTACCACTACGATGTGTAGATTTAAAAGTTGAGATTACTTCTTGCTTTTAGATTTTTCTAACTCAAATTTTTTTATAACTAATTTTTCTGGTAAAATTAATACAATGGTCGTTCTTTCAGTTAAACAAAAACAAATTAGAAATGATCCTGCTTAAGAAAAGTTAAAACTTAAAAAAACAAGTTTTTATTAAAAGTTGCCGAATAGTTAAACATAAATTTAAAATCGAACAATTGTTTCACCGGGACAGATATGGGCGAGTTAAGCAGTGTTGTCCATTCCACACTGAAATCTGATCGATAAAACTGTAACCACATTTTCCGATCAGATTTCTTTACCGATTCCACCTGAACAAATTGAATGCTCGCTTAAAAGCTAAATTATACCAAAGCTATTACAATACAGGCCTTACAGCAGTTTTGCACAAAACACGATAGAAAAAGTGTTTAGGCTTATTTGCGGATAGCATATTAACCGAATTTGGGTATTCTGTCAAAAATACCATATGCTTTCCGAAATAGTGTGAAGAATTTTTTTATTATGACTAAATATTTAATTTTTACTGTTAACAGATTTTTAAATTTATCTCAAATCTAGTTTTTTTTATTTAACTTCAACTCTTTTTACAGCCGTGTGTTGTGCAGGTCTGAAAAAACCTAAATAATTCAATGAAAAATAACAGATCAATTTTTTAACGCATAGTTGATAAGCGTATTAATAAAAATATCGTTAAACACACACTTTGGTTTGGCTTGAAAAAAACATTTTTCCCCATATGCAATTGAGAATTGTTTATGAATTAACTTGAAATCAAATTCAAGAAAAACTTCTTTTGTAGTAATCTCTCAACACTCGGAAGCTAAAGGCAAAGGAAAAAAAGAATCCTGAAGTTGCTAAATTAACCGGGATACCATTGATTATATGCGCTTTGTTAAAAAAAACTAATCTAATTCAAGTAAAAACACACAAACAGCATCGCAGCGAAACTCCCATCGTAAAATCCGTACAATCCCGACACGACTCCTGCTTTTCCTTCTACAGTTGTCCTAATATGGTGAAAAGGAAGAAACTTTTTGTTCAGGAAAAGAATGTGTCCTTGATTAGCGTTGTCCGTGAAGCCAAAAAGAGAGAAGTTTGCTGAAATTGGCTGAAATGTCTGACTATTAAGTATTTTAATAACAAAAAATCCAAGTTCAAATATTATTAGCTAAAAAACTATCCGGCATGTTTCTGAATTTTTCTAAAAAATAATTGAAATTCATGCATCGAGTCACAATCCGAGTAAATTAGGCTTTGTTTTAAATCAAATTTTTCAACAGCAGTATACGTATTTGCTGTTGAATAAAATAGAAAACTTGACGAAACATTTTTTTGGATTTTAGAACAAAATGTTGTTGTGATATTGAAGAAAAGTTTGGTTATCCAGTTGTCCAATTTTATTGATTAGCACAGTACTGTTTAGCTCCTTATTCTACATATTTTTGTGCTCTTGGGTAAGTTGCTTTTCTTGGTAAACACGTTTACATTAAACTTTGTTTCTTTATAGGCTATATATTTAAAAATAAAGAAAAACAAATAAAAAATTTTCATTGGACAGCGATATCTAAGCAAGTCAAAACCAAGCGGAGTAATTGCCTAAATGTTGCTCAAAGTTTAATGCCTTGGCGGAGTTTTAAAAGCTTTAGGATACATACAAATGAGATATGGATCTCATAAACTAAGCATGCAATTTCAATTTACTTGACAAAAACAAAAACTTACTTGAAAATATGTTCGTGGCGTAATTTGACAGCGTTGTTTAATGCACCAGCTATCAATTTTTTGTTCAGTTGATTTATTTTTGAACAGAGCTATTTCAAAAAGAGATATTGTAAATTGATGGCTGCTGGTTTTGGATGCGGTGGTTTGTCCAGTTGATACCAAACCATTGTTGTATGATAAGAGTGTTTTTGTATTTTTAATTGGAGAAAGATTTAAATCTAGAATTCAGAATGTCACAGAATAATAGTCATTTTTATTTCAAAACAAACAATTTTGAACTAAAATGATAAGCTATCACAAAATTTTTTTATTGATTAGAAAATTTTTAGGCCTACAACAATAATTTTTGGCTTTAGAGCACAGCTTCAACTGGATTGTATTCTGAAAAAAAAAACAGATAAAAATGAACGCTTTTCTCAAGCGCTTTCAAATTTTAAAACTAGGGTGTCTTTGAATCAGCTCTGATCTATATCTTTTTAAGACAATTTTTTGAAAAGTTTTGATATGTTTAAGGGCAGAGGTTTTGAAATTGTATGGGCCCCATTGTAAAAATTTTGATTGGGGTCGTAAAAAAGGCTACATCTTAAAGAGTTAGCAACTATTTCTTTTAAAAATAAGATCGCAAAGCAAAAAAAGTAGAATGGACTGTATTAGGAAACTACTATAGGCTAATGGAAAATGGTTAATTACCTGATCGAGCAAGATGAAGCCATAGATAAAAATTCAATAAAATCATTAAAAGAAACATTTTGTTTATCAAGTACACTTTGTATAGTATATTTGTTTTCCATAAAGTAGGCTATCTATAATCAGACAAGACAATCATGAATTATGTCTATCAAATCGACACAAATTGAAAGTCACATTCAACAATTCCCAACTGGACAAAACCTAAAAATAAAACCTTGTGATTTTGACATAGTATCGTTTTTAAATCGTTAGTCACCGACCTTTTTGGTCATGAAAAATATTTCTGATGAAAAATCAAATTCGAAAACGGTTGCAATATAAAAAGTGGGACCTATAATCATTTAACGAATCTAAAAAAAGAGCAAAAAGTAAAAGCAAAACAAACAATTTGTAAATTACTTTAAAAATCACTATTTTAACACGGTAGTTTCCAACCTTTTTGAAGGACCGGCAACAAATCAAAATTAAAACAACTTTTGCGGCCCGGCTGTTGCCTATTTAGTATACAGACCAAAAAAGTCCCTTTTTACATCTGTTCCGTTCTTAAAAATCGCGCACACTTTATATTTTTGATTGCGTTTTGGTCCGGCTCAAATAGCCGAAGAAATAACGATTTGATAATCAATTTAAATATTTTACATTTATTTATAAGAAATTGGCAACACTGTCCTCATTGTTATAGTAAATTCTAGACTTTTCACGTGACCTGTTTTCACTATGATGCAATATTGCATGTTTGTGACTGGCAAGATGATGCAATATTGGGTGATTGTTGTTTTAACCTGAATTTAAAGAACTTTCTAGATACTCGTGACCGAGTAATATAAATACGGCGCGCAGGAAAGCAGTATTATGATTCGATTATGATAGAATGTTACGTTGTGATTGGAAAATTTGTTGGCTTTGTGAAGTCATAGTTTTTTAACGCAATTCTCTAGTTGTTTACGTGATTGCTGAACAAGTAAGCTACTGACCCTGTATTTGCTGTTTATTGTATACTATTTTGGGCTCCTAGGTTAATTGGAGCATAATTTATTAATAAAGAAGATTAAGAATTTCATCTTGTAAACAGCCAGGATTGTGTTATCGGTGAGAGCCTTTCATAACAGGCACCGAACAAGTATAAGATTAAATCAATTTTTACAAAAAGTTTCAAAAACTAAAATTGGTGAAACTCTCCAAAATTTAAAAAACTTTTACCAGCGTAACAAAATTTCAAAAACTAAAATTGGTGAAACTCTCCAAAATTTGAAAAACTTTAGCAAATTTTAAAAAATTTGCTACAACATCTTTTCAACTGGTTTTTTTTTTTTAACATTAACTGAAGATCCAGATACGTAAATCTAAATAATTCCAAAAAAAATGTGACTTTCCATCAATTTTTTAAAATTTGCTGTTTTTAATAAAGTCATAGCGTTTTAAAGATTTTGTAATGAATGTATAAACTTAAAATTTTGGTGGAGCTGTATAAAAGTCAACGTTGACCGGAGCCTGTCCGCGAACCAGGGTTTGAAACAACCGACCTAACAAACAACTTTTTTCCAGAATAATTTGTTAAATTTGTTCTAACTAAGCGATGTAATGTGTCTGACAGTCTATATCAGGGGTCACCGAACTACGGTCTGCCGCCCGACTCAGTTCCAAAAAACTAATTTTTTCAATTCTCCGAAAGTTGCCTTTCTTCAGTTGACCTCTGGGCATGGCAGTGAGTAGCCTATGTTGAAACGGAGATTTTTTGATCTTTACATAATTTTTAAGAAAAATTAATTTTTATTCTTCGATTCGAATTAAGGCTTCTTTTTTGCTCTTTTAAAAGTACTATCCTAATTAGTTTTTGATTTGCTTGGAGATAATGTGATCGAAAAAAATTTGCCCCACAATTGTCGGCATTACTAGGTTAAGTTAATCTTTTCAAAAAAAGTTGCTCTATATTAAAGCACGTTTGTTTTAGTAACCTACGTTTTACATAAAAATTAATTTTATTAAGCTTTAATTAGTAAAACTAAAACCTCCAGTTGCAAACTTTTTTAAAGATTTTATACGGTACCTTTTTTGTGCTATATTTTTTTTTTGTATAGATTCAAACATAATACAAGAATATCCGACAGACAAAAATTACAAAATAAAAAAACTTCATTACTTTTTTAGCTGTTCATTCTTTCTTAATTGCTGTTCTTAATTTGCCTTAAAATTCTTTTTAATTTGCAAATACCAAGACCTGTTAAAAAGATGTATATTTACTCAAATTTCATAACATGATAAATCTTACTTATCATATTATGGGTTATTGCCCAATGGACAGAGGATTTTTTATGATATTACTGGTATTTATTCACCAAGCTAGCTATCACTAACAAAAGGCGAACTAACCAATGACATGTGGGGTACAAACTCTTGCAGATCTAAAGATTTAGTGGCTGAAGCAAAACTTCAACCACACATAACGTCAGACTTTTAACTAAGAATACTCAAAATTTAAGATTTTTCCGCGTATAGCTGCCGAATGTAGATTAAAATTTTTTTCAGCAGTAAACTTTATCCATGTGAATTACCGCTGAACGACAATTAAGCTGTTAAGTGAGCTGCAATCACTAATTTAAAAGCTTTTCGTACAAAACTTCACTTCAATTGCGTAAAACAAAGCTGTCGACGGTCTTGAAAAATCCAAATACGTTTAACAAACGGGGCAATACTGGTCAAGTTTCAAGTTTTGAAATGTAAAATATATCGGCGATACTTTATAAATAACCTGGTCGAAAGCGTCCTTCTAAAACAACGACAAAGTGTTGCTAGAACTGAGTAAGAGTTCTTTTCCGTGAATTTTGGACAAATCATCCAAGATTTGAAACGTTTTCTTGTAAACAAAAACGCAAAACAACTTGAAAAGCGCAGTTTTTTTGACAGAATATAATTATTTAGTTCCATAACAAAAAAAATTACACGCTTCAAAATGTGATAACAGTGATTACAATTTCATTATTACCAACGCAAAGACCTAAGATTTCCTGACGAAGAGCTGAAAAAATTGGACATTAAAAGTGAAAATAAGCTTTCGATCCGATAACATGCATCAATATAATAAATAAATTAAATTGTATTGAAGAGAATACAAAAAAAGGTTTTACGGGAATCAATAAACTTTTTAATCAGAATACGCCATAACATTCAACGGTAGCTTCTGAGAACAAAGACACAATTTAAATATAAATGACGTTGTTTACCAAGCACTTATCTTGTGACTTTAAATGCTAAAGAGATAATACTACCAAACCAAAAACCAGTAAGGTATTTGTAAGTAAATTAATGTATCGTCAGTCAACACCCAACCGATATCTTCGGAGACATAAAACTGTTTACAATAACAAATGTCTCTGAAGATGTCGGTCAAGTGCTGACGTTAGTTTCGAACTCGACGAAACGTTAGTTTACTTAAAATATCTTGCTGATTTTGGTTTGGTAGCATCATTGTTAGTGCATTTCAAATTGTCAACCACACAATCGAATGGTAGGGAAAGCTGATGAAGACATTATATGGAAAGTAAATGCGTTTTGGTTTGCACGAAAACATTATTGCACGAGCAATGCAATTTGAACTTGTGGTAAGTTTTAAGCGTTGACTTTTGGTCATAAAAACGCAGAATCTGCCCCAGAGTCAGGCAAACGTACCGCTTGTAAGGGCAGTAAAAGTAAAAACTCCGGCGACTCTGCATCGCACACGATTAACCATCAGCAACACCTTATTGATGATACACGATCAAAAATTTGTTTCTTTCGCGAAGAATAAATTTAAAAAGCGAAGACAACAAAAAGCGATTTTGTTTTCGAAATAGCGAGAAACAGTGATAACGACAAAGAGGGAATCACACCAAAGTACCGGGGTCCGATTCTCCATCATTTGGCCACGAGAGGTCGTCGGCAGACGCGGATTGCTTTTTGAGGCGCCTCAGGGTACGAGTAGAATAGGGCTGAGCGTGGCCGTCGTGAGTGAGGGGGTATTGAGGAGGAACCGAGTTTGAATCATAAACGACACCTTGCGGAAATCGCGAATAAGGGTCGATCGGAAGTGACGGATGCAAGGGGTAATGTCTCGCTTCAAGGTCGGATCTACAACAGCACGGCTTCGTTAAAATCAGTGCTTGATGGGGACGAAAAAAATTACGCAGAAAACGGTGATAAGTACAAAACTCTAAAGTAATTTAAGGACATATACAAAAGTCTTTTTATGCAGTTTGTCTGGAAAAAAGCGAAAAAGACATTGGAATCTTTAAGTATCATTCTACATAAACTTTTGCAAAAAAGTTAACTGAAAACGCAGTCATGCTTGAAATTATGCCACAAAATGTGACATGCCTTTGCAAATTGACATAAAATATTTTGACGCGACACTTAGGTGAAAAGGGAAAAAAACATAAATTGTAACCGTGACATATACAAAAGATTCAACTGCAAAGAAACGATCTAGTTTTAATTGCAAAAGAATTGCTATTATTTGGCTCCAAACGTAACAGGATTTTCGCTATTATGGCATTAAACAAAAAACTGCAAATGCAAGAATTGGTTCAACTACGGCTTTAACACAACGACTCAACGCGTTTAAAAACTCCCAGTACTTCAGGGAACATCTGCAAGTTTTTAGTGCAAGTTGCACCAGCGCATGAATATCGAGTTCACACCGAAAACCAAACGAGAAGTCATGCAGTTGTTTGGATCGATTATCGGTTCATGAATGTGATTGAGCCAGTTAAATCACGAGACTTATCAACATTCCTATGTTCGGCAGGTTTCATGCCGTACCAGGTGAAACCAAACAAGGAATTGCGAACAGCACTCCCCGCCACTTCGAAAGTGTCACGTGAGTGTCGTTGCCGAGACGCAACGTTGCGTAGACGTCGCCGCAAACTCGTAACACGCTTTGGCGTTCAATGAAACAAATGTAATGAAAGGTTTGAGGTGGTATCTGCGTAGTATCTATACGAAATAATCTCATTGTCGGTGGTATTTTGCCAAAGATGATTCTCTGCTTTCCCGGACGGCGTCGAGGCATCAATGCAGAAATAGCTCATTCTAGAAAATTCTAGAAATTCGGAGCTTCAAGCGCTAAGTTGAAAAATGTTTCGGAATTAAGTTTTTTCCTTACATCCCTGATAAGTATCCGGTATTCAAGTGCAATCCTTCCAGGTTTAACAAGGTTTTAACCGGATAAATAATGTAATGAACGAGTTATTTTTAAAGTCAAATACGAGGTGTGTTTGAAAAGTATCGGGACTGTATGCTTTGCACAAACAACACTTGCAACAGTGATAAAAGCTTTGTTTTTTAAGATGGCGCAATGTCTTGTGGTTGTAAAAATGTAGTTTCAGCATTCTGTAACAACCATATGGTTTTTTACAGGCTTTTCTTGAAAGGCGCTTTAATGTAGTTCGTTTTGGAATAATTTATTTAGTAAATATTTTTTTCTTTTTTTTCTTCTTTTGTTAACAAATAATGAGCATTGAACAAAGAATCAACTTGAAGTTTCTCGTTCGACTTGGAAAAACTCCAACTGAAACATTCAATTTGCTCCAAGAAGTTTACGGAGATGCTACGATGTCAAGAACTCGGATTTTTGAGTGGCACAAGAGGTTCAGAGAGGGAAGAGAGGATGTGGAAGATGATCCTAAGAGTGGAAGGCCAACAACAAGCAGAACAAACGAAAATGTTGAGCGTGTGAGAGAAAAAGTGCGCAGTGACCGCCGCCTTACTGTTAGAATGATAGCAGATGAGTTGAGCATGAATAGTGAGAGGGTGTGGAGGATCATTACAGAAGATCTGGGGATGAGGAAGGTTTGTGCGAAAATGGTACCAAGGTTGCTGAATGATGGGCAAAAGGAAAATCGTGTGCAAGTGTGTCAAGACATCCTGAAACAACTTGAAATTACACCAGATCTGCTGAGTAGAGTTGTTACCGGTGATGAGTCGTGGATCTTCGAGTACGATTCACTCACCAAACGGCAGAGCCTTGAATGGAAGAGTGCATCCTCACCAAGACCCAAGAAAGCAAGGCTGTTCAAGTCCAAAATTAAGGTAATGCTGATTGTTTTCTTTGATGTTCATGGAATTGTTCATCTAGAATTCTTGCCACAGGGCCCAACCATTAACCAGAATGTTTACAAAGACATCTTGCGACGTTTGATGCGTTCGGTAAGGGAGAAAAGAAGAGAATTGTGGGAGACAAAGTCATGGCTGCTTCATCATGACAATGCTCCTGCTCACAATGCCTTAAGCATACGACAATTTCTTGCAGAAAATAACATTGCCGTGCTGGAGCAACCACCCTACTCGCCAGATCTGGCTCCCTGTGATTTTTTCTTGTTTCCTAAGCTCAAGGGAGTCATTAAAGGAACCCGTTTTCAAGACTCAAAAGCCATAACAACAGCCGTAACGAAGGAACTACGAGCGATCCCAATGGAATCTTTCCAGAAGTGCATAGAAGCATGGCAGCAGAGATTAGAAAAGTGCATTTGAGCTCAAGGAGATTACTTTGAAGGGGACAAGTTGTAATTTTTACGTGGCATTTCAAATAAAATAATTATTTACACAGTCCCGTTACTTTTCAAACAGCCCTCGTATATCACATTGAATAATCCGTTTAACTAAATATTAAAAAATTGCTTTTAATGGACGAATCGTTTCCAATCAAAACACACGATAGCGCGCGCAAGATCAGATCAAGATCAGTCAGGATCATTTTTCGGTTTAGGATAGAATTTGAAAGATAAAGAGTGAAAGACGCGCTTTATAAATGTCATTAGAGTCTAATAACAGGGATGTTCAATAGAACGCCGAAGGACATCGCAAGCAACTAGCTAGAAAAACAAGTTAGCAAGAGAGACCGAACATCAATTGTGACACGTTACAACAACTATAAGCACATCTACACGTGACTGCTAGTTACCCATCGGTTGAAAAAGGATTTCCTCACTTTTTTGCCAAATTGCTTGAAAACATCATACTGAATATAAAAGAATGAATCAAAACTAGCTATCTTGGCTATGCTGCAAATCTCAAGAATTGCGTTAAAATTAAATTATAAATAGACCAAACTGCCCAAAACAATGGACAACGGACAAGTGTCGTAAGGCTCATTTAGACCAGTTGTGCTCTTCTGCGTAAGCCACACTTGAGCTTGAGTTTTTCTGGTAAATCTTTAGCGCTAAAAAATATTGAAGATACATGAAATTCTTTAACGCGCGCCCAACTATATGGCGAGTTTAAACGAGCTTTTAAAATACCAAAATAAACAAACTGCTGAATGGGTGAATGATTAGACCTACAGAT
This sequence comes from Diplosoma virens, assembly GCA_963680785.1. Lineage (NCBI taxonomy): Eukaryota > Metazoa > Chordata > Ascidiacea > Aplousobranchia > Didemnidae > Diplosoma > Diplosoma virens. The sequence continues at coordinate 50,226,890 of OY796882.1, read as the reverse complement.
TTCAACAGGTTATCAGTACAATGCGCAAAATCGGAAATGCAACGTAAACTCAGCAAGTTTGCAGAAGTAGCGCGTGTTCTCACGCACACAACCGTATGACACAGTTTTTTGTTCTTTTCGTATGAACGACGTCCGACACACACAAAAAAACCTTGCTTGCAGTGTCAACCTTGTTAAAAACATCGAATTTTTTATTTCAATGTGGCTAGAAGTGAGTAAAATGCTGAAGAATGCAAGCTGTGAGAAAATTGTCCCAAAGCAACAACTAGAAATAAACTAGAAACAGAAAAAGTATGTAGAGAAACGTAAAACTTGAATAAACAGTATTTTTCGACTTCTAACTAGAGAAGCTAGAAAGAGAATGACTCCGGGCGATTGAACATGGTTGAACGGTTTTACTCAGTCACGTGCCAGCAGAATAAATCAGCAAAGAAACTATTGCCATTAACCAACCGATGAACGTTTTTCGAATTTGTAAAATTCACCAACAGCCTGGCGAGTCGGTAAGCACTGCGTTGTTAGTAAAAAGCCTTGTTAGGGATTTGTGTTAAAGTGTTAGAGATTCTACGGTGTACCTTCGAGAAGTTGGCTTTTCGTGGGTTACAATCCACCGCTCAGTCGGATGCTGAAGGGCTCCGGAACTTCCTGCTTGATCAACTTTCGGACGAGATTTGGACTTTCTGGGGAGTGTACCGCCGGATGAAAGCGTAATAAACGGAATCTTACGCGGTTGAAGAAACGAAACGGGAAGGTTGGACAAGTTAGTTGAAGTAAAGCGATTTGATTCGGACTTTGGGGAGGAGTAACAAGGCATTGCGGGTTGACGATGCGGATTTTTAAATGGAATTGGATTGTCGTGTTGAGCAACAAAAGAGAAATCAGTTGACAAATTAGCTGGATGTGTACGGGGTTCGAACTCGGGATGAATTGATTTTTGTTGAGACAACATTTCAGAAGAAAGATTTCTGTTCGATTCAACGCTTCGAGAATGATCAGCGTTCATACTAGACGCAACATCGAGGAGATCATCAGCACTTCGATGTTTCTGGACGTGAAAATGCGGCTGAGAATTTCTTGAAGACGATTGATATTCGAGAATACTCTCTGCTGAAGCGGAATGCGGCATTTCCAGCAGCTGTTTAGGACCTTTGCGCGCGGAAAAACTCGACCCGTAACTTGATGGAATGGAAAAAACGGATTTCAAAACGGGATCCGGGTTGGAACTGAACAAGAAACTGGAGCATGGAAAACTCAGTCATGCTTGAGTGCTTTAACAGACAGCGGAAAGCACGAAGCGGGTGAGTCATGCGGCGAGTGTTAGCTTAATTACGAAGCAACTGGTTTTAGAGAGCAGCCCGACCGACGACAAGGCGACAACTTGCTTTGAAATGATAACAGTCGACCGAGAACACTACGCCTCATACAAATTATAATTCAGCTAATAGATTGTTTCAGGAATTATTAAGGCAAAGAAAACCAGCTGATAAACGACTAATTGTTAAATAGAATATGCTCATCATTTCACAGAAATTCGGTTTTAAATTACTTCCGAAAAACTGTTTGTTAATTTGAATAAGTCGATAAAGCGTGTATAGTTAAAAATTCCATTAAACTATCATAAATCAGTAATAAAGCAAAATCAAATTTATATGCAAGCTAACAAGTAGCAACAACTGGCATTGATTGCAGCCTACTAAATAATGCTAAAAAGTTTTTTAAAAGTTACAATAAAGCCTGAGATTATTATTGGTTTTAACTACGCATGCTGAATACAAAATACGAATAGTCATAAGGCAAAGGAGAGTTTTCTAGGATCAATCTGTTTACCTTATTTGTTCAAAACTTGAACCATTGGCCCCCATCGAGTTGGTCTTGTTTTCACTTGTTTGTGCCATCAAGTGTTGTTGTTGAGCATAAAACTGTTGGCCATCAGACGAAGCTGCAAAAGGGTGACCGACGTTTTCAGAAGGATGCGACCCGATTATCGGCTGGCCGTTTCGATCATGCTTCGGCGCGCTCACGTGACCATGATGGAGATAGTGACGAACCAAGATCTGCTGCTTCAGGTCGTTGGTCAAGTGGCCGACGTGCAGAGGGCGATCGCTAGCGGCGTGACTATGATGACCCGGATGTTGCGGCTCCCTGACAGGTTGGTGGGGTGGCGGTTGGGAGTTAGCTGGAGACGAGAGCTCGGTTAATCGGGTGAACTACAAACAGCTAACACGTGATTATCGAATTCGTTTTCAGTCCGGAAACGAACTCGTTGGTTTATCGCAAAGAAGCAGAAGCCACTTCGCCTCGTCAATCACAGCTCGGGGTAAACGCAGGCCATTGCTAGAAGAAGCAGTAACAAACCCAAACATTAAGAGCACGGAAATTCTGAAAGCATCTAAAACACGAGAAAAGAAAAAATGCCAACTTGCCATAAGGCAATGCGAAAAATGCTTTTCAACAACTTCAATCGCAGTACAAGTTTAAAAACGATATGGCGTTTGGCTGCATTAAAATATAGTTTTGATATTGACATCAAAGTCACCTCTAAATATTTACCAGCTTAAGTAAACTAATCACCAAAAACACGTCATTAATCAGCTCGCACAAAAACTTCGCTTTTACAAGTTTTTTTTTTATTTCAAAAAAGACAAAAAAATCCTTTTCAGTACTATTATTGATACGCTCGAAAATTTAAACCCAATGCTTTCGGGGTAACTTCGAAAAATTTAAAACGCCTTTATTAAGTTTTAAGAGATTAACAAGCATGTTTTATATTGCTAAAAGTTTTTCTTTTTGAATTTATCTTTGAATAAGTAAATAACTAAATCAAAGCGAAAGTTAAAGAAATGCGCAGTGATGCATCTCAGTTAAATTGCTACAGTCCCAACCAATAAACCCTTTCTCAAAAGCAAGCAACTTCTATTGGAAAAAATAATCGCGCTGCAAATGAAGGTGACGTCGACGTGAAAAATAAGCAAAAAATACAGACAAAATAGCTTAAGAGCTCCACATCAATGTAAAATAAGTGTGCGCAATTTATCAAAACATGAACGAGCTGCGTTAAACCATTAAAAACCGAACATGATCTGATGAGTGGAGGAAAAACTAAGAGGCGACAGAGTGGAACACAATGATGAAGGAACATCGGAATATCTTTTTTTTATAACAAATATTTTGATCAGGTACAACAAGCCTCTCTACTGTAGTTGTAATATTAAATTTGAAATGAAATCAAACAGTAAGACTTTTAAAGAAACTCAATCAAGAGGTACTTACGCGGCAACGAAATATTCGGAGGTTTGTAAGGGGGAGGAGGCCCGATTCGCGGTTTTGTGGATGCTTGGAAAGTTAAAGGTGATTTCTGATTACTGGAAATAATAGCGGCAGGTAGTTAAGATGTTCTTCGACAAAAATAGTTTTATTTACATTAATCGCAAATAGAGTAAGTGTTGGAAAATAGTTTCCAATTTGATGTCAAACATTAAAAACATCGACAAAGTTTGACGGCAACAATAAATGTGTACGAATTTCGTAATATCAAACAATCAATTTAAAATAGAAAACTGATCATCAACTTGACTTTTTCTTAAATCATGCGAGATTAGAAGCAAACATTATAGACAAACTCACATATTTTCGCGTTCACTTTGTTGATCGTTCGAACCGGAATAAACCGGTTGTTTCTGGTAATCAGCCCAAGTTTTATCACGTGACGAAGTCTAAAGGAAAAAGAACGTCAAATATAGGTCTAAAGATTTAGGAACAAATCACTTACCATTTTGTGGAAATCCGGATCCTGCTGTTCGCGACTCCTAACGTACTGCTCCCTCATCTTGCGCATCCGCTTATAATCTCTGTTCGTGTAATAGGAATTGGAGGTGGAGGAATTCCTCCTCGCAATACAGCTTTCCACCAAGCGAAGGATGTCCTTTAGCACAAAAAAACTTCTTGCCGTATGTGTTGAAAGATAAAAAGCAAAAGAAACTTTCGATTTAACTCGGATTTGTTTCGCGACACAAACAACACGCGGCATATAACAGAGAGAAGGTGGCTACATTAAAGACAAACTGACCTCCTTGCGCGACTGCACGCTCTCGCACACACTGGCGCGGCTTCCGTACTCGTGCAAGGAAGGAACCCAGCCCATGCCAATGTCTTGGTACACTTCGTTGTTCAGCTGATCGCGCTGCACGCTCGTCATTTCCGATGATGCTTCCGTAAGAGGGTGAAACTGACGAGGTGATTGACTGGCCGTAGTTGACTGGTGGTCATCGATGGGACTTGCTGGATAAAAAGGGGGATTCGTGGTCGGCCGGTGATGGTGATGTACGGCCGTATGATGTATTTTCGCATTGGGTGGCGTTGAAATGAAATGGGGAGAACGAGCGGGCTTTGGCCCGATGGCCGGAGCGCTTGTCGCTGAAGTCCGAGAATCGGCACCAGGAGTTGAAGGGGTAACAGGTCGAGGGTTGGTATTTTTCTTCAACTTTGGAGGAGTGGGGGGTGGAACAAGATTTTTGGCAGAGCGACTTTTGGAGGTTAAGCCAGGAGGAGTGACACCTCTTTGTGGACTCGAAGAATAAGGGGGATTTTGAACGTTGTACGAATCGTACAGGTACTCCGGCTGGAAAACGGATTTCAAGGTACCGTTCTTGGAGCGGTCCACTTCAGGTTCTCGTTCTTCAAAAAGATTTTTACTCGGCTCGGTTAAGCTCGAGCTGCGTCTTCGAAATCGTTCAGTGGGCGCGTTACTGCTGTGGGAAGAGGCGTTTGGAAACGGTTCAAACGATCCAATTTTCTTATTTCCTTTAATAAACGACTCCTGCACAGGCGTTCCGTCTATTTCCTATATCAATAACAGTGTTAACTCATTTCTTTTCTTAAAACAACAACAAGCTTTGCACAATGCTCAGCAACTACAAACTAAAGAAAGCAACAAAAACAACCAATGATTTACATCACTGCTTCGCGACAGTTTTGAATCGTTGATGCCAACAGCCGGAGAACGGGCTTGTGATTGGTTGCGATTGTGATTTAAACTAATTCGCGCCAATTCGCTAATAAGCAATTTTTCTTGTTCTTCCTTGCTTATTCGATTTTGATTCACCGATTGAAAGGGAAACTGCAGGAAACAAAATACAGCAAAGAATAAAACGAATGCCCAAATAGAAATTGAAATCGCTTTGATGATCCTACCTCGTCTCGACTGGATCTGTTCGAGCTTTCGCTCTGTCTGCTGGCAGTTGATGCCGTTTCGATGCTGTCCAGAGAGGATTCATTCCAACCTAGGTTGTGATTGGCCCTGAAATGTCACGTGAGAGGTTATTATGAAGCAGACCATAGAAAAAAAAATTTTTTTTTGAAGAACAAGCTGCTAAGACGTATCTAGTTATCTTGCACGAACAGACTTGGTGTGGTGAAAGTTTAATAAATAATACCTTTGAAATTGAGCGACTCATTGATCTCAAAATAAACAATTAAATCCCTCTTGGCAATATTTTAAACTTTAGATCGATGCGTTTTAAATTCATCTTAGTAAGCCTTCAAAAAACTTTTTCTGTTCTAGAAAAAAATCTTGTTTTTTTTTTTAAAAGAATTTTTAATACATTGTCAAAAAACCAAGGCTTAATATTTCTTTAAGAAATCGTATTACTTAAAAACCAAGTCGCTTAACATATGAGAAGCACCAGACTCTTATTAGAACTCGTCTTTGATGCTTATCTCATTGCGAATCGAACCGACTATATGTGGTCTTACTATAAAAAAAGAAATCGTATTACTTAAATAAGTTGAAAACAAAACAAAAATCATCAAAGAACTGGAAATTTTTTTTATACTGTACAATTAATCAATTATATTTCTACCAAAGAAAATTAATTTTGAAAAAACAATTAACCTAAAAACTTTCTTTAATCTCACCATTACAATGCAAACAAAAATATCTAATCAATTGTTTCAAGAAACTATTAAGGTAGTTTTTACTTTTCAATCCAGATCATGAAAAGAATCACTGAGCAGAATAATAAAAATCATTTTGCAAGTAGTGATTTCTTTAAAATTTTGTAAAATTAGCAAAGCAAGGCAACAAAAGAATTTATAATTAAAAAAATTAGAAAACCAGCAGTTTTACGCCGCGCCACATTCACATTAAAAAGATAGAAACAATTATGAAGAAAATCAATTCACTTTCGCTCTTGCCACTTCGGCCGGGTCCAGTTTCTAGGAGAGGCATTGCCCGCGGTCACGTGACTAGCAGAATCCATGGAAACTCCGGAAGAAGACTGCGGTGAGGGAACGAGGGGCTTGTGAAAATGAAAGGCATCTTTCCTGAGTAGCCCGAACGAGCGAGCCTGCTCCGATCGATCGAAAGAAGGCGGGGGGGTAGCGGACCTGATAGGTGAAAACCCCGTCAGTCGGATCTCGAATGTCTTCAAGGTTAAATAGCAACAGAGAAAAGTTTGTCATACATGGGAGAAGTTGATAATGTCAAAAAGTAATAAATAGCAAAGGTCAATTTGTTACTCAAAGAGCTTTTTAATGAGCGCCATCTGTTCAAAAGAAACTCCAAAACTAAAGATAACATATATAGTACAATTGTGAATTTTGTAATAACAACGCGAGAAGGCCCTGTTTTGACTTAATTAGGTCTCATCAGGTGTGTATAATTACGTACATATACAAGACAAAGAGCTCGACACTGGTACAATAATATACAGTACTGTAAAATCGTCGTCAGCAAAATCTTCAGTCAGCCAAGCTTCGAGCTGTGGAAAGGCCACTTGTAAACAGATTAAAAATCCTCATGGGACCAGAAAACACTATATGATTTTTATGAAGCAGAAATTCTTTTCCGAGAAGTACGCTAAATAGTTTAAAGACTGCATGCATATATGACTTTACAGTATATTATTGTACTAGTGTCGAGCTCTTTGTCTTGTATATGTACGTAATTATACACAACTGATGAGACCTAATTAGGTCGAAACAGGGCCTTGTCGTGTTGTTATTACAAAATTCACAATTGTACTACATATGTTATCTTTAGTTTTGGAGTTTTTTTGAACAGATGGCGCTCATTAAAAAGCTCTTTGAGTAACAAATTGATCGTGAATGCGGCAGCGCTAATCACTTAACTCATAAGGTACTATCTTGTAGACGACTACGATTGATTCAACTTAGTTTCGCAAACTTGTTTTTCATTCATAAATGGCAAAGGAGTATGATTAAACATAATGCCAAATAAAAAAGGAACTGGCAACAGATTTCTTACGCTTTGTTGAACTATTTTTATCGCTCTCAATAGACAAACGAACAGACTCGCGACACGGCACGTGGGCAAACCTGTTTTTTCGCAACAAATCCTTGTTCGAAGACAAAGTCGACCTGTCAATCACAGCGGATGATGAGTGCTTGTGGCGTGGTGTAATGGAACGAGCGTCTCCTGCGCTACTCAGTGAAGTGTTGTCTTCCAGAAGAATACCTGGACAGATTTAAGAACGCGTTTTGGCCAGCCTACACAATACTCTTTGGCTAAGCCAGTGGTTTTCAACCGGCGGGCTATGGCGCTGTTCTCAGTGGGCAACAGAGCATAAATCAGAATGAAAGCAATATGAGATTTGCATGATGATGACATTATGATTATATAGAAATCGCGGACATATTCGAAGTGAAACTTTTTTTTAGGGATCCCTAGATTTTTGCGATGGAAATTAAATTCTTTTCACCAAAGTGGGTCGTTAAATTACCTTGGGTTGGAAAGTGAGCCACGGTATGAAAAAGGTTGAAAACCACTGGCCTAAGCCGTATAACATGGAAAATACAAAATAAACCTGCGGAGGCAAGTGTTTTTATAATCCGCGTTTTGCTAAGTACAGTTAAACGTTGATACAACTAGCAGCATCCAATTTAGGAGTTTGATAGTAAACTGATTGCAGAGAGAAACACTGGAAGAGTATTATAATCAATTAAAATGTTGCAGCTTAAGCTAAACTTCTTGTTGTCTTCAAAAACTTCACTCAATCTAGTATGCTGCCAAAAACACCAATTCATGCCTGTTAATGTTAACTTTACCGTCTGAAAGAGAACTGTGTTCGGATTCAGTTGGAATTAAAATCCTTCCTTCCTCGAACAGGATCTCATCTTCAGGAGTGATCAGCATTGACACACGGACGGAAGGTTTTTTTCCAATCTTCTTCCGTAGGATATTGATCCTATTTTCAACTTCCTGCGGAATCACTAGCATGACAAAACATTCGGCTGCAAGTCCATACAACAAATGATCCAACATAGCAAAATATACGCGTTTTGAAGAACTGGTAGAATTTCATAAAACACTGAATCATATGCTCATTTTTCGGCTGATAAAACATCTTAAAATATATAATAAAACTGCTTTTGCAGCGTTGAAATGGCAGCGAATCTTTATGATTGTCACCTGCAACTTGTCGAAGGTTTTTTGGAACGAACTCCAACGTTTTTTCTTTATTTTTCCCTTTGAATCAGTAGCAAGTTTTTTGGCGGCATTTGCAATTTGCGACAGAATTTCAAACTCCTGCTCCAGCTGGTTCAATTCTTCAGCAGAATCCGATACTTCCGAACCGAATCCAGAAGACAGTGTAGAGGTAGCAGTAGCGCTGGAAAGAGCATCCCGATCCTGAAAAAATGCATTTGGTAAATAAATAAATACGGCAGACAAAACTAACAACGTACATTATAAAAACTGCCGCCTAAAAATAGCAAGCTTGTTTATAACTACAGGGTGTGACAAAAGTAACACAAAATCTTGAAACGATTATTTTATGGCTCCAATCATACTTTTAAAGATCGTTCAGAATCTATGATTTGTTTGACTCATATGATTTCTATGTTTCAACTTTTCTTTGAATTTTTCTTTCTATATTTCAACTTTAATGTTTTACATGTATGGGTTGGTTCACACTGAAAGTGGAAGCGGAAAAATCAAGCGGAAAGCGCAAAAAAGAAACTAAAGCGGAAAGTTGGTTCATACTAAAAGCGGAAAGCGGAAAAAAACGCCAAAGTGCAAGATTTTTCGTGCTTAGTGAAAAAATTTGAAAGTTGAAATATTTCAACTTTTTACGCTTTCCGCTTCACTCGACTAGAGTACAAAAGACTGGCAGGTCAACTGGTATTACCTATATTAAATTAGATAAGTGCGGTTTTAATGTTATAAAAACTAGATATGGCCAATAAGTTAACGTTATTTACTTAAATTTGATTTCTTTAAAATCTTAGGCATTTAGCTGGTTTGGGATTATGTCAAACACAAAGAACTAGCATATTTTGGCATAGAAACTTGGACAGAGTTATGTCTTGGCAAACTTTTTGTGGACCAACTAAATTTTAAAAATTTGTGAAATTTCAAAATATAATCTATTTGTGCACTTTATGTGTAACCTTTTTATTGCTTCAATAAAAAAGACTATAATTTTTAAAAAGAATTTTAATACATTAATATTAATTTTCAGCTTCATTTATCAAAGCAATAAACAGGTAACAATTAAAAATAAATTATTTAAATTGCAATACATTACGGTAATACAATAGTAAACTGTTTAGCATAATCAGTCATCATATCAGTATACTAAGAGTATATGGGTCCTTTCAAGAAGTCACCATAAATGACTAGTTTATGAAACTAAACTGTATCCTCCCTGTGGTTACTATTGCTTTTTGAAGAGGTCCTTTCCTCATGGTCTCTTTATTATTTCATTCTTGTTCTGTAGGGGGGATTCACCAAAAAATTATTTACGGTGACTTCTTGAAGACACCAAATAGATTTACTTAATAAGAAAAACAAAAAGAATAGTGAATCGCCAATTCACACAAAATATTCATTCACATTTATGTAGCAACTGATCTCTAATACTAAAGTCCAATAAGTTTAATTATTTCTTAGAGTTATTTATTAATAGTGACATAATCTTAGTGATCAACTCAAGATCTGTTTTGAATTAAGCTCAGTTGTTTTTTAAAGCTAAAAATAGATTTGTAGCAATGTAATAAATGTGTAAGTTTTTAAAGCTAAAGGATGCGTTTCTATTATATGTTGTTTTTCATTTAAATTTTTTAAATCTATTTTTAGTAAAGCCAAAGACAATATTTTTTTAAATACCTATTACCAGTAGCCTACTTTATTTTTAGGTGAGTTTGCATTATTTTGATAAACTATTTAACTTATTCTATCATAATTCCAAATTTTGTTAATTTTGACTGAGTAAAAATAGTTTTACAAAATATTGTTATTATAATTGTTTTTCACATCATGATAATGAATTTTATGTTCCAGGTAGATTAAGTAAAAAAAGTATTTATGCCAATACAACAAATGAAAAATATCATCTAATAATATTTTGAAATATTTAGTTGTTGGATGTCATTGCCTTGGATTTAAATTGATTTATTGAAAATATTTTTTGTAAATAAAGAATAAAATTACTATCTTTTTATGCTTATATTGTTTTATCGCTCTGAGCTTGTGCACTGTAATTACAGCATTTCCATTTAGCCTTTCTCAAATGAAATTTCACTTTTAAATCGCTTTCGTCATTTTTCTGAACAATTTTCACACAACTTTATTTGTGCATGCATGGTTCATGAATCAAGATAAATCAATTAATGGTTTTTAAAGAAAATACTTTTTGTGCCTACTCATTACGAATGCTTGCATTCCATCTAATGTAAAGGCACATCCTCAAATTCAGTTATGTCCATTACTGGTTCTCTGTGCCAGCCATTCAAATAAAAGACCTGAGTGATCCTGTTTTTGAGACAAAACTATTGCTATTTCTATTAAGCATGTTTGTCAATGCACTTAACTTTACAAAAAAGTACAGTTTTGCATTTATATAAAATAATGCAAAATATTATTATTCACATAGTTCTGAGGTGGATATTAAAGTAGCTATTCTTTAATCTTCTAATAAAGCCAAACTTGATTTTGACTTTAGCATCACTTCCACTGCTTCCAAGGTCTTCCATGGATTAGTGATATGGTGTTGTGTTTGTACTTTGTTCCAGGTTGCAGTTGAAAAGATTTATTGGTGTTGTCCGTAATTTCTAGCACAGCCCACAGCCACTGTGGTGATGCATGAACTTCAGAATTTGTAATGCAATGTATACTTTGTTTAGAGTGGTGATTTGCTTATTCTTAGCTGTGCCAGTTTTTTACCCATATGACATATTAATGTCTTTTTGAATGATTGTATGTAGTGGGCATAGTTTTTGTGACATTTGAGTTAATTAATAACAAAATAGAATTTGACGTTATTTTTGATTCATGATTTATTCTATCCTAATACTAGATTGTTCCACCAATTCTTTTGCCATGCTATTGCTGCTTTTCAATGGTAAAGTTTTTTGATATTTGTTTTTTATATTTTGGCATCTGATATGACTTATATTGCCTTGAATGATTTTGTATTGTCCTAAACTTAGATATAGTGTTGATGGTAAATGTTGTTGTTAGTAAAACATTGTTGATGTCATTTGTAGCAAAGTGTGCATTTTGAAGTGTATGTGTTTGAAGTATTTTTCTCAATGTAACTTAAAGTAGCCTCTAAATTTTCCAATTTTAATGTACAAGTTTTGTGCCAATTCAACATGAGTAGATTCTTTTACGATGTATGCACAATTGTCTAAAAAATTTTATCAATAAATTGAATTCAGTGTGAAACCAAATCGTAATGGTGTTTTACTACTTACTATAAATCAGATGTTAATGTGCTTTAAAATTCAGATTCATGTATAGTACAGTATGTGTTTTAATATTTAGTTACAGATTCGTTTTTGTTAGCTCATTTCTTTGATGTGGTTGTTGTTAAATTTTTAAGAAGTAATTACAATAAGATTCAAGTATAAAATGTGATAGTAATTTGTTAAAACTATTTTTTGTGAGAAAATTATTATTATGGATATACAACATTTTTTGGGTCTCTTCAAGAAGTCACCGTAAGCGATTTTTTTCAGTGAAATTCACCCGGAATCCCCATTTCAGCACCAGGATGGAATCAAAAAGAAACCAAGAGAAAAAGACTCCTACAAGAAGCGATAGTAACCGCAGGGGGATCCAGGTTAGGGTTAGGGTTAGGCATAGGTGGGCACGAAATTACCGCGGTACTTTTACTCGGTACTTTTGAATTATCCAATTTAATAGTAATTAAAAAATTTTTTTTGAAATTTTTTTTAAATTTTTGAATTACACTATTTTTGAATGTCAATTGAAATTCAATGTATGTCAGAATTATAACTATTAAATTGGATTATTCAAAAGTACCGAGTAAAAGTAACGCAGTAACGCGGTACTTTTGAATTATCCAATTTAATAGTAATAAAAAAACTATTTTTGAAATTTTTTATTTTTATTTTTGAATTACACTATTTTTGAATGTCAATTAAAATTCAATGTATGACAGGGAAGTTAATAGTTATAACTATTAAATTGGATTATTTAAAAGTACCGAGTAAAAGTACCGTGCCCACCTATGGGGTTAGGTGACTTTTTTTTTGAAACAAAACTCATTTACGGTGACTTTTTAAAAAGACCCCATTTTTTTTGTTAAGGTTTATTATATTGTACATGTATTTTTTTTAAAAAAAGCAACAATTTACAACATCAGTTGAACATACTTATTTTCCATGCATATTTTAAATCGTCTTACAAATCAAAAAGTTTTTTCATACCTTTTTTTTTGCATAACTTATACAGTACATTCTGTTTTCAAATGAGAATTATTTAATCATTATTAATAGAAAAATGTAGGCTACATTGTTTCATCTTTTAATTGCGATTTATCAATTGTGCAATAAAACAGTGTAATTGCTTTAATAAAATGTATTCTTTGCTGTATCTGTCTATATCTATATAAATCCTTCTATAATGAATTTCATAAAATTTTAAAAATCGCTTAGATATATTGAATTTAGACCAATAATTTAAAGGTAGAAACGTGTGGAAGATAAAAAATATTAGTTCAATGTTTAGCTCACAACCAGGGATATCAAGTTGAAATAGTTCCATGGCACTTTATATTTAAGACAAAATTCCAACGACGTCGGCTGCTTTTTGTTTTCCACATAGTTTTGAATAGCAACCGTTGACTAAATTTAAAAATTGTCAACAACTGACCTTGCCAGTCACACTTGGCGAAAAAAGCAACTGGAAAACGTATTTTCCGCTAACGCTTTAATGTGGTTCACACTGAAAGCGGAAGCGGAAAAAGCAAGTGGAAAGCGTAATTTTCCGCTTGATTTTTTCGCTTCCGCTTTCAGTGTGAACCGACCTTTAACATTCGGAGCAGCGATTGGAGGAATGATTTTGAAAACTAGATTTCTTCATCATACGCAGTAGCGAAAAAAGAAAAGAGATCCTTACATTAAACCCCGATTCTTTCTTCTTTAGCTTCACTTTATACTCGGCTCCGACCCTCTTCTTTATCTTCGGAGCCTTCTCGTTCAAGTCCATATAACGGACATATTCAGGGGGGATCTTTCCAATGATTTCCTAAAACAAGTTTTGAAGAATCATAACGGAGTTTTTGCCTTCGTGCGTTTGATTACGTCAAGAATCTTTTCATCGCTCGATCGACGACGATGTAATTTTAAAATTAATATAAAAAGTAGAGAAAGTCGACGGTTTCTGTTGTAAAAAGAAAAATAGTAATGTTGGCCGGTAAAGCAATCCTGAAGCCGGCTATAAAGTAATCGGCCGCTAAGTTCAATTTTATTTGAAAACGTTGAATCGTATATGCGCTAACTATAAATTTAAGTCGTGCATACCATGTGAAAAAGAGCTATCTAAGGGATTTGTTTGAAATCGACGATTTATGTTTAGAAAAATAGAGTTGATAAAGCAAAAGTTGTCGAAAAGAAATAAAAAAAACTATTTTTCGCAAAATTTTAATTGTAACCAAGCGATTTAAATTGAAAGCAGCAAAATCAGAATTTTCACGGCACGGAAATAATAAACAGAAAAGCGTCTAAAACAGTAAAAATTTGTAAACACGACTGACGTTCCTTCACAGCAAGTTGCTGTTTGTAAACAATCGGTTTAATAGCTCGGCACAAAGAGCGGAAAAACTTCGCTTTTAATAACAAACCGCTTCCTGCAGACAGAGCTTCTTTAGTTCTTGAACTTTGTCAAAAAGTTTATCTTCGAGCTCGGTTCGGCGAAGTTGAAGAGCGTGACTCATCGATTTCTTTAAAATCATCATTTTTGCAGACTCCTCGTTTCCTGCGCGAAGATATCGTGCTTTTGCCTAATATGGTCTTTCGAAGATGATAATGCTTTTCAACTTAATCGCACAGCTGTTGTAATGAAAACAACTATCACTTCAGTTCATTGCAAAAAACCACTACCAATTCAGGCAAGGATTGAACGTTTTTAGTTTATACATTTTCTTAGGGAACTTTAGTATATAACGCTCATTGAAGTTTAGTAAGGTGAATATTAGAACTGGTAGCTGGGTTAGTAAAGAATCAACGACTATGGAGCAACAAAAATTAAAAACATTCTGTAAATTAATACAAAGCAATAAGATCTCGCATTTAGCATGTGTAGCTCGGCACCTTTTTTGTTCCGCTGATCTACGTCGTTGATTCGAGTCATTGCTGACCGATTTGTCTTGCTACTGATCAATGAATTGTTGTTATTAGTCAAGTCGTCGGCCAATTTTGTAAGACTTAAGTAGTCTTGAGCTTGTGCCTGTGTGAAACAGTTTCATCGTATGACACATAGCTAAATCAAACATTCACAGAAAATTTACAACACTCAAAAGATAAGCAAAGTACGACTCGCAACAAGTAGATACTTTATTTAACAGTTAACTACTTTACCTTTTTACGATTGTCCAAATAAAATTTATGTTGAGATATTGACATATGCCAAATAGCTTTGATTAGAGCAGGGTTGCCATACCAAGAATAAGACTTTACTTCGATGACTGATTTTGTCGTGGGTTGAACAGCAAAAAGTGTTTTAGAACCAGCGCTGGATCGTCGTTGTAGGCGATCAGCAACTTCAATGGTAAACTTCTTTTCACGAAAGTACAAGTTATCGATTTGTTGCCAAAAGAAGGTCTATAAAAGAATTTGAAAGTAGGAAAATTTTAAGTTGTAAAACTTGCCAAAGCAAGCGACCACCGTAAAGATATTTTTAATATTTTTAAGTTGCAGTACTTTACCAAATTCTTCAGACAAAAAAGGAGCTAAGGTAGTCTACATTTTTTTGCATATTCGATTAAAGAGCTTCTTTCTTGCACTTTGACAAAAATAAAAGAAAAATTTGAATTCTAAACACATTTCATTACACAATAGAGAAGCAATACATTTTTTAATACATTTCTCCAAAAATTTAAAATCACCGCTTGCAGTTAACTTCGACAAAGTCATTTTTATTACAAAAATGGAGAAAGAACAGAAGAATGCTTGCAATAGATGCCATGTGGCTTTGCCAAAAAAGCACGATCATAAAAATTGACACAATTAAAGTTGAAATCATTCGTCAAACAACGCCGTCATTTTATGACTCAACAATCTGCGCTTGGTCATAATCTCTCTACTGTTGTCTGTTCTGTATTGTAGAGCATAATACCAACATAAAAAGTATCCCATGGGGTTTTTAATTAAAGATTGATCCAGTGATTTTCGCTGGTGGTTAACACTCAGGACCATTCCCAAGAGGTTGGAAAAACGAAAAAAACTTTCTTAAAAACGCTGCAGGCCGAAGAAAGATATCGAATCGTACTAATTGACTTTGAAAATAGACCTGCGTCGTTTTGAAAAAGATGAATTCAATCCGATCGATTCACTCTGTTTCCGGTAAAACCGTCGTTTGATGTATAGAGCAACTTACAAGAAAATGACCTCATGTCTCATCAACCCTTGACCACTCGTATAAATGCTGTTATTTGACAAAGGCGCTTTAAAACGAAATATTAAAAATCTAAGAGATTAACAAGAGTGGTTTTTTTGCGTTTGGCTTATGAGAACAATAAGAAACCTCTAAACTTATTTTACTTCAAAATGTAAAAATTACTGCTGTCTAAGCTTATACGTACTTTGTATAAAAAAGCAAGAAGCGTAAGAATAGATTTAGAGAGACCGTTAAAGAAATTTGAAAAACAGCTTCGAATCTTCGAAACAGTTACAGAATAAACCAGAACAGAACCAAAAACAACTATTAACTGTAACTGGACCGAGCACAAGCTGTACCCAACTTCTTCAAACTAAAAAAAAAAAAAAAGGATTCCGGCACAGACGCAAAAATGCATTGCAAACACCAAAAAAGTTACATACATCTGTACTTATCAAGTCATCGCATTGAAGGCTTCTACAATTACTTAGCCTTTCAGGACTTCAATAACAATTGCTTTGCACTAGTAGTTTAAACTGTTATCATATTATATGTGAAACGAATGCAATTTGATTATTTTTCAATCGCCTCTAACAACTAATAACCTAGGTACATAGTACAATATACCATTGAACGAAATATTCATTTGCAAGGTTATTCAAGAAACCTAAAGAGATAGGAAAAAAAGCAAATGGTTCAAGTGAAATTTGATACGTGCAAGTCTTTTCAACACAACACGCTGTATTGGCACAATTTAAAAGTAAATTACATACTTTTCAACATCTCAAAACTAATTACAACGTATACGGGAGGTTTTAATATTAAATAGGCAGGCACCAACAACTAGTTACTACTAACACGAAATAGAACGAGCAATGAAATTCTGCAAACTCTTTCGATGAAAAAACAAGTCCAAATCACACTGTAAAGCAGTTTTTATAAAAATAGTAATTTTTATTAAAACATAAAACATAATAAAATAATCTATTATTGTGGCATAAGCATAATAATAACCTTGCATTACAAGAACGTGATAATACACCAACGTAAAACAAGGAAAAAATAAGATTAAAAAAAAGTACTCACTTTAACTGGGTCGTGTCGATTGTCAATATCAAATTGAAATATTCCTTTAAAACTTAAGCCTAGCCAAAAAAAATTTCCGCTTTTATCCTAAAAAGATACAATAGTCAAATCATCTTGAATGCAACATTTTAAAAATTTGCAATTTTCGAACTACGAAGCTCAAATAAATACAGATTGCGTAAAAAAAGATTTATAAGTCTTTCTCAAATGCTGAATTTTTAATAAAAGCTCAACAATAAATGTTTGATATTAAAATATTTTATTAACTTTTACAACCTATTGCCGTTTCACGCTTGGTCTCGCTAAACAAACTATATGGATTTTCAATGGTATCTTTCTAGCCAAAACGAAGCATTAAAACAGCCAAATACTAGTCCACATAACTGTAGATTCAAAGCTGCGATTAGTATGCCGAAAATATCGAAGGGCAATTGATCAACAAATTGGTTGAATTCATATTTCGTATAACCAGTCAACCGAATCAAACTATTAACTAAACCTCAACCAGACCCGTTGTAAAATCAGCAAACCTACATGTTGACTTTAGGTGTTGGCAGACAACCGTCGATATAAAGTGGTTTTTCTCTTAGCATAGACTAAATGACCAGATCTTACGCGAGCAGCAGAATTTTACGAATAGTAAAAAACCTTGGGAGTCAAAAAAAAAAATAGTGAAGAAGTTGGAAAAGTTGAACATGCAATCTGCCAGTAAATTGCGTTTTATTTAAAAAATGCATTGTGTCGACACGTTAATACAGGAAGCTGTCCCTGGGCAATCGATTTCCTAGTGCGTAATCGCAAATCAAGCACGTGCTTTATTAAACTTAAAGTATGATCTACTTTCGGGTCAAATCGCTTCAGTCTGCGAACTTGTTGCAGCTGAATCTTTGGTTCAAACAGTTAACGCGACAAAAGCATCAAAACATGATCAAGTTTTTAGTATGTACTATCATATCTGCTTATCGGTTATAACAGTTCTTTTTTCTTAGAAAACACACAACGCTGTTATGTAACATAATGCAAGTCTGAAATTCCACAAATAATTTATCGCTGATGATGCAAAAAAAAATGTATGCCTGATTTATCTATTCTTTAGGTGTTTCAACATTACGTTTTTTGGCAAACAAACTTAAAAAAAATATATAAAAAGTAGGGAATATTACTGCAAATTATTGGTATTCTTCAGAAGAATGCTCAAATGACTTCGGTGTTCAGAGCGATTATTTACAGTATAATTATCGGAACACAGGTTAAAAAAAACGTTTTCGTAAAAAGTTTTTTTTTAATTTCTGTTCTGATTAAAAAATAGTGATATTTTTTATTAGTAAGTCGTTGTCATGCCACGCATAAATAAAATGCAGCGCAAAAGGGCAGCTAAAAAAACTATTACCAAGTGAACTCAAACTGAATACTTTTTTAATCTTGATTTCGAAATCTTACAGTATCGAACCAAATTTAAGAACAATAACGAAACGTGAAAGTGGTTAATGGTAGACAAAAAGCTTAACTTTATTTGATAAACTAAAACTCTCATTCAAAGCTAACTATCCATTGTTGTTTGAAAAAAAAAAAAAAAAAAAAAAAAACGAATAAAAACCTTTCTGTTTGTAAAACAAATTCGTCATCAAGGTTTAAAACAAGAATGAGCTGCGTCCTTTAGAAAAAATAAAAACAATAAAACCACTGCTTGCTCATACAAGCAGGTAGATAACACAGAAACACAATTCGAATTGTAGTCCAATAACAGAAAAACCCGACAAACATCAAAACAGGCAGCGGTTATCAAAAAGGGATCGCAAAAGGAGTATAGGGGTGAGCATTATACATTTGATTATGAGAAAAGAAACAAGTCATGAAAACTTCTTTTATTCGGGGGATTTGATAAGTGCCGAATTAAGATATGTCTTTGAAAAATCTAACCAAGCAGCAATACGGAAAATTCGCTGGCAGGCATTTAGACAGACAAAACCTTCTCTGGGAAAACACGTCTATGTACGCAGTGAACACGAAAATTCAGTGCGGTGTATAAATGACCGTGTTATGGTCTTTCCTTGACCGCGACGTCATTTCGCAGCGTACTACGAGCTTTAAAAAAGTCGGAAGTAACAAACAACACACGTCATAGCGAATATATTCGTAAATGACTTCAGCAAGTTGAAGTTACGAGAATTTCCTGGTGGAGTAAAGCAGCCTGGTCGACTTGGAGGTCAACAGTTGCTGATTTGAAGATTCATTCGATCAGACTGAGGAACGACCGCTACAGGATTATATAAGGAATAAATGAGAATGGAGAAATATCGCTCGATTATTTCATGTGTTCTAATCTTGATTGCCATTACGTAGATTAACCAGTTTGAGCAACAAAAATTAAGAAAAAGGAAGACCCAGCACACGTCACAGTTATAAATAGATTATCTAGTTTTATAAGAACATATTGTTTGTCATTTTATGAATTAGACATCAAAATAAAAATTGCTAGTTAATCTAAATATTAAAAATCACTTTTACTGTTTCTGTGCACATATACGCTATTGCAAAAAGATAATTCTGATTGATACTAAACAGAAATCATAAAATAATCAGCTTTAAACTTTACCAATCGGCAATCAAACCCCACTTTTATTGTACAAAGCGTTACATTAATCAGCGCATGATGTCTATAAACAGGTATATCTATAAACACGACCAGTTAGATCACGACTTTGATTGAGCGATTGGGGAAATTTTGCAACCTCCTGATTTTTCTAGTCACTCAAGGGACACCGTTGGGAATACTTTTCACTGACAAAACGATAAGTTCACTACTTCCAACTTTAGGCAAGCGATACTGGCACAAGTTGTAAACAAGCTCTTTGAATTCGACACTAAAATTTAAACATTGAATGGCTTCGAGCTAACAGCTGCACCTAAAGCGCTACATTGAATAGAATTGCTAACAAGAGAGCAGTAAATTTGGTTGATCGCATAATCTCAAACTTGCAAAATAATGAAAATGTTTGTGGTGGACAAATAACAGACGATTCGTCATTTTCATATGAATTCCTTTCTTTACATGACTATATTTATGTAAAAACTGTAACAGATAGCAATATGCCATACACGCGTTTACTTCTCAAATTTCCAGTGCACTAAAATATACAGGTGTTAGTACTTTCTCATCATAATCAAATAAAAGCTGAAATCTACTTTCATCACAAGACCTACGACCTTTAAAGACAGATAAGCTCGTTTCTTATCGCAGCATAAGCATACACATTACACGATTAAACATAACTCACATTCAACTAAGGTCGCTCTACTTCAGGCTGTAAATGCCCGTGAGCTAGACCGAATGTTATTATGACGCTTGAACGAGTGAACTCGACGCTCGCGTAGATGCGACAGTCACGTGACCTGCGCATATTCGAGAAGAAAAACGCAAAGCTGCTACTGTACGTCATCCTATTTATGACCGATAAAACAGTGAAAACAATGAGGTTAGCAATTAAAACGCGGTCCTTGCAAAAATCGTTTTAGGAAGTTGTCGATTGTTAAGACTTGGTCACGGAAGAGCTCATTTCACACTAAAATAAAATACTTCGACCGCTATAGAGAAAGTTGACTGTGTAATAATTTAGGTTCCATGAATAATGAGTATACAATAATCTATGCTGTGTCGTACAATCCCAATTGCAATCGATAATAATTATCCAAAAAAATTGAATTCTAGTAACCCAAATATTTCATGAAATTTTTATATTTCATGAAATTTTTATGATCAGACACGGGGTAGGAAAGCAAAGTCTGAGAGCTTTGGATGACCATCGCTGTCAGTGTTCGATTTAAAAAAGGCAGCAAAGGGGTTCCTAAAAAACAAACCCTCAAAACCACCGCTGCGTCGTACTTGATCTGGAGTGGAAATTTTTCTACGAGAAAAAGACGTGCCGTTGCAACGTTATTACCGTTGGTTTAAGCGATAAAACGATGTTTTTTTAAGCAAAGAAGTATTTTTTGGGAACGCATTAAATCCCAAAAGGTCTACATTTGTATAAGGTTAAAACTTGATGGGGAGTTAAATGTGTTTCTAAATATAAACAATTTAATGATTTAAGGAACACTTTTGAATAAGAACTGTGTTAAATACGAAAGATCAGCGATTAAAAATTTTTAAAAATCAATTCTATCTCTCAAAAAATTTAATATTAAAATGCGCCGGAAGCGGAAGTAATAACTAACTAAATAACAAGGAATTTTTATCAGTAAAGTTACAAATTAGTTTAAATTGCCTAATTTCAAAAAAATAATAAATATTTTAAATTCTATATTTCTTTCTATTTTGCTGCACTAACTTTTGGAGCGACCAAAACTCAATAGGGTCGCATATTTTATCGCTAAATAAACAGCAAAAGACAACAGCTTCAATTTAAATTTAAGATTGAACAAAAACAATGCACCGGTTGCTTTCCCCTCAAAGATTCACTCAGAAGATTAATAAAAGACAATGAATGCACAGAAATCTCTTTGGCATTGCGTATTAAAATATGTATCGCGAGAGCATCAACTTTTACTGCAGCTTGAACAAAAAACAATTGATGAGTAGTACAAGAATAGATGTGATGATTACAATGTGGCGGTTCTTCGTGTGAAAAAAAGCAACAAAAAACAAAAGGTAAGGAGAGAAATACATAAGATATTGCAATAGTAATTGCAGAAAATGTTTTATTAACCCGGTTCACGTTATGATTAAGCATGTCACGTGATGGGGGCGCACCAATCATATCTTACTTATTTCCAGCTAGTTAAATATTTTTAAATAAATGTGACAAAAACACACTCGAAAACAACAATTAAAAATCTAATCTTGAAAAAAATAATAATGTTCACTCACTTTTATCTTATAGTAATGTATCCCATAAGAGGGTAATATTTCAATATTGACAATATAGCTGCGGAAAAAAAGAAATCGTAAAGTGAACGTAAACCAAGATTCAAAGATTTCATAAAAGATTAAGTTATATTTAAAATTTAAAATCTTTATCAAATAAGATATAAAACTTACCGTAGTATTGCTGTGCCTTTGCTTGTGCCTTTTAAGTTTTTGTAGAAATTTACAACGCAATGTTTACTGTAACGAAAAGCCCAACATTAAATCAGAAACAATTATTTCGACATGTTTAAAAAAAAAACTTAACCCATTATTACCTCCCATAATTCTATTAGCTAGAATTTTTTTTATAAAACATTGATTTCTAGCATAAAACAGCCTTAGAAACACGCTGGCATGATCAAAATAACATTTTAAATAGAAATAAGCAAGCTATTGGGTAATCTCATGAGATATTGGGTGATATGAGATATGTGTAAATATTGACAGATAATTACAAAATTTGTAATTTATAGGGGATCTCATATGAGATCACTGGTAGGTAATGGGTTAAAACAGTGCTCCTCTAACTTTTTTTCACTACGACACACTAATAAATTTTAAATTGGCCTGCGACACACTTACTTTATGAAGGCAAAAGCCTACTTAATACACTTTTCAAGTTTACATACAAAAATTATATTTAATATATGATAACAGCAACACCTAATGAAAGGGTGTGCCTACAAAATTGTTTTGATGCTTGATAAAATGTCTGACTAACACCCCTCAGTTTCCGCTCCACACTTTCTAATCCCGATGCTTTCTCAGAGAAAAAGAAGCAAATTTATATTCTGTAAATAAGTCGTTGTGAACGGCAGTAAAATATCTTTATAAATATCTGGGGACTTATGCCGTTCATTTCTTTGTGTTTTGGTTGCAAGGAGCAATTCATGCTTAATTTTAATAATTGTTCTTCTACTACTAAATCTAATAATGAATAGCGCCGCGGCCTACTGGTGAGCCACAAAGTTTTTTCAAGGAGGCCATTATACTAAATTACTTCAATTGGGTAGGTGCAAATAGAAGCTCTTTTATTTTTGAATGATTTTTTTGTCGTCAGTTAAAACTGACACTGGCAGTGGAAAGCCACTTTCTTTTTCCTAAAAAAGATGTGTAAGTAAAGTAAGACCTTTTTTGTCTTTACTTTAATCTTGCACATTCTTTTAACAAAGTGAAGTGAAAATGCACTGCTGAGACACAGCTGTTGCCTTAAGTGCGAGATGTTAAAAAGGTTGAAAAGCACTGTTTTGATAGCAACCTCATTGCTTGCGTTTATATATATATATTTCTTCGCTTATCTTCAATAGCAAGCTGCTGGATAAAGTTGTTTGCTTACGTCCAGAAAACAAACAACTTTATGCAAATGAGTCTCTTTCCTTTTACGTTTTTACTGAAGCAGCCTGTACTTATTTTTAGTAATACTAAAATTACATGAAACACATAAGTCATCAGTAGATCAAGACTCAATGGCTTTCTGGCAAAACACGAAAATTTCGCGGCGCACTTCAATTCCTTTCATGGCACACAGTTTGGAAAACCCTGGGTTGAAACCACAACGTGAATCATTAAAATTTCAAACACTTGAGAATTTACCAGCCATCAAAACAATAAACGGATGTCAGCAATAAATATCACTTGTCAGATAGGGTTAAATACGCTTAATTACAGACAAACAGGGAGTTTAAAAAAATGTCGATAGCAAATAATAAAAATAACTTTTACAAAACTAGCAGCAGAGCAAGTTAGGACTTTACCCAGGAATTAGAAATAGCCATAACTATTAATAATAAAGCTGTCGTTTCAAAGAGCATCAAAATGATTATTTTTTTTAAAATTTAGCTGAGTTTTTGTCGTTAATAGAAAAAGAACAAACGAGGTGTGAGACGAGCTTTTCCTTCATGGGGCTCAGTTTAACAAAAGGGATAATAAAAAATTGGTGATCCCTGATGTAGAAAAGCAAAGACTGATAGGAAATATGTTTTGTACAAAATATCCACTCGAAGAAAGCCTAAGCAGGTTAATAAAACCTAATATTGATGGGTAAAAATACAACTGTTGGGGCATACACGAAATGGCGCAGGAAAAACTAAAGGCGGTCAACAACCGGGACACGATCGTAAACTCGTACAAGTCACCAATCTGATGGCCGAGTCATATGACATCGTTATCATTACAAAAACAGTACAATGCTGCCTTGATTGTACAAAAAGCATTTTACCGTATGCGATATAAAGCGGGTGTCGAGACCATTACTTTGAATTTATTTAAACTAGGAGTTTTCAACCTATTTAACACATCGGCCCAAAAAGCTCAAAAGGCAATTGTTGTGGCCGAATGTGTCTAGTCTTCACTTTCATTCTATACCCAATTTCACAAAATCGTTTTCAAATTATAAGTGAAGACCAAAAAAAAGGGGGATCTTCACTTTGTAACTCTGTGTGGCCCACCTACAAAACTCGGCTGTGGCCCACCAGTGGTCCATGGCCTACCGGTTGAGAACCACTGATTTAAACGGAAAAGAAAAATTGTGAGGAAAGTATTGTCTGGTTGTTCATACATTTGTCTACGGTTCAGCGGACTAAACTTTAATACTTGTAAAGGGACACACACGAGACTTCAAAAATGCCATAAATGAAACTTTTTACCAGTCACAGTGATTCTTGGCAAAGAAAATGACAGCAACGCGAAAGTACCCTACATTTTGGTGTGTTACAAATTGAACAAATCTTCAAAAAGCGCGTCGCACCAGGAAAAGTTAAAAACGGAGCTGATCAGTCAAGCGATTGTACGCAACAAAGTTGCATTAAAAATCAAATAAACGCCGTAGATGGTACAAATAATAGATACAGAATTTGCATCCAAACGCGAATTAAACAGAGCTTTACAGCGTATAAAATGGGGTGGACTCACCAGTGATTGGTCGAGTAATCGTGCAATATATGATCAGGAAGCAAGGGTTGTCGACGAAAGTTTTCATACGCAGCAACGTCACTGAAAAGAAAAGATTCGAGAATGCAAACTACTTTCGTAACTACAGTTCTGATTTGGATATATTTCTATTATTTTCAAAATAGGCAAAAATTTGAATATCTTGGTAGATAGCAAACAAATGAAACGTAAACGAATAAATTAAAATCGTTTGAAAAATGTCGAATAAGCTAAACAATTCAAATCAATGCTGTTCAAGTTAAGAGTAAAGTAAACCGAGTAAATATAAGTGGATTAATAATTCATCTTACTTTGTGTAATCTCCGAAATTGACCTAAAAAAAAGTAAACCGATTTGATGCTCATAAAATAGATGATCAAAACCACAATTACGTATGTATACTGTACTTTATTGTTTTACTTATTAATCTGTGCAGAAATCATGAAGGTATAAGCAATAAACCTAGTATAACAACAAGCGCATAATCGCTTGATTTACGATTTGACAAAAACACATCATCTTTATCATAGTAATTTTTTTCTTATTTGTTTTTGTATTATTAGCAATAGCAATGAAATACTTCCTGTAAAATGGTGAAAAGCAAAACTGTTAAACAGCGACATCATGCGGTCTACTTAACCAGAAAATAACAATCGAAATCGAAATAACAATCGAAATCGAAATAAATAATGTAAATTAAGTTAAAGGCTTGAAAGTAAATGGGAAACGGATTTCTATCTAAAGTAGTTTACATAAGAAAACAGAACATACTAAATCACTGAATACCTGAAGAATGTATGCTGCCAATTTAAATGCGATTTCCCCATTAATAGGTAGGAGATTCTACAAAAAACCAATTCAATTAAAACGAGTAGTAAAGAAACTAAAACAAGCATCGAAATCTATTTTCAATCAACAGAATAGAAATCACATAGTTTTATCTTTGTTAATAGATATCAATCGACTCTAGTGATCGGGAATTCAGCTTAAAAACGTTTTTTTTTTTTTTTTTGGCAATGCAACGAGATGTTTTTAAGCAGAACACTTTTTTATTCGTTTTTCATTCCGCAAGCAATGTGTTTGATGAAACTTCAATTCATTGCTTTTAACGGAAATGGTTCTTGGAAAAACGTAGTGGTAGTTGGCGCATCCTTGATGGAGTCTAACGTCCCTCTCAAAAACACCTACTCGAACCCCACAGAATACAAGCGCCTTCGAAAGGGAAAACTCTGTATTAAAATGTCGACGTAACGGCAGACTAAATCGAAAAGGTTTCAGTTCAACTCATCGTGGTATTAGTGCGCGTAAATAAATCGATTTTCGTTCAAAGCCTTGGTTGAGCAGAATTTAACTAGTAAATTGTAAAAAAATTAATCAAGAGAGCCCCGCAAGTTCAAGAAGTTTCACGCACATAGCTTCAGTAACTTTTTTATAATAAAAAACTAAAAATAAGAAAAAAATTTTTACTAAAAAATACAGTTTTTTTATTAACGAAACTAATGTGTATGTCTGGTGCAGTGATTAGCATTCCAGAGAGCAATTAGCAAGAGGCCTGGTTTTGATTTCTAATTCGTAAGCTTTCGAACTAACGAAGTGAACGTCCGGTCGTTTCCGCGTGAAAAGCTGTGTTTACAATGCGCAATTCTGCGGAGATAGGTACTGTCAACTTGTGACACGCTTTGGGATATGAAATAAGTATAATAAAAGTTTATGGGAAAAATCATTGAATGGCAGAACTGCTGTGGTAAAAAATCAAATTAATATTTAACGCTTTGAGAAAAAATAACTGATTTACCAGGAATTCCTGGTACGGCTATATATCCAATTTATATACTTTAAAAGTGATTAAGAAACATTAGTGTTTTCACAAAAAATCTTACTTTTTGAACTAGAGATTTGAGATAAAGATAAAACAGTTCAACCGTAAGGCTATTCTTTAAGTAGACAACTTTCTCGACAAAATGCCTGGAAAAATTCTTTATTAAACATAGAAATATAAAAAAAAACAACAGCAAAGTAAAAGTGCAACAAGTAAACACACCTAACTGCAAAGTAGAACTCGTATTTTGAAGATTTTTTAGCGAAATCATGTTCCTTGATGGGCTTGTCGTCTTGCAGCCAAGCGTAATGACCACTAAAAAAATTCACACAGCTCTATGAGAAAAATGAATTGAATTCTTCTGTTAAAGACTGCAGAAAGTATTCTGATATGTACATAATCAAAGTTTATTTGGTTGAAAACATGCGGTTTCTTTGTGTGATACGAATTTACAACAAACACTGACGGTTCGTTCTATTCGTCCTGCAAATTGATATTTGCACAATTCGCCGGTCCGTCAATTTCCTCGTGGTCGACGTGTCATATGATGGTTTGGGAATGCAGAAATGCTTCAGCAAGATTTATTTTTAAACAAAACAGTTACTGCAGAACAATATTGCTTATTCCAATCTTTTTCTACCTGCAAATTTAGCTTCGTAAAAACCGTAAAAAGTCGAGTTTAATAACGATTGATTAAAATATGACAACATCGTTTTTCATTTTGAAAACGCACTGATTGCTTAAGCTTCACATCAGAGGCTCCCGAATCGTGAGCCATTTTAATATTACGAGGGCGTCGCCAGGGTCTGCGTAACAACATGTTTAAATTTACGATCGACACAGGAAACCTAATATATACAAGAACGATTACTTTTGATATAATTTGCATGGTGAATTTAAGCACAAATAAAAGTGCAGAAATATCTTTCCTTTTTTTCTTCACCTGAATTTATAGTAAACTTATTGAAAAAAATTACTAGGGAAAGATGAGTAAGGAACCACTCCTAACTCTGCCAATGCTTTAATGAATATGACCTAAATCACTTTTAGCCTGTAGCATATTTAACTGATTCCAAGTTGAGTTGAATATATCATAGGCCAAAAGTAATTTTGGTCATATTCATTAAAGCATTGGCAGAATTAGGAGTGATTCCCTACTCATCCTTCTATATTAATTTTATGCTTGCCATAAAACTAACGATCGCTAAAAAAGTCTTCTCTATTAGTGAAGCAAATTTTCGAATTATCGAAAGGAATCGTTCTTGTATATTTTTGGCTTTAGTGCGTCGTAGATTTATACACGTTGGGAACTCCTGATTGATATCAATCACTAACGACATACGTCAAAAAAAAGTTCAGTAACATTATTCTTGACTTTAAAATAAAAACTAAAGAACAAAACCAAAAAATAAAGCAAAGATTTTCCACTATTTTTTCAATTAATAAATAGCAGCTTATGCAAATCGACATAAAATTATAGGATAAAATATTTCATGTCAAATACCCGATGCTTTTGTAGCAAACTCCAAAGTATTCCTTCTCTTTGAGATTGAAATATTTATACACATAATTCTTTATTTCTCGACCGACAGTTTTTAGCTAAAAAAAATAATCGAAAACAATATGACCAAAAATATTGAAAAAAATACAAGTTCCGATTGAATAAACTTTTCATTTTATCAAGTTATAATATTACCTACAATTGCAATCAGGCTAATGAAATGTAACGATGAGGCTCAAAGGTCGATTTCGTTTATATGCTTTACGTAGCGAGCAGAAAATTTCTTATCAATTTCGATATTACCTTGCTCGGGTTTATTGGCGACTTGTACAAAAAGTCAACTTCCATACAATTATTTTATTAGTGACTTGAAACAGTAGTCAAAGCATTTGCTTGAACTCTTAATCACTAACTTTGATAAATTATGATCCACATGGTCTCGGTTCAAAACCTACAAGCGCCATTTTGTTGTGTCCCCAAGAAACACTATAAAATACTTTCCCCTGCTTGGCGGTCATGGCAAATAGTTCTAAATTTCGATCATATCTCTATAAAACTAAAAACAGAAAAAATGTCAACAGTATACCAGTATCTCGGCATCACTGAAGGCAGGTCGGGGTAATTGGTTGCATTATGTATAGTGTCTCGACGCTTTCCTGCGAGTCAAGAGAATAAATATAGAGATGAAATGAAATGATATTCGTGGGCAATATTTGTTGTTACAAGGGTTAGCTCAGTGGTAACGTCCGCGACTCACGTGCAGAACGACCTGGTTCGATTCTCTGTGACGTCAACTGAGTGATGCTCGTTGTGCCCTTTGGAAAGGCACTTTACGAACATTCCAAGAAATGTGGTCAAGCTGCTTACCTTCAATGGTGACCGCGGTTAATTCACAGAAAGCAGCAAATCGGTGTGGGTGGAACACAACGCCATACGAATGTTGTTTGTTATGGCCTACTTAAGTACCTTAAGTTTCATACTTACGTAAGTACCATAAGTAGGCCATAAACCAAGTTACCATTTCAATTTCAATTTAAGAAATTAGACATCAAAACTTAAATAAGCAATAAGCTTCAATAGAAAAACATCGTAGAAAAATTTCTACTGTACTGAAGGGGAATTTATTGGAAAGATTCTTAGGTTAACCAATATAATTTAATTTTGAAACTTCGTTAATGAACGGTTTCCATATAATAACAAAAAAGCAATTGTTTATTTAATTACAATTCTTAGTAATTATAAAAAAATTAAAATCACAAGTAAATGCCGAGTAACTATGTAAAATTAAAAAATTAGCAGAAGAAAAATTCCTGTAATTCGAAGCAACGCTATCGCAAAGGTGTGGTCTAGAAAGAAATTCATCGAACGGCGAGAAAACAACTCCAAGTTTTTAGTGCGAAACGTTTTAAGAATATAAAAAGCAGGGCTTACAGTAACAAATTTCCTTTTGTTTTTAAAAAGCCTGACTTCCGAAAACAACAACTACGCTCCAACCTCCCACTTGACCTGGAAGGGAATCCTTTCTTTGAGGCTGTGACAGTTTTCCTCAACAATGGAAGCAACAACAAAACTCACCTGTACTTTAAGCTCGAGTTTCTTTTCATCGGGCAAGTATATATAGCAACGTCGACAATCTGCCATGGAATAGGTGACGTGGTATGTGCAAACGAGCGTGCAGTTGTGCAGTTAAAAGGCAGATGGTCGCTTTTCACACGGGGACATTTTCTCTCCCAGTTGCCATCAATCTAAACTATCACTTTGTACAAAAGCATTTAATATGATACAAGCGGCCTAAAAAAAGGAAGCCGTAAAAAGAAGCCTTAATCAATTTGTATAAAACAGTGTTTGCTTTTTGACAACTTTTTACTCGTTTCTAAATATAAAATTAAAAACGTAGCCAACTATTTCGTAACTGGAAAAAATCACTCGCGGCTACTCGAACTTTGCGATACGTTTATAAACAAAAGTACAACTAAGCTGATAGCATTGAGACTAATAAGTTTTACAAAGCAAAAAATGATTCCCTGGTCATCGACTTCTACATCATTTTAACTAACTGTACAATTTCAGCCGCGTGCAGTCACAAGTTTTTCCTGAATAAAACGATGCAGCTATTTCTTGTCATATGAGCCGAAGGAAGTAATGGCGATGTGCATTTCCCATTCAATCGCTCCATCTTTGGTTCGTCAGCTACGGCAGTCTCATACGTTAGAAAAGGTAGGTAACGATAAGCTTGCTCAGAAAATATTGATTTAAAATGCAAAATTAAGGACCCATAAAACCACTTTTGGATAATTTTTTATTTACAAAAATAGATTTACTTTGCTTAATCCTTTTTGATTTTCATTTTTGGCACTACCTTTCGATATTGTCAGCGGTGATTTTCGAGCTGACCTTTGTAGAATATTTATAAGTATTTTTTAGCCACATTAGCCGTCGTAAATGAAAAAAATTGTGAAGTATCGTTTTTATACGTCAAATAATTTTTTTCAAGACTATACCTAGATTTGCTACAATCATTACTGTATAAAATGAACAATTCACAATATCTTGATCTTTTGTTTTTAACCACAAAAGTGTCACTACTACGAGCGGATATGTATCATTTGCCCTTTAAAACATACAAAAAAGTTTGTTTTTAAAATATTTTTTCCAAAAAAACAGCGAAATACGCTTTAGCATTAAAAACCTCATATAAAGGTTACACAGAACATGGCTCACGTCAACGAAAAAGATTTGAGAAATAAAAGCATGTTAGAGAAAAAAACCCTTTTTACGAAAAAGCATCTTTCAAAAACAGCGGTAACCTTGAAAAGATTTCTTTCGAAAGCGTACTTAACAAGTACTTCAAACTACGCCTTCTATGATATAACAGACAAGGCTAACAATAGTCGAAGTCATCTGGTCAAGCTACGCCTTCAAATCGACAAACAAACGGAGCAGTAAAAAACGTCATTCGCGCGTTACTACAAAGCAATAAGATATTTTGAGATAAAATTACAAATTTAAAAAAGGCTTTCATTAACAAAATATTAAAAGGTGTTCATTCCTGATAGTTCTGCTGCTTATTCAAAAGCAGTTTTCTCTTAAAATTAAATTAAATCCACAGTATATTTAATCTCATATAACGCTGTCGTAGCTTTTTCGTGGAAGCTCATGCGCCCTTTATTACAACGTAGTTGCTAACTGTACCTTCATTCAATTTCAAGGGATAGGAGAAACTCCAGCAACACAATCTATGTTTTTTAAATCATTTTATTTGAAAAACCTATTTACAAGCGGTTTCGAGCCGGGGAGGAATTCATATTTCAAGAATTTACTATGCAACAAGCTTTTTAACTACAGACCTTGTAAAAATTATTTTTTCTAGTGAAGACAAAAAAAGTCTTTCTTTACGTTTGGCGAAAAATCTAGTAGACGACTTTTCTTTTTTTGGCCTTTTTTTAAAAAAAATAATTCCTTAAACATAGATAGTTTCATCCGAGGGGGTTATTTGAGTACTGGTTAAGTACGCATTCTACCTAACCCTAACCCTACCCTAACCTACGAAATCAGATGGTAGGCTGTATAAGGATTGTAGACTGCATACTCAATCAGATGGTAGAAGGTTAGGTAGACTGCATACTTAACCAGTACCGTTATTTGATTTATCAAAGGGAGAAAGAAAACGATCCGAAATGAGCGAGAAAAGACTGCATTAAAAAAGGTTGGGAACTAATGCCTTATACTAACATTATATCACGCGATACGTCACACACACAATCATAAACTTTAAACGTCTTATGTGAAGGTACTCAAAGACTACAACTTTAAAGCGACAAAAAAGTTTTTTGAACATTATTTGGTAGCGCCTGCGACCAGCAAACAGCTTTGGAGAACCTGCACTACTAGCGATTTATTTAGCCTATAAGTAGTTTTAAAGAAAGATAGCCTAAGTGTGCAATGAATTCAGTGAATCGTTTGGGAAATCAAACAATGATCAGCATAGAGTTTGACAAAAAGAATAATGTCACGCCGAGACATTAACTTGTTGTTTTGATCCTTTTGTACGTCTTAAAATTTAATATTGTTCTCTTGTGCGAACAATACTAACAAGCATTTAATTTGGTACCATTTCCAATAATCCTGCTTTGATGGTTTGTACCTTTTATGGAAAAGACAACCAACAACTTTGATTCAATAAACCTAATAAAGCATTCGTTTCTTGATTATAGTATAATTACATCTTTTTAAAATATTTCTACTACTGATTTTGCGTTTGGACACTCCGATACTGTACAAGAATTTTAGGGAAAAATTTGCGTATTATTACGAAGTCCTACTCAGTGGTGGATATTGGGTGAGGCGAATGAGGCAGTTGCCTCGGGCCCCCCGTTTTTTGGCCCCCCTTCGAAAATAGCACATACAGTTTCATTTCGCTGCAAATGTTTTTGAGAGATCATTATGAAGTTGGAACAAAAAAGTGGGAGATACAAGATCGATTCGAGGTAAAGGCTTTTTTTTTTTAGAGATCACCATGATTTTGGGAGAAAAATAGTGAAATCGGATACAAATTCGAAGTGAAGACCTTTCTTTTTTTTTTAGAACCTTGATTTTGGGAGAAAAAAGTGAAAGACGACATCAAAGTCCTTTTTCTTTTTTTAGAGAACATCAATTTTTGGAAATCCTTGCTTCGGGTGCCTGAATTTGAATATTCACCACTAGTCCTACTTAATAGCAATGACTGTTGAATTCAAGTTTAATCCTCAAAAAAAAAACTTATTTTACAACCCACTGTGCTGCGATAAGCGCATAAGCCGCCCCCTCAACCCAGGGCCAAAATAGGCAAACTTTTTACGTTGTAAGCCAATTCACTATCGAATTTTGACAGACGGGTAAGATGACAGCCAGAATTTTTTGAATCTTTTCAAAATCTAACTGAAAACAGTTATATTAAATGACGTCACAATTTTGAAAAGTTGTTTGACTAGTCATGTTTCTCAACTTTTGAGCTGCGAAACTTTTAAAAAAACATTAGTTTTGATCCACGACCTTTTTTTAGGGAACACAACTTTTTAGGGACGAAAATCAAGGAACCTGGTCCAAGTGTGCACGTGTGGCACGAATTTCGAAAAAGTCCCAAAATGTGTCGCAGACGGAAAAAGGTTGAAAACCACTATTTTAGATTAACAGGAGAAACGGGCGTAAGTTTGCCCATCGTTGATATATGGGGCAGAATATCTGAAGGTTAGCATTGTCAAAACGCCAAGTCGCATTCTTATGTTAAGGTAAAAAAATTACCAGAAATCGAATAGAAAACTTATTGATTTCTGACCAAAAAATTTAAACGAAATCGGGAACAACGCTACTACAAATTCATATCTAATTTGATTATGTTAAAAAAATACGAAGAAACGAAATTGTATGATGAGAATATGCCCGCAACTTTAACCATTGATGCGACAGAAACTTCAAAACAATATCGGTAAACGCAACCTTGCTGAATCGTTCAATTGCTAAAATTTGTTTTTAATTACTGTATTTGTTAAATTAGGTTCAAATTCACGAGAAGATAAAGATTATTCGTAAAAATTTTTAAAGTTTTTGTTTACATGTATTTGAAGTTTACTACAAACAGTTAATAATTGCGACATTTTGGATGCAGACAATCACAACAATCTAATTTTAACCTCACTTAAACAAAGTGTATCTTTTTTTTTGCCTTTTTGTTCTTATTTGGCGCTATTCTTATTCTTTCATCTGA
Organism: Diplosoma virens; assembly: GCA_963680785.1. NCBI lineage: Eukaryota > Metazoa > Chordata > Ascidiacea > Aplousobranchia > Didemnidae > Diplosoma > Diplosoma virens. Next base: position 50,193,045 of record OY796882.1, on the reverse strand, counting down.
CACCAATAAAACATGGTTCACCAAAACTTTGTTAAATTAAAAAACAAATCATATTATTCGCAAGGCATACTGGTTAAGTATGCAGTCTACAATCATTATACGGTCTATTATCTAATTTAGTAGATTAGAATAGGGGTTAGGGTTAAGTAGACTACATACTTAACCAAGCCTTTAAATTTTTACACTTGATGCTACTCCAGCGTGCGATTTTACACGCGCTGGAGATCGTTTGAGTATCACCACACAATTAATATCAGGGCTGCGAACTCGAACTCAAAGAACTCGTTTTTTTTGCCGAATTCGAACTTGAACTCGAAAAATAAAAATTGCAGAACTTGAACTTGAACTTGAACTCAAAAAATATATGATCGAATTTGAGTTCATTAATTGAAGAATTTTGAAAAGAGAATGAACAATATTTTGGATTTTACTTTTGATATTAAATTGTTCAATTTCAAATACAACTGAGTTGTACATTTACTTTCGATTTGACAAATGGGTTCTCAATTTACATTTGCTCTCCGTTTTTCTCAAACCCATTAAATGAATTTCTTTTATTTCGTTAGTGACAGCCAGTTTCATTATTTTAAGTTTAAATTATTGTATAGATAGGCGTAATCGAGCTTTCAATTTTTACAGCACAGAATAGAACTTAAACTCGAATTTGAATTTCAAAAAATAAAAAATTCGAGCCAGCAAACACGATTTTTTGAACTCGAACTTTCACTCGAATAAAAATCAATCGAGTTCGCAGCACTGATTCATATTAATCATTGATAATGAAACTGAAACGAAGGATGTAATTAATACAAAGCAACACTTCTGCTCATCTTTAAAAGTTTAAATGTGCGCGGCGTCGTAAAACAGTTATAAATCAGCAGCTGCAAGAACTCGGTTCAAAAGTTTTCAATTTTAAAATCTCCGATAATTTGCTTTGTTCTTTAACTTTTAATCAATTATAATCAGAGTGACACGACAATGCGTTATAACTGCGCAAAAACAATCAGAATTTGACTAGAGGGTAATTGATATTAAGTGTAAGATCAATTAAGAGATGTATGTCAATAAGTTTAATTTAAAGTACGAAAGATTTACAATGTAAAATTTTATATCCTATATATGCTGCTAAAAATAAGTATTAATGGCAATTACTGTATAACAGCTGGCAACAAAGCGTTGAGCATCAACCAAAAATGCTCAACATAAAAAATACAATTTTTTTCAAAATTACAGTTGCATAATAATAAAGTAACCATCTTTTAATTTTGATAGGCTTATTTCAAATGCCTTCTAATAGAGAAATTTAGAGTACGCTTTTACCGGTAAATGTAATTTGAATGAAAGGAACAAGTTGAACTTTTTTTCTCAAAAAGGACACCTTTTGATGAATCATAAAGCGTATTCTTGTTTTATGCTAACTGTCTTATTTCAATAAATTTTATATTGAGACCTATTCTGTTGTTTGATTTAATCTTATTGGCCTTTGTTTTGTTTTGTTTTTGTACTTTTCTTTGTTTTTTTATGCTCCTTTTCATTATTGTGCTGTTGGATTTGTGCTATTTGTATCTACTCTGAAATCTGTTATGTTGTTTGTTTTATGCTACTACCTTTATTTTCAATTTAATTTATGGTAAGATCTATTTCTGTTGTTTAATTTAATCTTATAAGCTTTTGTTTTTTTTTTTTTTTTTTTTTTTTGTCCTTTTACTGCTGGTTTGATTGTTTGATTGTTTGTTTTTTTTGTTTTTTTTTCCATCGTCGTGCTGTCGTTTTTTACACTATTTGCCTTTATTTCAAATCGAATTTATGCCGAGTTATTTTCTGTCGTTTAATTTTATCTACATATATGCGGCCTTTGTTTTTCTTGTTGTTTGTTTTGTTTTCATCATGTTTGTAAAGTGATTTATAATTTTATTTTAATTTATGATGTAAAATGTCTTATGCTAATGTTTTTCTAAGTTAATAATCAATTTTACATAACAAAAACTTAATTTATTAAATTGCTTGTAATGAAACTTTTAAATAAGCTGGGGGTAGTGATTAAATGACTTTTGTCCCTTCCTACCCCTGCATCACATCTTTAATAGTGCTCTTTGATTTGATATATATGGCTTATTATCAGTTTGTTTTAATTTCAAAATGTAAAATTATTGTTCTTTTTTTGTGTTTTAAGCGGTAATTTATTGAAAAGATTTGATGCAAATAAACAGATCTCTCTCTCTCTCATACAAAGCATAATGAAGAGAAAAAAATTGATTTCTAAATTGGACGTTAAAGCAGTCGCATCCAAACTTTTTTTAATTGACCTCAATTAAAAAAAACTTGACGCTTGTGACTTGTTGCGACCAACGTTCCCTCTAAGAGCTTGCTTAGTGTGCGCGGAATGAAAGGCCGTGTGAGCAGTGGTGGATATTCAAATTTAGGGGCCCGAGGTAAGGATTTTTAAAAATTGATTTTCAGTAAAAAAGAGTTTTGATCTCGTCTTGCACTTTTTTCTCCAAAAATCATGGTGTTCTCTAAAAAAAAAGGTCTTCACCTAGAATCGATCTATAATTTCCACTTTGATTTTGGGAGCAAAATAGGAAAATCAGAGATCGATTCTAGGTGAAGACCTTTTTTTCTTTTTTTTTAGAGAACACCTTGTTTTTGAGAGCAAAATAGGAAAATCCGAGAGATGAAACCGAAGTGAAGACCTTTTTTTAGAGATCACCATGATTTTTGGAGAAAAAATGAAAGACGAGATGAAAGTTCTTTTCCTTTTTTAGAGGACATCAGTTTTTGAAAATCCTTGCCTCGGGCCCCTCAATTTGAATATTCACCACTGTGTGTAGCTTGCTTCTGATTGAAAGCACGTATTTAGCTTGTCTTGCCAATACTTATACAGTGCGCGGCAGAACGAAAGTACTGCGAGGGGGTTCTAGGCTAGCTGCGCGGCCGCGCAGCTTAGAGGGAACTATGGTTGCGACCAGAGATACTAGAGAAAAAAATCGTGGTTTGGACCAGATGTGATAAAATTATCCGATTATGGCGCTCTGGTATAGGCTATGTCTGTCTGGAAGCTATAACCACATGCTGAATCTGGTCCTTCACCGGCGAGAGTTCTTTAATTAATCATTATATAACATTAAAATCGGACTAAACAGTTTACAATGCTACAAGACAATCATAAGATAAAGTAGAAAACTGGCTAACTTGTAATATTAAATTCGCTTAACAGTTGTAGATGATACCAATGGTTTCTTGAACAATCAAGCCAAAATTACGTTATCTGTCCGCAAAACGTCACAATGGCTTGAAACTTCAGTCAAACAATGCACTTGAATAATAACAGTATAACGAATCTGTACAGTATAATCACATGTAAGAACAACTTCCAGACAAAATAAATTGAATAGAGGTTGGTGTATCGATTTCGCAATCACTACGTAACAATGAAAAAGATTACGTCATAATGAAAAGCTTAAAAATTACTGTGAAAGACTGAAAATCAACTAAAGAGTTATAAGGTTAAGATTAAAATTATGAATGAAGGATGACATTACTGTAGCTGGGCATTTTGATTTGCTTACGTATACAGACATATGGTAGATAGTTGTTGACTGTGATTCAGAGCAAAAAGGTAGAACAGGCAGAATTGTTACACAACTGATTTTACCACAGATATTTAAGTATCTGATCTAGAAAATGATTTAATAAGTGACTAAGACCCAGCCAATCAGATTTCAAAAATAAAGTGAATGCTAGTGCTTTTCATGATGATAGTAATGATAACAGTAAATACATGGATTACACTAATCACATCTATAACTGCAGCAAAATATGAACCTAACACTACACCACTAATTTGTGGAAGTAGCTTTGCAAGCAGCAGAGTTGCTTCAAGAGTGGGAGTCTAGATTGGCGTCTTTAAAAGATTAAGGGATGTTTCCTGCAAGATAGCCTTGGAAAAGAGGCAACAATAATAATACAATGATAATACTTCTCTAATAGAAGTAGTTCACCAGAGCACTATGACAGACCAAAGAAAAACTAAACATAACTTTAAGAGGCAAAAAATAAGCTAATCAACATGTGCAGATGGCATGAAAAAATCAGTTGAGTGATCCACTTTCTCTAAAATGATTAGTTTATTACTTCAGGTAGTTTTTTATCCACAAGCTACTTGAGAACATTGAGAACATTGCATTGCAAACAACTGTTTACTCTGTTCAACAAGCATTCAATTTTTGCACTAATTTGAATTAACTGGTTTGAGGTTTTTATGAAAATCGAGTTGAAGTCATTTAAGTTGACAGGTTATCACACTTCATTCTTAATCCTAATCTAAACTTCATAAACCTACTGGTGATTTTCAGTCTTTTGCAATAATTCTTAAGCTTTTGATAATGACATCATCTTTTCCATTGTTATGTAGTAATTGCATAATCAATATATCAAGCCCCTACTTAATTTATTTTGTTAGCAAGTTGTTCTTATATGTGTATTTTATGGAGTTGTTTAACTATTTTATTCAAAGTTTATTGATTGACTGAAGTTTTAAGCCATTGTGGCAAACAATGTGGCTGCAATAACATAATTTCTAGTATAATCTACTAGTGTGAAGCAAATTTTATTTTATAAGTTACACAACCAGTTTTTTCTTTATCATATGATTGTATTTGTGATGTCATAAAGCACTTTGTCCTATCAAATAGTTTATTTAAGAATTCTTGTGTGTTTCAGTACCTTTGGTTTTTATCTGGCAGCTTTGATTGGTTTTTATATATATATATATTAACTCACAGTTTGTTATTGATTCATTCTGAGTAATTGGTTACAATCAGTTTATCAGTTTGCGTTACTTTTGCCTTTGGGCCATTATTTAGTTGTTTAAGAGTCAGGTTGATGCCTTAGAAGTTAATTTTATAGTTAGGTAGAATTGTTTGGACGAACTATTAAATTTAATATTAGCCATTAAATCAGTACAAAGTTGTTGAGTGATTATTCATAATTGTTGGCACTGTGAATTGCTTTGAAGTTTTGCAAAGCTTGAAAGTCAAGTTTCACAAGAGTTGATCAATTTACCATTTAAATTCACAAAACTGCTTTAAAAGCCAAAAACTGCACAAACGTGTTTAACTAGATTTTCTGTTAGTCATTATTTGCAATACATGTTTAAACATAATTATGTTAAATGCTAACTTTATTATCAATTTTCTAGAATGATCTTGGTCCCTGAATTCTTGTTATAAACTTGAACAAATCCTGTCTTCAAAAAAACTTAAAAATTGTTGAGTTTTTTCAAGAAGGGACTGTAAATGTTTTTTGTCAATGAAACTAACTAGGAATCTCCTTACAGCACTAGAAAGAAAAAAGACTAAAAGAAAAAAAAGATTTGTTCACAAAGTGAATAACCATAGTTTTGCTGACAAAAACTGCTCAAAGTTGCTTCTTGAAAATACCCAAAATTATTAAGTCTGAAATTTTGGTAAATTAAATTAAAATTTCTAAAAAATTGTTAATATAATTGACAACTTTAGCTAAAAAATTGAGCCTAAAGACAAAAGCATGAAATAAATTTATGGGTCTCTTCAAGAAGTCACCAAAAGCAATTTTTTCAGTGAAAGTAACCCAGGATCTTCCCCTTCAACACCAGGATGGAAGAAAAAAAAACAAGAGGAAAAAAATATTTTCAAAAAGCAATAGTAATCAAAGGGGATCTGGGTTAGTTTTACAAACAAAAATCACTTACGATGGTGTCTTAAACAGACCTAAATTTACCTCTAAAAAGCTTTTGTAACATAAACAAATTTACATTAAATACTTTTTACTTACCATAAAACCTTTAATTTAGTGCCACCCTGTCTCTTTAAGAAGTCACCGTAAGCGATTTCTTTTTGCAGTGAAACTAACCCGAAATCCCTCTTTCAACATCAGCATTAGCATGGAATAAAAAAACCAAGAGAAAATGGATCTCTGAAGAAGCGATAGTAACTGCAGGGGAATCTGGGTTAGTTGCACAAACAAAAATCACTTACGGTGATTTTTGAAAAAACAAGGTGGCACTAAATTAGAGGTTTTACGGTATTTTGAATAAAAAAAATTATACAAATAATCTAATGGGCGTAGGTAAAGAATACGGACCCCCCTTGTAAAAATAATTTAAAATAGGGTTAGGGTTAGGGTTAGAAAAAAAAAATTTTTACAAGGGGGGTCCGTATTCTTTACCTATGCCATCTAATGTATCAATGAGTAATTTTTACAATAATAATATTTTGCAGTTAGTCAAAACTACTGTCTTATCTAAATGGAACATTTTTTTGTAATCTATTTTTTCAATTCCAATTCATCAATTAATCAGTGTACTGTACTTCAGGATAGAAAGACAAAAAAAATACAGTCAATTGTTTTGAACAAGATTTGAAAAATAGTTTAGCCTGAACATTTAATGTTAAAAATCCATCTTTCCTAGTTTTTCTTGCACATAAAATTGTGAGTGCATGATACCGGTTAATCATTTATTGACATCTTCTTCTCTTTCTTGTTGTTCAATTACTTTTTTTACTTATTAACTCAAGAATAAAGGTTGCTATTTAAGTTAAATTATATACATCTTGATATACTGTAGCTGTTGTTCAGTGTCAATATACAGTAATTGCTTATATTTATTTTTCTGCTGGTCGTCTTTTTAAAATTTAACTTTTAATTCTAGGTCTGAATTTCAACTCTCTAAGAATATTGTACAATACCATTTACTTTAAAAAAAATTAATCTAAAAACATGAAACATCTCGATTTACAATTTTGCAGTTAAAAAAATCATACAGAAGAATCTACTTTTTCTTTAACTTCTAAGTGACGTACCGGTAACGCTAAAAACGGATTAGTTCTTATAATTAACAATTTAAGTTACTTGCAAATTGCAAGTTTTTGCTTTGACTGTAGATGCTCAGAATGCTGCAAACTGCAAAAACCTGCAACCTGCAAGATACATATCCTATACAACTCCTATCCTACATATGACAGTTATATAGGATATATTATTTTGAATTTTTCGTTAATTTTATTTCCATAGTTATTCTCTTAACTCGCAGGAAAGCGACGGAGGCGCTAATACATAGGGCCGGATTAAGGTACTGGCAATTTGGGCGACTGCCCAGGGCGCCATGAATTAAGGGACGCCATTGAAGTTCTATGATATCCCTAAATTTAAGAGATTTTTATCAAATTTTATAAAATAAGTTTTTTTTCGTTATTTGTTATCATACATATTTCATACATATTTAAATTTTTTAGATCGATGGCGTGGTCGAGTGGTTAAAGTACCGGGCTGATGATCACCTTGGTCTCGGTTCAAAGCCCACACGCGTCATTCTGTTTTGTTCTTGGGAAAGACACTTTATGACACTTTCCCCTGCTTGGTGGTCTTGGCAAGCAGTTCTAAATTACAGTAATATCTCTATTAAATTACAAGCGGACAGCAATATCTTGGCATCTCCGGAAGCAGGTCGGGGTAATTGCTTACCCTATGTATAGCGCCTCCGTCGCTTTCCTGCGAGTCAGGAGGATAAATATATATGTAAAAATAAAAAAAATAAAAAAATAAGATTGAACATTTTAGCAATGTTAGCATGAAAGAATCGTTAACATGTGATATTTCTTTCAAAGAAAATTGCGTTAGTAGGCTACTATTGAAACAGATAATTTCTGGGTAAAAAAAGGCGAATTCACTGCAGTTATGAAGAACAAAAGTTTGAGAAAAAAGCGCTACTTTCAAAACGAGTGGTTGGAAAAGTACCACTGCTTCAGTTATCATTTAAAAAAGCAATCAGCTTTCTGCACAGTTTGTACAGATTACGCACAACCTAATGACTCGTCTCCTTTTATCTATCGCGTTGATGCTGATGGATTTAAGAACCGGAAAAAAGGAGGAGAAAAGTTGTTTTATCATGCAAAGAGCAGATTCCATAAAAACGCGGCAGAAAATGTGAAATACATTTGTACCAGTCAAGCGGTAAATGTCCAATTAAACAATCGCTTAAAACATTTACAAAATCTTCGACAACAGGGATTTTTTTCTCCTCTCTGCACATTAAAGTTGTTAGTTCGGCAAGGTCTTGCAATTCAGGGTAAAATTGATGATGAATCAAACTTAACACAACCTAATATGGGACAAAGCAAAATAGGACACAGGCTTGCAGCTTCTCATCAGCGAAAACTAATTTTTTTCTCAAGAAATGATTACTGAGCAGGAAGAAAGCATTGTTTTAAAAGCAAGACGAGAGCTTCTAGTTGAGATACATTCTTCGTCATTTTATTCAATCATTTGTGATAAACCAATAGATTTTTTCAAAACAGAGCAGCTCTCTTTTACAGTTCGCCAGTGCAAAGACGATTATGATGTAAAAGAAGTTTTCATTGGAGTTTTTCCTTGTACAGGTGGCGTCACATCAGAAGCTTTGTTAAAATATGTAAAGGACTTCTTGGCACGATGCAACATGGATCCACAAAAAATGGTAGGAATATCATTTGACGGAGCTTCATCAATGAAAAATCTTGCAAAACTTATAAAAGAAAATGTTGCTCAACAAGCGCTGTATGTTCATTGCTTTGCTCTTGCCTATGCATCTGTTTTCAAAGATGCTACAGCGCTATCTCCAATGATAGCGTATTTTCAAGATTTTTGTGAGGATTTGTACGCTTTCGTTGGTGTTTACCCCAAACGAGTTTTACTCTTTGAAAGCATGCACAAAGATATGGAAGGTGACAAGTCGATTTTAAGAGTGAAAAATCTTTCTAAAACAACGTGGATAACGCGTGGTGTAGCTTCTGAAGTAATTAATTATTAAACAACGTGACGCTCTGCGAGAAACTCTAAACAAATTAGCTAAGGACAAAACTGCAACACCAGAGTGTCGTGCAAAATCTCGTGCTTTAATTAAGAAAGTTCAAAGCTTTGAAAATATGTTTCAAATATTTCTGAGAGCCTGAGGGAATTTTCTTCTTTTCTGGAATGAATTCAAAATTATTACAAAGTTCTAAAATTACCGCAGAAGAAGCCTTTAATAATATCGAAAGAGTGCAAATTCGTTTGCAGGAAATGCGTTCAAAAAAAGAATTCGAAATGATTTACGAAAAAGTAAAAAAGCTTGCGATTATTGATACAGAAATTGATGACCTTCAGCTATCAAAACGCAAAAGAACTGAACCTGCAAGCTTAAAAAATTGTTTCGTTCAATATCATTTTCAAGTTGAAATGTATCACTCAACTGACAAAAACAAAATGAAGCCAATGTTTTACGAAACTATTGATGCTATATCAGGGTCTTTGGAAAAGCGTTTTCTTCATAGTGACTTAGATGTGGTAAAAAAAATAAAAAAAATCATTATTTCAGCAGCTAATAATATCAGGTCCAGTAAAGATGATATTGCACAGAGACTACAACATTTTAAGAGTCTTGTTTGTTTTGATGCGCTGGCAGAAAAACTTGCAGACCTACATATTCATATTAAATTATATAACAAAAAAAGTACCACGCCTCTGAAAAAAGTAACGAAAATATCTTTTTCGAAGTTTTAAACAAAAAACCCACAAGCAAGAAATGCCTTCCAGAAATACATAAAATAGTGTTTGCTTCATTGAGAACCGTTAAAGCATATTTACAGCTTGGAAGATTTGAGACATCAAATGAAGTGTTGTCCAAAAATAAATGATTGGTCTTGCTGGTTTGCTTTTGAGATATAGGCCAACCAAGAGTAACTACAAAATTTAACACGCACAAAACCGATAATTGTAAAAATATTTTAAATTTCCAGTGAGAATATCATGTTTTCATTTTACTGTTTAGGAAAGTTTATATATATATGTACAGTAATTATAATAATGCCGCGTAATTATAGAAGGAAAAGTGAACGAGGCATAGCTAAACCTGATGAAATGTTGAGAGCAATTCCACACTTTAAAAGTACCGGAGAGAGTATTTGAAAAACTGCTGAGAGTTTTCGTATCAATTACAAAACACTTTCACGTTATATAAAAAAATTTTCTGACGAAGAAATTAATGGAGAAGATTCATTTCCAACAACAACTGTAGGGTACACCAGAAACAGGCAAGTGTTTACACATACACAAGAAATAATGATTGTCGAATATTTTCTAAAAACATCGGATATTTATTTTGGATTATCACCAAAGGAATGCCGAAAACTTGCTTACAGATTTGCTAAAGCTAACAGTATAGAAATACCCAAAAGTTGGTATGATAAACAACAAGCTGGTCCTGATTGGCTTACATCTTTTATAAAAAGACACTGCCAATTGTCACTCCGCACTCTAGAAAGTACAAGTTTAGCTAGGGCAAGTAGCTTTAACAAAAACAATGTTAATTCTTTTTTCCAAAATTTGAAATTACTTTTAAATAGGCATAACTTTCAGCCATTGGACATTTGGAACATGGACGAAACAGGCATAACTACTGTACGTAAGCCTGATAGAATTATTGGAAGACGTGGAACGAAACAAATAGGCGCTATAAACATTGGCTGAGCGACGTACACTTATTACTGTAGTAGGCACCATATCAGCAAGTGGAAATTCTATTCCTCCTTACTTTATTTTCCCCGAGTAAAATTTCAAAGGCATTTCCTAAATGGAGCGCCACCTGGAAGCAAAGGAGATGCAAATCTATCTGGATGGATGACAGAAGAGCACTTTTTGGACTTTTTAAAGCACTTTGTTGAGCATGTTTGCTGCACCCACGAAAAACCTTGCCTTCTTTTACTAGATAATCACGAATCGCATGTATGCATTAAAGGATTAGACTTCGCTAAAGAAAATGGCATTGTAATGCTTTCATTTCCGCCACACTGTACTCATCGTTTGCAACCGTTGGATCGATCTATATACGGATCATTTAAAAAATATTTTAATACAGTGGCTGATGAGTGGCATCTTAATAACCCCGGTAAAGAAATGACCATCTATGATTTGCCAGCTTTGGTTGCAATTGCATATACAAATGCTGTAACGCCATCAAATATTCAAGCAGGCTTCAAATCGACCGGGATATATCCTTTTAACAGCCAAATATTTTCTGACTCGGACTTTTTGCCACAATATATAACTGATCATGACATTTTATTGCCAGCAGCTGGAGAAGCAGGAACAACTTTCAACAAGATTCCGGAAAACTTATTAAAAGATCAGCTCTTTGGAAATAACAAGATTGCAAATAGCACTGCTGCTAATATAGAACAGCAACCTTCTATATCATCAGATGCAGCTGTAAATCCTTCCAAGCAAGGATCGGAAGCGCTGAGCAGTCCGTTGTTTAGTAGATCAAAAAGTATATCGCCAGTTCAAGTTCGTCCGTTTCCAAAAGCCCAACCGCGCAGCAATAACAAAAGAAAAAGGTCGCGAAAACGAAAGTCAGAAATCCTGACTGACCTCCAGTTAAAACAGCAATCGCCCAGGCAAAGTCCAGCTAAAAGGTGCGATTACTTAAGAATGTACAATATAATTTGTTTTATAAAAATAGTTCGCCCACAAGACAAAAAGAGAAGAGAAAATCAACTGCCCTTGCTAAACAAGAATGGTATTGCCTGGTATGTATGGACTCCTATTCCAATAGCAAGTCAAAAGAGATTTGGGTGCAGTGTTTCACATGCAAAAATTGGGTACATGAAAAATGCATTTCTTTTTCTCAAAGTTATGTGTGTCATAACTGTGATGCCGATGAAGAACCAAAGAGAAATTAATGCATCGGTGTAACTTGTTCAAGATGAGCGTAAAAACATTTGATTTTTTCATTATTGTGCAACTAAATGTACAGATTACATGCCTATTTGGTTACTTATCCTTCCTCAAACACAGCTAGTGTAGCTCTGATCTTATCTAATTGTCATTTGACATGTATATAATATTTTCGTATAGTTTTTTATCAATAAATTGTTTATTTAATCTTGTGGTCTAGCAAAATTTAAAAGCGACTGAGTGAGTGTCGACTCACAAATAGCTGTGACATTTTACCCCAATGCTTGTGACAACCAGGACAGATTTGTCCAGGCTGTCACACTTTAATTGACTATTTTAAAACTGTCCAAAAACATATTTATTGTTGCTGAAAAACCAAAAAAATACTCTAAAGTTATAGCTGAAGACTTTAACTAAAGAAAAAAAACAAAAAAAAATTTTGAAAATCGACCAACTATTCGCTAGATTATAAAGTTTGAAATTTGTGTCAACCAGACCCGATCTCCCCTATGTTGGGTAGTTTTGGGTTTAATAACTTGTTCATAGATTTTCTTTTTTTAATGTGTAGGCAATTGAGAAAAAAACTGTGTAAAATTGTCTATTAATACGGTTATCATAATGTGCAGTCATGGCGAAATCAACTTCAAGGCTTTCACAAGATGCAGAACACCTTTAAGATTGAGGTATTGGCCTCTGGGTTTATTTAAAAGTGTGGATATTGGCCGAAAAATTGATCGCAAACCAAAATAACATATAAGCAAAATAAAACTTTTCCGAATAGCTTGTCCTGCGCAAACTGAAATTCCATCAGTCAATTAAAATTTCATATTGCAACATGGCTGCTAAAATCGACTTTTGCTAAGAGTGCCTTTTTAACAAAAAAAATGCCCTTCTTTTGAAATTTGTCCCCCCTGGAAAAAACTCGAGCGCCCCTGCTGCCACCATAGAAAAAGTATGCTCTAGCCTCGCGGTTGCAGCTACAGAGGATTAATCTTATCCAATGCCAGTCAGGCAGTAAAACTATGCAGAACACCTCCGTGGAATTATCTACCGCAGTTTCACCAAAGAATATTGTAACTGATTATCGTGCAAATGGATATGAAAGAGCAGTAGAGTCAGCAAAAACAATCATGTACAGAATTTGATATAGAGACCCTTTTTAAATCAAAATAATTTGCCGAAAGAAGAGGCTTTTTGAATATGAGTCCACTGATGAAGTTTCAAATGCATATGTGAACCAGAAAAATATTTTAAAAATTATGTTTTTAATATAATAATGAACAGTGCAATTAATTCTTTATCACAAAGATTTAAACATTTTAAAAGATTTGATATGTGTCAATGCAAGCCTGCTATTTTTAATGGTCCTAAAGTTACCCATTATAAACCATAGTTATTAGTTTGTAAAAAACAGATTCTGAAAAATATAATTTGTAATTTGAAAGCTTAATTTAAACCTACAGCTTTTCCAGTACGATTACCTGGGACCAAGAAAAAGTTTCAGCCCAATGTTTTTGAAATCTAATATCAATAAACGTACGCACTTAATGTTTACGGTAAATTTTTTAATGCAGTGGATCCCGTCCGGGTAATTTGCAAAGGTGGGCACTTCTTCTTACTTTGAAAAAGCGCAGCGCGACTTGTGTAAAGAGATTTTGAAATCGTGTGAAATGCAATGTAGACTATTTTAAAACTAAGCGCGACGCAACGTAATTTTAAAATCAATTAAAATGCAATGTACTTTTTCAAATGATAAATGAAGCCTAATCGATTTTCCAATGGCCTGCATTGAAAAACAACCAAAGTAGATTGCGCTTTTGCAAAATAGGACTATACTTACAGCAGTGGTTCTCAACCGCTGGTCTGCATTAGGTTTTCTGCCGGTCCGCAACAATTTATTTCAATTTTACTCTTTAAGGAGGCCGTCCGAGTTCAGAAGTAGAACAATATCAGAAGAATATTAACAGTGAGTAACAGTGATTTTCCTTAATGACTAAATGCAAGATCAGAGCTTGGATTGGGGAAAATGTGTATGGTTGTGTATTGACCAAGCTGCCAGCATGGCTGGTTGTCATTCGGGTGCAACCGCAAAAATAAAAAAAGTTGCAAACAAAAATCTGCTGTCAACACATTGCATAATTCGATGTAAACATTTAGCTGCCCAGAAACTGTCACCTGAATTAAATGACATTATGATCCGACCAGTTAAGATTATCAATTACTCGTGACCTAGTATTGCATTTAAGGTTTCTTGAGGCACTGTGTGTGTGTATGGCTGCGCAAAATCGCCATCTCATTTTTCATACAGAAGTGATATGGCTTTCGAGAGGATGCGTTCTTGCACGTCTTTTTGAGTTGAGGAAAGAAGCAAATCAATTTTTACGTGAATGAACATTTTCCATTAAAAGAATTTTTATCCGATAAAATGTGCATAAGTAAACTTGCATATTTAGCGAATATATTCACCGCTTGAATAACCTTAATAACTCTCTTTAAGGCTATTGCATCAATATATTTACAGTGTGCAACAAAACTAATGGTTTCAAAAGAAGTGGTGAAAAAAAAGTAGGAAAATGAATTAAGAAATCAGTCTCTAGTTATTGAGAGGAATAGTGCCAGACTATCCTTCAACTGAGTTAAGACAGTCATCCGAAAAGACTAAGCAAGAAAAGATAAGAATTCCACGAAGTAACTTTTTTTGAAAATTGTAATTGTAACCAAAAATCTACAATTTCAAACTTAAATAGTAGTAAAGATAGAAAGTACCGGCATTGTCATACAAGAAGCAGTCAGAAATCAGTACTAATCACGAAAGAAATTTCGAAAGCTTGTTTTTGAAGAAATTACTGTATATCAAAAAGTACCTTATACCTTCTTGTAAATTTTCTACCACACTGTGTCCCCACCGCTTCTGGCTTCCCTGACTTTGCCATTCAAAAACTTCAATAGAGCCACGTTTACTAAGTATCAAGAAGACAGCAGCAAATTTCACATTAAATAGAGTTCTTCTGATGCTAAATGCTTACTTTTGTTTTAATAAAAAATTTTTTTTATCAATATATTGCGTTTGTTACAATTTTTTCAGACATTAAAAAGATTACCGGTCCGCAGGCTAAAAAGGTTGAGAACCACTGGCTTACAGCATAAAGCGCAGCGCAACAAAACACAATCAATTTGTTTAATCCTTAATAAGCAGCCCAATAAAGCGCAAGTAGTCTTTTATTTCTCGGTGCGCAGCGCAATTAAAGGCAACTTATAATAAGAGCTTAGTTCTAAATGTACCTAAGTCACATAATGTCATTTTGAGAAAATGAGGTTTAAAGTTTTCAAAAACCATACTTCTACAATAGAAATACGCTAAGATTTCAAACCTCTATGCTATTCAAAAAGTGATTTCCTGAAAAGATTTTTTGTCAGAATATTTCTGGCAACTAAACAAACAATTTTTTCAGCTTATCTCATTTTTACAAAAATATGACTTAGGTACTTTTAGAAATAGGGCCTTCAATTCTCTTACTATTAGCGCAGCGTAAAGTGACAACACTTCTAAAAAAAAAAAAGTTTCGCAATTGCGCAAGTTGCGGAAGTTGTGCTCTGCCCAGTGCCCATCTCTTCCAACTAGCAATTGGCTTTTCCTTTTTTTCCGATTTCATGCGGCTCTTATGTTGATAAAGTATTTGTGTTTTTTAGGGTGTATTAATTTATTTGCAATGTATTAGCAATAAAGGCTTTTTTTTAATCTTTACTTGACGTCGAAGACAAAACCTTGTTTACTATAAGTAAAGACCAAAAAGTTTTTACTCTCAAGCTCAAGCTGCATTCTCCTTTCCTCGAAATCAATTTTTGTTCCAATTCTAATTTTTCAAGTTCTAATTTCGCCTCTCTCTCTCCGATTTCTCCCGCTCAGCTTGTAGCATTGCTTGCGGATCTTTCTCTCTATCCTTTTTTTGACAAATGCGATTCCACTCACTCCGGAAAAAATCACTTTTTTCTTCTTTCGACATCTTTAAACTTTCAACAAGGGCTCTTAGTTTACCAAACTCCTCATCAATCAAACTAGTGGCCACTTCCAAACTATAAATTCTACTTCAACACTCTCAAATAAATCTAATCTACCGGTATTCCTGAACGAACCTCTAGATCAGTGGTTTTCAACCTTTTTGTAGGAGCGGAACCCCCATGAAACATTCCAGAGGCTCGAAGAACCCCTGTGCAATAATTTAATTGTCTTGTGCAACAAACATCATTTGATTAATTGAAATGCGTTCAACGTCAAACAGCTGGTGATTAACTTCATTGATCGCTGTGGCAAAAAAGAGTAATAAAAAAGCAAAGCATAGTGATCAGTGAAGAAACCAACCGACCCCGAGCGTATGCGCATCCACCAACAGCGATAAACAAGCCCGAAAACATTTTAATTTAAAAGACACAGCAGTCAATCGTTGGTAACCCGGGCCTCGACCGATCCGGTATGGATTGATAATGATTACGCATTTGTCTATTTTGGAAAAAATGCCCTTCCTGCCGCAACCCTCCCCATTTATCTGGGCTTGGGACCGGCATCAAGAGACACAGAAATGTGCCTCCGATGGCTGGGTTGATAGAGTGGAGATCAGCAAACAGCAATATGTATTTATGCCAGGAAAGGGAACCACCGATGCCATGTTTGCTCTAAGAATGTTGATGGAAAAGTATAGGGAAGGTCAAAGAGAGCTAGAGAAAGCTTACGACCTAGAGAAAGCTTACGACAGGGTTCCACGGGAAGAGCTATGGTACTGTATGAGAAAAATCAGGAATAGTGGAAAAGTATGTAAATCTAGTACAGGATATGTATGAGGAAAGCGAAACAGTTGTGAGGTGTGCAGTAGGAACTACAGAAAGTTTCAAGGTTAAGGTTGGACTGCACCAGGGATCAGCGTTAAGTCCATTCCTGTTTGCAGTAATAATGGACAGGCTAACAGATGAAGTAAGGAGAGAACCATCATGGACGATGCTGTTTGCTGATGATATTCTGATTTGTGAAAAGACCAGGGAAGAAGTGGAGCGGAGGTTAGAATCCTGGAAGTATGCATTGGAAAGAAGATGGATGAAAGTAATTAGGTCAAAGACGGAATATCTTTGCATAAATGGAGGAAATGATGACAAAACAGTAGAGATTGAGGATGCAAAAGTGCCAAGAGTAAAAGAATTTAAGTATTTGAGATCAACGGTGCAAGAAAGTGGTGGTTGTGAGAGGGAGGTAAAGAAGAGAGTACAGGCGGGATGGAACGGATGGAGAAGAATATCGGGAGTAATCTACGACAGGAGGTTACCAGCTAGAGTAAAAGGAAAAGTGTACAGTTCAGTGGTAAGACCAGCAATGGCGTATGGACTTGAGACGGTGGCAGTCCCAAAAAAACAAGTAGAAGAGATGGAAGTCGCAGAGATGAAAATGTTGAGGTTTGCTATGGGAGTGACGAGAAAAGACAAGATTAGAAACAAGCACATCAGGAGTACCGTTAAGGTAAAACGGTTAGGAATGAAGATGAGGGAGGGCAGGCTGAGGTGGTATGGACATGTCATGAGGAGAGAGCAAGAGTATGTAGGAAGAAAGATGATAGAAATGGAGTTATCGGGGAAGAGGAGAAGAAGGAGACCAAAGAGAAGGTTTTTAGATGTAGTGAAAGAAGATATAGGGGAAGTTGATGCAAAGGAAACGGATGTTGAAGACAGAAAGATGTGGAGAATGATGATACGCTGTGGCCGCCCCTGATCGAAGAGAAAGGCCGAAAGAAGAAGAAGAAGAAGAAGAAGCAGTCAATCGTACAATTGCAATACAAAGTTTCAAGCCAAATTAACTAGTTAAGAAAATTCAAACTGTTCAAATTAAGAAACTTAAAACAGGACGCAAATTAAAATTTTTCAATTACAATCTAATTTTTTATAGACTAAAGGGAAAGAATTGCCGTCGTTTCTAATAGTTACACTTGATTTTGAATTTATAAACAAACTTTTTACAAATAACCTTTTATTTTACTCAGTTTCAACTTTTAACATAATTGTTTTCCCAATCTATCTTGTGGTCCATAATCATTGAGTGCCCACAAAGCGCTGATTGATCGGTCTTTAATAGTTAATACAACGTTGATGTTCCGTTAACCTAGATTTTATACTTCGTTTCGTTTGAAGAATAGATCAAAAATCACTGTATTTTTAAACAATATGCATTTAATAATAAACTAGACTCGTGGTTTGAATGTAAACTTGCGGAACCCCTGGACTAGTACTGGCGGAACCTTAGGGTTCCGCGGAACCCTGGTTGAAAACCACTGCTCTAGATGTAACTCACAACTTTACTCGAGAATTCGAAAGGATCGGTTAAACTAGGTAACCCCAATGTGTATTTGTGCTGAAGTAAAGCTGTGTTTATTTACGTCGACTCTATTAGTTTGCTAGATTGAGGTTCTCAGAACAGTTAGTTCTGACTAAATACGAATAGATTCGCTATAAAACTTCTCTCTGCAGATACAAAGAAAACATGATTTTGACTATAAAGAGTATATTCACAAAATTTTAATAAACGAGAACATGTTTTCCCCTGCCTAATAAACAGGGTTACCATTTCATGCTTATTTCTAACATTTGTACTTATTTTTTTACATTGCCTCAGAAAATTTTTTATGTACCGAATTTATCCGATTGTACGGCGCCTTTGAAAATGAGCCGCCCTTAAATGTACACCGCACAAAATCAAGGAAAAATTTAATGTAAGCCGCCTTTGAAAGGACACCGCAATTACAAAGATGTAAACTCTTACTAGGTAAGCAAACTTTTACTCAAATAAATCAGCAAGATTAATTTAAACGCTGTTAGAAAAATTCACAGCTGGAAACTTGCCAAGGCGCAAAGAACGCAATTGGAAACGTTCGCAGCAGGATATTTGTCAACATGCCAGAAGTTTTATTTTCCATTATCAAGCAAAAACTCAGAAGAAAGTAAAGCTTATTCGACATTGAAACTCAATGGTTGTTTAAGGATTGAAGAATCAAGTTGCTTTGATTGATTCTAAATTAATTTCTCAGCTTTTCTAAAATCTGAAAGTCTCCCAAAATTTAATCAAGTCTTTAGAAGCTGATACACTGCTGCTATGAAATGTAAAAAACACCTTTAAAAGTAAGCCGCCCTTGAAAGTACATCGCACAAAACGGAAGCAGAAAACAATGTAAGCCGCTGCTTACAATCGGATGTGCTTATGTTCAGGGGCGCCGGAAGCGGGAAAGGCAGGGGCAATTGCTTCGCATTTCATTGACGCTTTATATGATACATCGAACGTACGTTTGAGCTGCAACAAACGAAGCTCACTTGATCTAATCCAACGGTGCACAACCTTTTTGTTATTGCCGGTCGCAATACAAAGTTAGTTTTAACTTGCGGCAGCCATTGAGTCAAGAAAAATTCGGTACTTTCCTTTTACACCAAAATTATAGTGATCTCTAAAAAAAAAAAGGTCTTCACCTGAAATCAGTCTCCGATTTGCTACTTTTTGCATCCAAATTATAGTGATCTCTAAAAAAAAAAAGGTCTTCACCTGAAATCAGTCTCCGATTTGCTACTTTTTACACCAAAATCAAGATCATAGTGACAGAGGGCTTCAAAAAACGCAGGATGTGCCCCCTGATGTATGCTCATACGGCCGCATTATTTCGCACCGAAGGCCGCAGGTTGTGCACCGTTTATCTAATCAAAGGCTTAAAAAGTACAGCGCTTCGCTTTTTAAAGCTTTTAGTTAAAATGCTTACTAAGCAATAAACTTTAATATTTTTCACATTAGCACAAATTGTGTTTTACAGATGGCAGATTTAGGGGTGTCGAAAGTGGGGGACTAAGGCGCAATTGCTTTTGAAATTTGCAAAATAAAAGAATTGTGTTAGATTGGTCTCTACAATTATATAATCTTGACCAAAATCTAATGTAGAAAGTTTGAAAATATCAATATAGATAAGGGGTCACTACACTTTTTTCGAAAAAAAAACACCTAACATGTAACAGTACTTTAGCCAGGGATACAAAATCTAGAAAAAAAGGTACTTTTTTGTTAAAAAGGCACTCTCAACAAACGTAGACTTTAGCGAATTGAAGAAAATTTTTTCTAAAAAATTGGTGAAGACCAAAAAAAGGTCTTCAATCGAGTTTCAACTGAAAAAGTAAATTTTTTCGTGCAAAATAAAAGCCGATAAAATAGAAAAGGTCTTCATTCCAAGAGGGACGTTCCAACTTTTCAAGTAAATCAAAAATATTTACGAGTTAAGTAACGAAACATGATGGTCGAAAAATAAACTTTATTTGTTTATTGTTTGGTCTTCACTAAGTTTTTTAATAAAAATTTTCTTCATTAAACTTACGTTTAAAATTTGCGTTTATTGAGAGAGTGCCTTTTCGACCAAAAAAGTGCCTTTTTTAAACTTTTGCCCAACCCTCCAAAATTTTTCCCGCGCCTTTGATTGCAACATCTCTTTTTTTTATTTGACAGTTGCCACCGCCCACTATACAATCATTACGTTATAATCAAAAGCTTAAAAATCTGTGTAAAAGACTGAAAATAAACTACAGAGTTGAGAGTTATAAGGTTAAGATTAAAATTATGAATAAAGTGTGACAAACAGTACATCAAGAAATTAAGTAAAAAAAAATAGTCGAAGATATTGTTTTTACCAGGCTCGTGTTTTTTTCGGTTTAGGCTGTAAATATTTTTAGTGTGATGATAATTGCCTTTCGTAATAAAGCATGTGCAGCGTATTAGATTAATTGGTACTTTCCTGCTATCGCCCCACCAACTATTGCAAGCAATTTTTTTTTTTTTTTTTGGTGAAACTGACCAGGAATCTTCCCTACTAGTTTCTTTTTTATTTCATCCTATTGTTGTAGGGGGAATTCCGGGTCAGTTTCACAAAAAAAAAATCACTTGCAATAGATGGTGGAACGATAACAGGAGTGCGCAATAGATGGTAGGGCGATAACAGGAAAATACCGATTAGTTATAGTTTTTCATAATTATGCTTTCACTTTTATTATTTATGGATTGCTTTAACAATGTACATTTTTTGTTTCGTTGGTCGCGCTCGATTTTTATAGTTTTAATGATATTAAAGACATGGCCTTCTTTTTCTTTACTTCTTAGATTATTTATTTGAGATTACACAGAGTTTTAAAGAATTAAAATTATGTTTGTCGATTGTTTAACTCCTTGATCGTCGATTACAATGCAAAAACGCGTCGGCCGAGCATCTGTTTAACAGTTTACTAAATACGTTCCAATATCGGGAAAATCGATATGCATAGATTGGCTCAATGCTATTTAACAAAAATGCTAGAGAGTTTTTTTTGATTAATATTTATTTTTACATAACTTTCTGATTTGCAGGAGAACGACGGAGGCGTTAAACTTAATGCAACCGTCAAGCAATTACCCTGACCTACTTTCGAAAACGCGACAATATTGCTGTCCAGTTGAAATTTTTATTTGGTTTTTAGTTTTTATTCAGAGGTATGACAGAAGTATAGAGTTTCTTGGTACGACCGCCAAGCAGAAAAACATGTCGCAAAGTGTCTGTAATATGACTCACACTTTATTACCTTTTATTAAGGCTTTAAAAGACTAAATTTAAGGCAAACAGAAATACAACAGACACCATGATGATTGCTAACTAACTGAAATAACGAAAAAGAAACATGCAAGGCAAAACCTATGACGTCACCAACACTGCACAAGAAATGAAAGAAAAAGGCAACTAATAAAGTGACACGTAAAGAGGGAAAATCACCACAGTGTCTTTCCCGAGGACTTAACAGAAAGACTAGAGTAAGTTTTGAACCGTCACTGCGTCGACCACATTCGCCATCAACACGGCGCTTCAATTTACTCGACCACGTTACCGACAATGCAATCTTAATCTTAGTGTGATATAAAACTCTTGAGCTGATTTTCCAAAATTTTTGAACCTTTATTTAACACATTCAATAAGAATTCCTAAAAAACACTTAAAAGTTTAAAAAAATTTTGCGAGTATACTAAAATAAAGATAAACGGCTGGCGGTCACTACACACCTTTAAAAGAGAATCCACGGGTACCGCACAACTTTGGTACATTGAACCCAGGATTGAACCGTAAGCTGAAAAAGTTTTAACCAGCAGGCAGTGGATTACATTTCTTTTTTAAAAAAGACAGTGAGCTAAAAACTCGTTTTTTTATGAAATTCTGTTGATGTTATTAGCAAACGGACAACCGCTGACGTTACAGCCAGCTTGGAACCATTAAAACGCCTTGTCACAATTAATTTGACTTGTCGGACTTGCAAATAAACAATAATAGTGTAGCGATCGCCATCTAATTATTTTGTTGCCTTTTTTCTAATTTCTGTCAATGCTGTCACGTGATCCATTAACAATCAAATTTTCGATAAAAAAGCTCGTGCACCAATGTTCTTTTTGTTTCAGCTAACTAAAAATCTAGCGAGCGGTCGTAATTCAGTGCATTTAGGGCAAAATTATTCTGCGCATTTTAAGAACGAACTGTAAAAAAAATTTGTTATTGAACCGACTGAAATAAACTTATTACATCTATTGAGAGTTAATCAGTCGATTTTAACTTGTGATTTTAAATGAAACAGCATTAGGATTGCCTAGTTTCTGATTCTGTCTTGATGAAGCTAGCCCCAGCGGCCAGCACCTATGATATGATTCATTGCAATAATGATTGTTTATGTAATTGAAAAAAGATTTTTTTGTCAGACTTTGCTCGGTTCGAGTTTGGATGCTTCGTAATATGCGTTTTATTTAATTTGTCAACTGTGCATTTTTCTTGTTTTCTCCAGCTTTAAATAAGCGCCCAATAATCAAGACGTGTTTTGAGCTTTCTATGTACTTACGTAACTTTTATTTTGTAACAACTTTTATGCGGGAGTTTTTGAAGTGATGATGGTAACGGTTGCATTTGAATTGTTAACCATTTCGTCGTTTTCGTTTCCTGCGTTTTCGTCGTCATCGTCTCCGCCAACATCGTCGTATCCTGTTCCAATTTAAGTTCATCTTTATTGCTTAGAAGTGGATTGCCAAAATTACGTTCAAATCGATTCTCGTTACTTTATATTGTGTTACAAATCCCAATTTACCAAATTAATACTGGCAACAAATCATATTTGAATAACAGCGGAGCGTGACAGAACAAAGATCAAGGCGACGGACGAGTATTTTTAATCAGCTAAGATTCAGCAAGTTCCAGTTAAGTTGATTCAGTTTGTTCGAATCAACAATGATCATTATAGTTTTGTTAATGTTTTCGATTGCATCCATTTAAATTTAAGCGTTATAAGGGTTTTTGTGGGGAACTTTAATTATAACAGGTTTATTTAGGACAGTGTTTCCTCATTCGTTTTTTTTTTATCTCACTTCTACAGCATTGATGAATCCTATTTCTTAACCTTAATAATTCTAAAAATAATCTAATTTTGCACCTTGATGAATTGTACTTCCCTCAAGTGGTAAAGTTCCCTATTCCACTTTCCCAAAGTTGTAAAGCTGTTCCTTAAACATTAGTTAATGAATGCAAGCGAGGAAATAAATCATATTCAAATATAACTTACAATAAAATATCTCTGTCACTTTCGTATTCACAAAGAGATTAAGTACTTTGTTTTAGTTGATTTACATTTGGTCCATTTAGATAATAAGGATAAACGTTCACATATAAAACACATTTACCGTAAAACCTCTAATTTAGCGCCACCCTGTCTCTTCAAAAAGTCGCCGTAAGCAATTTCTTTTTGCGGTGAACTAACCCGAAATCCCTTTTTCAGCATCAGCATTAGCATGGAATAAAAAAAAAAACAAGAGAAAATGGATCTCTGAAGAAGCGATAGTAACCGCAGGGGAATCCGGGTTAGTAAATCGCTAACGGCGATTTTTTAAAAAACAGGGTGGCGCTCAATTAGTGGTTTTACGGTAAGCAAATACCTAGTTATAGCAAGATCTAATTGTAAGGCTAACTATGCAAGGGAGCCACTAACTAAAAAAAATTTTCTCAATGCGTCTAATAAAAAATATTTTTAGACAAAATATTCAGCTCAATTACGATTAGCCTATACGGCCTAAAGATCGTGATTCTAAACAAAGTTGAGCTTATATAACTAATTAAACAATATCTACTGTACTTATTAGTGATGTAGTAGAGACCGAGACCTGATAATTTTTCCAAGACCGAGATCGAGACCGGAAAATTAACAAAAATACGGTTCATTTTTAAATATTCCAAAAACAATAATTAAAAAAATAATCAAAGGTTACATTTTAAATAAACAAGCATCTCTAATTCATGTCGGAAAGAGCTTTATACTGTGTGGTTGCATCATTAAACAAATCGCTTTAGAAAAAAACTCTTCTAGAGCAGAATAAAGCCGAAACACACAAGACATGCTGGTCAATAATGTTGAAAAAGCAATCAAAAAAATTTTTAATAAATATCACTGGTTTACAAAAAAAATCAAGTTGAAAGTTGTCTATAATTTTTTAACTGAATTAGGAGTATTTTGCACCACTGAATTCAAAAGTGACACTCATTTTTCTCAATCAGGTCAGGTTTTTTCTCTAAATTGATTTTTAAAAATCGTATTCTTAGATTATAGCCTTCTATCTATAAATAAATTTCGGGGATATTAGTAGTTAATTTATGTAAAACATTTGTCACATAATATGTATCTGATATGATGTATTTATTAAATGTTAAAAAAATGGAATGAAGAGCATATATTAAAAAAAGTAAGGACATGTAAGTTACAACATCGTTGGGCAAATTTCAAAAAATAAACTTTCGTTTCTTCGATATTCTTGAGTGCTCAGCAGAGGGAATATAGAGTCCAGCAGTAATCAGCCATCATGGCTGCATCTCAACGTCCTTGGTACCTGGTTTCCATTTCTTTTATATCCTGATGGAACCTCTCCTCCTGCTCGTCACTCATAGCGCCAAAATTTTCAGGAAATCGATCGACATGTGAGAATAGATAGTGCATTTTTATGCTCATGTTGCATCCAAGGTTTTTGAAAGCATAAAGCATATTGGTGATAAGTTCTTCATAATTACTGGCTTTGTTGTTGCCCAAAAAATTCTTCACAACCAGAACAAAGGCTTTCCATGCTTCCAATTTGGTCATTGACTTTTCAAACTCAGGATCGCTTATGAGCTTACGAACTTGAGGACCACCAAAGGTGCCCCCTTTCAATTTCTCAATGGATAATCCTGGAAAAACATGACACAAGTAAGAGAAGCAGCCACCATCCTTGTCCAGGGCTTTGGTGAACTGTTTAATCAAGCCAAGCTTGATGTGCAGCGGTGGAAAGAGTATCTTGTGTCTGTCCACCAGAGGATTGTTGATAATGTTGTTGGATCTACCCGGCACCATTTCATCTCGTGCAGGCCAGTCCTTTTTGGTATAGTGCTGAGATCTGTCCCTACTATCCCACATGCACAAAAAGCAAGGGTACTTGATAAATCCAGACTGTTGTCCCAATAGAAAATTCATCATTTTAAGGTCAACACATATATGCCACTCGTGCTGATAGTAACAGATTTTCTCCAGCACATACTTCACTGTATCATACTTCTCCTTCAGTGAAGTCGAGTGAGCAAAGGGTACTGAAGCAAACTGGTTACCATTATGGAGCAGAACACATTTAAATGATCTCTTGCAGCTGTCGATGAATAGTCTCCAATCTCTGGGTTCATAATGTGGCACTCCAAGCTTTTGCAGAAGGTGAACAATATCTGTGCAGTACACCAAATCTTTTTTTCAAAGAAAAAATGACGGAACTCTTGATGCCTGTTGCGATAAAAAGTAATGCGTGTGCCATCAGACAAGAGGTTTTTTCCCTTTAATCTGGATGCCAAGAACTCAGCTGAGGACTTAGACAAATTAAGATCACGAACAAGATCATTAAGCTCATTTTGGAAAAGGATGTGGAGTATCATTGTTAAAACTCGCTTCTTCATCCTCTTGGCTCTCTTGAGCAGCGGTTGAATCGTTATCACTGTCGTCAGAAAGCATTGCATAGATAGGTACTGGGCATTTATCAGAGTGAGCAACAGAATGACGTGCTGATTTAAGATCAGGATACTTGAGAACATTACGGTTCTTTCTATTAATCCCAGTCACATCAATAGCGCAAAAATAGCAGTCCGAGACATGGTTTCTGGGCTCTCTCCATACCATGGGTATTCCAAATTGTAGACTAGTCTCCTTACCTTTACTCCACTGACGCAGGTATTCAGTGCATGACTTACACACCATGTGAGGAGCCCAAGCTTTGTCCTGGTCACCAAGTTTCATACCAAAATAGGCATGGTAAGTTTGCTTTATAAAAGTTGTGATTCCTATTAGGAACGAGTGTGTATTCACCGCAGATATAGCAGACTATGTCAGGCCTATTTCGGCAAGATTTTCTAGTGGAAATCATTTTAATCACTTGTAACCTTTAAAGAAAAGAAAAAAAGTTTAGAAATACAACCAAGTTAAAACATATAAGATCTTCAGAATCTAAAACAGATTAAAAAATCAACGTAATTTTTATTTTTAGATTCTGCACATTAAAATCATCCTAAATCAATTAAAAAAAGTTAAACAATAAATTGTGTGTCGACCAGTCCTGTCTGACTTATAAAAGAATTCCTAACATTAAAAGAATAAACCTTACTTTGACCCAGAAATCAACAAAAACATGCCACAATCGGTAGGCCTACCTACTACTCAGTGTCCACTTATTACCAACTACATAGGCTACCTTCTTGTATAGCAAATTTGACTTTTACTTTAAGGTTTGTGATGTCATAATCATTTAACATACATCACAATAACAACCTACAATTGTAATTATAACGCTACCAGTTATATAGAAATACGCCTAATTTTAAGGTAAAAAAGGTATAAAACAGCAAATATCTCAAAAACTTGACCTGATGCGTAAAAATTAGTATGATTTTCGGAATCAGCATCCCCAAATTAGTCTAAATCAGCTTAGAAACCTTGGACAACAAAAATTGTGTTGGCCAGTGTATTCATTAAAATTTTTGTTTCAAAACTCAAAAATGTTAAAGGCGCGGTCATCACGGAAACGGTTGAAACTTCATTCAAATATTTGATCAACTTGTTGGTGTGTTGGATTCGTTGACTGTTTTTGGCTTACATAAAATATAATTTGTTTAACTAATCACCTTAAAAAGATTAGAAACAATCACGAAGAATGCAAACGACAACAAACTGTTCAACGACTCGCTGGTTTTTCTTTTTGTTCCGCCCCGTTTATTGTCTGCCTATCTTTGAGTAGGTTATTTGGAATAATTTTTCAGACGTTTCCTTTTCTACCTCGTCATATTAGCAATTTCCTATTTTGTTTTAAGCAATCAGATTCGTACAATGACATTTGCAGAAATTTTTTGAGGGAAAGCTGTTGAGAGCCGAAAACACGGTCACTCTAATTCAGTGGTTTTCAAACTTTTTTTGTTCAAGGCACACTTGACGACATAAATTACAAATGCGGCACATTCAAACCTCAGCCAAATTGCTTTTCAACTAATTGGGTTAAAACTCTATCCTTGCGACTACACTCGCAAACAACGAAAAACGAGCACAAGAAATAAATAATTCAATAACAAAACAATTTATTGAACTACGGTACACACCGGGGGTGGGCAAAGTTTTCAATGAAAGAGCCACACGTGAAAATTCAAAACTGCCGGAGAGCCACAAATTTTGTTTGAGGTATTAATGCAAATACAGTAAACAAAGCAAGTTTTAATTAAATAATAAAACCAAATACAGCTTTACACGATTTACAATTTTTCCGAGATTTTACCAGCATTAAATCTACTGTGGGTTTCCACTTTATTAACTAGCTTTTGAAAATTTGGGCGATATTAAGCCAAAGCGGTGTGAATTAATTCTCCCAAGTCTTCATTTGTTAGACTTGCACTGCATTATGATTTTACAAATTTCATTACAGAGAAGCGAATCTGAGAGAAGCGAGCATTATCTTTGTTTCTTTTATTCTAATGTTACCAGCGTGTCTCGGCGGGTGAGAAATAAACGAAAGAAAGATAGCCCTCGCTTTGCTCACATTTTTGCTGTAGTGAAAATCAGCGGTCGGCAATCTTTTTTGCGCTGCGGCCCGATTTAAAACTTAAATTTTTTTGCGGACCGGTCTAAAAAAACACAAATGTTCAGAAATAAAAATTTATTACAATTCATATCAGTTCTTACAAATTTGATTTAATGAAAGCCTTGAGCTTGTTTTGCCGCAACGAGACGCTCCCGCCAAGGAATTATGAAACTCAATGACACTCGCAATATGTCTCTCAGGTCAAGCCTGTTTCGCGGTTTCGTCTTTGTTGTTGTCATCACAGAAAATCCCGACTCGCATAAGTAGAATGTCGGAAATGGTGGCAAAGTTTTTAATGCTTTTCTGGCAAAGTCAGGGAATTCTGGCAAGACCTTCATCCAAAACCTTTGGAGACTCGTTGTATCAAAAATATACAGTATTTCAGGCTACCATCATTTGCAATGTCCAGCAGCTGATCTTCTTGTTGTACAGGAAAGGTCGATTCACCTGGTTTAAAAATAAATGAATTACGGATCCATTTCTTTGCAGTTTAATGATCTTTAGCACTTGGAAAATAGCGCTTGAACTCTTGCAAAAGAACGCGCAAGTAATTGCTCTCCAGGAAGGTCGGAGAGCGCTTACTTAGGTTCGCTGTCTTTCAAAATCTCTGCTAATATTTGAAACATGTCAATTACCCCATTGTTTACGCGCTGCTGCCATAATTTCTGTTTGTCTTTAAATGCAAACACTTTATCTGCCATAAATACAGTTGCTATTTTGTCTTAAAGTGAAAGATTTAGTTTGCTAAGTAGATGGAAGATGTCACACAAGTAGGTACGTTTGAAAACCCATTTTTCATCACTAACTGTGTTAGTAAGATCTGAATTTTTCTCGAGAGAAACCTTTTAGTGGTTTACGTAATTCAAACACTTTGATCAATAATTTTCTTCTGGAGCCACCTTACTTCTGTATGCAAGAGAAGTTATTTATGCTCTGCTCACATATCTGCTCAAACTGCCGCATGTGTGAGCTTTAATTAAGCTGATTATTTTAACTATATCATCTAATACACTATTAAGCTCAGGAGATATTTTTCGGCTTGCCAGCATTTTTGTGTGAATGGCATAATGAGTGGTCTCGCACTTTGGTGCGACCTCCTTAATCCGAACAGTCAAACCAGACAGACGGCCAATCATGGCTGCAGCCCCATCCGTGCACAGACCGACACAAAAAGACTAGTTCAGTTATTCTGCGAAATAATCATTTAGAGACTTGAATAGTTCGGAGGCCGTGGTGTTTTTTGGCAATAACAAACACATAACATGTCTTTATGAATATCCTCTTTATAAAGATATCGAGCAAAAACTAATACCGCAGCTTTGTTTTCAATACCGGTTGACTCATTGACTCATATGATGAGTTCTTCTTTCAGCTAGCAACAGTACGAGCCAAAAGAGGAACCTGTGCTATTTTTTTAGCGGCCGATTCTCCTAAAACTTCACGGCAAATATCAGTACGCGCAAATAGAATCAATTCTTCACCAATAGTAAATCGCTTATTAGTCTTAGCGATGCGGTAAGGCACCAAATACGATGCTCTTAGTGCATTTGAATTTGTTGATAAAGCAGTCCTCAATAATCGCTTTTTGCATTCGCGATCATGTTTCTTTTTTTCGAAAAACTCCAAAGGTTTATTTTTTTTTTCGCGGTGCTTAGTCTTCATGTGCCAAAGTAGTTTTGAAGGCTTCATTGCCTTGTTTGATGACTTGCAATTGCAAATTAGACAGAGCAGACAAGGTGGTTCGGAATCTGTACTTTAAGTACAACTAATTATATTGACGATTGAAACAACCTTTTCTTTTTTGGTGGCTGTAGGCTCCCTCGTCCCCGACGTCAGATTCTTCAAATAGTGTAGATCCGTTTTTTAAAAAAACTCAGTATTCATGATTGTTTTGTACTCATTTTTATCACACTAAAAACTTAAATGTTAAAAACCATATGTCTGCGTGATCATTCAATAACGTGTCTAGACGTTGTTGGTCACTTTTGAGACTACCTTCAAAGATCTCTGCGTATGGCTGAAGCAAGACGTATTAATACGCCAGAATGCATTGAAAGTTTTAATTTATTATAAATTTGCATTGTTACTTTAACATTGTTGACTGCATCATTTTGTGAAATTTGCATTATTTTATCACAGGATGCTAAAAATCGAGCAATCAAGTTTCATTTTCATAAAACGTCCGAAAGTATAGGGCCAGGCAATAAATCCCTCACAGACCGGCACCGGGCCGCGGCCCGGTGGTTGCCGACCACTCGTGCAAATGGTCCTCAACAACAAACAAATGAATGCTTTATTTCCACGCTATAATCCGACTTAGCACCTAAGTAGAAATCTTTGTTTGACCCAAATTTAACTATGAATAACAATTGTACGAGGTACATTGTTCGATTTCGTTATTATTGTTTAGCTAGAAGAGCCGCAAACAAAAGGTCGGCGAGCCACATGCGGTATATACATTATTAGTGCGATACATGTGCTTGTTATTGAGCACAAATCGTTTTGATGCCCGGTGAAATGAGGTCAAACAAACTTTTAGTTCATTTTCAACAGATTTCAGCTGAGATTTTGATTTGGTTTGGATTTGTGATAAAGATGAAAATGTGGATTCACACAAGTAAACGCGCCTTAAGTTGTGGAAAGGGCAAAATAATCTGAAACAACTTGTTATGAGATCTCTGGGTATTCCTACCGTCCAATGAGGCAAAAATTGTCGATGTTCATTTGATTGCACAGGATATTTTAGTTGCAACGTGCAATCCATGCATATTTCTGCAAGTTGTTCATGTGCTTTCAATTCTAATTTACTAGCATTCCTTAAGGCAGATTGATTGAATGGATTTCTTACCTAATCATACTTTAATCAAGCCAGGAAAGTAACATTCAAATTTTTTCTGAAGTATTTCTAAGTGACTACCGATACTCTTCTTCAAAATGTCTTGGTTTACACCTCTCGTAGCAGCTTTCGTAAGGGTAAACATATTAAACACACCTTGTGCAAAGTTTGTTTGCCTCAACTTAACTTAAACAAAAACCTGTAAAGTTTATCCGTAGTTTTCAACAGTGTTTCATTCCTGCCTTGCATGTTGGTGTTAAGTTCGTTTAAAGGACCAAACATATCAGTCAAGTAAGTAAGTTTTATCTACCACATTTCATCATTGACCTAGGGGTTAATTTCTGACTTATCGGCAGAATTAAGTTTCATGACTTCTTCTGTGAGTTCATAAATGCGATGCAAGACCTTTTAACAACTTAACCAACGAACTTCTGTTTGCAAAAGTAAGCTTTTAGGTTCAGCACCCACCTCTTTGCACAGTATTTGAAACAATCTTGAGTTTAAAGGCCGCGATTTGATGAAACTCACCATTTTCACAGATTTTTTTACGATATTTACCGTTCACCCGTTCACCATACGGGTGCGGTGACCAAATGCACAATTTTTTGTACATATTATAACGTATATCGTTTAGTTGCCCTCTCCCTATTTGCAACCTTTGCTGTATTTTGTCTTCAGTTATTATCAATTGTTCTTTTGGATGCAAATAAAAACAAACTACTACTATGTATCCAGTGCTTTTTATAGATCTTTAGGTACTGTTTTTGCAACCAGCATTTCACGATGTAAAAACAATGAGTAGTTATCATATCGAGATTC
This sequence comes from Diplosoma virens, assembly GCA_963680785.1. Lineage (NCBI taxonomy): Eukaryota > Metazoa > Chordata > Ascidiacea > Aplousobranchia > Didemnidae > Diplosoma > Diplosoma virens. The sequence goes on along the minus strand of OY796882.1, from coordinate 50,161,480 downwards.
TTTTCCCTAACTTTAACCAAAAAACTATTATATTTTCCGACCATGAAAGAAGCTCCATCCGTACACACGCTTATACAGTTACTCCATTCCAGCTCTTCTTCCTCAAAAAAAGTTGCGGTTGCATTGTTGATTCCACCTCCTGTTGTGCGAGCCGGTATTTCTCTGCAGAATAGAAAATTTTCTTCTTTTCTTGTATCCTTTTTAATATATCAAGTGTTTGCAAGCAGTTGGGCTTTTTATTGAATATTCGTCGACTCATCTAATCGCAGTGCAAAAACTTCACTTTTCATTAAGCTGTCTTTTAGCTGTGACATTACGTCATCCGACACGTCATCGATTGTACTTTTATCTGACAGTGGAACTTTTTGGACTTCTTTGACTGCACTTTCATTTATCATTATCTTTACGACTTCCCGAACATGACAGAACTAAGCTTTCGGCAATCGTATGAGCTTAGTTTTAGCGATAATTTTTGCAACGGCGTAGCTTACTTTGAGCGCCTTATTTGAGACCGTACTAATTAAAATTCGTTTGCTTTGCGTTCTGTGCTTTCAAGCGCAAAAAAAATTTTGTGTTTGTGAGCTACTGATTCGTGCTTTGCTTCAAAATGTCTTTTTAATTTACTGAGCACCATAGCCTAATTTGATTACTTTTTGCCACACAGAAGGCATTAAAGGCCTTGGAAAGTCAGGATCTTCTGTGGAGATAAAACCGAACTGCAGATAGTTCTCACTATACAGTACTTTCTGGCTACCATTTTCTTTTTCTTTGCTGGTGTTGCTTTTTCGCCACATTTTTCGCTAATCTTTCCAAAATACTTACCATTTTAACAATGTTTCTAATTGTCAAACTGTTTTATCACGTAACAATTCTGTTTACTAAACGAAAACAACAGAACTACCAAAGAAAAAGAACTTCTTAATTATTACGTAACAATACCAGTGAATAAGCAGCAAAGCCAGAGGAAAGGTTTGATTTTCTTAATTATTGTGTAATAATGTTCGTATTGGTTATTGTATTGCAGTGTTTCCCAAACTTTTTCAGCCTGGCGCTCCCTTGGCTTCCAGAGAGATTCCCAGCGCCCCCCTTCTTTTTTAGTGAACACCATAATTCTGGAACGAAAATTGAAAAATCCGAGACTGATTCCAAGTGAAGACCTTTTTTAGAGAACACCATGATTTTGGTGTTCTCTAAAAAAAAATTAAAAAATCCGAGACTGATTTCAAGTGAAGACCTTTTTTTTGGTCTTCATCCTAGAATAGAATTGCCATACGTCAGGATTTTCCCGAACATGTCCGGGATTTTAGACCTTTGTCAGGGAGAAATATTAAGTTTTGTTTAGATGTCAGGGATTTTCGAATTATGCTCAGTGATGGCTTTAATACAGTGCGAACGGAGCGGCCGCCACCTCAGGTTTAGGACGTAACTTTACACACTCGAATGACAGTGATGACCTTTTTTTTAGAAAACACCATGATTTTTGGGAAAAAATTGAAAAATCCGAAACTGATTCCAAGTGAAGGTATTTTATTTTTGGTCTTTATTCTAGAACCATAGACAATTTTTTTGTCCTATCCGTAAAGTGCTATAAAATCATGATTCAGGCAAATGTCGCAGAATTTGGCCAAAACTTCATTGCCCCTCCAAATTTTTTGGCTGATATGCCTATTCATTGATTGCACCTATTCAGATATGGTAACCATATCCTAGAATCTCAGAAAATTATTTTGTCCTATCCGTAAAGTAATAGAAAATCATGATTCGGGAAAATGTAACAAAATTAGGCCTAAGGTTTATCATCTCACCAAATGTTTTTGGCTGGTACGCCTATGTCTGTCAGGCATTGCGCCAATTTAGATATGGTAACCCCAATTTAGGCTAAATTAAAGCTATTTAATTTATCTTGCTGCTGTAGATCTTAGTTTTTTGTATTATTCCTTCGTTCTTTTGTGAAAGTTTGTTTTTTAACTAAAAAAAAACTGTCTTTAAAAAATATTTACGTAATCAAGTTACTGGATTTTCCTGAAATCGGATTAATTTGGTGTGAATGTTTTAACAGGCAAGGGTGCGTGGGTAGAAACATTTAAAGCATTACCAGACTTGTTTGTTACCCAAAGAAAAAATGTAAGTAACCGTATATACGTACTTGCATATAAGCCGAATTTTTGCTTGACGATTTTAAGATAATATTTTTGGGATCGATTTAAACATATATAATGTTTATGAATCCTGTTTTTGCAGGTTTAGCTCTTTGGCTGGGAAGACAGTGATGCTGCTGCGCTATGCAAGGATCATCATTTCATATGATTTGAGCTCTCTCAGCATCACTGGACTTTGACTCTACTGTGGCTTAAAAACCACAAGTAGAAGATTAGCCACTAGATTCAAATTGGTGAGCCTTGTTCTTTACCAGCTTAACTTTACTTCACTGACAAGACCCAAAAGGTCGAAACAGTACTGTCTGCAGTTAATGTTTACGAAGATGTTGTTGAAGAGTCGTGTACAACGTAAATGTAAGAAAAACTCCGTTATTATTAATGTGATATATATGCCGGCCTTAACAAACGCTCATATTATGATACTTCACCTCAAAAAATATTCACATCTTGACGTTACTTCACAAAATTATCAATTATCACTGCAATTTGTTTTAGGGTATATGAAATTATCTTCAAATCATATATTATCAGAGCAACTATTGCGTACGACATAGGCTCTCTCAGCACTGCCATACTGGTCTAAAAATTGTGACTTTGCTTGGAATCTACACTCGACTTATACACAGGTAATACCTAAAATGACACAATTTTTGGTCTTAAAATAAAAGACCGAGACAACATCACCTCGAGCCAAGACCGAGACCACCAGCACAAGGTTAAGACCTAGACAAGACCGAGACCACAAAAATATCGGTCTCAAAACCTTCATCACTGATACTTACATTTTTCAAAAATGTAAATATATTGTAGTAATATTTTAGAAAACCTGCGTATAGTTTTGTATTAGAGGCTATTAGTACTTTAAGGCAGTCTGAGCTTTGGAAGTAATTGCTTTTCCTTGAATTTCAACTTAAATAAAACTTCTATTAGCGTTTCGTATTGATTTATTAGAATTAATTCAATTACACCCAAGTTAATGTGCTGACGTAATTGAGCTTCTTTCACTTTCCAGATGTAGTCTGAAAAATAAATATTCCGTTTTTATTCGTTTTTTTTCATCGGTTTTATAAAGATTATTGTAAAACTTAAAACTTTTTTTCGTATAAACACGGAAGATCTAAAACATGTAGGCTTACATCAATCACTCTCATATCAAAAATCGAACATAAAATTAAATTGTACCGATAGATTTTTTAAAAAAAGCGTAAAATAAGTTGTATAAACCAAAGTCTTATTTTATTCTTTTTGTATGAAGTTCTTTTGTTGACAGCGTGGTCGAGCGTTTAAAGCGCCGTGCTTACGATCAATATGGTGGGAGTTCAAAACCCATTCGCGCCATTCTGTTGAATTCTTGGAAAAGACACTTTACGGCACATTCCCTTGCTTGATGGTCTTGGCAAGCAGTTCTAAATTACAGTCATGTCTCTATTAAATTACAAGAGAACAGCAATATCCATGCCGGAGCTGCTTTGAAGTCCTGGTTACGTGACTTTCTTTCTTCCTGTTTGTGCCGACTCAAAATTCCCAAGATCTGGAGAAGAGCGCTTGTAGTCGCGATCCCAAAACCAGGAAAGCCCGTGGGGGACCCAAAGAGTTATCGATCGATATCTCTGCTCTGTGTCCCCTACAAGATCCTCGAGAGGCTATTCTACGCCCGCGTTGAACCATTAATCGATCAACTGCTCCCTAAAGAGCAGGCTGGGTTCCGACGCGGGAAGTCAACCGTAGATCAAGTTGTTCTACTAACCCAGAACATCGAGAATTCTTTCGAGGCTAAAAACAAGGCCGGTGCCGTATTTATCGATCTGACAGCTGCTTATGACACTGTCTGGCACCGTGGCCTTACCTGCAAGCTGCTGAGACTACTTCCGGATAAGCACATGGTCAAAATGATCATGGAGCTTGTCCGAAATCGAAGTTTCACCCTTACCACCGGTGACAGCAAGCAAAGCAGGCTACGTCGTCTTAAAAACGGCTTTCCTCAGGGATCGGTCTTGGCTCCCCTCCTATTTAACATCTATACGTACGATCTTCCTTTCATGATTTCCAGAAAGTTTGCTTATGCTGATGATTTAGCATTGTTGCATTCTTCTGGAAACTGGAAGGACTTGAAGGGGACCTTAAGCCAAGACATGTCCACACTGTCAGCGTATCTCCAGACTTGGAGGTTGAAGCTCAGTCACACTAAGACGGTGACGGCAGCCTTTCACTTAAATAACCGAGAGGCCAAACGTGAGCTAAAGGTTTACAACAACGGTAGACTTTTACCGTTCTGTCCAACCCCTACTTATCTTGGGATAAAACTGGCAGATCGCTCACGTTTCGTCACCATTTAGTGGCATTGCGCAAAAAACTATCATCGCGCGTCACACTGCTGAGGCGACTCGTGGGCTCGGGATGGGGTGCTGGTGCTAAAACACTACGCATAGCCACCTTGTCTCTAGTCTACTCAACAGCTGAGTACTGTGCGCCAGTCTGATGTCGCAGTGCTCACACTCGCCTCATTGACAGTGTCTTGAATGACGCCTTGCGCATAGTTACTGGATGCCTGCGTCCCACTCCAACGGACCACCTACCCATACTCTCAGGTATCCAGCCAGCTGAGCTTCGCCGACTGGGAGCGACACTATCCTTGGCTTACCGTGGATCTCTGGACCTCGATCATATCATGTATGGTCTTTTAAGTGGGTCTTCAGATACTCGCCAAGTGAGACTAAGATCCAGACGCCCGTTTGTGCCAGGTGCGCGGAATCTCTTGGACAACTTTGCCAGACTTGGCATCCGCGCCTCTGAATGGACAAATCACAAATGGAACGCGGAGTACTGTGAAAATGCTTCCAGGCTCCGTGCTTTTGTGCCCGAGGCCAGTGTCAGGCCTGTTGGGATGGGCTTACCCCGAGCAGCTTGGGTTAAGCTCAACCGCCTGCGGACTGGTGTTGGGCGATTCCATTCGTCCATGAACAAATGGGGTCTCGCTCCTTCACCGAATTGCGAGTGTGGCGCCTCTGAGCAAACCGCAGACCATGTACTAACAACGTGCCCTATACATCGGGCACCACATGGAGCACGAGGTCTGACGGTTTTGGATGACGAAACTCGATGCTGGCTTAATAACATCACTGCCAGCATCTGATCCAGGCAGTGCAGCAGTCTGGGGTAGTAAAAGGATAAACCCTCGGCCCCAGTCCTGTTTGTGTCTGGCCTGGAGTGGATGCCCTTCAAACGACGACGACGACGACGACGAGCAATATCTTGGTATTTCCGGAAGCAAGTTGGGGTAATTAATTACCCTATGTATTAGCGCCTCGGTCGCTTTCCTGTGAGTCAGGAGGATAAATATAGAGATAAAAAAAATAAAATTAAAAAATAGATAATTATCCTAAAAACCTTTTTTTTTTTTGATTTCGTTTTGCTCGAGGTATCAGCAACATAATAATCGGAACCATAAACTTCATCTGACTCGTCTGCTAAATCCGACAGCAATGATTCCATATCTTCATCATTTGACTAAAACAAAACAATAAGTTGTTTAATCAATGGCAACCTTTTTTTATGCTAATTGCTGATCGCACATGTAGGAAACTGTGGGGTATGCTGAGTCAGATACAGGTTTTTAAACAGTTTTTTAGTAGCATAACAAACTACGTAAACCAATGCTTTGCAAACTTTTTGGACGATCAATATATTAAAAATAAATCGGTGGTATTGTTTTATAAAAAACTATTCAAAGCGAATTGAAATTTTACTACTTCGTGTGCGAATATTGTAGAAATTAAAGTTTTTTCGTATGAACACGGAAGATCTAAAACATGTAGGCTTACATCAATCATTCTCATATCAAAAATCGAACATAAAATTAAATTGTACCGATAGATTTAAAAAAAAAGCGTAAAATAAGTTGTATAAACCAAAGGCTTATTTTATTCTTTTTGTATGAAGTTCTTTTGTTGACAGCGTGGTCGAGCGTTTAAAGCGCCGTGCTTACGATCAATATGGTGTGGGTTCAAAACCCATTCGCGCCATTCTGTTGAATTCTTGGAAAAGACACTTTACGGCACATTCCCTTGCTTGATGGTCTTGGCAAGCAGTTCTAAATTACAGTCATGTCTCTATTAAATTACAAGAGAACAGCAATATCTTGGTATCTCCGGAAGCAAGTTGGGGTAATTAATTACCCTATGTATTAGCGCCTCGGTCGCTTTCCTGTGAGTCAGGAGGATAAATATAGAGATAAAAAAAATAAAATTAAAAAATAGATAATTATCCTAAAAACTTTTTTTTTTTTTAATTTCTTTTTGCTCGAGGTATCAGCAACATAATAATCGGAACCATAAACTTCATCTGACTCGTCTGCTAAATCCGACAGCAATGATTCCATATCTTCATCACATGGCTAAAACAACACAATAAGTTGTTTAATCAATGGCAACCTTTTTTTTATGCTAATTGCTGATCGCACATGTAGGAAACTGTGGGGTATGCTGAGTCAGATACAGGTTTTTAAACAGTTTTTTAATAGTATAACAAACTACGTAAACCAATGCTTTGCAAACTTTTTGGACGATCAATATATTAAAAATAAATCGGTGGTATTGTTTTATAGTAAAACTATTCAAAGCGAATTGAAATTTTACTACTTCGTGTGCGAATATTGTAGAAATTAAAGTTTTTTCGTATAAACACGGAAGATCTAAAACATGTAGGCTTACATCAATCACTCTCATATCAAAAATCGAACATAAAATTAAATTGTACCGATAGATTTAAAAAAAAAGCGTAAAATAAGTTGTATAAACCAAAAACTTTTGTCATTCACAAACTAAGTAATCTTAAATAAATTTCAACACAGGACCTACCGCAGTATTTGAAGGAGGCACTGGACCTGGCATTGGCATTGCCATTGAAAGAGCTTGTTGACCTACGTTTTTCGCTACTTTCAAAGCTTTTTTTCCAAAACTTTTAAGTCCGTGTCCAACCTTTTTAAACTTTTTTCTTTAAAAATACGACAAACTTTTAAAAAGTCGTCATGCAATAATTAAAATTACAAATAATCTTTGAAACAGTCTCAAAGCATTTTAAAATTTGTATTGTGCTTCTTGTGCTTTTTGCTATTTGTGTTTAAGCTTGTAATTCAGATTGTCAAAATGTGTGCCGTTGCGTTTAAAAATTACATGTTTGTCTAATAAGGCATTAGCTGTGCTAAGTCTACAAACATTGTTGTTGGTGAGTCTACCTATAAAGTTAAAATTGTTGTTTAGAACTAAGTGCTCGGCAGCATAGCTCTTGTGTATTATTACTTTCGCTTGCGAGTAGAAAAACCCAAGTTCAATGTTCAGTCCATTTAAATCATCTGATATACCTTTGCCAAGACTATTTGACCAAGAAATTTCCTGACAAATACTAAATGGTTAGGGTTGCTATAAGTCCCGGTTTAGCCGGGACAGCTCCAACATTAAGCCCTTGCCCCAGTGTGCCCAACAGTCAACTAATTTATCCCGAAATGTTCGATTCAAAGTAAAGACCTTTTTTTTGGTCTTCACTTTATTTCTGACCATATTGTTTTACTTTTAACAATAATCCCGATTTGTTATTTCGAAAATATTTTAACCTTATGAATGGAATCATGCTGTTTACAGGCAACAGTCTCTTCCTTAAACAAAAGTTCAAACAAATCAGATTCGATTGACCATACTAAGAAGTAATAAGAAGTTTAAATCAAATTTTTGAAAAACTCTCTCACTACTAATTTTTATTTTTAAAGCTTGTCTTGATAAACGTTGTCGAGGTTGACCAGTTGGCAGCCTGGTTGAATAAGCAGGACAGTCGTTTTGATGTCGACCGTGATCAATATAACTCAACCCTTACCCTTCTCATGTTTTGTTTTCAGTTAATAGTTCAGACCACTTTTTCTACTTAGTTGATCAAATGAAACCATAATTAAACAAGATTTTTGAGCATTTCCAAAAACAGATTGGAGCGAGTGCGTTTGAAAGAAACGAATACGATAAACAACGTTTAATAACTCAACCTAGGCCTGCCTGAATGATTGAAATTTTAAGCAAATTTCAATATTAATTTCAATTTTAAGCGAATCTCATTAATTACTTCTTTTCCTAAGTTTAATTATTTAATTGAAATCATAAGAGAAGATTCTAGTAAAGAGATCAGCAAGCTGTGGCTTGCGAAATCCTCCAGCAAATGATTAAAAAAAGAATTCGAATTTTTTTTGCCTTCAACCAAATTCTAGGTAACTATTTTAAGATTTAATTTTTTAGAGATCACCAAATTTTAAAGAAGAAAATCAAAAAATCCGAGGTAGATTCGAAGTGAAGACCTTTTTTTTCTTTTTTTTTAGAGATCACTACATTTTTGGGACGAATGACATTAGTTATTAAAATTTACCAATGTCCGTTTATGTGCGGTCTGCGAATCATTTCAAAAGCCCCAATGTGGTCCACGGTTGAAAATTATTGCCCAACCCTGTTCTAGAATAATCCACATATTTGCATTCATTTTACAAAATACAAATAAGTTACTGCTCGTACTTCCAACCAGCTTCTGCAGTCAGGCATAACATCAGCACAAGAAATAAGACAGTTGCTTTCTTGAACATTGTTTCTGAAAACAAGAAATTATGATAGAAAAAAGAATAAATTATGCTTTAATTTCAAACCTTGACGTTACAAAAAAAAAACATTTAAATTGATTTCATTTGCTTATGTTTAATCTTTGTTTAGTTTTACATCATTTTGCATCAAAGATGAGGAACCTGGCCCACGGGAGATGTAGTCCGCGTGTTGCTGTGAAGATGAAAGCTTATTCCCATCAAATGGGAACGCATTGCGCTTTTTCAAGAATTTGCTCGCAAAAAATCGATTCATTTCTATGATTTTTTTATAGTAAAGGCCTGTTTTTATTACGAGCGTTGCCGGAATTATTCTCTGGTTGTTTATCATTTTTTTACGCTTAAAAAAATCAATGAACAAACAAAGAATAGTTTCGCCAATGCTCATATTAGAAACGGATCTTAACGCCTATTTTAGGAGAAAGAAGCCTTGTCGGGGACAAGTAATAAATAATAATAAATTTATTTCGACTCTGACGCAATCTGATATTCGAAGTTGCAATTAAACCTCACACCTCTAAATCAGATCAGCAATACTTTTAATAAAAGTTAAATTTTTTCTTTCTTTACAAACTTACCTTCTTGATAGTTCGTTCAAAACACGCAATGTTAAAAATCAAGTCAATCCAAATAACCGAACTCTTTATATTTATAAGCTTGCCTTTGAATCAAAGGAAACTAAACGAAAATCGATAAAAGCTTTTTTATTCAGAAAAAGGTGACATATTGTCGTTCTTCTATATTTTCATTTTATTGTAGGCATTAGACAATAACTGATCATTCAATATATTTTGTTTGTTTAAGCATTTACTCATTCTGAAAAAAGTTTATATTTATTGAGTAAACTTTTTGATTGACCGAATCAATAGATTGCAAGGAAGCATTTGAAATTCCGGTTTTTGAAGCTTTTTTGATGCTTTTATCCACAAGAAGTAATTGAAAGCATTTCCTTCTATAATTGTTTGATTTCATTAACTTATTCAAATCTTGATTTTGATCAATAGATTTTAAATAGTTGCAGCTGATATTTATCAACACAAAATATTTATGGCTTTAAGAACTTATAGTTTAGAGCAGGGATGCAAACATGTAATCTACTTTTTCTACTGTTTTACCGAATAAATTCAGGAAAGTGTTGATCACACGAGAAAAGCAAGAAACTGGCGAAGACTTCTTTTGTCACATAAAAATATTTTTTGTTTAATTTTCGGACTTTGTTGTGGTCTCCATTAAACAGTTGGTTTTTATTTTGAAAACCGGCTGTATTTTTTAATGTGCATTATCAAGTTTCTATTCTTTTTTAAATTTATTTTAATTTTTGAAAAAGTTTGATTATGGGGCACTTTATTTTTTAAGCCCTTGAATCCGAAAAATGCACAAACAAAAGCAGCAAAAAGATACAATTCTGAACAATTGTAGTCGTGATTACAATAACGTGTATAAAGAAGCATATGGTGCTTAGTCTCTATCTCGTTATTAGTAATCTTGTTTCATTATGTACTTGCTAGGATCTGAACTGATTGTAAACAAAAATAAAATAAAATTTAGGAAAGAAAATATTTGTTATTAATTATATTGTAATCTTTCAAGAAACAATAGTAACAAGTAAGTCCATTGAACAAATTTATTTTTTAAACGCTTTCGGTTTCTTGATAAACGTAACTTTCTGGCTAATAATAAAAATAATTTTTTGTTTAATATGCGTTTCAAAAAAGACAACAATAATTAAAATGAAAATACTTATGTACGAGAAACTTAGCTTCTTGAACTATGCTTTTTGATTCGCAATTATTTTATTACTTTGCTTTATATAGTTTGTTACATGTATAAGTTAATTGTGATTTTGTGGTAAAATTAAGCTAGTTACAACACCATAAAAAGAGATTGGAAAAATATTGAAACTAATTCTAATCTTAGCGGTTGACTCCACTTCCTCTCTCAATCCATCTGCTATTTTCAGAACCACTTTTGGCAGTACTTTTTTTGATTTTTCGCTGCCGCGTAAGCAGAATCGAACTTAAACCTTTTATTCCACTGAATTCTTACCAAAAGTGTTTGCGCGGAGGAAGCTTTTCGGGCCGATTTTATTTATGGATGACGCGAGACTTTTACAACAGCATTACACTGGTCATCGTTCTAAATTCAGTCTTCATTAGTTACATAAGACTAAAAAAATATTTTGTTTGAAATCAAAGATTATGAAAATTTGTCGAAAGTCAGGTGAGGACTGAAAATGTCTTTGTTTCTAATTGAAGGGAAAAACTTATTTTTTGTCTTTCATTTCAAGTGGAGATTTTTGGTCTGCTAAACTTTAAAAGACGATTCCTTTAGAAATATTTTTCTGCTAGGATAGAGAAAGGATAGAAAGGATAAGGATAGAGCCTCCCCTGCCTAAAAGAGAATTTTTGAACCCTAACCTCTCTCTACCTCCGCACTGAGTACAGAATTAAAGGTTAGAAAACATCGGGAGCATCGACGAAAAAAAGCTAATATTGCTGCATTGGAAAAGTCACTAATATATCAGTTTTTTCTTGTATAAAATCAGCATCGAGATATTCTTATATACTCTTAATGAAAGCCAAAAAGAATTATCACTTTATGTTAATGATCAAATATTACCTTTAAACTGCATATGTCAAACGGTGATTAAAAAAACATTATTTGAGCAAGCGTTTGCAGCTAATCTTTTGTTGATTTTACTATAGAACTTAATTTATTAAAGGACATAGCCTAATTTTCTTTTCTGGTCAGGTTATGTATCTGAGTTTATGCATAGCTTTTAAGCAAATAATATCATCCGTAGTCGATTACTCAACTTTTTGATTCTTGATTCTCGATTGCGATACAAGAATGCGCCGGTCGAGCCTCCGTTTATTTAGATGCTTCCGAAATCTGTCCTAACTTTGGACAAATCCATATTCACGGCCGGATCCATTTTATTTTAACAAAAATACCGGAAAATTTTTTGTTTTATTATTATCTTTTATTTTTATATATTTTTTCTACTCGCAGAAAAAGGTCGGAGGCGTTATACTTAGGGCAACCGTCAAACGATTACCCTTGATAAACTTTACAAAAATCTGTTGATGAACCACTTAGAATCATTGTATTAGTTTATTTCAATTTTGGTAAATCAATGAAAACTAGCGGAAATACATGGAAAATGTATTAGATCCAAATTTAATCAATTACACCAGGGATCCGGAATCTTTTTGGGTAAGAGAGCTATAAAAGCTACGTATTGTAGAGATCTCTAAAAAAAAGTCTTCACCTTGAATCTGACTCTGATCTCTTAAAAAAGGGTCTTCACATTTGAAATCTTGTGTGGGCAGATCTTTTTTTATGTGCGCTAGTTTTTGCTTGTCAGCAAAAGAGCCAGATGCCGTTACCAAAAGAACTACATCTGGCTCGCGATCCATAGGTTCCCGAGCCTGAATTACATTAACAACAGAAAAGTTGGACATGGATATTGTCTCAGGTATAATGTACCCCTGGGGGTACAATGTATCCATAGTTTGTGAGCCCCTGCTCTAAGACCTAGATTCACAAAAAGGCAAACCACACCTACACCTAACAACGTAACCATGAGAGACATTACGTCACAATGCAAATTGTGCATCAAAACCAAGATCGATTTGCGTATTGAATCATGTGGTGTTGGGTTTTGTACGGGTTCAATTGAATGAGGTTATATGCAAAATAAATTGTGTGACCATCAGTCAAAAGATAAACTAAGCCGAAACAACAATAGGCTACCATATTGTGCAAAGAGCAGACACAATACAAAGTAGAAAAATTTAGCAAGCCAGTTTCTTAGAAACTTGATACATTGCTTACAGTCTTCAGTCCTTCATCTCTCTATCGAATCAGCTAACAATCTTTTGCATTGCACTCAAGAAAGTTTCTATTAGTTCTATACAGAATGTGTTGGTAGTACGCAGAGCACTCAGCAGTTACAAATTTTAAATAAAGCGTATATAATTCTTTAAATTTTACTCTTCAGGCTGAAATTGTTTCTTCTTAGCTTTTTTCTCAATGAATCTTGCGGCAAAACCTACAATATGATTGATTGCAAGTACGTTCACCATAGTTTTGTTTGGAAAAGTGATTCTCAAACTGTATGTTTTGGCACCAGGTGTGTGCCGCGAATTTTTTAAAAACTTTAGTCCAGTGTTCCACAACCGGTGTGCCGCGGAAAATTAACAATATTAATATACTCTTTACAAGATAAAAAAAAATTTTTTTGAAGTAAAAACCAAAAACTCAAAAAGTTTAATTAGTTTCTTTTGCGTTAAGTGATGATATTTTTTCCGAGATGGTTTGTCTCTCAGACTCGTGTTGTATTCGATATATGAAACTGGCAAACTTTATATGAAAGCAACAATTCAAAATCTAGTGAATAGAAAAAAAAGGTCTTTGCACTGGTCCGAGTTGAAAAATTTGAAAAAGTTCTAAAGTGTCCTGCGGGCGCGACAAGTTCGAGAACCATTAGTTTAAAAAGTGAATTAAAGATAACGTTTTTGGTCAACGACGGTTTATCGAAACGGCATTTTATTAAACAAAAGAACCGTGTAATTATTATATTTGAACCAATTTTTTTTACTGATATATTAAATTTATTAAACATCAGAGGACAGCTGTAAGAAGCTGTGATGCCATATGCACCCATCATGCAGTAAATCATGTAGAATAACTTTATTGACGCCATCCAGAAAAAAAATCAACTTTAAACTCACCTTTTTTTTACAATTTACGCTGTATGTCACGACTGCTCGACCCGTGGCCCCCCAAAAAACTTCTAATCATATGCGAAGTCTAGCACTGCCTCTAAACGAAATTCCAAATATAAAAATGTTAAGCTCAGAATAAGGTTGGATAATAACGTTACAGTTGAGGAAAGAGTGCCGTATTTCTGAGCAAGTTTACGAAGCAATCCGACCCACTGGCTCTCAGCGACCGTGCATGTATGGTCTTCCGAAAATACACAAAAAGGACGTACCCTTACGTCCGATTTTGCCTATGACCGAATCGGCCCAACATCAGATAGCTAAATGGCTTACTTCTCTTCTTCAACCTGTTCTTCAAAACCTTTCTTCTAATTTTGTGTCTGATTCTTTCACCTTTGTAAAAGAAGTCAAAAAATTTACCTTTTCTCCTTCCTCTGTCTTTCTTTGTTTTTTTGATATTTCCAGTCTCTTCACCAATGTTCCGCTTGCTGAAACCATAGAAATCTGCGCTGACGCCCTTTACAATGATGACTCAATGGCGCCATCCTTTCCACACAACATCTTTGTCGAATTAATGCAGCTAGCCACTTTCTCTGTGGAATTCAGCTTCAATAACAACATGCATCGACAAATCGACGGCGTCGCTATGAGCTCACCGCTCGGTCCAACTTTAGCTAACATTTATGTTGGCTACCAAGAAGCAAAACTTTTCAATATCGCCAAAAGACCGTTAGTGTACTTCCGGTACGTTGATGACACTTTCGCCGTATTCAACAATGAAGAAGACTGCAACACTTTTTTTATCGATCTCAACTCCCTTCATCCCTCACTTCGCTTCACCTATGAAAAAGAATCTAATCACTCTCTCCCCTTCCTTGACGTGTTGGTAGAAAGGCATGATTCGGAATTTCTAATTTCAGTATACAGGAAACCCATCTTCACCGGCCAGTATCTACGTTGGAACTCTTTTTAGCACCTAGAAACGGTTGTTCACAGAGCTTTTATGATTTGTTCTAAAAGCAAACTGGACCCAGAGCTTGGTAAAATTCGTTCAATTCTTTTAGAAAATGGCTACCCGGAACATGGAATCAATTTCACCTTTCTGCTCTTGAAGAGACTTTCATTAAATCTCTCAATTCCCTTCTGTGAAAGCAAAAAAAATTTGTCTACTCTTTGAAAATTTATTAATCTTTTCTCTCATTGGCTAACTTCTTTCAGCCAATGATAACTCTGCTTTCCCTTTTATAACTCAGTTCGGTTTCAATTCTGCTTCATTCTGACGATTTTCCCTGAAGAGTGTCAGATGAAAAGCTTTAAGAAGAAAAATCTTTTACTTTGTTGTCGATATACGTGTTATTTTCGCCCTTAAACTTTTAATTTGTCACCTATCTTTTTTGTTGGCGTAATTCTTCTTTGTCTTAACTGAATTAAGCACATGGCGAGGTGCTAGCTGAGATAAGCTTGTGTTCTTTATGTATCAATTTTAATCTATTAATTTGGAAGATAATAACCGATGTTCTATTTGCTAAATTAACTTTATATTTTAATATTATATTGTACTTGTTTCAGACTGTGAAGTATTAGTCTAAAACCGCCGGACCAGTTACGATAACATTATTAAATTACAATATTGATATAAACTGTGTCGGGTAACCTCTTCTGTGCGAGAGAAGTTTAGCTGGCTCCATACCCTCACGGTCGGTGTTCAAATAGGACCAGAGAGAGAGAGAGAGAGAAAGATCTAGCGAGTTTCTGTGTCTCTTATATCTTTCGATTGTCTGTCTGTGTGACAAATTGTGTCTCTCTCTCCGTTTTCATACTTCACGCAATCTTTAAATTCTTTACCACCAAACGTTGATTCAAATTTGTACTTTTAATCGTAATTTAAACATTAAAACAACCTTCACTTTTACAAAACTAATTGTCTTTGTTTATTCACTTTTACAACTTTTTTACACAACTTCTATGCACTGTTAAAAACATGCAGCCAAATCAAAGTAATTTTGCAAAATTCTGCCAACATCAAAAGCGCCAACTGAAACGATCAAAAGTTAAGCCCCTGCAGCTTTTTTTATAGTGCATCAACAAACAAATTCCTTTCAAAGAGCTTTATAAAAAAAAATTGAAAAATATTACTTTCCGACAAAATAATCAGCTGAATTACGATTATTTTTAACCAGGGATGTCCAACCTTTATTCATAATGGACCGAATCATACGTTTAGTTATAGTTGGCGGGCCACGAAAAATCTTCATTTTGAGTCTGACTCTGATTTCTAAATTTTTTCCTTCAAGTGCTTCGCTGAACACTTTAACTGAGTTCGCGAAACACAGGCTGGATATCCCCGGCCTATACGGCTTAAAAATCGTTACAAAAGTCGAATCCAAATATGTAATTAAACAATATTTATTATCAATTTTTAAGGAAAATTTAAGGTAATAAGAAGATACCATTTAAAAAAAAACAGAGTATAGTTCGGTAATAAATGCTAGTTATACTTTAAAGCTTTCAAAACTTTAAGAGCAAAAGCTTTTTCTCAAATTTCAATTTGAACACATTTTTTATTCAGTGCATTGCGTTTAATAAATGATTGATTTATTAAAATTGATTCAGTTAGACAAATTTTATGTGTTAACTTGATTGAACTTTTTTCATTTTCCATTTAGCTTGGGACCAGAGAGCTGAAAAAAAAAAAGAAGATTGCAATTTTATTTATTTTGTTGTTTCATTGGTTGTAAGGCTTCCAAGAAATTGTAGAAATTAAACCTTTTTTTAAATAAACACGGAACATTTAAAACAAGTACATCTATAGGCGTACCAGCCAAAACAAATTTGGGGGCGATAAAATTTTGCCCAAATTTTGTAACATTTGCCCGAATCATGATTTTTTAGTACTTTATGGATATGACAAAAAAATTGTTTGAGATTTGACCATGAAAACCAAAAAAAAAAAAAAAGAAAAAATTTCTTTGATTCCTAAAAAAATAATTTCTCTCAGATTCTCCCCCAAATAAAAATTTCTTCCAGATTTCTTAATTTTCGTCCCAAAAATATAACGTTCTCTAAAAAAAAAGTCTTCACTTACAATTATAAACTTTTTTCTGTATTTAGCACAAAAATTTTTTTGATCCTTGTCACTGCCCTAAAATTCCTGATTTTTCCCAAATTTTTTCTTATCACTGTCCGAAAAATTCTAGTTTTGTCCAAACTTTTTCTTGTCGCTGCCCAAAAAATTATGATTTTGCCTAAATTTTGTAAACTTAGGGGAGTAATTTTCCCCTGCCCCTCGGCAGGTACGACTATGAGTACATCAACACTCTTATATCAAAAATCGTTTATAAAATTAAATAATACCAATAGATTTTAAAAAAAAGCGCAAAATAAGTTGTATAAAACAAAGGTATCTTTTATTCTTTTTGTAGGGAGTTCTTTAATTGGCAGCGTGGTCGAGTGGTTAAAGCACGATCAACATGATCTCGGTTCAAAACCCACTCGCGCCATTTTGTTGTGTCCTTGGGAAAGATACTTTACGGCACTTTCTCCTGCTTGGTGGGTCGAGTGGTTAAAGAGCCGGGATCGTGATCGACACGGTCTTGGTTCAAAACCTACTCGCGACATTCTGTTGTGTCCTTGGGAAAGATACTTTACGGCACTTTCCCCTGCTTGGTGGTCTTGGCAAGCAGTTCTAAATTAAAATCATATTTCTATTAAAATTTCGAGCGGACAGCAATATCTTGGCATCCCCGGAAACAGGTCGTGATAATTGCTTTCCCTATATGTAGCATCTACGTCGCTTTCCTGCGAGTCAGGAGGATAAATATGGAGATAAAAATAAAAAACAAAATAAAAAAAATGGTGGTCTTGGCAAGCAGTTCTAAATTACAGTCATGTCTCTATTAAATTACAAGAGAACAGCAATATCTTGGTATCTCCGGAAGCAGGTCGGGGTAATTAATTACCGTCTTAGTCCGTATTAAGTCCGTATTAGCGCCTCCGTCGCTTTCCTGTGAATCAGGAGGATAAATATAGAGTAAAATAAATAAAATTAAAAATAAATTTTAAGTACGATTTTAGACAATTAGCCTAAAAACCTTTTGTTTTTTTGATTTCGTTTTGCTCGAGGTATCAGCAACATAATAATCAGAACCATAAACTTCATTTGACTCATCTGCTAATACGAGAATAATGATTCCATATCTTCATCATTTGACTGAAACAACACAATAAGTTGTTTAATCAATGGCAACCTTTTCTTAAGCTGGTTGCTGATCGCACAGGTAGCAAGCTGCGGGCATGCTGCGTCACATACAGGATTTTAAACAGTTTTTTAATAGCATAACAAACTACGTAAACCAATGCTTTGCAAACTTTTTGGATGATCGATATATTAAAAATAAATCGGTGGTATTGTTTTATAAAAAACTATTCAAAGCGAATTGAAATTTTACTATTTCTTATACGCACAAATTGTAATTCTTTTTCATAATCTATATAGTAAGATTTTTAATTTTCGATGAAAACATTTTTTAAACAAAGGTTTTGTGAAAAAATTTTTATAACAAGATTTCGGAATACAATTGCATTTACAATGTGATGTCTAAGTGTTTCTTTTTTCCATTCTTTCATTTATATTTTATTCTGGATCAACAAATAGAACAATAAATCATATTAAAAGTGCAAAATCGATAAAAATCAAAAAAAGAAAGAAACAAACAAGTCACAGAGGAATTTAACTCAAAGGAACATGATGAGTGCGAAAAACCAGCCACAATAAAACCTTATCTAGTCTAAAAAACTTTTAGTTTTGAAATTTTCTGTTTTATGCATTTTTTTCATTTCAGACTTTTTTAATAATTTCTATATTTTTTTATTGAAAAAATGATGATGGTCTTGGTAAGCAGTTCTAAATTACAGTCATATCTCTATTAAATTACAAACGGACAGCAATATCTTGGTATCTCCGGAAGCAGGTGGGGGTGATTGCCTACCCTATGTATTAGCGCCTCCGTCGCTTTCCTGCAACTCAGGAGGATAAATATAGAGATAAAAAAAATAAATAAATAAAATAATCATCTCTCATCGCAGCCTGTTTTGGTTTTAATGTATTTTCCAACAAAAAGACATGGTCTACTAAAGCATTTCAGTTCTGTTTTTTTTTTATTCCTGCTCCGAAGCATAATTAAAATTCTACAAAATATTAAATAAAAGTTCATAAATTACTTGCAGACGGAATTTGAAAAAAGAATAAACAACGAGTTGATGTTTTAATTTCGTAATTAAAAATGAAATATGTGATTAAATGTATTATATGTGAGCAAGGTTACACCACCGCATTGTAAGTTTAAGAAATTGTATTTGAAAGAAATATGAAACCATTACATGCTGTGCAAAACATAAATTGTAAACATTTTTTTAGGATTTTGTTTTAAAACCTCTTCTACAATGTTTGTGACACATTGTCGGCGGTTTTTGTTTTGTTTTTTAAAAGAAAATTAAAACTTCTTATTTCGGACAAATTTTGTTTTCACTAAAGTCTTTTTTTCTTTTCACTAAAATCTCCGACAGCAGCGAAAGATAGGCTGATTTCAGTTAAATATAATACGGGTGTCCCAAAAAAAATAACACCATTTTAAAATGTAATAATTATGTCCATTCTTACTCAAACAGTGTCAAATTCTAGTTACTTGTACACAGATATTATATGTTTTCATGTTTTGGTTTTCAGGTATTTTTTATTTTAAGCGTAGAAATGCCATACAGTAGTGTACAAAAAGCATTTTGTGTTGTAGAATATGCTAAAACACAGTCGTTCAAGACAGTGCAGCGGGCATTTGCACAACGATTTGAAAAAACAAGATCTGAAAAAGTACCAGACAAAAAGCAAATTTGGACATGGCACAAAAAGTTCAAAGAAGAAGGTTGCTTGTGCAGAGTAAAAGGATCTGGAAGAACGCCAATATCAGAAGGAAACGTAGAGCAAATTCGCAGAAACATTGAAAATCTATGAATTTCTGAAAATCAATAAGCACGTGTGTTGTACTGCCGACAACGCGTAAATGACAATATCTTTTAAAATAAATTATATCAACTTATATGCCTGTCAAGTTTTATTAATTTCATAGAAAAAAAGGTCTTAGCACTAGTCCGAATTGAAAAATTTGAAAAAGTTCTAAAGTGTGCTGCGGGCGCGAAAAGTTCGAGAACCATTAGTTTAGAAAGTGAATTAAAGATAACGTTTTTGGTCTACGACGGTTTATCGAAATGGCAGTTGATCGAAACGGCATTTTATCGAACTGTGTAATTATTATATTTAAACAACCATCGAGAAAAAAAATCAACTTTAAACTCATCTTTTTTTTACAATTTACGCTGTATGTCACGACTGCTCGACCCATGGCCCCCCAAAAAACTTCTAATATGCGAAGTCTAGCAGTGCCTCTGAACAAAATTCCAAATACAGTATAAATATCCCCGGCCTATGCGGTTTAAAGATCGTCACAAAAGTTGAATCCAAATATGTAATAAAACAATATTTATGATCAATTTTTGAA
Source organism: Diplosoma virens (assembly GCA_963680785.1). Classification (NCBI taxonomy): domain Eukaryota; kingdom Metazoa; phylum Chordata; class Ascidiacea; order Aplousobranchia; family Didemnidae; genus Diplosoma; species Diplosoma virens. The sequence continues at coordinate 50,141,418 of OY796882.1, read as the reverse complement.
AAAAATTTAAGGTAATAAGATGATATTACTTAAAGTATAGTTCGGCAATAAATGCTATTTATACTTTAAAGCTTTCGAAATTTTAAGAGCAAAAGTTTTTTCTCAAATTTCAACTTGAACACAATTTCTATCTAGTGCATTGCGTTTAATAAATAATTGATTTATTAAAATTGATTCAGTTAGACAAATTTAATGTGTTGACTTGATTGAACTTTTTTCATTTTTCTTTTGGTATGGGGCCAGATGAGAGCTGGAAAAAAAGAAGATAGCAATTTTATTTATTTTGTTGTTTTATTGGTTGTAAGGCTTCAAAGAAATTGTAGAAATTAAACCTTTTTTTAAATAAATACGGAACATTTAAAACAAGTACAACCAAAAAAATTTGGGGGAAATAAAATTTTGCCCAAATTTTGTAACATTTGCCAGAATCATGATTTTTTAGTACTTTATGGATATGAAAAAAAATTGTCTGAGATTTTACGATAAAAACTAAAAAAAAAGAAAAAAATTTTCTCTGATTTCTAAAAAAATAATTTCTCTCAGATTTTCCCCCAAATAAAAATTTCTCCCAAATTTCTCGATTTTCGTCCCAAAAATGTAGCGTTCTCTAAAAAAGGTTTCACCTACAATTGCAAACTTTTTTCTGCATTTGCCCAAAAATTTTTTTGATCCTTGTCACTGCCCTAAAATTCCTGATTTTGGGCAAATTTTTCTTGTCACTGTCCGAAAAATTCTAGTTTTGTCCAAACTTTTTCTTGTCGCTGCCCAAAAAATTATGATTTTGCCTAAATTTTATAAACTTAGAGGGGTAATTTCCCCCTGCCCCTCGGCAGGTACGGCTAAGAATACATCAACACTCTTATATCAAAAAGATAACATAAAATTGAAATACACCGATAAATTTTTTAAATAAAAGTAAAAAATAAATTAAATAAACCAAAGGTTAGGTTTATTTGGTTTATTTTGAATTGGTATTTTTAAAATATTACAGCGTTTCCTGATGCCCGTCCCAATCCCGGACAAATGGGGAGGGTTGGGACAGGAAGGGCATCCGGTGTGAAACTTTTTTTGCCAAAACATTATGATGCGCTGTGATAATAAATCCATACCGGAGCGGTCGAGGTCCAGGTTACCAATAACCGCCTCAGGTGTCGCACGGCAGGATACCTGTAAAAATTTTGCTACTGCTTGGCTTTGTAAAAACAAGAGGAGAAAGAAAAGAGAAAAGAGAGTAAAGAGACAGCGAGAACTGTGGGAGGGAAGACGCACACTCATAAAGGTTGGTATCTTAAATATAGGAACAATGACTGGAAGGGAGAGAGAGCTGGCAGACATGATGGAGCGAAGAAAAAAAGATATACTGTGCCTACAGGAAACAAAGTGGAAAAGGAGTAAAGCGAGAAACTTTGGAGGTGGCTGCAAACTATTCTATAAAGAAGCTGATGGAAGAAGAAATAGGATAGGCATAGTGGTGAGAGAGGAGTTGATTGAAAGTGTCTTGGAGGTGAAGAGGATGTCAGACAGACTAATGGCTATGAAACTGGAAGTAAAAAGGTTGATACTAAACATATTAAGCGCGTATGCTCCACAGGTTGGCAACAGCATGGAAGAGAAAAATGATTTTTTGGCAAGACCTGGATGGCTTGATAGAAAGTGTATCAAAACAGGAGAGGATAGTTTTAGGTGAGGACCTAAATGGACATGTGGGCGAAGGAAATATAGTGGATGAGGAAATAATGGGGAGGTACGGCGCTGGAACGAGAAATAAGGAAGATTGCTTGAAGTAAAAGATTTTTCTTCCCAAAGCTTTTCATCTGACACTCTTCAGGGGAAATCGTCAGAATGAAGTAGAATTGAAACCGAACTGATTTATAAAGGAAGAAAGTAGAGTTCTCATTGGCTGAAAGAGTCAACCAATGAGAGAAAGGTTAAGAAATTTTTTTAAGAAATTTTTTGAGAGAGTATACGAATTCTTTTTGCTTACACAGAAAAGGATTGAGAGATTTAATGAAAGTCGCTTCAAGAGCAGAAAGGTGAAAGGAAGAGCGACCTCGAGCGAGAATAGAAAATTTTTTTCGTTGCTGTAATGGAGGGCACATTGGGCGTTGTCAAGAAGATGTTGACCAATAGCGGATTCGTGAAATTGTTGTGGGCGTATGTTGTTTTTGCAAGAGCGGGAAAGACTTTGGCGGTTGGCCGAGGTACGAGGATTGGTGATGGATTTAGGAACGTGTTGTTTAATTCGCTCTTCTAGCCGTTGAGACGTGCGACCAACGTACCGACTATCGCAGTGGCACAAAAACTGGTAAAACTGTGAAACGCTGCTTTTTCTCCGTCGAACCACGTGTTATTTTCAACACCCGACAGCTCCTTCCAGCGATTAAGAAAGACGTGCTACCTTCCCATCATCACAGTTACCAGTTTTGTGCCACTGCGATAGTCGGTACGTTGGTCGCACGTCTCAACGGCTAGAAGAGCGAATTAAACAACACGTTCCTAAATCCATCACCAATCCTCGTACCTCGGCCAACCGCCAAAGTCTTTCCCGCTCTTGCAAAAACAACATACGCCCACAACAATTTCACGAATCCGCTATTGGTCAACATCTTCTTGACAACGCCCAATGTGCCCTCCATTACAGCAACGAAAAAAATTTTCTATTCTCGCTCGAGGTCGCTCTTCCTTTCACCTTTCTGCTCTTGAAGCGACTTTCATTAAATCTCTCAATCCTTTTCTGTGTAAGCAAAAAGAATTCGTATACTCTCTCAAAAAATTTCTTAAAAAAATTTCTTAACCTTTCTCTCATTGGTTGACTCTTTCAGCCAATGAGAACTCTACTTTCTTCCTTTATAAATCAGTTCGGTTTCAATTCTACTTCATTCTGACGATTTCCCCTGAAGAGTGTCAGATGAAAAGCTTTGGGAAGAAAAATCTTTTACTTCAAGCAATCTTCAAATTCTGTACCACCAAATGTTTATTCAAATAAGGAAGATCGATGGTTGTTGATTTTGTGAAAAGAATGGATTTGGTGGTTGTCAACAAAGAAACACGAACATAGGGTGACGCATAAAAGTGGCGGAAAAAGTACCCAAATAGATTATGCAATGTGCAGAAGAAGGAACCTGAAGGAAATGTGCGATTGTCAAGTAATGATGAATGAGTACGTGACAAAGCAGCACCGTATGGTGGTATGCAAAATGGCTTTCATGGTCAAAAAGACAAAGAAAGACAGAGAAAGTAAAGCCAAAGATAAGATAGTGGAAACTTAAGGAGACAAGCTGTCAAGAAGCGTTTAGAGAGGAAGTGACCAAGATTTTGGGAGGCGAGGATGAGTTACCTGATGAATGGAACAAAACAGCAGAAATGCTAAGAAAAACAGCTGAAACTGTGCTGGGGGTGACATTTGGGAAAAGAAAAGGAGACAGGAAGACATGGTGGTGAAATGGGAAAGTTCTGGAAAGCATAAAAGAAAAGAGGCGAAGAAAGCATGGGATAAAATAAAAAAATAGTAAAAAGATGTACAAAGATAAGAAGAGTAAGGCAAAGAAGGCAGTTGCGATGGCGAAGGGATGTGCGTATGAAGATTTGTATGCTATATTGAAAACAAAAGAAGTTGAGAAGGAGTTGTACAGACTGTCTGGGCAGAGAGACAGAACCGGAAAAGGTGTACAGCACGTGAGAGTTATGAAGAACAAAAGCGGTAATGAGATGATAATCTTTGAGGCAGTGTTAAAGAGATGGAAGGAGTACTTTGAGAAATTGATGAACGAGGAAAATAAAAGAGAGCCTAGGATGGAGGAAGTAGATGTGGTTGACGAAGAGGTAAATTGTGTCAGTAGAGAAGAAGTGAAGAATGCACTTAGAACAATGGAAAAAGGTAAAGCGGTTGGGCCAGACAAGTTGCCAGTAGAAGTTTGGAAGTGCATGAGGGAGATGAAGATAAAATTTTTGACCAGACTGTTCAACAAACTATTAGTCGGTGAACGGATGCCAGAAGAACGAAGAAGGAGTGTGCTTATCCCTATCTATAAAAACAAAAGGAACGCACAGTGCTGTGGAAGCTACAGAGGAATAAAGCTAATGAACCACACAATGAAGATATGGAAAAGAATTATTGAAGCCAGGTTAAGGAATAGAGTAAAGATCAGTAAACAGCAATATGGATTTATGGCAGGAAAGGAAACTACCCATATTATGTTTGCTTTAAGAATGTTGATGGAAAAGTACATGAAAGGTCAAAGAGAGCTACATTGTGTATTCGTGGACCTAGAGAAAGCTTACAACAGGGTTCTGAAAGAAGAGCTATGGTACTGTACGAGAAAATTATAAATGGCGGAAACGTATGTGGGACTTGTACAGGATATGTCAGCGGGAAGCGAAACAGTGGTGAGGTGTGCAGTAGGAACTACAGAAAGCTTTAAGGTCAAAGTCGGACTGCACCAAGGATCAGTGTTAAGTCCGTTTCTATTTGCTGTGATTATGGATCGGCTAACAGACGAAATAAAGAGAGAACAACCGTGGACGATGCTGTTTGCTGATGATATTCTGATTTGCAAAGAGACCAGGGAAGAAGTGGAGCGGAGATTAGAATCCTGGAAGTATGCATTGGAAAGAAGATGGATGAACGTAATTAGGTCAAAGACGGAATATCTTTGCATAAATGGAGGAAATGATGACGAAACAGTAGAGATTGAGGATGCAAAAGTGCCAAGAGTAAAAGAATTTAAATATTTGAGATCAACGGTGCAAGAAAATGGTGGAAGAAAATGGTAGCTATTAGAGGGAAATAAAGAGGAGAGTGCAGGCAGGATGGAACGAATGGAGAAAAGTATCGGGAGTAGTCTGTGACAGGAGGTTACCAGCTAAAGTGAAAGAAAAAGTAGATAGTGCAGTGGTGAGACCAGCAATGGTGTATGGACTTGAGACGGTGGCGGTTACAAAGAAACAAGTAGAAGAGATGAAAGTTGCATAGATAAAAATGTTGAGGTTTGCTATGGGAGTAACGAGAAAAGATAAGATTAGAAATGAGTACATCAGGGGTATAGTTAAGGTAGAACGGTTAGGAAAGAGATGAGGTGGGGTAGGCTGAGGTGGTATAAACATGTCATGAGGAGAGACCAGGAGTATGTAGAAAGGAAAGAAGAAAAGAGGGAGGCTAAAAAGAAGATTTCTAGATGTGGTGAAGGAAGATATGGGGAAAGTTGGTGCGAGGGAGAAGGACATTGAAAACAGGACGCTTTGAAAAAACATCAGACGCTGTAGCAACCTCTGATTAAAGAGAAAAGCCGAAAGAAGAAGAAGACCTTTTTAAAATATGATTTTAGACAATTAGAACCTTTTTTTTTTGATTCTTTTCGGGGCGAAGTATCAGCAACATAATCAGAGCGATACACTTTATTCAAATCATCAGCTAAATTCGACAGCAACGATTCCACAGATTCATCATTTGTCTAAAGCAAAAACATGAAGTTGTTATTAAATTGATGGTAGCCGTGCTTATGATGTTGATCGCACCGATAAAGAGCTGTCGAACTGCTGTGTGAGAAACAGATTTTTTAAGCAGTTAATTCTTTTGGTAAAAGGGCTAGGTTTTAAGTAATAAAATTATTTTTTAAATAATAAGTAATTTTTAACAGAGTACTTAAGTTACTTAAGTAATTCAAGTAAATATAAAAAAAGCTATCTTTTGGTGGCAGAAATTTGTGATTGCCAGCCTGACTTATTGAATTAAGTAGTAAAAACATAACTCCAAGTTATTTGCTTGAATAAATAAAAAATAAAGTTATATGAAAATGCGATAAAAAATTATTAACTTTTAAAAAATTTCACACAAAACACAAACTGTCAATCATCTCATCAGCTAGTGTTGATTTCAGCTTGTACAGTAAAGAGCCTGGCAGCACTGCAACATCTTTCATATTCCACTGAAGAAGGTGAAATTAAATCAAGACTTCAATTTTTGGTTGTTTTATACACTACGCGGCCAAAATAAAGGTCGCGGAATTATTTTTTACTTAAACCTGTGTCACTTACCTACTTCTTATTAACTGTGTCAATTATGCAATAATTTGAATTTCGTAGTGATATTTTTTGTTCAAGCATCTGGGGGATGATTTGAGCTTGCTTTTGCTGGCATGGGCAAGGTTCTGTCACTAAATGCAGCAATAAAATGAACCTAATGACTATTTCAAGATACTGGGGATTATGTCCAACCTGCAATGGATTTTTATTTTCCTAACGGAAATGGAATCTTTCAGGACGACAACGCTCGCATGCATAGGGCTAGAAAAGTGGAAAATTGGTTTGAAACATTCAGTGGATCATTTCAGCACATGTATTGGCCGCCCTGATCCCCTAATTTGAATCCTATAGAGAACCTGTGGGATGAACTTGAGCGGAAGCTAGGAAACTCATCACCACTTTTTAGAACTTTACCTGATTTGGAGGAGAGATTGCTTCAATTATGGCCAGAAGTTGATCTTTGCAGGTTTAAAAATATTGTAGATTCAATGCCTAGTCGAATGAAAGTCATCAAAGCCAAGGGTGGTCCAATTGACTATTAATAAATTATGAGACACGCGACTTTTATTTTGGTCTCGTAGTGTATAAGATAAGGCTTTCAAAGCATTTTATTCTTTTAAAAACAATTTACTTAAAAAGATCAATTAAAGTAAGAAACAAGTAATGTTTTTTAAGTAAATGATTAAGTAATTAAGACAAGGCCATACAACCGCAATCAAATATACTTAGTGGAAAAATTTTTTCCAGTGGTAGCTAAAAAAAAAGGTCTTCACTTTGAATCAGTCTCGAATTTCATGATTTTCCATCTCAAAAAAGAAGTGTTTTCTAAAAAAAAATAGGTCTTCCTTTTGAATCTGTCTCGGATTTCATAATTTTTGTCTCTGAAAACTAGAGTTCTCTGAAAAAAAAAAGGGGTCTGCGCATGAAATCTGGTAGAAACGCAATTTCATTTTGTATAATAACAACATTTATCACTCTCTGCTTGATCCGTGTTCTTCTAACTGTGTTGAATTTTTCTCTCTGCTTTTTAGTTTTGGTTTAAGTTTGTAATGCACGTGGTCGGTAGCGTAGTCACTGAATATTTTAAAAATTGGTTTATTTAGCTGTGTTTGTTCTGAATAGCCTTCACTTAGACCTTGTCAATAAATTTTTCTCATATGCTTAAAGATTAAGTACGATATAGGCATACGTAAGATAAGTTGATAACGACAGCTATAGACTGATAAAAGAAATAGACCGCGGCTGCTGACAATACACGTAGCAAACTTAACAAAATCTGTTTTCGATTTCTGGCGGGATAAAGCCCTAAAGTATTGGTGATTTTCAAGGGACCATGACACTAGAAGTACTGTTTTACGTATTGTTAGCCTACGTATTAGTGATCTCCAATGCCCCCCTCTAAATACGCTACTGACTCATCCCTATTTGGTAGCCCTATAAACTACAAAAATCAGTGCTTTGCAAACTTTTTAAGGCGACTAGTAATATTAGGTCTGATTGGCAATACTGTATTATAGTAATACAAGACCAAATTGAAAGTTTACACAACTTTTTGTTAGTATAAATTGTATTGTTTTAACGTAAAACCTATTTAATGAGTTTTTATTTTTATTTTCGAAAAAACAATCTTTTAACAAAGGTTTTGTGGAAAACTTTTCATACAAATTTACTGCATAGTACGGGGTGATGACTAAGGGTATTTCTTTTTTATTCATTCATTCATAATCACCAAATACAACTTTAAACAGAATTGATAAAGATGAAAGAAGAAGAGGTGGCACAAAGTCAGGACGTTAAAACTTGTAAAAGACAATAACGATTATGAGAAAACAATGTAGCTAAAAACATGGCCGCAACATCTTAAAGGATACGATTAATTGTAGTAGTAAAAAAATAACTTAAATTAAATAGAAGAGAAAAGATAAACCACGAACTCGTTGTCCTCGTCGTCGTCGTATGGCCGTATATCAATCAACGGTGGCCAAACAGTGGCTCATGTTAACTATGAAGATGACCATTTGCATAAGCTTATCATGGAAGACCCCGAAAGGAAGACTTTTTTTTAAAGATCACTACGTTTTTGAAATAAAAATCAAAATTATTTAGTTTTTATATAATTACAGTTTTAGAAAATCTTGCGGCTCACGAACATTATTACTTTATTAAATACGGCCCATGCTTAAAGAACTTTGGCCACCCCTGGTCTACATCCTGCTTTTGTTTTAAGTGGAGTCGCAATTGTAGGTTCGCAGCGTGACCACATTGAGTAGTTCGTTGTCAAGTAATTTTCTAAAAACCGCAAAAGAAATTACACAGGTAGAGTGAGAATCGAACTCGCATCCTTCTGCTTGCTAGTTAGAGTGTTATCACACTGGGCTAGCCTGCTGTCGAGAGATTGGCTCAATATGTTAACACTGTGGCTTACGAGCAGAAGGACGCCAGTTCAATGCTAGTTGTAATGTGTAACCACGTGACTATGTGACGTAGATGGTCAATGGGTGCTGTAGTAAGTCGGAAAAGGAATTTAACTGAGCTTGGTGATTGCAGAAAAACCAGCCGACCAAAAGAAACCTTTCCTAGTCCAAAACTTTTAATTTTGAGGTTTTAATTTTATGCATTTTTTTGTTTCACAATTTTTTCATTAATTTTCATATTTGTTTTTAATAAAAAAATTTCTTATAATAAAATTTTTTTCTTGTAAACTTGAAGGATCAAAAGCAGGGTTTCCTAAACTGGGGGCGCGCCCCCCTTGTTGAGCATAAAAGGTTTATAAGGAAAAGTTCGTAAGGTTCATAAGAGCAACCGGCTGCAAACTGAATAGATAACTGCATTATGCACATGGAAAAAAAGAGAAGGCATAACAGCAATTTTGTAAGTACAATTTTATAGATTCCACGGTAAATAGTCAAGTTGTACCACAATGCGTAATATGCTTTGAAAACATCAGCAATTAAGCAATGTGACTAAATTGTTTGCAGCGTTATCTTAAGATAAAACAATTTCACCTTCAAGATAAGCCTTTAGCTTTTTTTCAAAGCAAGAAAGACTGTCTAAAAAATTGAAAATTGCAAGTAAATAAGTGCTTTCGCCAATCTTGTCTGCAGAAATAATAGAAGCGTTAAGGAAAAGAAATCTCACAACTTTGGTGAAACATTGATTGAATGTTAAAAGCAGCTGGTCTTATTTGGAAAAAACATACAGCAAGAAGATGGCAAAGATTTAACTCTCGGATTTTACGATTAAAAATACTCATTGTTGAATTCGCATAAAACATTGAGTGTCAACTCCTCAAAAAATTACAAGCCTTACCTCTTTTTAAAATTCATCTTGATAAAACACCTGATATTGCCCAACTGTTGCAGTTATTAACCAACGTTTGTTGCAATCTAGGAGGATATGCTGTTTTGCAGGCCCCTAGAGACCACATGTACAGCAGAAGATGTATTTAAAGTTGTCTCCAAGTTTATTGCAGTAATATCATAACTTGGAAAAAATTTGTGGGTATCTGCATTGATGGTGGTCTGACAATGCTTAGGTCTCGAAGTGAGCTCATCGCGAAGATAAAGAAACCCAAATGCGGTTGGATTTCGTTGCATAATTCACGAGAAGCCCCGGGTTTCAGACTTTGTCCATCACCATGAAAAAAAACCTCGCAACAATCATACAAGTCGTCAACTATGTTAAAACAACTGCTGCAATACAAGGCTGTTTATTAAGCTTTGCAAGGATATGGATTCCAATCATGAGACTGTGCTGTTTGATCCATCCGTTTCGGTGGTTATCAGAATTTAACGCGCTCCTTTCCTTCCTTTCCCTTTCCTTCCCCATCCCCCTCCCCCTTTCCTTTTCTTTCGGGGCTGTAGTTTGCTCACCCCTGTTATAGATGATCATTGAGTTATGTAGCAAGTCGTCATATTGAAATTATCTCAAGAAAAACCATAAAAAAACTCTACAACTCCAAAAACCGTTTGGATGTGTTTTTTTTTTGTTTCAGAATTTTTAAAACCAAAAATTCTAGAAATCGTATTTTTACTTTTATACAGTAGATACTGAGTAGATCTTAATCAAGTCCATCAAAAGTCTCCTATATTAAACACCGAACATAAAATATAAGAAATACTTAATCAAGTATAATAATATAAGAAATACTTAAATATACGTAAACACTTAATCAAGTCCATCAAAAGTCTCCTACATAAAACACCGAACATAAAATATAATTATAACTTTGTAATTTATATATAAAAGAGTGAGATTAAATATAAAAGCAAATTACGAGTTACAACAATTATTTTTGTTGACATGAAAGATCTAAATCAAATAATTAAAATAGATTAAAAGTTACTTGTATCAAAAACAGAAAAAAAACTTAAATTTTAATTTTGTTCTTTATAAATAAAAGCATAACTTAAAAAATAAAAATAAAAGGCTATTTTAATAGATTTTTTATAGAGCATTTTTAATTATGGTTTTACGCTATTTGTTCTCTTTAAAAGAACAGACCCTTTTTTTTTGGTCCATTGTTTGTATTTTTGTAAGGTTTATCAGCAACATAATCGGAACGATAAACTTCGTCAAAATAATTAGCTAAATTTCTCAGCGATGATTTAACATCACCACTCTGCTACATAACAATAAGTTGATTAGAACTCAATACTTTGGCTTACAATCAAAAGATATAATTCATTTTCCGGATTATTTTTCTTTTTGTTGACTAGCTAGGGTAAAAAGTAATAAAGCGCTCAATTGAGGCCAACAAACATATAAAAATAAGAAACCCTGCTTTATGTTCTATTCTCTATTTTCAAAAAACTAATTCACAACTAGGAATTCGCACTGCCCAGTGGACAAATCATAAATGCAACACAGAGCCCTGTCTAAACACCATCCAGGCTTTGTGCTTTTATTTCCCAAACCAGTACCAGTATTAATAAAGTAAAAGTTGAAAATTCAAGATTAAAACAAATAGTGAATATTAACCTCTATAAAATTGATGATTTAGAACAATACGGTCGTCGAGAAAATATGCGGATTTATGGAATTCCTGAATTAACGGGTTCTGTCGATGACGATGGTGAAAAAGTTATTTTAAAAATGGCAAAAGATTTGAATATTGAATTAAAAGATAGTGATATACAGCGTGCTCATCGACTAGGTAGAAAAAGGGTTAATCCTAATTCTCGAACACGATCAATAATAATAAGATTTGCAAGTTATAAAAAAAGAAATGAATTCTTTATTGCTAAATCAAAACTAAGAAATTTAAAGCAATATGAAAATGCTTTTATCTCAGAAGATTTGACAATTCTTAAATCACGCCTACTGAATTATGTCAAGAACGAATGTGATGATAATTTTGTTTTATGCCATACCCGCAACGGAAAAATTAGGATGAAAAGATCTGCAAGAAAAGAAGGAAAATTAATAAAAGAAAATGAAAAAGATTATAGCATTGGGAACTGGTTAGTAATATCATCGCCAGATGATCTATTTAGTCATGGAATAGATGTTAGTCTTGCTAAATTAGATTATAAACCTTTATTGAGAAATAATTAAAATTGTGAACTTAATATTTTAAACAAAGATAATATTTAATATTTCTCTAATTTTATACTCTATTTATTTTTCTCTTTTCGTTCGTTTCTTTGTCTCATTGTATAGTAATTGTCAAAAACAGTATGGCTTCTTATACTTTACTTACGTGTAACTTTTGCTCTGATTTTGCAAGCCATGTAACTTTTGCTCTGATTTTGAAGTCTGCAGAATATGCCCAAGGCACTCTGCTTACTGCAGCTGCAGTAATCAAATTAATAATCACACTTCTGGTCTGAATTTCTCAAATGTAGGTGTCGAGCGCACTTTGGACAACTTAAATTGTAATTCTGACAATTTATATGAGTCTCTGTTTTTGAACTGTCAATATCATGATATTGTTTCCATCAATGAATATCTCGATCTTAATATCAATAGACCTAATTTATTTCTAATTTACTTTAATGTAAGGAGTCTACAAAAAAATTTAGATAAACTAACAAACTATATATTACAAATGAAGAAATTACCTGATACCATCACTATAACCGAAACTAAGTTAACAAAAAATGAAATTGTCGCCAACATTGATATCGAAGGGTATAATTTCATTCACTCGGATAGCAGTTCAAAAGCTGGTGGTGTTGGTTTATACATTAAAGATTCTCTAACGTTTACTTTAAAAGAAGAACTTGATTTAAATATAAATTCAATTGAAAACATTTGGATACAAATTGAAACTTCTGGTAATAAAAAACCTATAACAATAGGAGTTGTATATCGTCACCCAGTATATGTTGCTGAACATCTTGAATGTTTCAGTAAAGCAATGGAAAAACTATTTTTTAAGCTCAGTAGTAATAATAAGGAATTTTATATAATGGGTGATTTCAACATCGACTTATTAAAAGCACATTCTAATTCTTTTATAAAAAATTACGCTGATAATCTTATAAGCTACTCAGTTAAATGCACCATCAATAAACCAACACGCTGTACTATTAACTCGAAAACGCTTTTAGATCACATTTACACAAACAATTTAAAATATTATAATTTTAGTGGAATTGTTCAATATGATATTTCCGATCATCTACCAACATTTATCTTCGTTCATAATACCGCGATAAAAAATTGAAAGTTTTGAAAGATATTTTAATTCCAAGGAAAAATTTTATGAAAAATTTTTCCTTGGAATTATTTTGTAACGATCTATCGCTCAAAATGAATAATTTTAAAGTCTCCGAAGATTCGTCACCGCACCATCAATTTCAAACTTTTATCGACATATTTACTGACACAGTTAATTTTCATGCGCCTTATAGACGTACCACTAGAAAAGAAAAAAATTAAAAGAAAAGCCTTGGCTAACCAAAGGTCTACTTAAATCAATTAAACAAAAAAACAAAATGTATAAAAAATTTTTTGATCGTTCAAATTGTTCACTATATACTCAATACAAAAAATATCGTAACACTCTCAATAGAGCATTAGAATGTGCCAAACGTAATTATTACAGCAAAATTTTAATCCAAAATAAACATAATATTGGCAAAGTCTATGAAAAAATTAATGAAATTTGTAAACTCAAAAGTAAAAAACGTGTCTTACCCAATAAAATTGTTGATGAAACTGGTAGCCATATAGAGGATCCTCAATAAATTGCTGAATCGTTCAACGATTATTTTGCACGTATAGGCCACAAAATGGCTGAATCTATTTCGGAACCCCCTCAAAAACTACCTATCTCCCAACTACATACCTACAGCGCAAATTCTTTTTTTATGTTTCCATCATCAACTGACGAAGTAGCCCAATTAATTGAAAATTTAAATGATAAAAAAACAGTAAGAAGCAATGATGTAGAAACTAGATTTATCAAATATAGTAAATCAATTATTTCGCCTATAATTAGTGATCTCTTCAATTTATGTGTCAACAAAGGTGTTTTTCCTAATTGTCTGAAAATAGCTGAAATTATTCCTATATATAAAAAAGGTGATATAAATAAAGCTACCAACTATTGTCCAACAGCGTTATTATCTCAGTTCAATAAACTAATGGAAAAAACGATATTTTCTCGATTATATTCGCACCTTGAAAAAAAAACAATTACTCAATGACAATCAGTTTGGATTTCGACTTAATTCTTCCACTGCTTTCGCTATAAGCTCATTATATGATAAATTGATCAAAAACACAGACAATGGCCTTTTTAGCTGCTGTGTATTTTTTGGACTTTTCAAAGGCCTTCGATACTGTAGACCATAAAATCTTATTATGGAAACTACATAACTACTTTGGCATTAGGGGCACATGTTTAAACCTGTTTGAAAGTTACTTAAGCAATCGTTACCAATATACTAATATTCTTGGACATTATTCTAACAATAACAAAATAACAATTGGAGTCCCACAAGGATCCTGTCTTGGTCCATTATTGTTTCTTTTATATATCAATGACTTGCCTCTCTCTTCTAATTTGGATTCATTATTATTCGCGGATAATACTGCCATGATTTTATCTGATTCTAATCTTAATTCGTTGATAAATCGAGTAAACAATGAATTAAATATAATTGATTTATGGCTTAGAAAAAACAAATTATCTTTAAATTACTCTAAAACTAGCTTCGTAGTCAAAAGTTTTGTTTGGCTTTTGACTACGAATTTAAGTTAAAAATAAACAATAATCCTATTAAAAGAGTAAATTCTATTAAATATTTAGGAGTTCTGATTGACAGTAAATTAAGTTGGTCAGAACATGTGGATTATTTAAATCTTCAGCTCGCCAGGTACTCGGGACTTTTCACTAGACTGCGTAGATATGTCCCAAATCAAATCCTCTGTTTACTTTATTACAGTATTATTTATTCTCGAATCAAATATGGTATCTTATCGTGGGGTACAGCTTCTAATTCGCTGCTAAAGAAAGTTGAAATTCGACTTAATCGCATTTTAAGAGTCATAACTAACAAAACGATATATACACCTGTTGGAATGTTATACAAATCCTTGAACACGTTAAAAGTAACCGATATTTACAACCTCGAATTAGGTAAATTTATGCATCAACTGGAAAATAATAAATTACCTCATGTTTTTTTAAACTTTTTTAAAAAAATAAATGAAATCCATTCATATGAAACAAGATTAATTAAAACATAAACCTATTTTCTACCCCGTGTTACAAAATTATTTGGCCAATTACTACAGTCTTATAGAGGTGTAAAGCTTTGGAAAAGTATTCATCTCAACATTAAAAGCAAGCATTGGTTTTCCTTCAAAAAATCGTATAAGGATGATCTAATGTCGAAATATTGAGTCGCTTTGTTTTTTTTTTTTTTTTTTTTGATTTTTTGCTTTAGCTTTGTGCTTTAAATGTTTCACGTATTGTCTGTATAAATTTGTCTGTGTAAGTCTGTGTAAGTCTGTGCTGAGACTTCTAAATAGTAATACCTGGACTGGAAACTGAATTCGCTTTGCGTACAACATGAGGCCGTAGAGAAAAACAGAAACAACAGTTCAGACGAAGCGATTTTGTCTTAGCTCACTAATCGCGGTTAGCTAAAGAAAGAAATTAAATGGAAAAGTGCTTTAAAAATACTATAAATCGTCACTGCAGTTAGAAAAATACTTTCTTATTGTTTATTTCAGAAAAGGCTTGTACATATTCACACAGCGCAAATGCGTCCACAATACAAAAGATAATGATATTCATTCGAAAAATTCTGAAAAATACTACATTGGCATATACAATAAATGGTCACTGTAGTTATAAAAGTACATTATTTTTGTTTATTTCAGACAAAGGTTTGTCCGTATGAAACACCGCAACAGAGAAAATGCATCAACAATGCAAATTACAACGATAAATATTCGAAGAATTTTGTAAAATAGTAGCACAGCATATACAATATGAAACCGCGTATTATTAGTATTAATCTCACAAATTTATAATAACGTGGATCATACATGATCCAATGCAAAGCCGAAAATAAAAAGTTGTAGGGAATCGATTTTTTGCATTAGTGATTTTGTAAATATCGCTTTCAATAATCAATCAATCCAAAAAAAAAAAGAAATACAGACAGCTCAGTGAAAATGACAACTCTATACCATATAAATATGCAAATTAACACTTTGACTGCCAAGCTGGTTTTCTAGAAATATCTCAGTGGGGCCACAAAAAATTTTCCTAGATTTGCATAATACTGAAAATATACATGCAAAAAAACTAGTATTTCCACTTAACTTTAACCCGTTTTTACCCGAATTTAATTTGTTTCAAAGTAATGAAATAGAAATTATACCAGACACGGCCTCATTAAAAATAAACAATATTTGTTGACAGTCAAAGTGTTAATTCGAACTATATTGAAAATATTCAGTTATTAATAGTGCAGGCCCTATTTTTAGTTCTGTCAGTTTGTTTTACAGGTGAGCTTTCGAATTTTTCTTTCTCCAGTACCGGAAGAACGTTCGCTTATGTTCTTCATCACGTTTTTGCACATGCAATTAAAAAACGCATTGCCACTCCTTCTACAATCTCGTGTCCTTTGTGGCATAGTGCTGGAACAGACCATGGCGAAACTACGGATCCTTCAAAAATGGCTATTGATACTATTTTTTAAAATATATTCCTTTGATCATGCCCATTCAAAAAAAAGTGTTTTAAATTTGTGTATGCTATCTCAGCAAATATCTTCCAGCACAATATCCCTACGTCAAAAATGCCGTTGTTGGTTTCCAAAGGCCACCGCAATTTATTTCATTAAAAAAATTCAACATATCTGGGGGTATGTCTGCTTCAACAAAAGCGTCATGCACAGTATCAATTGTTGTATCTTTGCACGCTTTACACTTGTTACATTTAATCATGGATCTGCAACAGTAGCCAGTGATGTAATATATAATAGCAAAGTCATTCTCTGTGAGTATAATATTAAAAAGTAATTCAGCATGAAGAGATTCTGCCTTTGTTAAAATTGCTGAGATTCAAACATATTAGAATGTAAAACTAATGCAGAACTAAAAAAAATTAAAGACTGGATGAAAACAAATAAATTGACAATAAACTACAAAAAAAAAACAAATTATATGATAATTACAAAACAAAATGAAACAAATTTTTGCTTAAAATCAAAATTGGACAAAATAAAATTATCCAAAAAGATAGTGTTAAATACTTGGGCATAATGATTGATAACAAAATGAATTGGACACAACACATCAACTATCTAAATGCCAAACTTTGAAAAGGATCATGGGCCATTTCGAAGCTTAAAAAATATGTTAATATCCATACTTTAAAAACTATTTATTATAGTTTGATATATTCCCATCTAAAATACTCTATAACTAGTTGGGAAAAAAGCTGCAAAAACTATTATCCAACCTATTATAAATACGCAAAACCGCATTATTAAAATAATGACAGGAAGTAATTGCCAAACTAATTCAAGTCCCCTTTTTACAAAACTAAAAATTGTCAAGTGACTGGTAGGTCAATTACTAATTATTTCTTAAAACAGCGCTCTATGAACTATCTTATCATTCATATGGATTTGTTTTTGTGTGTCTCACTTTTAATTTTGAATGATACACTAGAACTACTTGACAAATAATAAACTGAACTGAACTGAACTAACTGAGCGTGCTTGTCCCATTATCTGTTTTCCACTTCAAGATGCAAAAATCTTGTAAAAAATCTTTCCAAGATTATACAACCAGGGATACAGGTAAACTTTCAGGTCTTTTCTCTGCACAACCCCTGTGAAAGCTACTAACTTTATTTTTGCTGTTCTTTTACTAAGTACAAACATGGTTGACTAAGCTTTATACTTACTTTTTCTAAATGTGAATCTAAGTGTTTTCACTTATACTAACCACAATTGCTTTTAAATTGCAGGAAAATTAGTTTTTTAAAAGTATTTAGGCTACATAAAAAAAGTTTGAAACAGTACCAACATTAATCCTAGCAAATTCTTAGAGACTTTTAGTTAGTATTTTTGACAAAGTACAGTAATTCAAAAATTAACGTATACCTGAAAAAACTAATGCAATGAGTTTAGATAAGAACACAAAAACTAAGACAGACTCTCTAGATATAACTTACTGTATAATTTATATTTTAAAAAAGACTGCAGAGAAGCTTTTAAAACTAGAACTTTCAATATAACTGTCGCTTGATTCTGAAATGTCGAAATTCGCTTTCCAGCAGCTCGATTCGTTTGTCGCTTTTGTCTGGCCTCATTATGTACGCGAAAGCTTTCATTAGCGATTCAGTTTCCAGTCCAGGTATTACTATTTAGAAGTCTCTGGTCTGTGTAAATTTCATGCGTAAATCTTGGCTAAAATTCCTCATGTAAATGTTTATTTAATTTCTGTGCTTTCTGTGATTCTGCTGCGCATGTTTCCTTGAATTACTTTTACATGGACTTCTAAATAGTAATATTTAAAAGTTTAGAAGTCCATGCTTTTTATTAACTGATCGTATTAGGAAGCATCTGACTCGATAACGCATGTTCTTCGATGCTACCAACCATTGCGCCAATTTTGTTTGCTTGCTGTTTGTTTTTATATGTATTGTTGCGCGTATTGGTGAAATAAACTATCTATCTATCTATCTATCAGTACCGAGTCTGTTGGAATAGGCTTGTCCAGAACAGCTTTAGCGAAGCTCAGTCGCCTGCAGATTGCTGTTGGGGGTTCCATTTGTCCATGGAAAAGTGGGAAGATCGGCACAACAAAATTTTTTGTGCACCGAAAACAAATTATTCCTGCGGGAGAAAGTTTCCAAATACAGAAAAGCAATTAAGATTTGAGGTGAAGACTTTTTTAAAAATCATTATCTTTTTGGGACAAAAATTGAGAAATCAGAGACAGATTTAGAGTGAAGACCTTTTTTTTAGAGATCGCTACTTTTTTGTGACAAAAACAAAGAAATTGGACACAGTTTTAAAGTGACGACCTTTTTTTTGGTCAACAGCATAAATCTGGGACAAAATTTTTTCTCATATCCATAAAGTTCTAGAAAGTCATGATTCGGGCAAACGTCAATAAAGTTCGGCTGGTACGGCTCTGACGACGTTGATAATTATAATTTTAACTCCGACGTTATGTAGTCTAGATCAGTGATCATAAACAAGGCCTAATATTTTTAAAGCAAGTAGGTTTTCCCAACCTTTTTGATACGGGTATTTTTGGGTTTATTAGGTTGCTGAAGCAATTGATTGTGATCATCATCGTTATTAAGGGAGATTACTTCTTGTGCAATTTTAAAATTTTTGAAAGCTAAATCAATTTACCCGCATGCCATTTAATTTCCAAGCGTAAAATAAATTCTGCAAGTTTTAAAGAGTAGTAATAGAGTGATGATTTTTTGAGCGCCAATGATTTTGACCAAACAAAATTGAATTTAGGAAGACAATTAAATTTTTATTTAACACATATACAGTATGTCAAAAATTCAGCCATTTTTATTTTTTTCAAGCAATCATACCCGGTTCATAGTTGAGATCGATGAATCAAACAATTTGGGAAATGTTTGCTTAAATTACGAATAAAAATTGATCGCCCCAAAATTATTTTTTGAAATCTAAAACACAAATTGAATTTCTACAGAGCCTGACTGACTCTGGCCTTTCAATTGGGTTTTTTGACAAAGAATTATTTCTAAAGTCTAGTTACGTAGAAGCTTTCAATCACAAGAAACACCCAAAAATATCGTCAATCATAACCTAAGCAATCTTAAATAAATTTCAACATAGGACCTACCGTAGTAGTTGAAGAAGGCATTGGACCAGCTATTGGCATTGGCATTGGCATTGCCATTGAAAGAGCTTGTTGACCGACGTTTTTTGCTGTTTTCAGTGCTTTTTTTCCAAAACTTTTAATTCCGTGTCCAAACTTTTTAAACTTTTTCCTATATACATACGATTAGTTTTTAAAAGTCATCATACAGTAATTAAAATTACAAATAGTCTATACAAATACCGAGGATGTTTTAAAGTTTACATTTTGATTCCAGTGCTTTAATTTTGCTATTTGTGTTTAAGCTTGTCGTACAGGTTGCTCTAAGAAAGTTTGTTATTATGTTTAAAAATCAAATAGCAGCCTAATAAACTATCAGTTATAACTCAACAAACATTCTCGTTGTTTTGAACGTTTAAAGTTAAAATTTTGTATAGAATTAAGTGGTCGACAGTATTGCTCAAGCGTATTAACAATCTCGTTTGCGAGCAGAAAGACGAGAGTTCTATTCTCAGTCTAGTTGAGAGATTTCCATCATGCTCTTGGCCAAGGCACTAAACAACAAATCCTAAATGGGTTCATGCTGTTTACAAGCAACAGTCGCTTCCTTAAACAAAAGTTCAAACAAATCAGATTCGATTGATCATAAGAAGAAAAAGTTTAAATCAAATTTTTGAGAAATTTTTCACTATTAATTTGCAATTTTAAAGCTTGTTTTGATAAATGTCGTCAAGGTTGACCAGTTAGCAGCGTGGTTGAATAAGCAGGACAGTTATTTTGATGTCGATCGTGATCAATATAATTCAAACCTTACCATCCTTATCTTACCATGATCAATATAATTCATGTTTTTTTTTCAGCAAATAGTTCAGGCCACTTATTCTACTTGGCTTTATCAAATGAAACCATAATTAAGACAACAACACATTTGAGCATCTTTGAAAGCAGGTTGGGGGAAAATTGCGTTTGAAAACACAAATACAATAAAGAACGTTTAATAATGCAACCTATTTAAGTGCTTGATATTTTAAGCAAATACTTTTTTCTATAAGTTTAAATATCTAATTCAAATTATGCAAAAAGATTTTAGTATAATCCACATATTTGCGGTCGATTCACAAAAAAAAATAATGAGAATAATTACTACTCGTACTTCCAACGAGCTTCTGCAGTCAGACATAACATCAGCACAAAAAATAAAACAGTTGCTTTCTTAAACATAATGTCTGAAAACAAGAAATTACGATAAATAATAAATCATGCTTTCATTTCAAACCTTAAAATTATTAAAAAAACAATCGAACTACAATTCCAAGATGCTTATGTTTAATCTTTGTTTAGATTTATATCATTTTGCATCAAAAGTGGGGAGCTTGGTGCCCGAAGGTGATGTAGCCCGCGTGTTGCTGTGAAGATGAATGCTTACTCCCATCAAATGGAAACACATTGCACTTTTTTACAAATTTGCTCGTAAAAAGTCGAATTATTCAAGTGATGGTTCTTTTTTCTTATCGTCAATTTTAGAAGAAAGAAGCTCTGTCACGGACATTTTGTCAATGAAAAGTTTCTTGCGACTTGGACGCAATCTAATAACTGAGATTCCAATCAGACCCCACACCTCTGACTTACATCAGCAATACTTCGAATAAAAGTTAATTTTTTTCTTTTTTAAAGAACTTATCAACTTAAAAATTCGTTCAAACCACACAATGTTAAAAAGAAAGATATCAAATCAAATAACTCAACTCTTCATTATTTATAAGCTTGCCTTTGAATCAAAGGAAACCCAACAAAGATCGAGAAAAACTTTTAATTTAGCCAAAGGTGGCATATTGACATTCTTTTGTACATGTATTTTCATTTTATTGTAGGCACTGGACAATAACTAATCATTCAATATATTTTAATTATTTAAGCATTTACTCATTTTGAAAAAAGTTTATATTTATTGAGTAAACTTTTTGATTGACCGAATCAATAGATTGCAAGGAAGCATTTGAAATTCCGGTTTTTGAAGCTTTTTTGATGCTTTTATCTACGAGAGTTGATTAAAAGCGTTTTCTTCTACAAGTATAATTGTTTGATTTCATTAACTTATTCAAATCTTGATTTTGATCAATAGATTTTAAATAGTTGCAGCTGTTATTTAGCAACACAAAATGTTTATGGCTTTAAGAACTTATAATCTAGAGCAGGGATGCAAACATGTAATATACTTTTTCTTTTTCCTCTGTTTTGCTGAATAAAGTCAGAAAAGCATTGATTACAACAGGCAAAGACTTCTTAGGTCACGTAAAAATATTTTTTGTTTAAATTTCAAACCTAGATGTGGTCTCCATTAAACAGTAAAGTTTTCTGAACGGGTTTTTGTTTTGAAAACCGGCTGTATTTTTTAATGTGCATTATCAAGTTTCTATTCTTTTTTAAATTTATTTTAATTTTTGAAAAAGTTTGATTATGGGGCACTTTGTTTTTTAAGCCCTTGAAACCGAAGAATGCACAAACAAAAGCAACAAAAAGGTACAACTATGAACAATTGTAGTCGTGATTACAATAACGTGTATAGAGAACTATATGGTGCTTAGTCTCTGTCTTGTTATTCGTAATCTTGTTTGATTATGCACTTGCTAGGATCTGAACTGACTGTAAACAAAAATAAAATAAAATTTAGACAAGGAAATATTTGTTATTAATTATATTCTAATCTTTCAAGAAACAATAGTAACAAGTAAGTCCATTGAACAAATTTATTTTTTAAACGCTCTCAGTTTTTTGATAAATGTAACTTTCTGGTTAATAATGAAAATAATTTTTTGTTTAATATACGTTTCAAAAAAGACAACAATAATTAAAATGAAAACACTTATGTTCGAGAAACTTTGCTTCTTGAATTATGCTTTTTCATTCCTTTGTTATTTTTACTACTTTGTTTATACAGTTTGTTACATGCAAAAGTTAATTGTGATTGTGGGGTAAAATTAAACTATTTACAGTACCATAAGAAGAAATTGGAAAAATATTGAAACTAACCCTAATCTTAGCGGTTGACGCCACTTCCTCCTTCAATCCATCTGCTATTTTGAAAACCACTTTTGGCAGTCCTTTTTTTGATTTTTCGCTGCTGCGTAAGCAGAATCGAACTTAAATCTTTTATTCCACTCAATTCTTACCAAAAGTGTTTGCGCAGAGAAAGCTTTTCGGGCCGATTTTATCTATGGGTGACCCGAGACTTTTACAAGAGTCTTCTTACACTGGTCGTCGTTCTAAATTCAGTCTTCATTAGTACATGAGACTATAAAAATATATTGTTTGAAATCAAAAATTATGAAAATTTCTCGAAAGTCAGGTGAGGACTAAAATTGATTTTCGTTTGTGATTGAAAGCAAAAACTTATTTTTGTCTTTCATTTCAAGTGGAGATTTTTCGTCTGCTAAACTTTTGAAGACGATCCCTTCAGGAATATTTTTCTGCAAGGTAGAGAAGGAATAGAAAGGATAAGGATAGGGCCTCCCCTGCTGTTTTGGGTTCAAACCAAGGACATTTGAAGCGATCTAAAATTGCGTTTCTATATAGCTTGACTTGCGACCGCAACCAATTTGCAACGGTATATTAACTCTATTTAGTGCACAATAGCTTGTCATTTATCTGAATTCCTTTCGCCCTTATTAACTTTTCTTTTTATTCAACGCACAATGACTTAACACTTATCTGTCCTTTTGGCCCTTATGAACTTTCTCTTCTTTTAACTTTTTTTTATTTCAAATATTAATTAACAAAAAACCCTCTAAATATAAATAACGTTCGTTAGAGAAAAAACATTCATTTTCATTTAAGTGGTAAAAATATTTTTTTCCGAAGTGCAACTAATTGTTTTTGAACTTCGGAATCGCAACCGTCAACTTAAGTTATTTGCTCTCCACATTCCTAAACTTTTGTGAGTACCTTTTATTTGGTTTTTGTATGAATTTTCGTAGTAGCTATTTTCAGTGATTTATTCGTATATATATTATCTATAAGATTACAAGTACAAAATAGGAGTATTTGTCAATAAAGTTTTTACGTGGAGAGAGAGATTCGCGATAAACAATCTAAATCCAAAACACTTGCCTAAAAGAGAATTTTTTGAACCCTAACCTCTCTCTATCTCCGCATCAAGTACAGAATTAAAGGTTAGAAAACATCGGGAGCATCGACGAAAAAAAGCTAATACCGCTGCATTGGAAAAGTCACTAATATATCAGTTTTCTCTTGTATAAAATCAGCATCGAGATATTCTTTTATACTCTTAATGAAAGCCAAAAAGAATTATCACTTCATGTTGATGATCAAATATTATCTTTAAACTGCATATGTCAAACGGTGATTAAAAAACATTATTTGAGCAAGCGTTTGCAGCTAATCTTTTGTTGATTTTACTATAGAACTTAATTTATTAAAGGACATAGCCTAATTTTCTTTTCTGGTCAGGTTATGTATCTGAGTTTATGCATAGCTTTTAAGCAAATAATATCATCCGTAGTCGATTACTTAACTTTTTGACTCTTGACCTTCGATTGCGATACAAGAATGCGCCGGTCAAGCCTCCGTTTATTTAGATGCTTCCAAAATCTGTCCTAATTTTGGACAAATCCATATTCACAGACCGGATCCATTCTATTTTAACAAAAATACCGGTAAGTTTTCTTTTATTATTATCTTTTATTTTTATATATTTTTTCTACTCGCAGAAAAAGGTCGGAGGCGTTACACTTAGGGCAACCGTCAAACGGTTACCCTGACCTATTTTTGGATGTGCTAATGGCTGTCCACTAGAAATTTTTATTCAGATATATGACTGAAATAAAGAGCTGCTCAATTGCTGAGACCGCCAAGTACACCCATAAAAGTG
The DNA here is from genome assembly GCA_963680785.1 of Diplosoma virens. Lineage (NCBI taxonomy): Eukaryota > Metazoa > Chordata > Ascidiacea > Aplousobranchia > Didemnidae > Diplosoma > Diplosoma virens. Next base: position 50,117,222 of record OY796882.1, on the reverse strand, counting down.
ACTGAAGTGACCAATAAAGGTCTTTTAGTCACACAGTCACCCAGAAATTAAAGCGGAATTATTCAATTTCAAAGATTATTAAATTAGGAGATGGCGATGTAAGGCGAGATAACTTTCTGATTCATATATAGGAATTTATTAATTGATTTTTAATATTACGTTTAAACGTATTAAATGATTGGTTCCGAATCTGAGGAGAGATGAAGTTCCAGATTTTAGTTTCTTGAAATTTAATTGATGTTTGACAGCGAGACGATAAGTGAGGTAGGTATTAATCGTTTCGAATATTGAATCTAGTAGAGCGATTACTGCGCTCTTACTCACTCGGCAAATTGCTTGCGCTGGCGTTCATGAAACTGTTGAGCTAATTTTCAAAATTCTTCGGAACACTTAATACATTCAATAAGAATTCTTCCGGAACATTTAAGAGCTTACAAAAATTCGAGAATTTTCGGAACACTAGCTTTAGCCGCAGGTTAATCCGATTGAAGAGCTGTGACTACGAATTTTTTAGAAATCCTACGGAAACCGGAAGCCACAACTTACATGTATATGTGTTATTTCGTTTTTCAGAATTAACTGCAATTTGACAAGGAGTTAGAAAAATATCATTACTAAAAATTTTTACATGTTTTGAAAAAAACAAAATTCATTCAAGATAAACGGCTCGCGAACGCTACGACTCTACAAAAGAGACTCTAGGATGGCGTGGAATATCGGTGCAAATTTTGAAACTGTAAGCTTGGAAATTTAAAAAAGCAGACAATAAGCTATGTCTTTTGTAAAAAAGAGACGGTGAGCCAAGAGTGTTTCATGAACGCCAATAGACGGACTACCGGCAGTGTATTAACCAACTTAAGCCATTGAAACATCTCGTCACAATCAATTTAACCAATCGGACTATTGTAAAAAAACCCAATAGGAATTATTAATAATTTAAACAATAGGATAGTGTATCGACCGCCATTTTATTAATCGACTTCTTATTAATTTTTAATTTTTATCGATGCCATCACGTGATCGATTGACTATCAAGTATTTGATACAGGGCCGTGCAGAGGTCTGGTGATGTCCGGGGCCAACTGCTTGATTGTGTGCCGCCTCCCTAACTCTAGCCTAGCATAGGAAAATGTGAGAAAGAAAAGCATTTGAAATTTGTGAAAGCTATGGTAGTGTCGACAAAAAGTTATATTCGGAAATTTAAATTCAAGATGATTAAAAAATCACTGTTGGATTTTGTTGTTAGTTGTTTTTCTATAATATTTTGCTTATTTTATTTGTTTTATTCTATGGACCTGAAGCATGTGATTATAGACAGAATACGTCTGTTAAAGAGTATTCTTCTAATAAAGAAAAACTAGACATTGTATTTATGAATGCAAATAAATATCTTGTAGGCCCACCAAAAAAGAAAGCAATTTATGAGGCATGATAGAACATACAGTTGTCTACCATATATACTTGTATAGTAGACTATATAAGTCGAATTTTTGAAGAAACGATTTTAAGGTAATATTCTTGGGGTCGATTTATATATAAGTAGTGTTTATGGAGATATTTCTGAAGAGTCCTATACAATGTGAATGTGAAAATAAAACTCCGTCATTATACATGTTGTATATATCTTGACAAACGCTCATATTATGATACTTCACCTTGAAAAATGCTCACATCTTGACGTTACTTCACAAAATTATCACTATTGCGTACAACGTAGACCCTCATGGCACTGCCACACTGGTCAAAAAATATTGACTGTGCCTTGAATTACACACAGTTAATACGACTTACACACAGTTAATATTTAAAATGACGCAATTTTTGGTCTTAAAATACACATCGACTTATACTTACGTAAGATCGACTTATACACAAGTGTATACAGTATATTTTCTATTATAAATGTCATGCAAAAATTTTACAAACATGACATTTGGTGTTTTTTCTTTTATCTCAATGTTTATCCTTCTGACTCGTAGGAAAGCGCCGGAGGCGCTAATACATAGGGTAAGCAGTTACCCCAACCTGCTTCAGGGGATGTCAAGAAATTGTTGTCAGGTTGAAATTATTCATTTATTTTTTTTTTAGTTTTATAGAGATATCAATAAAATTTAGACTGCTTGTCAAGACTACCAAGCAGTGGAAAGGGCCAAAAAGTGTCTTTTCCAAGGACGCAACAGAATGGCGTGAGTGGGTTTTGAACCCAGACCATATTAATCACAATCACAGCGCCTTAACCACTCGAATACGCTGCCGACCACGCTGCATTGCTAGCCTTATATTGTTTGAACTATTAATGAGTAGTGAGACAACAACGTTGGTTAAAGTGCTCGTTTCGGCAGCGCTGCAGTTAACTCGCACTTCAGGACAATCTTTAACCTCCGCGACTGACATACGAAATGTTGAAAAATTTGTAAACTTCCAGACATTTTTTGTTGCACTTTAAAATACTAAAATCTACTTGGCCCCTTCTTAAAAACAGTATCAATCCAAAAGCTGATACTGTACAGTAGAAGGTTTTCTTTGAGTATAATCACACCGTTCTCATAAACTCAGCTTCAAAATCGTATCTCTGCTAAATAGCGCTCATGACTAAGTTTGAATGTGCGCCCCACAATGAAAATCGAATGCACGCTTCACTAGGACCAGACAAAAAAGCCAAGCAAAAGCCATAAGCAGACTTCGCATTTCTCCCAGAATTAACACAAACTGCGTTACTATTTTATATTTAAAGCATTCTGTCAATTGCAGTGTTTACCTCCTCAAGCGTTAGATAAACACTTTTTTGTTTGGCCCTCTCCATGGGAAAAATGCTGAATCATAAGAAAAGATTAATACAAATAGTACTTGGATCACGTGCAAACTCTAAAACAGGGGTTCCCAAACTTTTTGTTCATCGGTACCCTTTGGATACTTTATAAATTCGCATGCCCCCAAAATTTTGTCAAGTTTTTAGTGCTAAGCTCAACTTGCTCTGATGCAGAACTTGCTTCTTATAGCTAAGCAACCCATTGCAATCCTTCAAAATAATTTTAAAATCTGTAGTTTATAGTGATAAGGGGCGTTATCTTCAAGTTTTATTTTGGCCGTTCAAACTCAGAAAGTTAACCACTAACTTGATTCTATTTGCATATATTTTTTTATTCAATTAAAAATAAAAACAAAACAATCACAATATTTCGGACAACTTATTTTAACATAATTAAAACAGAAGCTTAACGTTATCTAACTCATGTCTGCGGGGAATAACTTTACATATATATTACCCTCTGTGACAAAGCCACATCGCTGTACAAAAGTGAGCGTAATTTCACGTGATCCTGCGATATGGAACGACAGAAGTAAAATTTAAAGATTTTGTAGAAATGGAGCATAAGAAAGCTAAATTTTACATTTCAAACAGAATTTTATACAATTACCATAATTGGATTTTGTGTGAAAATACAAAATTATATTTTGGGTATCAAATTAATCATTACAATTTTAGTTACGAAATTTTAGTTTAATATGAAAAATGTGATTAGTACTAATTTCATTAAATTTTAAATGAATAAAATAATAAAAAGCACACAAAATCATTCAGAGCAATGTAATACAAATTTAAATAAACTGAAATCAAGCTAACAATGTAATGTAAAAAAACAGGCTTATTACTATATGGATGAGCCTGCTTTTTAGCAACAAGCTCATGGATACGAGGTGAAACATTAGCAACAGCACAGCGAAGATCATGTTCTAGTGTTTAATTTCCACCAGCACTAAAAATGTCGATTTACAGTACATAGATGATTGAAGCAACAATATTAGAATATAAATGAATAATATAGATGAAGAAGCAACAATGTATTAGATGATGGAAGCAACAACAATGTTTGAATAGGAGGTGTAGCAACTTTTTGTATGAATTGCACATCATAGATCACAATTCACGTAACTATTTCTCAAAATAAACATCGCTGGCAAAACCATCATGTTAATTAATCAGTCCTTTTGCATATTTGTCCCAGACTGCGGCATCAGAGCGTTTGAAGCGAAAAGATTTCTAGTATGTGCAAACTCATCTTTACCTAGATTTGGAAAATATCTATTTATTTCCCCCTCGAACTTCATAAGATGTTCAGTGATCAGTTTTGTGAAGCTTTTGGTCTTAAAATGTGCATTTTAACTCAGAAATTTTTCCATAGAAGGACCTCTTAATGGACCACTTAGAATCACTCTATCTGTTTATTTCAATTTTGGTAAATGAATGAAAACTAGCGGAAATACATGGAAAATGTATTAGTACTAGAAACCAAACTGCTTAAAAATGAGAAACACCAGACTCGAGTTTCGCTCTTATTAAAGCTAGTCAGTGATGCATATCTCACTGCGAATCGAACTCGCTACATGTGGGATCTCATGTTATTTATAAAATCATAAAATGTATTAGATCCAAATTTAATCAATTACACCAGGGGCATCGGGAATCTTTTTATGTAAGAGAGCCATAAAAGCAACATATTTTTAAATGTATTTCCGTGAGAGCCATACAATGTTTTTCTAATTTTTAGCTGTGTGTGTGTGTGTGGGCAGAAATTTGTTTGTGAGAAAACTTTGGTCTTTTTTTGTGAAGCAAAACTTATATTATTTACTATTGACTCTGATTCCTCAATTTTCGTCTTAAAAACGTAGTAATCTTTAAAAAAAGGTCTTCACCTTGAATCTGATTCTAATTTCTCTATTAGACATCTCAAAAACGGAGTAATCTCTTAAAAAAGGGCCTTCACTTTTGAAATCTTGTGTGAGCAAATCTTTTTTTTATGTGCGTTAGTTTATGCTTGTCAGCAAAAAGCCAGGTGCCGTTATCAAACGAATCACATCTGGCTCGCAAGCCATAAGTTCCCGACCCCTGAATTACATTAGCAACAGAAAAGTTGGACATGGATATTCTCTCACGTACGTATAATGTACCTGTTGAAAAGTCAAAATGTAGCCCTGGGGGTACAATGTACCCATAGTTTGGGAGCTCCTGCTCTAAGACCCTGATTCACAAAAAAGCAAACCACGCAGACACCTAATAACGTAACCATGAGAGACATTACGTCACAATGCAAATTGTGTGTCAAAACCATGATCGATTTGTGTATTGAATCATGTGGTGTTGGATTTTGTACGGGTTGAATTGAATGAGGTTAAGTTATTGTGCAACCATCAATCAAAAGATAAACTAAGCCGAAACAACAGTAGGCTACCATGTAGTGCAAGGAGCAGACACAACACGAAGTAGAAAAGTTTAGCAAGCTAATTTCTTAGAAACTTGATATATTGTTTACGGTTTGCAGTCCTTCATCTCTCTATCAAATCAGCTAACAATCTTTTGCATTGCACTCAAGCAAGTTTCCATTAGTTCTATACAGAATGTGTTGGTAGCCTTGTTGTACGCAGAAGCACTCAGCAGTTACAAAATTTAAATAAAGCGTAATTCTTTAAATTTTACTCTTTAGGCTAGATGCCCTCTTGCCTTGGACGCCCGGGGCTGACGTCCCATTCGACCCTCCTCTGCATGCCACTGATTTAATACGAACCTCCTGCTTAAATATTTTTCTTTTTTTCAGCTGATTAAAAATCCAGCTAGCGGGCATAATTCAGCTGTTAATTATGTGCCTTTCCATAACAAAAATTTGCTGGTAAATCTACACGGCTTGATATTTCAAGGAGACTGCATTTAAAATTGTTTCGCCTCCGCTTTTCTCTCAATGAATCTTGCGGCAAAATCCTCAATATAATTCATTGCAAATATGCTCATCTTAGATTTGTTTGAAACAGTGATTCTCAAACTGTATGTTTTGGCATCAGAAGTGTGCCGCGGAAAAATAGCAATATTAATATAGTCTTTCAAAGATAAAACATTTTTTTTTGAAGTAGAAACCAAAAACTCAAAAAGTTTAATGTAGTTTCTTTTGCGTTAAGCCAAGATACATTTTTTCGTGATGGTTTGTCTCTCAGACTCGTTTTGTATTCAACATGCGAAATTGGGAAACTTTATATAAAAGCAACGATTCAAAATCTAGTGAGTAGAAAAAAAAGGTCTTTGCGCTGGTCCGAGTTGAAAAATTTGAAAAAGTTCTATAGTGTCCTGCGGGCGCGACAAGTTCGAGAACCATTAGTTTAAAAAGTGAAAGATAATGTTTTTGGTCTACGACGGTTTATCGAAATGACGGTTGATCGAAACCGTATCGAACAAAATTTTTCGAACAAAAGAACTGTGTAATTATTATATTGGAACCAACTTTTTTTACTGACATATCAGATTTATTAAACATCAGAGGACAGTTGTAAGAAGCTGTAATGCCATATGCACCCATCATGCAGTACATTATGTAGAATAACTTTATTGACGCCATCCAGAAAAAAAAAAATCAACTTTAAACTCATCTTTTTTTACAATTTACGCTGTATGTCACGACTGCTCGACCCGTGGCCCCCCAAAAAACTTCTAATCATATGCGAAGTCTAGCACTGCCTCTGAACGAAATTCCAAATATAAAAATGTTAAACCCAGAATAAGGTTTTTTGCGTAATTTAGAAAAGAACACGTAGGGTTTAGGTAACAAGCTTTTTTTTTGGTCTAAAGCAAAAATTTTTTTGTAAAAATCAAAGTGATGAACTTTTTTGTCCTCACTTGATTTTAACGTGTAATTTATAAAATAACGGATTTTTGAACCATAAATCTAGATGGTGACCAAAGAAGTCATCACTTTTACTACTGAAACAACAATTGCGCCTCGCGACTAATTTTCCAGCAAAAATTTGACCCTCGATGGGTAAAAAAGTATTGTTTATGTTGTTTTAGTAGAAGTTAAAAAAGTTTTTTTTGATACGAAACTCGTTTTTACTGCATTTTAGTGATTTAGATGTACTGTAGTTCTTGAGGTATCAACTGAGCTACGAATATAAATTTTACTCAATGTATTGTTTAATTGTCATTACATTTGGTCCTGGGTTAAACTAATTGATTTAATTGTAATTAGAATATTTTCTCAAAACCTCCTCAGATTTCTTTCTTTTCTTTTACATCGTTATATTTTCTTTTAAAAAAACTATTCATTTTGTGTGTATAACAAGAATCAAGCAATGTTAAAGAATTTAAATAAATTATTTTAACTCTGGTATAGCCTGTAATGAAAATGCAACTGATTTGACAAAAGATTAACTATTATAAAAACCGGCGTCTTTGCAGCTGTCTACCCGAAATCAACACATTTAATTACGTATTAATCTGGCTATCAATCCATCTACACTTGGACCAATCAGCTTGCTTCTTGTCTGTTCACAATAAATTGATTCAAATTTGTAGTTTTAACAGTAATTTAAACATTAAAACAACCTTTACTTTTACAAAACTAATTGTCTTTGTTCATTCACTTTTACAACTTTTTTACACAACTTCTATACATTGTTAAAAAACATGCAGCAAAATCAAAGTAATTTTGCAAAATTTCATTAACATTAAAAGCGCCAAGTGAAACGATAAAAAGTTAAGCCCCCGCAGTTTTTTTTACAGTGCATCAACAAACAAATTCCTTTCAAAGAGCTTTATGAAAAAAATTGAAAAATATTACTTTCAGACAAAATAATCAGCTGAATTACGATAGGCTTAAACGAGGGATGTCCAACCTTTTTTTATCAAGGACCGAGTCATACGTTTAGTTATAGTCGGCGGGCCACAAAAACTCTTCATTTTGAATCTGACTCTGATTTATAAATTTTCGCCTTCAAGTGCTTCGCTGAACATTTTAAGTGAGTTCGCGAAATACAGGTTGGATATCTCCGGCTTATAAGGCTCAAAGTTGAATCCAAATACGTAATTGAACAATAATTATTATCAATTTTTGAGGAAAATTTAAGGTAATAAGATGATATTACTTAAAGAAAAAACAAAGTATAGTTCTGTTATAAATGCTATTTATACTTTAAAGCTTCCAAAACTTTAAGAGCAAAAGCTTTTTCTCAAATTTCAACTTGAACACATTTTTTATTCAGTGCATTGTGTTTGATAAATAATTGATTTATTAAAATTGATTCAGTTAGACAAATTTAATGTGTTGACTTGATTGAACCTTTTTCATTTTCTCTGGACACCAAATGAGACCTGAAAAAAAGAAGATTGCAATTTTATTCATTTTATTGTTTCATTGGTTGTAAGGCTTCAAAGACATTTTAGAAATCAAACCTTTTTTTTATTAAACACGGAACATTTAAAACAAGTACATCCACAGGCGTACCAGCAAAAAAATTTGGGGGCGATAGAATTTTGCCCAAATTTTGTAACATTTGCCCGAATCATGATTTTTTAGTACTTTATGAATATGACAAAAAAAATTGTTTGAGATTTGACGATGAAAATCAAAAGAAAAAGAAAAAAACTCTCTTTAATTCCTAAAAAAATAATTTCTCCTAGATTTTTCTCCCCAAAAACATTTCTTCTAGACTTCTCAATTTTCGTTCCCAAAACATAGCGTTCTCTAAAAAAAATCTTCACCTACAATGGCAAACTTTTTTCTGCATTTGGCACAAAAAATTTTTTTGATCCTTGTCACTGCCCAACATCCCCAATTTTTCCCAAATTTTTCTTATCAGTGTCCAAAAAATTCTAGTTTTGTCCCAACTTTTTCTAGTCGAAAAAGTATGATTTTGCCTAAATTTTGAAAACTTAGGGAGGTGATTTCCCCCTGCCCCCCTCCAGGTACCAGTATGAATACATCAACACTCTTATATCAAAAATATAACATGTAATTGAATTACATCGATAAATTTTTTTAAATAAAAGTAAAAAATATATTAAATAAACCAAAGGTTAGGTTTTTTTGATTTATTTTGTATTGCGCGTTTTAAAATATAATTTTAGACAATTAGAACCTTTTTTTTCGATTTTTTTCGGGACGAAGCATCAGCAACATAATCAGAGCGATACACGTTATTCAAATTATCAGCTAAATTTGAAGGCAATGATTCCTCAGATTCATCATTTGTCTAAAGCAAAAACATTAAGTTGTTATTAAATTGATGGTAGCCGTGCTTATAATGTTGATTGCACCGATAAAGAGCTGTCGAGCTGCTTGCTTAGAAACAGATTTTTTAGACATTTATAGTTCACTTGCTAATAGGACTAGATTTTAAGTAATAAAATTTTTTGTTTAAATAATGAGCAATTTTTAACAAAGTACTTAAGTTACTTAAGTAATTTAAGTAAAATTTAAAAAAGCGATCTTGTGGTGGCAAAAATTCGTGATCGCCAGTCTGACTTAGTGAATTAAGTAGTACAAACATAACTCTAAGTTTTTTGCTTGTATAAATGAAAAATAAAATTATATCAAAATGCGATAAAAATTTCACACAAAACACAAACTGTCAATCATCTCATCATTTAAAGTTGATTTTAACTTTTATATAAAGAGCCCGGGAGCACTGAAGCATCTTTTAGATTTCACTGAAGAAAGTGAGTTGAATCAAGACTTCAATTTTTGGCTATTTTATATAAGATAAGACTTTTCAAGCATTTTAGTTTTATAAAAACAACTTACTTGAAAAGTTCAATTAAAGCAAAAATTACTCAAGTAAGAAACAAGTAAAGTTTTTTAAGTAAGTGATTAAGTAATTAAGACAGGGCCATAAAACCGCAATCAAATATGCTTAGGAGAAATTTTTTTTCAAGTGGTAGCTAAAAAAATCTTCACTTTGAATCAGTCTCGGATTTCATGATTTTCCATCCCAAAAAAAGAAGTGTTTTCTAAAAAAAATAAATAAAATAAGTCTTCCTTTTAAATCTGTCTCGGATTTCATAATTTTTGTTACTGAAAACAAGTGATCACTAAAAAAAAGGGGTCTGCGCATGAAATCTGTCTTCGATTTCTGGCGGGATTTCTGCCGAAATGGGCGGGACAAAGCCCTAGAGTATTAGTGATTTCCAAGGGACCATGATACTAGAAGTACTGTTCTACGTATTGTTAGCCTACGTATTAGTGATCTCCAAGGGGGCATGGCACAATAACCCCTCTGAATACGCTACTGGCTCATCCCTATTTGGTAGTCCTATAAACTACGTGAATCAGTGCTTTGCAAACTTTTTAAGGCAACTAATATATAAGTTTGAATTAGCTGTACTGTATTATAGTAAAACAAGACCAAATTGAAAGTTTACACAACTTTTTGTAAGTATAAATTGTATTGTTTTAACGTAAAACTTATTTAATGAGTTTTTGTTTTTATTTTTGAATAAACATTTTTTTAACAAAGGTTTTGTGGAAAACTTTTACAAATTTACTGCATAGTACGGGGTGATGACTAAGAGTATTTCTTTTTCATTCATTCGTTTATAACCATGAAATACAACTTTAAACAGAATTGATAAACATAAAAAAGAAAGGATGGCACAAAGTCAGAAGGTTAGAATTTGTTGAAGATGATAAAGGTTATGAGAAAACAATCTAATTAAAATCATGGCCGCAACATCTTAAAAGGATACGATTAATTGTAGTAGTAAAAAAATAACTTAAATTAAATAGAAGAGAAAAGATAAACCACGAACTCGTTGTCCTCGTCGTCGTCGTATGGCTGTATATCAATCAACGGTGGCCAAACAGTGGCTCATGTTAACTATGAAGATGACCATTTGCATAAGCTTAACATGGAAGACCCCAAAAGGAAGACTTTTTTTTAAGGATCACTATGTTTTTGAAACAAAAATCAAAATTATTTTAGTTTTTTTATAATTACAATTTTAGAAAATTTTACGGTTCGCGAACATTATTACTTTATTAAATACGGCTCATGCTTAAAGAACTTTAATCACCCCTGGTCTACATCCTGCTTTTGTTTTAAGTGGAGTCACAATTGTAGGTTTGCAGCGTGACCACATTGAGTAATTCGTTGTCAAGTACTTTTCCAAAAACCGCCAAAAAAAAATTACATACAGGTAGAGTGAGAATCGAACTCGTATCCTTCTCCTCGCAAATTAGGGTGTTATCACACTGAGCTAGCCTGCTGCCGACAGATTGGCTCGGTGTGTGAACACTCTGACCTACTAGCAGAAGGACGCGAGTTTGATGCTAAGTGTAACGTGCAGCCCGTACGTGACTATGTGATGTAGATGACTATCTGGTGTAATAAGTTGAAAATGGAATTTAACAGAGCTTGGTGCATGCAGAAAAACCAGCCGAACAAAAGAAACGTTTCCAAGTCCAAAACGTTTAATTTTGAGGTTTTAATTTGATGCACTTTTTTGTTTCAGACTTTTCTTTATTAATTTTCATATTTGTTTTTAATAAAAAAATTTCGTAAAATAAAATTTTTTCTTAATAAACTTAAAGGATCAAAAACAGACTTCCTAAACTGGGGGTGCGCTCACCTTGTAGGGAATGAAAGGTTCATAAGAGGGCAAGTTCATAAGTTCATAAGGTTCATAAGGCTGCAAACTGAATAGATAAGTGCATTGAAATAAAATAAATAGAAAAAAAAGAAGGCACAACAGCGATTATGTAAGTAGAGTTTATAGATTCCACGATGAATAGTCAAGTTGAACTACAATGCGTAATATACTTTAAAAATCTCAGCAATTAAGCAACGTGACTAAATTTGCAGCGTGAGCTTCAAATAGAACAATTTCACCATAAAGATAAACCTTTAGCTTTTTTTTCACAGCAAAAAGACTGTCTAAAAAAATTGAAAATTGCAAGTAAGTAAGTGCTTTCGCCAGCCTTTTATGCAGAAATAATAAAAGCGTCTTTAGAAATTGCTCACATGACTGCTAAAGAGAAGAAACCTCACAACATTGTAAAACATTGATTGAACCGTGCATGTTAAAAGAAGCTGGTTTTATTGGGAAAACATACGGAAAGAAGATGGCAAAGATTTAACTCTCGGATTTTACGATCAAAATACCCATTGATGAGTTCGCATAAAACATTGAGTGTCAACTTCTCAAAAAATCACAAGCCTTTTTAAAATTCAACTTGATGAAACACCTGATATTGCCCAATTGTCGCAGTTGTTAGTTTACGTTCATTTCAGTTGAAGAGGATATGTTGTACCCCTAGAGACCACATGTAGAGCAGAAGATGTATTTAAAGTTGTCTCCTAGTTTATTCCAGCAATAGTATAACTTGGAAAAAATTTGTGGGTGTCTGCATTGATGGTGGCCTGACAATGCCTGGGTCTCGAAGTAAGCTCATCGCGAAGATAAAGGAGAAACCCCGATGCGGTTGGATTTTGTTGCGTAATTTACCAAAAACCCCGGCTTCCAGACTTTATCCATTACCATAAAAAAAACCTTGCAAGAATCATACAAGCCGTCAACTATGTTAAAGCAACTGCTGCAATACAAGGCTGTTTACCAAGTTTTGCAAGGACATGGATTCCAATCAAGAGACTCTATCGCATGAAATTGTATTTTTACTTTTATACAGTAGATACTGAGTAGATCTTAATCAAGTCCATTAAAAGTCTCCTTCGTAAAAAACCGAACATAAAATATAATCATTACTTTATAATTTATATATAAAAGAATAAGATTAAATATAAAATCAAAAAGTTTAAAGTTAATAGTTTTTGCACAAAATATACTTAATTACGAGTTACAATAATTATTTTTGTTGACACGGAAGATCTAAATAAAATAATTAACATCATTTAAAAGCTATTAGTATGAAAAATCGAATAAAAACTTAATTTTAAATTTTTTTCTTTATAAATAAAAATAATAGCAAAAGGCTATGTTAATAGATTTGCTATGGAGCATTTTTAATTATGGTTTTACGCTATTTGTTCTCTTTAAAAGAGCAGACCCTTTTTTTTGGTCCATTCTTTGTATTTTTGTACGGTCCATCAGCAACATAATCGGAACGATAAACTTCGTCAAAATAATTAGCTAAATTCCTCAGCGATGATTTAACATCACCACTCTGCAACATAACAATAAGTTGATTAGAACTTAATACTTTGGCTTACAATCAAAAGATACAATTTATTCTCCGGATTATTTTTCTTTTTGTTGACTAGCTGGGGTAAAAAGTAATAAAGCGCTCAATTGAGGCCAACAAACATATAAAAATAAGAAACCCTGCTTTATGTTCTATTCTTTATTTTCAAAAAACTAATTCATAACTAGGAATCCGCACTGCCCAATGGGCAAATCATAAATGCAGCATAGAACCCTGTGTGAACACCATCCGGGTATTATGCTTTTGTTTCCTAAACCAGTACTGAACCTGTTGGAATGGGCTTGTCCAGAACAGCTTTAGTTCAGCTCAGTCGCCTGTGGACTGCTGTTGGGGGTTCCATTAGTCCATGGAAAAGTGGGAAAATGGCCACAACAAAATTTTTTGTGCACCGAAAACAAATTCCTGCCGGAGGAAGTTCTTAAATACAGAAAAGCAATTAAGATTTGAGGTGAAGACTTTTTTTAAAGATCACTTTCTTTTTGGAACAAAAATCAAGAAATCAGAGAAAGATTTAAAGTAAAGACCCTTTTTTAGAGATCACTATTTTTTGGGACAAAAACAGAGAAATTGCATACAATTTTAAAGTGATAACCTTTTTTTGGTCAACACCATAAATTTAGGACAAAATTTTTTCTCATATTAATAAAGTACTAGAAAGTCATGATTCGGGCAAACGTCAATAAAGTTCGGGTGGTCCGGCTCTGACGACGTTGATAATTATTATTTCAACTCTGACGTTATGTAGTTTAGATCAGTGATCGTGCACTAGGCCTATTTTTTTAAAAAAAGTTGGTTTTCCCAACCTTTTTGATACGGGTATTTTTGGGTTCATTAGGTTGCTGAAGCAATTGATTGTGATCATCATTGTTATTAAGTTATCTTTGACTCGCATAACAACAACGGGAGACGTTAAACTTATTGGAATAACTGTTAAGCAATTAGGTATATTTTTCCGTGCATAACCGTGCGAACTGGGGGGGAGGGAACAAATGCCTCCCACGAAGCAAATAATTTGGGCCAATTGAGTTTTTTCGGGCACACCAAAATGCACTATTTGGGCAGAAGAAAATTACTCACTTTCGAGCAATTCAGATCAGTGCGCAGAAACAACTGAGATTTACTGTGAAGATTTTTTTGTTCTTCAAAAGTTTATTTCGACAAAGTCAAGCGTTTTCATTCAAAGTTACGACCAAAAAACAAGTAAGATCAAGAAAAAAGTCTTCATATTGAATACCAGTGATATTTAAACAATTTTGTGGATTGATACGAAATCATGATTTGAGCATTTGTGAAAAAAATTTGGGCAAAATTGTTTTGCTTTGGTACGACTACGGTAAAAATTTCTTTCGTCGTCGTTTGTTTTAAAAAGTTTCTTTCGGTAAAAGTTTCTTTAAGTACTATGCTCTAAAAACGCTTCCACGATATTTGCGACACTTTGTCGGCAGATTGTTTTGATTCTTCAAAAGAAAACTAAAAAACTTGTTTAGCTGTTTTGGGTAATTTCCGCTTTTACTGGTGTCTCCAACAACAGCGATTGCAATATCTCTGTAAGTTATTTATCTAATATTAAACAAATGCTATTTGACTGCTTAACTACCTATGAAACATAGAAATTTTATGTTTTCTCCGTCTAGCTTTTTCTACCCTTCAAAAAATAGTACATTTTTAAGTGTGGTAAGGAGCGTAATTTTTGTGCAATTTTAAAATTTTTTGAAGGCTAAATCAATTTACTCGCATGCCATTTAATTTCCAAGCGTAAAATCAATTTTGCATGTTTTAAGAATAGGGATAGAGTGGTGATGTTTTGAGCGCCAATGATTTTAATCAAACAAAATTGAATTTAGAAAGACAATTAAATTTTTATTTAACAAATATGTCAAAAAATTCAGCCATTTTTATTTTTTTCAAGCAATCATACCCGGTTTATAGTTGAGATCGATGAATCAAACAATTTGGGAAATGTTTGCTTAAATTACAAATAAAAATTGATTTCCTCTCTAAATTGTTTTTTTGAAATCTAAAACACAAATTGAATTTCTACAGAACCTGGCTGACCTCTGACCTTTCAATTTGATATTTTGATAAAGAATTATTTCTAAAGTCTAGTTACGTAGAAGCTTTCAATCACAAGAAACACCCAAAAATATCGTCAATCATAACCTAAGCAATCTTAAATAAATTTCAACATAGGACCTACCGTAGTAGTTGAAGAAGGCATTGGACCAGCTATTGGCATTGGCATTGGCATTGCCATTGAAAGAGCTTGTTGACCGACGTTTTTTGCTGTTTTCAGTGCTTTTTTTCCAAAACTTTTAATTCCGTGTCCAAACTTTTTAAACTTTTTCCTATATACATACGATTAGTTTTTAAAAGTCATCATACAGTAATTAAAATTACAAATAGTCTATACAAATACCAAGGATGTTTTAAAGTTTACATTTTGATTCCAGTGCTTTAATTTTGCTATTTGTGTTTAAGCTTGTCGTACAGGTTGCTCTAAGAAAGTTTGTTATTATGTTTAAAAATCAAATAGCAGCCTAATAAACTATCAGTTATAACTCAACAAACATTCTCGTTGTTTTGAACGTTTAAAGTTAAAATTTTATATAGAATTAAGTGGTCGACAGTACTGCTCAAGCGCACTAACAATCTCGTTTGCGAGCAGAAAGACGAGAGTTCGATTCTCAGTCTAGTTGAGAGATTTCCATCATGCTCTTGGCCAAGGCACTAAACAACAAATCCTACATTGGTTCATGCTGTTTACAAGCAACAATCGCTCCCACAAACAAATTTAAAACAAGTCAAATTCGTTTGATCATAAGAAGAAAAATTTTGAATCAAATTTTTGAGAAACTCTACTAATTTTTATTTTTGAAGCTTGTTTTGATAAACGTTGTCGAGGATGACCAGTTGGTAGCGTGATTGGATAAGCAGGACAGTCGTTTTGATGTCGATCGTGATCAATATAATTCAAACCTTACCATCCTTATCTTACCATGATCAATATAATTCATGTTTGTTTTCAGCAAATAGTTCAGGCCACTTATTCTACTTAGCTTTATCAAATGAAACTATAATTAAGACAACAACACATTTGAGCATCTTTGAAAGCAGGTTGGGGGAAAATTGCGTTTAAAAACACAAATACAATAAAGAACGTTTAATAATGCAACCTATTTAAGTGCTTGATATTTTAAGCAAATACTTTTTTCTATAAGTTTAAATATCTAATTCAAATTATGCAAAAAGATTTTAGTATAATCCACATATTTGCGGTCGATTCACAAAAAAAAATAATGAGAATAATTACTACTCGTACTTCCAACGAGCTTCTGCAGTCAGACATAACATCAGCACAAAAAATAAAACAGTTGCTTTCTTAAACATAATGTCTGAAAACAAGAAATTACGATAAATAATAAATCATGCTTTCATTTCAAACCTTAAAATTATTAAAAAAACAATCGAACTACAATTCCAAGATGCTTATGTTTAATCTTTGTTTAGATTTATATCATTTTGCATCAAAAGTGGGGAGCTTGGTACCCACGGGAGATACAGCCCGCGTGTTGCTGTGAAGATGAATGCTTACTCCCATCAAATGGAAACACATTGCACTTTTTTACAAATTTGCTCGTAAAAAGTCGAATTATTCAAGTGATGGTTCTTTTTTCTTGACGTCTATTTTAGAAGAAAGAAGCTCTGTCACGGACATTTTGTCAATGAAAAGTTTCTTGCGACTTGGACGCAATCTAATAACTGAGATTCCAATCAGACCCCACACCTCTAACTTACATCAGCAATACTTCGAATAAAAGTTAATTTTTTTCTTTTTTAAAGAACTTATCAACTTAAAAATTCGTTTAAAACACACAATGTTAAAAAGAAAGATATCAAATCAAATAACTCAACTCTTCATTATTTATAAGCTTGCCTTTGAATCAAAGGAAACCCAACAAAGATCGAGAAAAACTTTTAATTTAGCCAAAGGTGGCATATTGACATTCTTTTGTATTTTCATTTTATTGCAGGCACTGGACAATAACTAATCATTTTATACTTTGATTATTTAAGCATTTACTCATTCTGAAAAAAGTTTATATTTATTGAGTAAACTTTTTGATTGACCGAATCAATAGATTGCAAGGAAGCATTTGAAATTCCGGTTTTTGAAGCTTTTTGATGCTTTTATCTACAAGAAGTAATTGAAAGCATTTCCTTCTATAATTGTTTGATTTCATTACCTTATTCAAATCTTGATTTTGATCAATAGATTTTAAATAGTTGCAGCTGTTATTTATCAACACAAAATATTTATGGCTTTAAGAACTTATAATCTAGAGCAGGGATGCAAACATGTAATATACTTTTTCTTTTTCCTCTGTTTTGCTGAATAAAGTCAGAAAAGCATTGATTACAACAGGCAAAGACTTCTTAGGTCATGTAAAAATATTTTTTGTTTAAATTTCAAACCTAGATGTGGTCTCCATTAAACAGTAAAGTTTTTTAAACGGGTTTTTGTTTTAAAAACTGGATGTTACTGTATTGAGCTTCCATTCTTTTTTAAATTTATTTTAATTTTTGAAAAAGTTTGATTATGGGGCACTTTGTTTTTTAAGCCCTTGAAACCGAAGAACACACAAACAAAAGCAGCAAAAAGGTACAACTATAAACAATTGTAGTCGTGATTACAATAGCGTGTATAGAGAACTATATGGTGCTTAGTCTCTATCTCTTTATTAGTAATCTTGTTTGATTATGCACTTGTTAGAATCTGAACTGACTGTAAACAAAAATAAAATAAAATTTAGACAAGGAAATATTTGTTATTAATTATGTTCTAACCTTGCAAGAAACAACTGTACAAGAAAATCCATTGAACAAATTTATTTTTTAAATGTTTTCGGTTTTTTGATAAATGTAACTTTCTGGTTAATAATGAAAATAATTTTTTGTTTAATATACGTTTCAAAAAAGACAACAATAATTAAAATGAAAACACTTATGTTCGAGAAACTTAGCTTCTTGATTTATGCTATTTGATTCCTCTATTATTTTTTATTAGTTTGCTTTATACAGTTTGTTACATGTAAAAGTTAATGGTGATGATGGGGAAAATTAAATTATTTACAGCACCATAAAAAGAGATTGGAAAAATATTGAAACTAACCCTAATCTTATCGGTTGACGCCACTTCCTTCTTTAAATCCATCTGCTATTTTCAAAACCACTTTTGGCAGCCCTATTTTTTGATTTTTCGCTGCCGCGTAAGCAGAATCGAACGTAAACCTTTTATTCCACTCAATTCTTACCAAAGGTGTTTGCGCAGAGAAAGTTTTTTGGGCCGATTTTATTTATGAGTGACGTGAGACATTTATGTTGACAACCTTACACTGGTCATGGTTTTAAATTTCCTCTTTATCAGTTACATAAGACTATAGAAAGATTTTTATTGAAAATAAAAAATTATTAAAATTTCTCGAAAATCAGGTGAGGACTGAAAAAGGTCTTCCTTTGTAATTGAAAGCAAAGACATATTTTTTGTCTTTTATTTTAAGTGTAGATTTTTTGATCTGCTAAACTTTTAAAGACGATTTCTTAAAGAACATTTTACTGTTACAAAAGGTTAAAGCTTCCCCTGCGCGAAAAAGAATTTTTTAAACCCTAACCTCTCTCTACCTCCGCACCGAGAACAGGTCAAAGGTTAGAAAACATCGGGCGCATCGACGAAAAAAAGCTGATACCGCTGAATTAGTAAAGTCACCAATACGAGTATATCGATTTTTCACGTTAAAAATTGGCATCGAGATATCCTTACATGCTCTTAATGAAAACCAAAAAAGTTGTTACTTCAAACTGATGATCAAATAATATCTTTAAATTTTATGTGTAAAACGGTGATTAAAAAAACGTCAGTTGAGCAGGCTGTTTGCAGCTAATCTTTTGCTGACTTCACTGTAGAACTTAATTTATTAAACAATACTATCATAATGATTAAGAAAATTTTTGGTTTTAATCAAACTTTTTATTTGTGTTTTTGCAAATTTCAATTTTGAGCAGAACTTCCGAATATTCCGTACAAAACAAAAGCTTCGAAATATTCCCAACAAAAATACAATATTATCAAAAAAAAAAATTAAATTTTTAAAAGATGATTGACCTACGTACACAAAAACTCCATTACAAAATTATGTTATGAGAAATATTAAGCAATTTTTACCGATTGAAGGTGCTATTTGGTGAATTTATGCAATGATTTGAGTGCGCTCCGTTACTCCTGGTGGCTGATTAACTAGATAACTTTATTTAAAGGAGCAATATAAAATGTTTTTATAAAATTTTCTCGAAAGAGGTTAAACAGAAATTTAAAAAATTATTTATTCGGAATAATCTATCAATTATTATTATTATTAAAGGTGGAAAAGAAAAAATTGATTGGTTAATTTTAGTATGATTTGAGTTTATTACGATAGCTTGTAAAATTTTTTAAATGGTTGCTAAAAGCCATGTTGCAGAAACAAAGTTTACATCCCAAATTTTTTTTATGTTTCATTAAAAAATGTTCGGTCTTTTAAGTGATTATAAATTAATTAAATTTTATAAAACACACTAATACAATGAAAAATATCAATTTTTTACTCTATGACTTTTCAGGTTTATCTTCTTTCGAAACCGAAGAGATTAGGTTATTTTAATAGAAAAGTTACCGCTATTTTAAAAGATTGTACAGTTTTTTGTTGCATTACTTAAAAGCTACATAGAAATATCTCTTGTACGAATCCCAGCGTTCTTCAACCTTTTTTTTTATATCATGGAGCCCTTGAACAACTTTTTGTCGAATTTTTCGAAACTCGATAAAAACCAACGGGGAAGATCTAAAATTCACGAAACCTTGCAAATGTTCCAAAAAACCCCTAGGGTTTCGGGGAATCCCGGTTGAAGGGCGCTGATAAATCGATAGTGCATGTTAAAGCCATGTTGCCAAATTTGAAGAAAGGAACCATCTGGAGTTTAATAATACAATAAAAAGTTTCTTTAAAAGAATCGAATAAAAATTGTCAATCCTTTTATCTTTGGCACGTATTAGTCATTGAATTCGATAAAAATTTTGCACATCGAAAAATTAGCTTTAAGCCTTTGCAGCTGTTTTTATCATGTGGTATGAATTATTGTAGTAATCAAATCAGGATCTTGAAAGCACATCTAAATGAGAAATTAGAGACGAGAGTGGTATAATTTAAACTCATTAAAGTAAGAATAAGGTGGGTGTCACTGTTCTATGAAAGTCACTTTTTCTAAGGTGTCACTTTTCTATGAAAAAAATATGACTTCAAAGATTTTCTTTTCCTCTGGTTTAAATTTAAAGTTGTTTAAACACCGCAAGACAAATTGCTTATTGCAGTTTGATGTTTCAAATTTTAATGCATATTTTTCGTAAAAGAAATTAAGCAAAAGTAAGTATTTTTCTATTGTTTAAGTAGGCAAATTGAAAAAAGGCCATTTTTTTTGTTTACAGATTGAAAATGATGTTCAAAAAAGAAGCCATTTTGATGCTTGTTTTGGGAATGTGTCTCAGTGCTGAAACTTCGTGGTAAAATGCTTGTTTGCAAGTTTTTATTTTCTTTTTCTAATTATTACTTAATTATTCTCCTACCTTGCAAGAAAACTTCAAAGACGTTATACTTATAAACACAAATATCAACCGACGTGTTTTGGGAGATATCAAAATATTGCTTTTTGGTCGGAAATCTTTCTATTTGTTTTTTAGCAAAATAATTTTTGTTTAAGTCTTTACCTCTTGGTTTTAAACAAAAAAAGTGAATATCATTTTTTGCTAGTCAATGCTCAATGGTTCAACAAAAATTACGTAAAATTTTCTTAGCTCTATTATGACTTCGTTAATTAGACTTTAAGAGGTTCCTTGATTTAAAAAAAGAAAATATTGTTTTGCTACACAGTTTTTACGAACGATTATTATTTGATAAGATAAATCACAAATAAACAAGTTATCAAAAAAAGTTTCTATACGGTTGCCCGGAGAGATTGTAGTTATTTTCACGTTTAAACAATTCAAGTTATAATTTGTATTGAACCAAAATAGTTAACAAGAAGTGGGGCACTTTCTTGGGAAGACAATCAAAAATTTCAAAGAGAGCCTTTGTAGGTTCTTTGCCAACTTCAAAATTTTTTATTGTTTCGAATTAGAAATAAAACTTTTTCTTGAGAATAGGCTTTTCGTACCGTGAATTTTTGCCTTTCGATTTAACGGAAAAATTTTTTAGGCTTTTGATATCAAGGGAAAATCTTTTTTTGGTCTATGACCGAGTGAAGATTGCTGATGAAAAGCCTGGTGCGGCCTCTATTTTGGGGTTGAGGTGTTCTGCCAAATTACCTAAATGAAGCGCAGCAAAGAAAACTAGTATTGAAGTTTAACAACTAACTTTCTATTCGTGTAAAAATAAAGTTATTTAATTTGAGTAATTTTGACAAAAATAATTAGATTTTTAGCCTAAAGTTTGTGTGTCGCACCAAAGGTATAAACCACTAAAACAGTGGATTTGAGAAATGAGGTTGAATTAAATATGATTTGAAATGAAGACAAAAGAAATTCTAGTACACTCAAAAAACACGTATTCACCAACCTCGCTCAAATTTATCCGCAATCAGCTATCAAACTTTTCAATTAAACAATCAGCCGTTTCATTTAAGCGAGGTTTGATCGACAATCGCAAACAATAGAACCAACAGCATCAGCATATGTCATTTAATAAGGTGAAAGTTGATTTTACGCGCAGTGCTTTTTCCCTCAGAGGAAATTTAATAAAACATTTTCTATTTTCGACGATTGTTTACTCGATTGTTTAACTCTCCTGTGCTTATGGAACGAAGAGGGGTGGACATACTGTGTGTGCAGGAAACTCGCTGGAAGGGGGAAAGAGCGAGATGCATAGGTGGTGGATATAAAATGTGGTACTGTGGAAGTGGAAACAAAAAGAATGGTGTAGGAATCATATTGAAAAAGGAGCATGTGGACAGGGTAGTGGAATTATGGAGGGTAACAGACAGGATAATATGCTTGAAGATGGAGCTTGATGGTGTTATGTTGAATGTCATCAGTGCATATGCGCCACAGGTGGGGTGCATACGTGAAGAAAAGGAAACATTCTGGCTGGACCTAGATGAGACAGTGGAAAAGATACCAAGGAATGAAAGAATTGTGGTGGGAGCAGACCTGAATGGGCACGTAGAAGAAGGGAATAATGGTGATGAAGAATGCATGGGCAGACACGGATTAGGGAAAAGAAATAATGAAGGACAAGCAGTGGTGGATTTTGCTAAGACAGCGTTTCTCAAACCATGGGTCGCGACCCAAAAATGGGTCGCCAAGACTATGTGGATGGGTCGCGAAGGCTTGTAAATTACCGCGCGTGAAAGAAAAGATCTGCGCACACAAGATTTTAGAAGTGAAGAACCTTTTTAAGAGATCATTACAATTTGAAGACGAATTTAAGGTGAGAACCTTTTTTTTTTTTTGTTTTTTTTTTTTTTTAGAGATCACTACGTTTTTCAGCCGAAAATCAAGAAATCGAAATAAGTTTGCTCACAAATAAATTTCTGCCGACTCATCTACAGCTAAAAATTAGACAACCATTGTTGGCTTACATAACAATTTCATTTCTTTCTAATCAAAATAAGTGCTCACTCAAATTTATTTGGGTCGCAGTCACATTTGTAAATCATTGTTTTTAGCAATTTTGGGTCGCAGAAAAAAAGGTTTGAGAAACACTGTGCTAAGAGAAGGGAACTAGCAATCACCAACACATATTTTGTAAAGAAACCGGCACATAGAGTCACCTACAGCAGTGGCGGACGCAGTTTGCAGGTAGATTACATCATGGTGAGAAGACGAAGAATCAAGGAGGTGGTGGATACAAAAGTTGTTGTCGGTGAAAGTGTAGCAAAACAGCACAGAATAGTGGTCAGTGCGATAATTATCTGGACAAAGTGAACGAAAGCACCAAAATTAGTGAAGAGAATAAAATGGTGGAAATTAAAGGACTCGAAAGTGAACAATAAATTCAAAATGGATGTGATTGAAAGCGGAATACTTGGTGGACAGGAAGACTGGCAAAGAATAGCTGAAATAATACGGAGCATTGCCAGAAAGGAACTGGGTGAAACATCAGGAAAAGTTAGCACGGCAGGTAGACGGGAAACGTGGTGGTGGAACCAGGAAGTACAAGAGAAGCTGAAGGATAAGAAAAAAACTAAAAAGGCATGGGATACCATCAGAAATGATGCAAGCAAGTTGGCCTATAAAACTGCAAGAAAGCAAGCTAAGAGAGAAGTGGAAAAGGCAAGAAACAAGGCATATGAAGAACTGTACGAAAAACTGGAAACAAAAGAGGGGGAAAACGAAGTGTTTAAAATAGCAAAGCAGAGAAACAGACAAAGCAAGGATGTTCAACAAGTAAGAGTAATAAAGAGTAAAACTGGGGAGATTCTGATGGAGAAAGTAAAACAGAGATGGAAGGAGTATTTCGACAACTTACTCAACCATGAAAACCCTAGAGAAAGAAGAGAAACGAGAACAGAAGGAAGAGAAAGGACGTGGAAGATATCTCTGGAGAAGTCAGGATTGAGTTGAGGAAGATGAAGAAGGGAAAGGCTCAAGGACATGATGACATACTAGTGGAAGCATGGATTGCTCTAGGCAATAAAGGTGTGGAGTTTTTAGTGAAGTTTTTCAACAGACTCTTGCGAGGAGAGAAGATGCCAGATGAATGGAGGAGGAGCGTGCTTGTACCTTTGTACAAAAGTAAAGGAGACATCAAAGAATGTGGAAACTACCAGGGAATCAAGTTGATGAGCCACACTATGAAATTGTGGTAGAGGATAATAGAAGCAAGGATAAGGAAGGAGGTGACAATTGCTGAGCAACAATTTGGGTTCATGCCAGGAAAGAGTACCACCGATGCAATCTTTTGTCTAAGGATGCTGTTGGAAAAGTGGACTGAAGGGCAGAAGGCAGTGCACTGTGCCTTTATTGACCTGGTGAAAGCATACGACAGGGTACCCAGAGAGGAACTGTGGGAATGCTTGCGGTTAGCTGAAACATCAGAGTGCTACATGAAAGATTATCCAGGATATGTACTACGGAGCAACAACAACTGTAAGAAATGCAGCAGGGTTGACTGAAGAATTCAAGGTAGGTGTTGGACTCCACCAAGGTTCAGCACTCAGCCCATTTCTTTTTGCCATCATTATAGACAGGCTGACGGAGGACATCAGGAAGGACGCACCATGGGATATGCTGTTTGCAGATGACATAGTTCTGTGTAGACAAAATCATAGGGAGCTAGAGAAGGATATGGAGATTTGAAGAAATGCACTGGAGAGAGGCCTGAAAGAGAGCCGGAGCAAGACAGAATATTTGAGGGTTGGGGGTGTGGATGATGGAGAAGAGTTAAAATTGCAAGGAGAAAAGGTAAAGAAAGCCAAAAATTTCAAATACCTGGGGTCAACAGTTAGTAATGATGGAAGACGTGAAGAAGAAGTAAGGAGAAGGATCCAAGCAGGGTGGATGAGTTGGAGGAAGGTGTTTGGAGTTCTGTGAGAATACAGGAAGTTATCAGCAAAGGTTAAGGGTAAAATGTACAAGAGTGTTGTTAGACCAACCATGCTTTATGGAATGGAAACGGTGGCAGTGACGGAAAGACAGGTGGGAAAAATGGAAGTTGCAGAGTTGAAAATGGTGAGATGGGCACTGGGAGTGACAAGAAAGGACAAGATAAGAAACGAATACGTAAGAGGGACTGCGAAAATTGCAAAGCTGGGAGACAAACTTCGGAATGCGAGACTACGTTGGTATGGACATGTAAAAAGGAGAGAAGAAGACTACGTGGGGAAAAGGATGATGGAGATGGCGGTGCCAGGCATAAGAAAAAGAGGAAGGCCAAGGAGAAGGTGGATGGATTTGGTGAGAGAAGACATGGAAAGGGTTGGAGCTAGGGAAGAAGACGAAGTAGACCGAGTGAAATGGAGATTACTGTCGCGCTGTGGCGACTTTGAGTAGGGAGAAGCTGAAAAAAGAAGTGCTTGGTGATTTTCACAAACCAAGTAGTTTTCGTTTTCATTTTTGTATTAAAAATTTTTAAAATTAGATTCTGAAATATTTAGTTGCTCTTCTTATTTTGTTGTTTTATTAGGTAAAACTGATTTTATTTTGAATGACTGACTGTAAAACAAAGAAAAACACTAAGACACACAAATGGTTTTAACCGACTAACCGTGGCTACAAATGTCACATTTATTTAGAATGTCAAAAAAAATAGTTAGGCTTATTTTTTAAAAGTTAAAGTGTTTAAAACGTGTATTTAGCAATCTAATAGCAATTTATGGTACTGTAAAATTTGTTTGGATAAAGACAACCTTGTAACCTCACTGAAGTGACTTAACTATCCTTAGACTTTTCGCCTAAACTTAAGTTTCGTATGACAAAAAAAGTCGAGATGACTTGTGGTTTACAGCCTCGTACTTCCCGTTTCTAACCAGCTGAGATGCAACAGCATCAGCTGAAATGGAGCAGTGACGTGGGCATTGTTGTGGTATACTAGTGAGGATATTCAATAAATCTATTTCATGGTTTACTGCTAGAGTCTAAAAAGTTGATGTTCTAAACTGGTTCAGACCATTGATCCCTCCCTTTCCTTTTAAGTCCAGCCTAACTCGGTCGAAGTAGTTTTCTTGGGGGATTGCAGAAACGTTGTATTTTATTGTAGCATTCACATTCCGCATCCCAACACGGAATATAGTTGTTTCGTTCACCGCTTCATTTTGGTTGTTTTTTAATAACGTCACAGAAGTCTTGGCTGCATCCACATCAGGTGAATCAGGCGGCAACAAAGTCTTTGCGAATTTGTTCATCAAAGCAATGTAATGACTTCAGTTAATTTTGTGGAAGTTTTAACACTTAAAAGGCATGCTTGGTATTGGCAGAGCAAATCTTGGTGGGTTAATAATAAAGGTCGATGTTGTAATTTGGGAAACTTTTTTAGTAGACGTCTGTTAAGTAGGCTATATAAGGATCTACACTGGCAAAAGTTAGATCTTGATTCGTACCAGTGTTCCAGCAGCCAGTGTAAAAGGTCGTGGCATCCATGGCATTGTATAGAAGGAAAAGAATATTAATACTTTCCCAGCCATCCAATCACTCTCCTTCCCCATTCTTGTTGTGGTAACCCCAATCAACGTGGAACAGTTGAAATCACCGCATAGAGACACGGACAGCGAAACATTGGGAGATCCAGGCTTTGCAGTCGCCTTGGTGAAGATTTGTAGACATTAGCCTAACTATTTTAAAATCATCAACGTCTACGAGTAATTACTCAATCTACGCGTTACGTAATGCAAATCGCTTCTTCGAAGAAAATTGGATTATTTTTTGTGACCTATCAAAATGCAATGAGTCGTAGCTGCCAACAGCGAGGAAATGTGATGCATTTGACGCTTTTAACAGATCAATCAACTTATAGGCTTTTTTGAAGTGAATGTAATAACCTGTATCCGTTCTAAATGATCTAAATGCATCGTCCTAATTATTGGGTTGAGGAAAATATTCGTAGCGTTTTTACATTCTTTTATTTTACAATGATTTTTTACTGCTTGGGAAAATGTATATATTCATTCGATAGAGCTCTTTCTACTGTAAAAAACTGTGCTGATTGTCTTTTTGAGTATTTTGAGATTTTATTATTTGTGAGGCTTACGTATGGAATATCCAGAGGGTAAAGGGTAACATTTTTTGACACCTGCTATTCTTCGCTTTTCATCGAGGCCCAAAAGCTGCTGAAGCAGCCCGGGACATTTGCATGGTATACGGAGAAGGTGTCATAGGCGAATCTACTGAAAGAAAATGGTTTGCGAAGTTAAAAAATGGCAATTTTGACATCGACGACACGCCCCGCAGCGGAAGACCTTCTGAATTTGACGAAGACTATCTCAAAGCACTTTTGAAGGAGGAAAGTCGCCAAACAAGTCGTGAATTGGCCAAAAAAAAGAACTGCGATCAAAAAACGATTCTCAATCATCTTCATTCAATGGGATTTGCCGAAAAATTGGGAGTCTGGGTGCCTTATAAGCTTAGCGAAAACAACAAAGAAAAGACTAATAGCGATGTGACCTCGTTTTGGCAGTGACCTGCATAAGGACATAAAACTGATTTTTATTGTTAATTTTGTCATCCGAGCCGATTCGGGTTACATGCAAATAGAGAGAGATCGCTCTCATCGGACATTAACCAGAATTTCGCTCAGAGAACGGTGACCATTGTATTGTTTTATACTGTATTGTGTCCAGTAGCTACGCGTGTGAATCCGAAGATAATCACGGACAACCGTGGTGCCATATTTTCTGTTAAAAAAACAACAACAAGTTTAAAACTTGTGGGTACTAGCTTTTTCGCACAAGTGCAATGGATTTCCTGTAACAGGATGACGACTGCCTTAAACCATAGAGCAAGATGATGAAGAACATTAATCTTGTTTGCAGTGGGGTCTTTGATATTTAGCTGAAGACTTGTGAGCCTTCGGAACTTGTTGACAATGCGCCGTGAAAAGTGTAACTTTTTACATATATTTCTTTATCCTGAAAAGGATCTTTGCCGATTAGCAGGCCTCCGCTGAACATCGGAAGGGGTAGATAGATACCTTTTTTGGTATCTTTGAATATCGCTTTTGGCAATTTTGGTTTCGGTCTATCATGCAGAACAAAAATAGTCGTACTCAGGAGATAGACTGAAAGAAAGCGACTGCCAAGTGGGCCAGTCTACCTGGATTACTTTGTTGTGCAAAACCTTTCAAGAAGCACTTAAAAATGTAATATTAGATTGATTCATGGTGTTTAACCGCAATGACAACTTGACTTAATACAAAAAGCAGTTTTTAACGGTAGATCAATTTAAAAAATTATTCTTGGGCATGTGAAGAAGAAGCTTTTAAATGTCCAATATATACGCATGGTCAATAGAACATCGGAAAGGGTATCCACCCATTCCGATGTTCAGTATGGGTTTGCTAGTCGGCAAACATACTTTTCAGGACGGGGCAATGCCTGGATAAAACTTCCCTTTTCAGGGCATATTGCCAACAAGTTCCGAAGACCCACTATTCTTCAGCTGAACATCGAAGGCCTCACTGCAAGCAAGATCAACGTTTTTCATCACCTCTCTGTGCAGTCTCTATGCAGTCTGAGGCACTCGTCATCCTATTGCAGGAGACCCACTGCACTAATGCAGAGAAGTTGGTACTTCCAAACTACCAACTAGCTGGGTCTTCTTTAAGCAGGAAGCATGGCCTTGCCACGTTTGTCCACGAGCGACTGAGATACACGCTTTTGGACCAATCTCCACCAACATCGGAGATCGAGTGACTGTGTGTGCATGTTGATGGTTATAAAATAGTAAACGTCTACAAACCACCGCCAACGCGATTGCAAACCCTGGATCTCCCAGTATTTTTCCACCCCTGTCTTTACGCTGGCGATTTTAAGTGTCGTCATGCTGACTGGGGTCATGTTGACAACAGTCCGGACGGTAAGTGTTTGGCTGGCTGGGCAAGTATTAATTGTCTTGCCCTCCTATGTAATGCCAAGGACGCTGCCAGTTTTTATTCCGGCCGCTGGAACACTGGCACCAATTCAGATCTAGCTTTCGCTAACGTAGGTCCAAACAGTCGCTTACCGGATAGACATATCCTTGACAAGTTCCCCGGTCACAACATCGACCTTCGCTTATTACACAACCAAGGTTTGCTATGGCAGTGCCAAGCATGCCTGTTAAGCGATGGAACTTCCGCAAGGCCAAATGGAGTCACTACATTGCTTTGACGAACGAATTCGCAAAAACTTTGTTGCCGCCTGATTCACTTGATTTGGATGCGGCTTACAAGGACTTCTGTAACACCATTAAGAAAGCAGCCAAAAACACTATCCCACGCGGGTATCGAAATAACTATATTCCGTGTTGGGATGCAGAGTGTGAATCCCTCTATAAAACCTTTCTGCAGTCTCCTCAGGGAGACGACTCAAGTTTGGCTGCTACAGCTCTGCTTGCCAATCTTGACAGAAAGCGGAGGGATCGATGGTCCGAGGCAGTTCGGAGCATTGACTTCTCACACTCTAGTCGAAAAGCGTGGAGTATTTTGAACAATCTTAATGGTAGGTCACGACACTCTCCTCGTCACTGTCCGGTTTCAGCCGATGCTATTGCATCTCAGTTGGTTAGAAATGGGAAATACGAGGCTGTTGACCGCAAGTCATCTCGACTTGTCTATCAAGAAGTGTCTGACCTTTGGAGGGCCACAACACCATACGCAGTAAATACCTCTGACAATATTTCACAGAGAGAATTTGCTGCTACCCTTTAACACTTCAAACCAGGTAAAGCTCCGGGACCTAATTCTATCTGCTCAGAGCTTATACTCCATGCTGGAGCTGCTTTGAAGTCCTGGTTACGTAATTTCCTTTCTTCCTGTTTGCGCCGACTCAAAATTTCCAAGATCTGGAGAAGGGCGCTTGTGGTCGCGATCCCAAAACCAGGAAAGCCCGTGGGGGACCCAAAGAGTTATCGACCGATATCTCTGCTCTGTGTCCCCTACAAGATCCTCGAGAGGCTTATCTACGCCCGCGTTGAGCCATTAATTGATCCACTGCTCCCTAAAGAGCAGGGTGGGTTTCGACGCTGGAAGTCAACCGTAGATCAAGTTGTTCTGCTAACCCAGAACATTGAGGATTCTCTTGAGGCTGAAAAGAAGGCCGGTGCCGTATTTGTCGATCTGACAGCTGCTTATGACACTGTCTGGCACCGTGGCCTTACCTGCAAGCTGCTGAGACTACTTCCGGATAAAAACATGGTCAGAATGATTATGGAGCTTGTCCGAAATCGAAGTTTCACCCTTACCACCGGTGACAGCAAGCAAAGCAGGCTGCGTCGTCTTAAAAACGGCGTTCCTCAGCGATCGGTCTTGGCTCCCCTCCTATTTAACTCTTTAAGGGATATAAGAATTTGATTGTAAAATAAAATAACAATAACTTAATAGTGACGTCACAAATACCTAAAAATCAGAATCATAATGCCTTTACAAAAGTGCTATTGTTACGTTACAATCACAATCATGGTACACATATGTACCACTGTCCCTTAAAGGGTTAACATCTATGCGTACGATCTGTCTTCCATGATTTCCAGAAAGTTTGCTTATGCTGATGATTTAGCATTGTTGCACTCATCTGGAAACTGGAAGGACTTGGAGGGGACTTTAAGCCAAGACATGTCTATACTTTCAGCGTATCTCCAGACTTGGAGGTTGAAACTCAGGCACACTAAGACGGTGACGGCAGCCTTTCATTTAAATAACCGAGAGGCCAAACGTGAGCTAAAGGTCTACAACAATAGTAGACTTTTACCGTTCTGTCCAACCCCTACTTATCTTGGGTTAAAACTGGACAGATTGCTCACGTTTCGTCACCATTTAGTGGCATTGCGCAAAAAACTATCCTCGCGCGTCACACTGCTGAGACGACTCGTGGGCTCGGGATGGGGTGTTGGTGCTAAAACACTACGCATAGCCACCTTGTCTCTAGTCTTTTCAACCGCTGAGTACTGTGCGCCAGTCTGGTGTCGCAGCGCTCACACTCGCCTCATTGACAATGTCTTGAACGACGCCTTGCGCATGGCTACTGGATGCCTGCGTCCCACTCCAACGGACCACCTACCTGTACTCTCAGGCATCCAGCCAGCTGAGCTTCGCCGAATGGGAGCGACACTCTCCTTGGCTCATGAAAAACGCTCCTTTGGCTCATCCTCAGATACTCGCCAAGTGAGACTAAGATCCAGACGCCCGTTTGTGCCAGGTGCGCGGAATCTCTTGGACAATCTTGCCAGACTTGGAAACCGCGCTTCTGAATGGACAAATTACAAATGGAAAACGTAGTATTGTGAAAATACTTCCAGGCTCCGTACTTTTGTGCCCGGGACCGGTGCCAGGCCTGTTGGGATGGCTTACCCCGAGCAGCTTGGGTTAAGCTCAACCGCTTGCGGACTAATGTTGGGCGATTCCATTCGTCATGCACAAATGGGGTCTCGCTCCTTCACCGAATTGCGAGTGTGGCGCCTCTGAGCAATCTGCAGACCATGTACTAACAGCGTGCCCTATACATCGAGCACCACATGGAGCACAAGGTCTGACGGTTTTGGATGACAAAACTCGATGCTGGCTTAATAGCATCACTACCAGCATCTAATTCAGGCAGTGCAGCAGTCTGGCGTAGTAAAAGGATAAACCCTCGACTCCAGTCGAGGGTTTATTCTTCAAACGACGACGTCAGTAGTAAATGCACATTGCACGGTAATCTTAGTGTGCTATAAAATAATCTCTAGTTTTCAATAGCTATTAAAAAAATTATACAACATAAAAAAATCTGGAAAAATGATTTTTTTACATCGAGAATGAGTTTTATAAACAAACTACGTTATTTTTTGCAATTTAAAAGTATTTATCCTGTCAAAGATTTCGTCCTATTAGATAGGTAAAAATGACTTTTCATCCAATGTTAAAGAATAAACGAATATAATAAAAATATAGAACGAATTTTTTAATTTCAAGCTTTCTTCAAGAAATTAGAAAGAATGGAGGCAAATATGTAAAGAATACCCTTAATGGGCTTTTGAGGTGTGACAATCTAAAACGATTGAAGGAAATGGTTTGCTGATTGTTTTGAAAAAAGTTTCATTTACCGCTTTTTTTGTGGATTCGCAAATGACTATTATCAAAATTATTCTGTAGGGTACTACATTCTTTGTCGAATATTTATTAAGCTTCTTGAAATAAATGGTTAAAGTGGCCATGCTTAGGTAAAGTTGGCATCAATAATTATTGTCCATTTTGAGTACGACAATATTGAAAACGTTATTGCATCAAATATTTTATAAAAATCATCTTATACTCAATCAAAGATAATTACTAATAAGGATAAACTAATTTCATAGAATCAAAATTTGTGATGATCTAACTTTTACAATCTGCTGTGCTGAATTTAGTATGATTCGAGACTTGTTTTTTGATTAATATCTTTTCTACCTTTTTGTAGTAAAAGTTTAATCTGATTTTGATCAAATTTTATGTCAATCGAATTTTGCAAATTGTGGGAAAAGTTCTCGGTAAAAAGTTCAGTTTGGCATTTGTGTCGCCTCTTTGTAGTCCTAGTTTACGTACTATGACGCCATGTCAGCGTGCAAAACTACTATTAAACTTTATTCAAAGTTTGAACGCTAGGTGTCGGTAAGGTGCCTTTACAACGGGTCAAGTCTCATTCGAAGAAAAACCGATTGGAGTGAGAGTAAAAAAGAAGCAAATGTAGTTGCTCTAAGAGATAAAAAGAGGAAAAAACGCCGCGCAAATTGTTCTTGCGGGCTAAAAATGGACCGAAAATTTTTTGAATTTTTTAAAATTTGTTAAGATGATCAAAAAGAACTTAGTTTTTTTAACCAACTATTTTCTCTCTAAAACTACCTCTGTTTCTTCTTAAAGCTAATTCTCACTTTAATCGTTTTTTCTCCGAATTAGAGTCGACCTTTACAACAAACGCGTTTTAATGCTTTAGTTTAAATCGGTGATGGCCAACCCGCGGCCCGCGGGCCGCATGCGCTCTTTTAAGGTTTCTGTGCGGCCCAGTTGACATACACTAATCCGGGGGTGGGCAGACTACGGTCCGCGGTATAGATGTGGTGATATGCACTCGCTTTGAACCATAGTTGGATAGAATTATGTCCGAAATAACCGATTTTATCATGTTAATTACTTCTTACCTTGTTAATACGGAATAACGATCGAACTAGACATCAAATCGAAGTGAAGACCTTTTTTTAGAGATCGTTCTTGACCCTCGGTCACTTTCACATTATCAATCTGGCCCTTCTAGAAAAAAGTTTGGACACCCCTGTACTACCTACAACCGAATTGCGGCCCGCAGCCAAATTTTTGGATTAAAATTTTACTAATGTGGCCCGCATACGATCACAAGTTGGACATGCCTGGTTTAAATAATAATTTTTGTCGTTATTTTATGTGCAGCTACTCTGAAATACTGATTATTCTTTAAGAAATTTAAATCAAAATAAATTTTCTAAACCCAAATATATTTTCGTCAAGTATAGGCCTAACTGTTTATCTACTTATAATTCAAATAAAGTTTTTGCTTTAGTAAATTAATTTTCTGTATATTTTAAAGTAATGTAGCCATGTTTTCTCTTTTAAAAAACTACTTAGCGCCAAGCTTGGCAGTTTGATTTATTCTGCTTTATGCTACACAATACTTGGCATCTTCATGGCAAGCGATCGGTAAAAGCAGCTGTTGAGACGCAGTTGAGTTCCGGCGGTTTTCCCCTAAGCTTGGCCGTGTATTCTTTTTATTAGAAATAGATCTGTTTGAAATCACAAATCTTGCAATAAAAAGAGAATTTTTTTAAAACATAGCATAACACCAGAACATATAGATTTGAAGCGCAACAGGCCCAATGAAAATAAATAGTTATTAATTTGGCCTCAATTGAAGTTTTGATTGTTTTTCAGATTACAGACGAATGCGATCAATTTTCTTCAGGCTTTTATGATGAGCTGAGCAAACGTTTTAAAGCCTGAAGCTGTTGCACGCATTTTAGATGAAATAGAAAACTCTCGCAATACAAACTGAACTGTAAGTGTTGTGGGTTGAGCTGGTCTTAATCAGCTCACAAGTTCATAACTGGTATTTCTGTTTTGTTAAAATTCTGATTTTAATAATTAGCTGTTTCAAGCTTGTCGTACGGCTTTATAATGCATCTCTGTAACAGAAGTAAAAAAATTTCCTTAAGTTATTTTTTTCCACGTAAATACAAGTACATCCTAAAGATCACACAAAAACATTTTGCAAGTATTTTATTTGTTTTTTATTTTCATTTTCATTTATCCCTCTGACTTGCAGGAGAGCGTCGGAGATGTTATGCATAGGGCAACCGTCAAACAATTAGTCGACCTGCTTATTTTCGGAGAAGCCAAAATTTGCTGTCCGATTGAATTTTTTTATTTATTTTTTCAATTTTTAATTTAACTTTCTAAAACCGCCAAGCAAAAGAAAATGTGGTATAAAGCCTTTTTTAAGGACAAAAATAATGCCGAGGATCATGGTACCTTGTAAAAATAACTATAGTTAGAAGTTGCAGTTGATTATTCTAACCTTAAACTACCAAACAAAACGGCCAAAATTATAGCCAAAATAAAAGAAAGACCTTTTTTCTGTAATAACTTAGATTTCATTTTTTTGATAACTGGGTTTGGAACCTCAAATTTACATCAAAACAAAATAGGCCATTACTTTAATCTGGCCTGCGTAGGTTGGGTTGACGAAATATCTTTTAATTTAAAAAGTAACCGAAACTAGTAATTTTTAACAGGGCCAAAATAGTACTAATTACAATTTTTGCGAAAGTAGTGATACAGTTACTGAAAAAGTAACATCTCCTGGGAGAGAAGGTGTCAAACCGCAATCGTTTCGATCACTTTCGTCATCAATGTGGCACTCTTAACGCTTGTTCACGCTGCTGACCAACGACTTGGAAAGAGTTTGGGTTAATGATTTTTAAAACTTGATAAGTTTTTCTGACCTTGTTTGATTAGCCAAACTGAAAATAGTTTATTACTTTACTTTTTAGGTTGAATTCAAATGAAGTACAAATTTCAATTTGTATGAAAAAAGTTTAAATGTTGTAAATCAAAAGTGATAATAAAAAATACTTCACTGAAAGAACAGCTTGTTTTCTATTTGAAAAATTTAAACTGACTGTACAAGATTACTATTAGCTCTTGCAATTGAATGTTTTCTTTGATCAAAACTCAAGTTTTTCTTTTTTTGCTTTTTGTTCATTTTACCAAAAGCTGTGGTTTTAGAATATAGTGAAGTGCAAAATACTACCAAAATTTTTTTATTACTGACTTTAAAAAAACAAACTTTCAGTTTACTGTGAAAATAATAGTTAGTTATTTATAAAACAAGTCCGAAGTGTGATTTCTTGTCGCTAAAAACACTTACCACTTTTAATCTTCTCCTTTAAACTTTCCCATGCTTTAAGACACGCAACCTCCTCAATAATAATTTTTATAGTTAGCGATTGGCATAATATGCTTTTTGATCATTGATTTTATGTAAAATCTTTTTTTAAACTGATTACAAACTTAGTTGAACAGTTTCAGACTACCTGCGACCTACGACTTCTTAGATTTTTGAAAAGTGTTCTGCAGGAGTGAAGAGCTTGAACTAACAGATTGCAATTGTTTACGAAGAAGAAAACCAAACAGATGAAACGCAACAAATATATTCAATTAAATATCATATTTCTGCCGAAATTTCATTTTTATATGATCTGTTCATTTCTAAAAAAAGTCGGCTCTTTTAAAGTTTTAATTTCATAGTGGACTATAACTTCAAAATGTCAGTTCATTGCAAATTGTTTGAATTTCAACGCGAATTATTTTATTTGAATGTAATTTATTTCACTACGTTATGGTACGAGTGAACAGTACTTGTCTTTGTGGCGAATTCTTTGGTAGAGAAGTTAATAAATCTGAATTCTTTTGTTGTGAAGATGAGCCTCAGAAAACAATTTACACCGGAAGAGAAATCACAGCACAAAAGGCACGGAATTAAACATTCTCAAGTTAATCTGCTTCTGATCTTTGTTCAAACATTAAATACAAGTCTTGATTTGACTTGATTTTCCCATCTGCCACTCTACGTCGAGTTGCGGCATTAAAACAACTATAAAAATTGCTTTTAATTTTAATTATTTTGATTATTTTTTAGATGAGGATAGTTCTTTTTCTAACTAAAAATGACCGGATTTCAAAATAAGCCATTAGCAGTTTTTTATTACTATGCAGCCTATTAAAAAAACAATAAAGGCGCTACAAATCCAACTTTTCGACCATGCAACGCATTTGAGAAAGAAAATACTACAAACTAAGCTTGGAAAAAATAACGATATTAGGGTCTGAAAAAATAACCTTTTACCATTGCTTGCGAGCTAAGCTTGCTATAGTGATGCAACCCGCGAATAGGCTATAAGATATAGTATAATATTTTGCACAATAAACACAACTATTCCACTAAATGCTTTGAGTACTGCTTGCAGAAGATAAGTTAGCTAGATCTTCATAAGCTTGCTTCATTCCCGCGTCAATAAACGAAGCGGTAAAGCAATATGAAGTTTAGTTGTTCTTGGTTGCCAACGGCTAAGTTACTTTAGATCGTTTTTATATACCATATTTCTTTGAATACAAGGCGCACTCGCGCACAACGCCCACCCCCAATTTTTGACCGAAAATCGGCACAAACTTTTGGTATAAATTGATGTCTGGGTGCATGTTATATACGAGGGCTGGGCAAGTTGGTTTATACCAAAAGTTTGTGCCGATTTTTGGTTGAAAATTGGGGGTGGGCGTTGTGCACGAGTGCGCCTTGTATTCGAAGAAATACGGTAAGACTTTGTAGTAAGGAGAAACGATTTATTGGAATTACTCTGTAAATTCACTAACAACCCGTTAGTTTGTTTGGTCAGCAACGTATTTTGCTGTAAAGTAAGTGAAGCGACATTCGAAATACTAAGAATTTCAATCTACATTTAAGTGCTATGAGCATCGACCTTTATTCGTTCATACTTTATAGGCATTGAGGTTCGACAACATCGCCATCATCGTTACATTATCTACAGTATTTTTCTCATATTCTCAGGACAATCTCGGAGGCATTATTCCTGATTCCTGACTAACAGATGCCAAGTTATTTTTGGCCGGTAAAATTTTTATTTATTTTTTTTATTTTTAAAGTATTTTATGGATAGATTGATATGAATAGAACTGCTTCGTAAGACGGCCAAGCAGAAGAAAATGTGTAAACACCGAGATTATTCCAATCTGGTCGAGATCAATTCACCCTTTCATCTACTCGCCTACAATGCTGACTATTTGCGAATAACTCCACAGATAGGATGAAAATTTCAAATTTTA
The DNA here is from genome assembly GCA_963680785.1 of Diplosoma virens. Taxonomy (NCBI): domain Eukaryota; kingdom Metazoa; phylum Chordata; class Ascidiacea; order Aplousobranchia; family Didemnidae; genus Diplosoma; species Diplosoma virens. The sequence goes on along the minus strand of OY796882.1, from coordinate 50,080,150 downwards.
GTTTCTTGAATTAAAAAGTAATAGCCTTATTGGCCTACATCATTTAAAAGCAACAGAATGTGCATAAGTATTTAAGTATTTGAGGAGTTTGGGACAGCGAAACCACAACTACAACAAACTACAACGAATTGACGAGAAAACCATTACAAGTTTATTGTGATACTTTAGTTCATAAGCGACGGGCTTTACAGTATTTGTTTGTCACAATACTATTACTAATGTGTTTTTTCAAATGCTGGTTTCTTTATTTGTTGTAAGGTATCCCGACCTGCTTATGCAATTTTCTTTATTGTATCAATGCAATAGGGTAGTAAGATTTATTCTGAAATACAAAAAAGCTATTATTAGTTCTGGTACTTTACAAAAAATAGCCAAATTATTTTTTCTTCGGTTTATTAAATTATATTATTCCAATAGTCGCAGGTTTATAAGGTATCATTTTTATTCTTCAAGGGCAAGATTTTGCATCATTTAACAAACAAATATTTACAGAATTAAAAGTGTAATAGAATTGTTCGACCATGTCGAATTAGGGTCATATCATGCATCTAAAAACTATCATTGCCAAATACAGTACACTGCTTTGCAAAGAATCATGAAACTCAAGTACTGCAATAAACGTTAGCGTCTTGCTGCAGTCATAAGTAAGTGTTTGTTTTGAGTCTGGGTACTTACAATGATTTTCCAGCTTAATTACACAAGAAACTGCTGAATACGTATTTGTTATTTTGATAAATTGGTTTTTCCAAGTTTATTTGACATTCCTATCGAAAGAGGATATACAACAGGAAATTTATTTTAGAATGATGGAAGAGTCCAGCGTCAAATAACTTGTTTCAAGACTTATTTAAAAATAACTTTTAAAAGCATTCTAACAGTTGGGCTAAAGATTTGTTTGTTTTCTATTTTTTTTTTTTTTCATATAAAGACAATGTGAATATGTTTTTGAATCAATGTTTTACATAATTAAAACGTATTATTATTTTCAAAACATGTTTAGTGGGTTTATGTATGGCTTTTATTGCATGAACCGATAATGTTCTGTACTGCTTTGATTACAACTACATAGAGTTGACGTAACCTTAACCAAGCCCTATATTAAAGCTAGAATTAGGCCCAAAAAAAAACTAGGTAAAAACCAAAAATGGTTTTCCCAGCTTGAATTTGCATTGCACATACCCAAAAAATAAAGACCTTTTTTTCATGTACACATGATTTCATGGAAAAGCTTGTATTTGTTGGGAGTAGCTTTATTCACTCAGATAATGCAGTTCTTTTTTTGATAGGCAGATACGACATCTCAAATAGAGCTTTTGATTAGCGGTTACGCCAGGCCTCCAATTGCACAAACATTTTTTTTGATATTGCGTCGCAAAAGACATACCGTAGCATAATTTTGAAAGGCGCGTGTTTAAACAAGTTGTCATTTTAAGTATTCTTACCGTTTTGCATGTTTTAATAGCGATAATTATCAATTTCGTCCATGATTTGAGCAGTGGCATCAGGCTTGAAAACTTCACTCAACTCATCATGAAGTGCTGACATGAACTGATCATATTGGTATGGAGTCTGAAAAAAAAACAAAAACTCATTAGAATATTCGTTGCATGTATTGCACTAATGTTCTAGTTAAGTTGTTGTAACGTGATCTAATTAGATATCTCCTCCATTATTTTGAAAATAATTTAGTTTTTTCAAAGCAAATAGACACTAGTTCATATTGTTTCTAAATAGTGTCTATTTGCTTCGAAAAAAACTAGTGGGTGTCATGCCACGTTAGTTTACATAATTTATTATACGAGCTGCTGCTGTTGCCAGTAGCCTACGAAAAAGAGTTTAAGTTTCTGAGCAGTTGGAAATTCATTTGATCAAAACTAAACATATTTTTTACTTAAAAGTATATCTTTATGTCTTTAATCCAAACCTAACTTCTTGCGAGTTCACGCTGCCCTTCGTCAAAGTATTCGCAAGGGCTACACAGCCACTTTTGCCGTGGGCCTTTGAGTGCAGCAGCAATGGCAGGCTTTTGGAAACACTGTCTATATGCAGCAAATATTGCAGATAGCATCTTCAGTTCTGTCTGCTCTCAACTCGTGTATATTTCCAAGCATCTGGTCATTTGCATGCATGATGCAGGATGCACTTTTTTACAACAATGCGTTGTTAGAAGTCACAAACTAAAAACGTTTTTCTTCTTAAGTCAACATCTTTGCAAATAATACACAGATCAAGCACTCTGTCTAAGATAAAGATTCAGTTGAATTTCATAAGTATATATTTTCCGGTACTAAACTGATTTACCTGTCTAATATAACAATTATTTTGTTTAAGTCTATTAACGTGTACAGTAAAAGGGCAGATTAATGTGAGAATAAAACAGACCTGTCGATCTTTGCTTGCTATCAGATCTCAACGGATCACACGTCTAAATTGTAATTATCCGTAATCAAATTTCTCTTTTGTTTTCGTTTTTTATCAGTTCTTTTAAGAAGAAAATAAGTTTAAATTTTAAAATCGCGATCAGGCAATGCACGTGGGCTCGGCGTACGTGATCCTGACGCGTATAAAGTTCTTAAATGGCGGTCTGTTTCCAAACTCCTAGCTTATATATTTCGTATATAGCTAGCTCCATTTGTCTCAGGTACGCATAGAAATTTTTGAACGAAAAAGATTTGGAAACTCCGTAATAAATATAGGTTATGTTCTTTTTTATCAATTTATGATATTGGTTTGTGATAGCTTGGAATTAGATCTTTTCTTACTGCATTGTGAAGAAGATAATTTTTAAAAAGTTGTATGAACGATGAGTAATTGTAATTAAAATGCTTTTATTCCTTTTCTTAAACTAAAAGTTGAGAAAAACTAGTTCAAAGATCTGAGAGTTACTTTAAGTTATACATTTAGTTTCATTAATTACTATTAAAAGTAAAAGTTGTAACAAAAATGTTATATACAAAAGCTTCTCGGAAATTTTTTCGTTAATGAAAATGCCAAGAGATTACATATTTATTGTAATCACAAAATTCAAATTTATTGTGAATTCCGAAGAGTCTAAAACGGACTAAATTTTTGTAACTAAGATTTTTTTCGGCATCAAAACACTTAATTGTTCTTTTCTATTCAAGACTTTGGAAAAATCGTGCATATCTAGCCAATAATTACAATTAAAAAAAAAAATTTTAACTGAATTACAAACCATTTCTTTTAATTGCGACAAATCACCCTCCAAAGCTGTTTTTACTGCAGTTTGAAGTCCTGCTTTTCCGGCTTTTTCGATTCGTGCCAATCCTTTATGAAACATTGTTTTGAGATAATCTTTCCTTAAAAATTGATTAAAGTTCAATTATTATTAATATAGAAAAAGTAAAGCAAAGTGTAAGCGATCTTTTTATGACGGTAATAAATAAAACCACAACAAAACTTTAGCTGCTAGAAATATACAAACTACCATTCATACGTTGTATGAATCATTGTATAAACCAGGGCTTCTCAAACTTTTTTGTTCTGCGACCCCATTTAAAAAAAAATTTTGTGCGACCCCAATATGTGTAGGCTAATTTACGTTAATTTTTCCTATGGAAAACCACAGGTGCGCATGAAAAATTATGTAATAACAACGAGAAATAGAAATAGTAACCGAAACGGAATTAACAAAATTACAAAAACTTACTTCCTTTAATAAACATTATCAAGCACATTTAATAGGATGGAAAAATTACTCTATATTCTTTAATGCTACTTTATCAAGACAAATAAATGATTTAATTTTTTCGTATTCATCTATAAAAATCAATCTTGGCTTTAGACTCAGTAAGTAATTTTTTTGCTTTTGTTTCTTGCTGTTCTCTTGATTACGCCGCACGACTCATCTTCTGATCACTCCACCTTACTACTTTGTGACGCAGCAATGGTGTAATGACACTATCTTTTTTAGTTTTTGATTGTCAATAAATATTATTGTAAAAAAAACAATTTCCAAAGCACAAAAAGCCAATTTGTTTTGCGACCCCATTTGGGGTGGCGACCCACAGTTTGAGAAGCCCTGCTATAAACCATTCATACAAAAACTATCATAGATATTGAAGTTGTCTGTAATTATACACTAAAAAAAACTCCGATATTTTACACTCATGCAGTAAGCTCTCAGCCATTAATGAAATTGAAATTCTTATTCAAAATTATTGCACTAATATTCTCTTTAGAATCTCTTGGTTTAAGATCTACTTTTTTCTATATAAAACAAAAGTGATTTGATTTGACTCAAAGAGTGTGAATAAAGATATTAAATTTAGTTTGTTTTGCAAATTTATAATTTATTTGTGATTCAAAATTTGTTTTTAGTTTAAAACTACATTTAATAAAATAAGCCTTCAAAATGACTCTTCTGAAAACCCGGATGATAACCTGCACAGGTAACCATATCATCCGATCCACGACTCGAGTAAGGTTATGGAGGAAGTTTTTTTGTTCGCAGGGGCATTTTTTGTAGGGGCAGATGTATATAAAATGACAGCCAGGTACAGTTGAGCCAAGTTATTTTTGATACTTTAGCGATAGCATAAAGATGAAGAAATTTTTTCGGGTATGGGCAAAGAAGGACCAGGAACGGACGGAACAAATTTCTAACCTCTGTAATTAAATTGCTGACACCAAACAGGCTTATTTAAAAAATAAAAGGAAGATTTGATAGATAACTTGAACGCAAGTTTTTGCAAAACTATATTGCTACACTTGTTTAAAAATAGAAAAATTGAATCGCATCAGGTCAAGCTCAAGCTGTTTCAATCAAACTAAACAAAAGTACACTGTGTTTAGTATACAACAAAAACGAACATCTTACCATCCTGCTTCAGCAGTGAGACACATTCCCAGAACAAGGAACAAGATGGCAGCTTTTTTAAACATTACTTTTTAATCTGAAAATAATTAGAAATAAACTCAATTGTTATTTGTGTTAAAGTAAATATAGCTAAACATTTAAAAATAACTTAATTTGACCATTCTGTTTATAAAACGATCTACTCACTTGGGCTGAAGCTATGTTACAAATATTGACTGTTAAATGGTGAGATATTTATTGAAAATGATGAATGAAGAATTGATATATAAATAGGCAGTATCTTTGAATCAGGGGAAATGAGAATAAATTTTTATTTTATAAAAATAACAGTAGAATGAATTATTTACGTGCCACGTCTTAGAATAAGATCCCAGAATAAGTTTGTTTTTTTCTATTAAACTCAACGTATGGTAAAGGAAACAAATGCTAGAAGTTTATTTATAACAATAGTTAATTATATTCATTCATTATGTCAGGCATTGACCATGACGCAGCTGTTCTACTTTTTCATAGGCCCGCATTTTCGAACGTGCGTGGCAATTATAAAAAAGTTTTGCTTTTATTAATTTTTCGTTATTTATGTAATATATTTACTATTAGCCTGCCAAATTTTTGGCATTAGGAGGAAATTAAACTTAAAATAGCGTTTTCGAAGTTTAGAGGGCGCTTTATAAATTCCTCGTTAGCTTTGATAATTTGAACAAATCTTCAAAAGTCTTGAAAAGTAGAAAAAGACTTAAAAAGGTTTTATTGATTAAACGTTTTATTTGTGATATTGTTTGGATAGCAAGTAATCCCAATAACTACTTGATAATAAAAGCTCTTACAGAAGAATTTGCAAAACACGACTTAAAACTAGTCTTTAAACAAATTGATACATCAGAAACAGATAGACAATTAAAATTTCTGGATGTTTTGCATGTGACTGACCAAACTGCTAAAGGAGGATTTATTACAAAAAATTTTACAATAAAAACAGCCCAGAATCAGTGTTTTTTAAATGGTTCTTCACACCATCTGTAGTTTTTTAAACGAAATAACGGCGTTGGCCCAAACGCCAACTACACCGTCGGTTGACTCTATTCGAATAAGTAATCACACAACCTGCGGCTGACCTCGTTGCTGAAGCACACGCACGGTTCGCAATGAATGAATGTATGCACAACGAAAGCACGATGCGAACGATAGCACGAGGTACGAAGGTACGAAGGTACGCACGATTGTACGTTAGTACGGTTCTTCTGTAATCACAGAAGCACTTAATATTAATAAACAGCCACTAACTGCTGATAATTTTATACAATTTGACACATAACAATAATAAACGTACCAGGCTTGTTGGGCCACAATACCGCCGGTCGATGTGTTTGATAAATAATACTTGCTGAATCTTGCCACAGAAATTAACAATTACTTCCAGCATTAACAATTAGCATTAACTCATTTAAAAGCACTTATTCAAATAGAATGTTAAAAATACAAACAAATTAGAATTTTTAAAACCATAAAACTGAAATTAAAACTTTAAAACTAAATATAACTAGTTAATCAATTAGCTGCTTCTTGTTTAAGTTCCATTATACTTTGTGAACAAGTTACACGTTTCATGAAAAGCGAAACAATGGGCATTGTGACTGAATTACGAAGCACATGTGAAACTAAGTTGCCGCATATAAAAACTAAAAAGGCGAACGAAAATAAGGAAATCTTAAACTTAAAATCTTACACCATCCCTTAAATGTTTACAAATCAATTGTATTTGGAGAGGCAGTCCAACTGAGGAGGTTGAATGAAAAAAAAGAACATTACTTGGAAAGTTTGGAATGCCTAAAGGAAAAATGCTACCGGTCTCATTTTAATAAAAAATTAACCAACAAGATAATTAAATTAGTTTCAGGATGGATCGATCATTTCCACCCTAAAGTTATTAAGAATAAGAAAGCTAATTGTGGACCACACTTTTCCTAAACTATTAAAACTCACAAGCAAAGAAAAATCAATGAAAACTGAAGCTACAGTAACTTATAGAAACCCTTCAACTCTTTCCAATAACCTACTAAATTATCAACAACTAGCTTTTCAGACTAATCACGATAGACCGGGTTCTTTTCCTTGTGGAAACTGTGCACTCTGTGGAACTATGGGCAACATATTAGCATGGTATAACACACCGAAATTATTAGATGTAATTCTAAATATCTAAATTTGAAATAAAAATTAAATTGCAAAAATTATGGAATTTAAGTGGCAGAATGCAAAAACTATGATATGCAATATGTCGGACAAACTAAAACTAAATTTTCTATACGAGTACGTTGGACTGCACACAGATCGAATTGGAACAAATTTAAATTTGAAGAAAATAATGACAAAGCTGGCCTACTTAAACATTATACTAATTATCACAAAGGAATTTTAGTTCATAAACCATGCATTTCTGATTGTTTTAAGGTTATTTTTGTTGAACAACCAAACAAAAGAAATTTGGATTGGTGTGAAAACCGTTGGTTTTCAAAATTGAATGCCAAAATTTATATAAATAAAGTAATTTTACCTAAAATTAAATAATTCGATTTTCTACCGTTTGCGATGTTTGAACTCATACAATTAAATATATCTTTCTCAATTTACTGCAGTAATGACCAACAAGTTACTGACGTCGTGCGGTAACGCGTTGAAAAGATAGTTAACGTCACTTTGGTTTTGGCTTATATCACAGCCAGTTATAGGTTTCTTGTTGTGGTTAATAGTATTTTAGTTTAAATTTGTAAATTTTTCAAAATAGTTTTTTCACTGCAGTGTAATTATTGGGCTCAATTTTATCCAAATTTGTTGTTTTTATATTGTTATTTTCCACAGAATTGATAGAATTGTTAACTGATGATGATCTTGTGGTTGAAGTCGATTTTAACTTTTTAATACAGTCATTGTGCAGCGACAGATTTCTAAGTTTCAAGCTTGTCTTGTTTTTGTGCAAAGACTTAAAAAATATTTCATTTAAAATTGAAGACTAAAAAGTGTATTTTAATTTTTTCTGACTTTCGAAGGCAAGTTCTTACCCGTGACAACTTTCTGCATCCCTGACTGCTCACACTTGGCACAAACAGAAAAGTTCAAAAGCTCATTCCAGCTCTGGCTTTACTTCATTCTCCATTCCTGCTCCTCTAATTGAAAAGTTTGTTGTGAACGCTACACAAAATTAAAACCAAGTTTGTCCAAAATCAAAGGTTCTATATCTTCACAAGAAATTAATCGCTTTTAAATTTCTTCCAATAGCTGAAAAACACCTGAATATCGAGAATTTAATGCATGCACACAAACACAAGTAGTGGAAAGAAAATCAAAATAGATTCAAAAAAACAAATATTTTCTTTTTTTTGCTTTATTTTTTTTTATAGCAAGCAGGACAGTAAAAAACCATTTAGTTTTTAACAGCCATGCATGAACAGCTTTATTGGGGAAAAGTTGGCACGCAATTTCTTGGAAAAGCTTCGTTGATTTGAATTGATAGATCTACTTTGATTTAATATATAAATAACCAAGAGTAATATAAAAGCAATTTGTTTGTTTTTTATATTTAGGTACTGCAAAACTAGAAAAACATCAAAAAAAATGTTTAATAACTTTTAAAAATATACATTAAAATTTTTTCCTTATTAATTCTCTGCAATGATTTTCATAAAAGTGAATTGTAATGTCGTTATATAAATCTTCTGTTTTATTTAATATTAGTTTTCTGAGTTAAAAGCCTTAAGTTTTAAAATTAAACTTTCCTCTTACAATTCTTCTCTGTTTGGTTATAACTGTCAAATCGGCTGTTCATATCCCAGTGCCTGGTTTCCTAATTCGCTTGAGTACATGAACCATAAAGATATTTTAGTTAACCCTTTGGGCCCTCAGAGAAAGACCTAATTTTTTTATAACGAACAAAAAGTTTACTCAAGCTTTAAATATTAGATTTTTTCATGTTAGCTTACATTAGATTTGCTTTCAGACTTTTGGATGGTAAATCGAGAAATTCTGGGTCGCACGAAAGTCACCACAGCAAAATATTTAAATTTGAATTTTACTAAAAATCTGCACATTTTGGTTTTAATGATTGCCAGTCCATAAAAAACAATCGAAAAAAAATATAAAAATTTTTTTTATAAATTATTATGATAATTTTATATAATTAATATAAAGAAATGTAAAGAATCTCAGCGTCAAAATTAAAAAAAAATTAAAAAAACAAAAACTGGAAAAACTCTATACATCAAAAATCACAATCTGCCCCAATTAAAAACAACACCAAAATTAGGCAATGAAGAAAACAAGACAAAAAATTAATGTTACATGATCAAGCTTTTTTGTTAATCAACTACTGCGAATTACGAAAAAACCAAGTCATTTAATTTGTGGTAAGATGGCTTTATTGATGTTGATGGTGGTCTTAAGTCGAAAAATCTTTTCGGTTTTCTAAAAATCTAAGTCATGAGTAGTGTTGAATTCTTAGATAAAAATGACATTATAGTAGCCGGTATCGTAATTCAAAACTTACTTGAGTCATTCTGTTGTGTCCTTGGAAATACGCTTACGGCGCTTTTCCCTGCTTGGCTGTTTTGGCAAGCAGTTTTAAATTTTAGTCATATCTTTATAAAACTTAAAAACCAAAATAAAATATTTCAACCATATTGCTATTGGTTAAAATTTTTAAAATCAAAAAATCAAAATAAAAAATTTCAACCGATAGCAATACCTAGGCATCTCCGGAAACAGGTCGGGGTAATTGCTTTCCCTATATATAACGCTTCCGGCTTTTTCTTGCAAGTCAGGATGAAATGAAAAAACGAAAACCCTTGTTAAGTTATTTTTATGATAAATAAAAATGGCTGATTTGTCCTTGTTAAAATTTATACTTCTTTTCGTGTTTATTTCAAACATTATTTCAAAACGTGCGGTGTCTCTTGACAATTTTTTAATTTTTATTTCATCTCTATAGTTATTCTCCTGACTCACAGGAAAGCGACATAAGGCAACTTCCAGGCAATTACCCCGACTTACTTACAGAAATACCAAGCAAGATATTGCTGTCGCGTTGCAATTTTTTGTTTTGATATTATAATTTTTTACAAGGATTTGATTGCAATTTAAAACTGCTTGCCAAGACCACCAAATGGGGGAAAGTGCCGTAAAGTGTCTTTCCGAAGGACACAACAGAATGGCGCGAGTAGGTTTTGAATAGAGACCATGTCAATCACAATACGGCGCTCTTAACCATTCTATGACGCTGCCGACAAACCGTCTAACCGAAAATTTATTATTTGTTTCTCCAAGATATAAGGTGGCATAATTTGCATTGTGCAGCATACGTATAAACCATAGTTGAAGCAGCTCAAATTTTTGTTTCTGAGACATATTTCCAGTATAATAATTAAGCATGTTTTCTTTTTAAAACAAGCCCATCAAAAATTCTCTAAAACAATGTTTATCAAAATAAACACAAAATGTTGTTCTTCTGGATCAGGGATGTCCAACCTTTTTTCATAATGAGCAAAACTATGAATTTAAGTGTATTCGGCGGGCCACAAAATACATGTATATAAAGTTTCCTCTTTTTAGTATTTTATGTAATGACTAAATGTTGAGTAAAACATATAATTAAAAATTGATTAAATAATTAAGAATCTGAGTGAAGTGTAAAACTATTACAATCATTTCGTAATTATTATAAAAAAATCCATGATGGAGCTACTTTGAAGTCCCAAATATGTGGCTTTTTTTCCTGCTTGCATTGATTTAAAAATTCCCAAGATCTGAAGAAGAGCGCTTATAGTCGCAATCCCAAAGCCGATGGAACCCGCAAAGAATTAAAAAAATTTCGACCAATATCTCTGATTTGTGTCTTCTACAAGATTATTGAGAGGCTTATCTACGTTCGCGTCGAGCCAATTATTGATCCACTGCTCCCTAAAGAAGAGGCTGAGTTTCGACGCGGTGAGTCAATTGTGGATAAAGTCATTCTATTGACAGAAAACATCGAGGATTTTTTGTCGATTTGTCAATCTGACGGCGGAGTATGACTTTGCCTGGCACTGAGGCTTTACCTGCAACTTGCTTGAGACTTCTGCTGGATAAGCACATGGTCACAAATGATTAGGGAGCTTGTCAAAAACCCAAGTTTCACCCTTATTGCCGGTGACAGCAACCCAATCAGGGTTCGCCGTTTGAAAAACTGCGTTTCGTTAAGCAAAAACTATTTTTTCGTGTCACACTGCTCAGGCGACTTGTAGGCTCAGGATGGGGTGCTGGTACCAAAAACTGCGCATAGCTGCCCTATCTCTGGTCTACTCAACAGCTATGTCGGCTACGGCGTACCAGTCCGGTGTCGATCATCATCGAAGCATTCAGCCAGCTGAGCTTTGCCGGCTAGGAGCGACACTTTCTTTAGCTAACGGTGGAATCCTGGACCCTGACCATACTTAAAACTCCTAGATTGGAGCTAGAATCTCTAGAAATGTCTGATCCTCGTTCCACCTTCCTCAATCAGTCAATCAGTCAGTCAATTTATTTGTAAAATTCGGATGATAACAAGGATACAACAAAATCCAGCAAAACAAACAAACGATCAAATGAATTGCAATAGGAAGCTGCAAAGGACCTCTCGGTCAACGAGATAAATTATTTAACAAATTAAAACTTTTCCTTTTTTATCACTAGCAGCATTAGTGCTACTATTGTAGTCTTGTTCCAAATCATTGCGCATTGGTTCAAAGTTACTATGTTTACGAATATGAAAGTCATTAACTAACTATCACTTGATATTGTAAATAATATTTGGAAATAACACAATCAATAAAAATTTAATTGAAAAACAATGTTGATACTGAAAATCAAGCTTGGGCAAGCGTTTTTATGATAAGCTCCGCCCACAAAAATTTTCTTAGATCAGTCCATTGGACGTCACTCCACACAGCAATCAACTGCCGTATTTATTTTGTCACCGTTACTATTGCAGCAGTGACATCGAGTTCTATACAGTTACAAAAATATAACTAAAAAATTTGAGTAAGCAGTAGGCCACAGGTTGGACATCCCTTCTGTAGATAAAGTACAATCAAGATCTCTAATTTTATTTTTAAAAAAATTTGGTAAACCTCTCATGGAACCACAGTTTAGAAAACCTAATATACCAGAAAATGTTAATGTAGTAAAAGTTTTTTAAACTTTCTACAACTTTATCTTGAAAATCTTGCATTCTATTCATTACCACAGTATTTGCACTCATGTAAAGTCAGATCTATAAATCTAAACGTTTTCCGACTAAAGTTGTTAAAAATTAGGAAATGTTTAAAAACGACGCTTTAGAACAGGGGCTCACAACTTTTTTTTTAACTTATAGACCTTTTTGCTGAAAATATTGGCGGATTATTACAAAAAAAATCAGCGATTTTTTTGTAGAAACCAAAGTAGACTTTTTTGGGCTCCACCTTAATTTCCACCTCCTTTGGAATTAGAAATCCTATCTTGAATTTATTTAAAACCAAAAAAAGGTTTTTATTTACATTTGTAAAACGGTTTTTTGTGGTAAATGCCATTTGCTTTGTATTGTCGGTTGCGATTTTGTCCTAAGAAAGATGAAATTTAAATAAAGATCAAAAAATAAAAAGGCTATTATTATTATTGAAAAGATTATTATTATTGAAGTGAAAACTGAAGATTGTCAAGACAGTATTTTAATAGCCAAAGAGTTTGCAAAATAATGAACAAACTGCGTTTCCATTTGCTTATCTTTGTCATAACAATATTGAATTTATTTTTCAAATAATTTACGAACAAAAAAAACTGAAGATTATGATAACTTTTTAGAAAAGATAATAACAGTTTAATACAGAGTCTCAGCAATCGGCAAACGTAAATTTGCAATAGCATAAGCGACAAGCAAGTGGCGTATCTCATTGTAACACTTCGTTTTAATGAAGTATGCTTACTGCAGCCCTTTTTAATCAAGTTTATTGTACACCCCAGGATGTACCCAAAATTTTTTAAGTGTGTACTAGCTTGACTTATTGTATGTACAAGAGCGTACAGCTGTGCTTCTCAACCCCGGGTTGCGACCCAAAAGTGGGTCGCCGTTAAATTTGATTGGGTCGTCCAATACTGCAGTTGTGTGAAAATTAAATCATTTTTGTTGCAATTCGATAGTGGCTTTACTGATTTAGAAATTCGAGACTGATTCAAAGTGAAGATCTTTTTTTAGAGATCACCAGTTTTTGATGACGAATATTGAGAAATTCGAGACAAAAGGTTGAATAGTTTTTAAAAAAATTGAGAAACACTGACGTACGGGATGTTTAAGGATCTTTTTTAGATTAATCTGACTATCAGAATGCTTATTATTTAAATTGCTTTTTTATTAGGCCTATGAATAGTTTGTCATTCCGTGAATACTGTCCAATGAAAAAACATTTAGTTAAAGTGATGACCTTTTTTTTGTTTTCACTTGCATGTAACCGTTTCTTTTTTAAATATGTGTTTATTTTTAGAGCCCAATCCACTTTAAAGAAAAGAAAAACATAGTGATAACCAAAACAGAAAAGGTCTTCATTTAAATCATTTTAGACTTTAAAGCAGGACTTAAACTAGTGTGTAGAGTTTTTTTAGTTAATGAAAACCATTGCAAGAAAGGTTGAAACCGCTGGCTTAAGATCACAAAACTTTTTACACAAATAAACGTATTTTCTTTCGGCAACGTCTTTTTTATTGTTGTTGAAAAAAAAAAGGTCAAACCTAATTTTCAATTGTAAATTGGGGTGTCTGACCATTCTTTTGACCGGCATTGACCAAAACGGTTTCTATCTCTGAATCTGGTAGTTGATCAATTTCTTTGATTCAATTCTACCTATAATCATGTGTATAATAATTCTACACGGTTTTTGAATGAAACGACCGCATAGTGACGTCATTATGTTGATTACACATTATCAGATTTGAGTTTCTTAGCCTAGTATAAACTTCTACAGTCTAGACTAGGGCTTCCTAAACTATGGGTCGCGAACTCAAATAGGGTCGCCTAAAATAATTTTGGGGTCGCGAAATAAATTGGTATTTTGTGCTTTGTGCCGCAAAACTTCGAAAATCCCAATAGTGCCGCGGAACTTTTGGAAAAAATTATGGTTATTGCACATGTAATTGGCAAATCAGAGAATTTGGGGACAAAAATTGACAAATTGGACCTTTTGTTTAGAGAACATCTGAAGTTGGCGACGAAAATAGATAAATCGCAGTTCGATTCTGAGTGAAGACCTTTTTTTTAGAGATCACCATGATTTTGGGAGGAAAACACGGAAAAAGGAGATCGATTCGAAGTGAAGACCTTTTTTTTTAGGGAACGGCATGATTTTGGGAGAAAAATACAGAAAAAGGAGATTGATTCAAAGTGAAGACCTTTTTTTTTAGAGATCATTATGATTTTCGGAGAAAAATTGCAAAGTTCGAGATCAAAACCCTCTTTTGTTTTTAGAGAACACCAATTTTTGAGAATTCTTGCCTCGGGCCCTTAAATCTAAATATCCACCACTAATTGGGGTCACACAAAATTTTATTTTTTAAAACGGGGTCGCAGAACAAAAAAGTTTAAGAAGCCCTGGTCTAGACCAAGCATCACTAAACTACGGCCCGCAGCGTTATTTCTTCCGGTCCGCTACATGTTATCTCAAGTAGCTAATTGCAATGTTTTATAGTAATACAGAAATAAATATCGAAGTTTCAGTAGTCAGGCCACAAAAAATGTGCCAATGATTTTATATTTTCTGTTTCTGACTATGATCACTACATTTTAGGGACGAAAATCAAAAAATACAAGATAGATTCAAAGTGAAGACCTTTTTTTTTTGGGAACACTACTTTTGAGGGACGAAAATTAAGAAATCCAAATTAGATTTAAAGTGACGAACTTTTTTTAGAGAACACTGCTTTTTAGCGACGAAATTTTTTCTTTTAACGAACGTCCGGATTTACCCCTTAAAAAATATGGTATGCCTATTGGTAGTATTTTTTAATATTTAGATTTTGTTGTAATTGTATCTTTTTAAACATTTTCAAAAATAACATACGTCAAGTCAGAGCATCAATCGAGATTGATTGATGAAAGTATGAAAGCGATTATCTTGTTCGGATGCACTAATAGCAAACCAAATCTTGATGACATATTCAGAGATAAACGACACTTTCATAAATCTCACTAAATTAATTTTTTGTATTGAATTTGTTTATTATACTTGTCATTAATTGATTTATAAAATTTCATGAAGTACTTCTTTTGTATCCGACCCACTATTGTCTGTCCTCACAGTTATCACACCCTTTATGAAAAAAGTTTGTTGACCCCTGGTCTAAGCAGAAAAATCATTAAGTACGATCAAAAAAACTCTGATTTTGGCCAATAGCTTGTATAATAGTATAGATTTAGTTTGCGTAGAAACAGCTGCTTCACATCATTTGCCAACCACGATAACATAGTGATATTTTTATTGAATAGCACATATAATTAATAACGATAATTATCGATTTCATCCATGATTAGAGCAGTAGCATCTGGCTTAAAAACTTCATTAAACTCGTCATGAAGTGCTGACATGAACTGATCATATTGGTCCGGAGTCTGAAAACAAAAACATGGAAAGTTAATTAGATTTTACTTCTTACAGCAAAGAATAATATTTGATTCATATTTTTATAAAATAAAATTAAGTGATAAATAGTACTTGTAAACAAACAAATTTTCTACTAAAGAGGTTTGCATTATCTGTTAAAAATAACAAAGAATTTTCTCGGGCAGATTGCATTTGTCTTCAACATAAGAGTTTAGTTTAATTTTTGTTGAACGCGTAGATTTAATATTGTGTTTCTATCTTCGTACATTTTCCAGAAATAAAAATAATAAATTTTTTTGATGGTTCTGTCGTTATGAAATATCAATGCTAAAGCTTTTCTTTTTCTTCGTTTATTAATGCGAAGTATTTTATCATATAAATAATCACAGAAATCGAGAAAAATGTAGCTAAAATTTTTAGATGTCGAGGTAAACTGATGATGCTTGATACTGTCACTTGACAGTTGATCGAAGCGACACTTGATCGAAACGACACTTGATCGAAACGACACTTGATCGAAACGACACTTGATCGAAACGACACTTGATTAAAACGACATTTGATCGAAACGACATTTGATCGAATAATGAAAGAGAAAATTTAAAGCTTTAAATTTGTTCCAATTTTGTCAATTTTTCGTCCCAAAAACATAATGATTTCTAAAAAAAGGTCTTCACTTTGAATCTATCCCGGTTTTGTCGATTTTTTGTCTAAAAACATAGTAATCTTAATAAAAAATAAGTCTTTCCTTTAAATCTGTATCTAATTTCTGCAAGGGGTCTGCAAGGTTGGGGCCATGGCAAATCGCTCCCCCTAAATAACTGATTACAATGTAAGAATAATGTAAAAAATGGCAGCAATAAGCATCTAACGAAACATAACCATAACATGAAATCTACTTGTTGCCCCTCTAAAAATGCTTTCCCCAGGGACCTTGTTAATGAACCCTGACCTTGACATGGACAAAAATTATAAAAAAATAAAGACAAACTGTCCTCTTATTGATGGCCTCTGCTTTTTATGAATCTAATTTGCAGTAACAAAGATATTGTTTAATCGCAGAAACATACAAAACTAAATCCTTTTTTTATCAACTGTTATTTCAATCACATGTCGTTTCGATCAAGTGTCGTTTGATCAAATGTCGTTCGATCAAATGTCGTTCGATCAGCTGTCGTAGCATCGTTTGACACATGGTAAACTGGTTGTGTTTGACACTTAAACCTTGATGGTGTAAACTCATGAGCTAAGTTCTGCATCTAGTCCCAAAGCCGTACCAGCCGAAAAAAATTGGAGAAGGAGCAATACAGCTTTGGCCAAATTTTTTTGACAATTGTCCGAGTCACAATCTTGAGGCATTGCTAAAGATATGACAAAATGCCATATATTTTTGTCCCAAAAACTGGTATTACTTTTTTCAAACTGTGTGAAATTACTCCATTTTCGTCCCAAAAACTATAGTAATTACAAAAAATGTTTTTACTTTTAATTTTAGGAACTTTAGACTGTGCAATTAATTCGTCATCGGTGCCAAAAAAATTTAATTTTTCCCAAATAATTCCTTCTCGTTTCCCGAAAAATTTTAGTTTTGCCGAAGTAATTCTTGTCGCTTTTCGAGAAATTTTGATTTTGCCCAAATTTTTGAGACTTGGGGGCAATTTCCCCCTGCTTCCCCGGCTTGTACGGCATGCCTAGTTCTCAAAGTTTTATCAAAAATGATCGTCACATTCAAAAATTTATATGCTTGGGTGAAATCACTTTATAAGGTCTTTACCTACTTAGGTTGTATAACGATGCAATCGAATACCAACGTAGCACTGATAAATTTTGGAGTTAATGCAATCCTGATTTATGTGAATCTTTATCTATTTTATTAGTTTTAAACTTAATGCGATTGAATTTACCCCGGCTTGTGTTTAATCTGTTAATCTAATATCAGATCAAATACATTAAAAAAAACACAAACCAATTCTTTCAATTGCGACAGATCATCACTAGATTTAAGTGCGTTTTGGCCCGGGGCGGCTTCTTCCAAAAAATTCACACCTCCCCTTAATAAAATATACTTTTAGCAAGCGACATTTTAAACAATTTTATCCACTGATTAAAAAATTTTGATTAAACAAATAAGCAATGTATTGGGCTACAGGTTAGATGGTAAGTAATGCTACAATAAACATCTTACCATCCAGCTTCAGCCGTAAGACACATTCCCAAAACAAACATCAAAATGGCTGCTTTTTGAAACATCTGAAAATATAAAAATTGTTTCTTAATTGGAACAAAAACAATAAAAAAAATCGTAGCAGATTTCTTTCTATAATCATCATCTATGTTTTTCTAATTTATTAAAAATTAGCGTTTAAAATTCGGTTGAATTTTTATAAAAAGATGAAACCAACAAATAACAACTTGACATTTGGGCGTACGGTAAATCCGTCAATTTCCCTTGCCGACAACATCATTGAAGTGATAATAATAGAAAAGCAAAAAAAGAAAACATATGTAAAATCTTGAGCTACAAATAGCAAAATTAAATTAAAAATAATTTAGAATTTTATTAGCGGTGGGATAAAACAATGTATTTTGTTGCTAAAAGCACCTTTTTTTTTAAACATAATCGGTTTCCGTAAATTAAAGTTTAATTCAATTCATTAGATAAGCAAAAGCAAAATTTATTAGAATATCTTTGCCTTAGATAGTTTTTCTTAATTCTTACCTTTTCTCAAAGTTTACAACAGTTTTTTGTTGATTTGAAAATATCAACTTTATTGTACAATTGAAGATTAGCTTGCATTAGGCCTACTGCTTTATATAAAAAGCGGAAATCTAAAGAAATATAACAGCGTAAAGACTATTCAAAGAAAATTTTTCTTTTCAAATTTAATAGATGAATGCCAAAGATTGATTTTTATTGGTAGAATTGACGATATGTTGATCAAAATCGGTGATTCATGATAACTTTTCAATAGCTTAGATTTGACAACTGTCAAAATAGAATGGTATGAAATCTTGATTTTGATTCAATAATCCTTTTTTATTATAAATAAAGATTTGGCAGCTGTTTATTGATTTCTAACTCTTATAGAACTATTTCTAACTCTTATGGAACAAGTTCGCTCTATTTTCAATAGTTTTTTGAAGGAATTTGTTTGGATAACCGCTAATTAACTTGATTCTCGTCACTGATCATCACAGCTTTTATTAAACACGAAAAACCAGTAACGCTGGAGAGTGCTCAGTTTGACTCCTTTAGTAGATCCCACCATTTAATCTTTCTTTTTAAAACCTTTACCGCTTTAAAAATACTTGGCAATCAAATTGATTTCACCATTTATAAGATTAATTTGTTTTGTTCCACCCTCACTTAAATAATTGTGAGGCTGCATGGCTACTAACTTTAGAGCAGTGTTTTCCAACAGATGTGTCGCGAAAGATTTCGGAGAAAAACTATTTAGGGACGTCGAATTTTGAGGTTTTTGTACGTGAGATTCGGAGGAAAAAAAAGAGCGTGAGTTCAGGCAGAATTTTTTTATTTTTTGAAATTATCATGATTTTGGGACAAAAATTGAGAAATCATGGACAAATTATCAACGAAGACCTTTTTTTAGAGATCACCATGATTTTGGAACAAAAGTTGAGAAATCATTGACAAATTTTCAGTAAAGACCTTTTTATTATTACCAATATAATGGGTGTGCTGCGAAAATTTAAATAGCTTAATGGTGTGCCGCCATATAAAAAAAGATTGGGAACCATTGTTTTCGAGGTTCACTTTACATTTCTCGATTAATCCTCGCAAATCTGTGCTATTAAAAACACGTCACCCCTTTATCGCCCAATTAACTCCCAATATTTGCAATTAAACTAGGAGTTTTCTGTTTAATTTGGTGACAAACATTCACTTGTAAGGACAAATCGGTCGAAACAGCTTAGTGGCAATATTTTTGAAAACGTCATTTATTAATTCAATTTTATTTTAAATTAAATATTCAGTTAGTTAATTGTACGTTTTTAGTTTGAAAAAAAGTAATATTTTTAACTTAGGTCTTCATTAAATGTTGCATTTAGGCTTCTAAGATTATTTTGCAGCTTAATCAAAATCTCACATGCTTTGTTTTGCAGCATACAGCTTATTTTAGACCGATTGTAACAAAATATATAAATGCATAACAAGTTAACGGAGTTTTTCACAAGTTAACGGAGTACCGAGGGGGAGCCCATTGTGCCATGGTCTCCCCTCAGACCCTAAAAATAAAAAACTGTAAAGCAAAACCAAGCAGTTTTAGCGAAAGAAAACTGGTTTTTCGCGCGTATTCGGGGTTCGCCCTGGATTTTGATTTTCCAGGGAAAAACCCCTCATCGCTCTGATCACTTACTGGTAGAAATCTAAACTAGACTATCTGGTTAAAGTAAAACAGTTATCAAAATTTGTTATGCTCTTGAAAGTCAATAAGAGTTGCAGAGAGCAGACAAAACCTTGTAGAGGGAAGACATACTGTATAGCCGCACAAACCACTATTTTAAAAGCGATATTTGATCAATTAACTCTGCTACTTATGCAAAATTTTCGCAACGTTGCCAGTTACAACGGTAACGGCCAAACGGCCATTTGGCGCCTTAAAGCTGATCGAAACGTACTTACGTACGAGCATGCAAGAAAATCGGCTCAATGCATTGGCTCTTTTGTAGTGGTGGATATTGGGTGAGGCGAGTGACGCAGTTGCCTCAGGCCCCCCCTTGAAAATACTGCATAGAGTTTCATTTTGCTGTATATGTTTTTTTAGAGATCATTATGAAGTTAGGACAAAAAGTGGGAAATATGAGATCGATTCGAAGTGGAGACCTTTTTTTTTTAGAGATTATTGTATTTGCAAAAGGGAACAGTCGCCTTAATTGAAAATAAATTGACTTTGTTTTATGTTTGATTTTCATTTAACAATTTTATTCTTGTTTTCAATTTCATTTCAATTACAATTTCATTCTTCTAATAAGTCTCGTAAAAGCATTACACTAAAACTTGCTTCCAGAATGCACGAAAATGCGTATTTTTGGGTGTAATTTTGCAAGTTTTTCCGGGGCATGCCCCCGGACCACCCTATAATGGTCGTGCCTTTTGATTTGTGACGTTACACGATTATGACGAAACTTTGGCCCCCCTCAGAAACTTTCTGCGTACGCCACTGTGCGAAATTAGTTCCTCTGAAACATACGTTAACAGGTTCCATATTTATGTTAAAAACTTTTTTTAATGAAAAAAATTAAAAAATTCTAGTTCTGATGTTTGGTTTTGTATAGTTAAGCAAATATTAATTTTATCAACTGTTGCATCTGATTTAACAAAAAATGAAATCGTTTTAGGAGTTTCCTTAAACAAATTTGTTTCAATATGTCGTTTTCTGTTCTGATATGTGTTTGAACAAGATATCCAAAATTAGAAAATTTTCTGCTTTTAAAACCTTGAGCATAGCATTGCCAGCTACATTTCTAACCATTTGAAGATTACGCAATCGTTAATAGAAAATAGTAAGCTAGTGCTTTCGTTTTTATTGTATCTCTTATTGAATTCCAAAAATATAATGATTCAAAATGCAACTAAAAGAGGCTGTTTAGCAACAATTTCCATCTTATTGTAACCTAGTTTTCTTTCCGTCAACAAATTTTAAATCGTGGTATTTATAATTTTCTTTTGTTTCAAATGGTGAAAGTTATTCCTTATATCACAATGCTCATCTATCGGGCTGCCATCGATCTGAATATAAAATAAGGACAAGCTCGTATCATAATAATTTGAAAAAAAAACAGAATTGATGAACGAAATGTACATATATAATTGCATTAGCTACCCGGATCAAATCACTTATCAATCGTACTTTGCACTTGAACTATTTGCTCCAGAAGTTCTTTGTTCTTAAAAACAACCTGATGCAGCTCCCGTTTAACTTTACTTTTACTTCTGAGACAAACTTGACTGTCTTTTCACAGAAGCTGTTTTTTTTTTTAATTCAGCGTACTGAAACAAGGGAGAACATCTGCTTCACAAATGCATTGCTAACAGGAATCGAAAATATAATGCTTATCGCTTGTAGAGAAACGGAAAAGAATTGCTTCCGGCAAATACAGTATATTCATACACTTTCTTGGGAACGTTGTTACATCTGATCGCGCACAAACTTTCACGAATGATATGTTATGATTGCGCTTAATCAGCGTGGCTTTGATCTATTTTTCACAAGAAACTTGAATGGCCTTCAAAAAATTACTAAACCGAATTAAAGAATCAACCAATCAAATCACTTGTAATCTCGAAACTACAAACCAAAGTATTTAAGTGCTCTGTATGGAAACATCTAACCCCAAAGCAAGACCAAAAATAAGGAGGCAAAACAAGATAAGGACGTTTTTTAGAAATTAGGACAAAAATATTTTTTAAGACACAGACTTTAAAAATAAAGTCTGTACGGCAGCCCTGTCTATAGCTAATCTCATTTTACTTTTTTACATCACATCTGATCATTAAGCTTTAATAATGTTTTTTCTACTAATTGTATATGTTTTTTTTTCGGGACCCAAGAAAGCCTAAAAATTTCTCTGGCTTTTCATACCCCAAGCACACACTCATACGTTTGCTTTGTAAATAAATTTTTGGGACAGATAATATGCAGTTTTGTCAATCAATTACCTGATAATATTTTTTAATATTAGTCCACATCGATGATGATACCAATGAATTACCTGATAATATAAGAGGAAAATACAAACTGGATTTGAAAAACTCGATTCGAAAAACCTTTGCGTCACAACGGGTAAGCGACAAAGCGAGGTATATTTCTTTTTAGTGAAATGTCTTTCAAACTTCAAAACCTACTTATTTATTTCTTACTAATTTCTTCAATTTACTTCCCAGTCCAAACTATTTTTATTATCAGAATTAAAAAACAGAAAAAAGATCAAAAATTAATAAATGAATAAAAACACAAATTTCTTCATAATTGTCACCAACGTTCTCCATGTGGAGTAATAACATATTGCAAAAGTTGAGCAGCTAGCCTTATGGTGAGCAATTATTAAATAAAAAATGGATTTAGATGAGGCAGGAATTGCCCAATGTATCAATGAATTGTGTTCACACATCTTAAAAAATAAACTTTTAGCCTTTGTTTCTTTCAGCATATGTCGATTTTGATAAAAAAAAAAAAAAAAAAGAAAAAGGCTTACTCGTGGATCTTATTCTAATATGTTACGGCCCGTTTCCACTACGAGCGTGGAAAAGAGCATTCTTTGTTTGTTTTATTGATTTTTTTTTTGCGCTCGCTTCAATTTTAACCGCTCGCTTTAATCGAAGATGAATAAAAGAAACAAAAAATGCTCTTTTCCACGTTCGTAGTGGAAACGGGTCTTTACGCTTAAAAGCGTATTGTTTAGAATAACATTGAACTGTCATTTTTTTTATAAAGCAGAAATGGCTTTTGAACTTTTTTTTATTTCCATTGATTTAAAAAAAATTCTTGGCATATATAAAACTATATCAATTCAATATTCCTATAATTACTCGTACAATTAAGGATCTCTATTTTGAACAGTCAATTTTATTAACGAAGTTTAAGTACTTTACAAGTGAGTAGCTTAAATGTTTCGCGATAAGTTGGTAGTTTAATTTACAGATAAATGAATTGGCATAGCTTGCTATTTTAGCTCTCATAAGCATTAGTGAGACTCATTATTAATGTTTTGATACAAAAATGATTTTGTTTGTTTTTAATTTGTTTCAGATCAAAAATGATGTTTCAAAAAGCTGTCACTTTGATGATTGTTTTGGGAATGTGTCTTACTGCTGAAGCTGGATTGTAAGATGTTGGTTTATAATAAATTGAATAAAGTTTTATTTACTTGCTTTTACTTTAAATTTCAATCATCTTTTTAGTGTTTTGTTTCGCAAAGAGTTTGATTGCAGTCGGCATTTTTGCTGTCGAAGAATTTCAAAGTTATATTTGATTAATTATTAAATTTATACAGTTAAAAATCATTTTTGATGGCAAATAAATGAATCAGTTTTTGGCAAAAATGCTGTAAATATTTTTTTAAAGTTTTAAACTCAGAAAAATTAACATGTATAATTTAGATCAGTGGTTCTCTAAGTGCTCGATATTGACAAGGGTTCCATTGAACCACCTAAGGCAGTGGTTTTTAACCTTTTTAAATTTATGTACCCCTGCACCGATATTCAAAAATAAATTTTCCCCTACCGGAAATTCAGTTTGTAGCCTAATTAGTATGTTTATATCAGTATGCAAAGAAGAGAAACTAAGTTCTTACAATTTAACTTAAATTTGATAAACTTTTAGACTAATAATCATTGCTCCAAAATTATTAGTATAGTATTAGAACATATGAGTTTATGATAAAAATATAATAGTTTCATGTGACACAAAAACCATAGCTATTCTTACCAAATTTATGGCGAAATTATTAACCAAAAAGCAACAATTAACCGTTATGAAATATAATACAAAAAAACAATTTACTCCTTACGATCGCTTAAAGAAAAGCAAATTTACCCAATGTTAAACTTTTAAAATATTCTTCGTAAAAAAATTTATAAAGTATTACAGTTAATATTCAAAACATTCAATTACATTGAAAAAATTACGAAATTCTCCACTAGTGGAAAATTCTTTCTCGTTGGGAACCCCTGATCTAAGAGATTAATAAAGAATCAGCTTTTTCAAGAAGTTGAATAAGAGTCAAAATATGGCCAGGAAGTTAAAAAATAACTGCTGGAATCTATTGAAGAAAAAAACTTTTAGTTCGAAGTTATTGTTAATCTGGCACATCCTCGCATTTAGCGAGATTAAAAGTGGAGAAAATGTTGTGCTTAATTGACAGTTATGTTTTATGCTATGGCTGCATCTGTAGTTCTAAATGTATTTTCAGATTGTCTATTATTATTATTATTATTATTTTAATCTTTTTATTTATCCTCCTAACTTCCAGAAAAGCCACGGAGGCGCTAATACATAGGGTAAGCAATTACCCGACCTGCTTTCCCGAGATGTCAAGAAATTGAGGTCCGGTTAAAATTTAATAGAGATATGACTGAAATTTAAAACTTCTTGCCAAGACCATCAAGCAGGAGAAAGTGCCGTAAAGTGTCTTTCCCAAGAACACAACAGAATGGCGGGAGTAGATTTTGAATCAAGACTATGTCGATCACAATCACGGCGCTTTAACTACTTGACCATGCTAACGACATCTTCTAGTGTTTCATGAAAAAACTACTCAAATATATTTTAATTTTTCTATGTATTATTAACTGTTAGTTTAGACTATTTTGGTTCAAACGCGTCAATTCAGAGGGTTATTTTTCAAAATTGTATAGAACTTGCCGACCGTGGTATGCCCATTCTATCTCAGAATACAAAAAATGATGGTTTAAAATTTTTGTTTTTTTGGTCTGCACTTGATTTTAACGTAATTAAGATTGTTAGGACAACGGGAGGAAGAATTTTTTTGGCTTTATTTTACTTTTCTATTATCGGACTATTTTAAACACTGACGCTGCATTGAATCGAGACGATGCTTAATTATTAAAATTTTTTGCGGGGCACAGATAATTGTGTTGCCGAAAAAAAATAGAAAATCCAAAATCACGCGGCGGGCACGATCACTCGAGGCAGCGTCTTTGGTTGCAAGTTTTTGATTGAACGAGAGCGCTTTTGTATCTAATGTCGTTGTCGGCTGCATGGCCGAGTAGAGTGGAACGTCGTTTTGATGGCGAACGTGATGTTACTAAATATAAATTTAAAAAACAAAGAAAAAATTTCAACAATACAGCAATATCGTGGCATCTTCGAAAGAAGGTCGGGGTTAATCGCTTGACTGTTCTACTAAGTATACGCTTACTGAAAGTCAGAAGAATAAGATAAAAATAATGAATGAATTGATGCGATAACTTCTGGATACACCAATGGCATTTATCTACTTGCCCATGACGCATTAGTTCTTTTTTTTATTCTGTAAGTTTGCTTTTTCTGTTTGTGTCTGTATGCTTTAAATGAGTCTAACTTTTATTTAAAAAATTTAGGGCTATGTATTATAAATGTCTTGCTAAATAATTGTCTCTTGTTGATAAATAAATTTTATTTATTTTTAAGGAAATATAAGAAAAACGAATACGATTCAAAAAATCAGGAAAAATTAGCTGACAATCAGGTAAAATCAACAAATACTCAGAAAAAATCAGTAAACACTCAGGAAAAATCAGCAAACACTCAGGAAACAGGAAAATCTCAGGAAAAATCAGCAAAAAATCAGGGAAAATCAGCAAGCAAGCAGGAAAAAACAGGAGACACTCAGGAAAAATCAGATTCATTTTTTACCGATAATTTGACACAACTAAAAGAAATGGTTTGTTCTATATTTTTAAAATAACTTATTAAAATGTTTTCAAATTTCATTAATTGCTAGCTGTGAAAACGATTAAAGTTTCTACAAACAATCTTTATTATATTTTTTTAATCGGACTTGCTTTGTGTTTTGTAATTATAAGAAATAAAAGGCCATTTATTATAAAAAAAATTCAATAACTGTATGACTTCCACATTTTATTTACTTTTACATTTAATGCCTGTTTCTCAAGTCGGAAATGTAATCTGTATTATTTCTCAATTCTGTGGATTGATCTTTCTTTGTTTCCAGTCTCCAGGGTTGTGAAGTTGGAGGATTTTCTTCGACTCCGTTTTCACCTATTCAAAATTTTTCGACTCCAACTCCAACTCCAACTTCACAACCCTGATAGCCGCAACTAACAAAGTGCAAGTTTTTTTTATTTTAACCAAGGATTGAAAGGAATAAAAATTGGGAAAGCCGTGTCAACTATTGTAATCAATCAAAAAAGAACAAAAAATTGTGCACTGAAGTTGACTTAGTTTTTATTAATGGCATAAGCTTTCGTGAGCAACTGTTCAATTCGCCAGGTGCAAATGGTTTTTTATTTCATTGTACCTGACAAAGTAAGCAGTTTCTCACTAAAGCTTGTGCCATTGATAAAAACTACGTCAACTTTAGTGCACAATTTTTTATTCTTTTTTATTTTTGTTATTGATACTTCTTTAATTAACGCATTATCAATTTAACTCTACTGAACAGCAACATTGTTGTTTAATCCTGAGTTTTGTTTCATCCGGAAAACACGAGTTCCGATATAAAACCAAATATGGCGGCATTTGTAGATAATACAGTGCTTCCTCGATTATCCGGTCTGGTTGGGACAATACTTTTAAAAATCTGAATGGATAACAAAAAAAACGGATAATTGAAATCATGTATTTAAGTCACCGAAAGAGTAACGAACAAAAACATAACACATTTATGATTAAAAAATTACAGAAGTTCAATATCTTCATCAGTAGATCTACAGAAAAAAGAATCGATTTTAATTTGTTTGCAGGCACATTGGCGTTTTTCTGCATCTGTTTTAAAATATTTGGACTGTTTTCTGACGAAATTAACGTAACGTTTCCCGGTAGGCCTAACAATTTTCGAAAGAGCTAATTAAAAAGCTGATTAACATTAAAATGTTGCAAAGCAAAGTGACCGAATAATCGAATGCCGGATAAACAAGGAAGCACTGTACCGATATAAAACTTCATATAAGTGTCATTATTAAAGACCTAGTAAGACATAAGTATATATGGTAATGATTAGATTAAAACGTGTATTATAGCTTTTACAAATTTTTTTTCTTTTGTTTCCACAACCGCTCTTGGTAGGTTCACGCCCGATTTTCGTTCTTTCGGCTCCCACACAAGAAGTTTCAAATCAGTGTTTTAGAAGATCTAAACAAACTTTGTATTTGTAGTTGCTTTCTAAAGTTTTTTATAAATCAAAATTTCATATTTGCATGAATGAATGAATTTAAATAGGGGCGCCAATTTTTAGGTAGCGGTAAAATACTGTGGGTTATTGATAATTTGGAAAACAGATATATACAATTTTTCCCGACTTTTATTTGATGCAAAAAAAAAAAAAATTTTTAATATATAAGCCTACATTCCTTATAGATTTGCAATAGATTTTCAATAGATTGCAATAGATCTACACCGTTGCTGGCGTAATCATAACCGTCATCAAAAATATATTATTGTTTCAGAACTTTGGTTCATAGATAGACGTGTAACTACTGAGGGCCGCAAAGAGAACCACCTCTTTTTCATTTCTGGTCGATACCTTTTCTGGAAATTTTTTAAAAAATTAAAAAATCTACTTTAAAGTTATTTAAGGTCCAGTCGTTTTTAAAACAAATTAAACGTTTAATTCAGAAGAAGATTTCTTAAAAATCTTTTCCTTACCTAGGCCTGTGGTATGTTATTCCACTACATTTTTAGAAACTTGTCACCCTCAAAAAAATTTCTGGTTACGGCCTGCTGGCAGGACCATCTTTGAGGTGTAAAACTTAAAACAATCTCAAGGCGATAATCCCAACCTGCTTTCATAGTTGTCGAGGTATAGCTCTCCCGTGATTTATAAATTTATAGTAGGATTTTTTTAAGTTTTCCAGAAAAACGATATTTTGCATTTTAAATTAAAATAGCTATTTAGAACTATATTACTCAAAACTTTTATTTGGATTACAAGCACATAATTGAGCTAAATTTATTAATATATGTTACAAGTTGCCATCATTTTTGGTTTCCTTTATTTTGATGCCATCTTTCTTTGTCCAATCTTTTCCAATAGAAATATATTGGACTATCAAAATTCTTATTTGAAAACATAGCAACCACTACAAATATGAACTTACTAAAATAGAATGTTTTTCTAAGTATCGATAATTTGACATAAAAGTATATATCAGAGACCGAAAACGTAAAAAATTTTTAATAAATATTTCAAATTAAAAAACTCTTTTTAATAATAATCTAATATCTTCTTTCGCTGCTGTAGAAAGCCATTTATCCAGTAAATATTTCTACAGTCTGATTTTAGCGTAGACAAACCAATGTCTGTGTTAAATTTCTATCAGAATTTGTAATCACATGATCAGTTGCAACAATATGATTGGTCAAATGGAACGTTATTAGGTTTTTCAAAATGAAAAAATCTCATTTGCAACAAGACCATGACTCTTACTAGGCGCTAACTTAGAAAGTATCAAACTTTTTAACCTAAAAAATATTCAAAATATTTTTTCAAACAAATTCCAAAATACCCATACCTTTATTCTTTTTTTGAAAATGGCACTTAGTAGATTTTTTTAAATTGCGGGAGAGCTCTACCGATCAAATATTTTTTTATGAGTTTTTAGAATTTATAAAGTGACCTTACTGTTGCTTTAGAGATTGATATAATTTTGATCAGAGATTGCACATTTAGAAGTGCTTCTTGTTAAAACGGCCAAGAGAGGACAGTTCTTTAGATTTTGTTTTTTTTATAAATGCAACAACACGACGAGTGTATGGGTAAAGTCCAAACTATGCCGCTTGTGGTAGTCATTAAAGATGGTGCTTCTTTCACTTGACCAAGTTGAAGAAAAAATTCATAAATCTCACTTCAATATATATTTAACATAAAAAAACTAGTATAAGTTATAATCGGGATCGAGAACTAAGATTTATAAAAATCAAGGTTGTTGTAAACCACGAGAATTAACGCCTTTTCAAGTGGACAAATGCATATTATTTACGACCTAGTCTGTCGCAATACTGTTCAATTTTTCAAAGTTTATTACAAATATGTAGTGCTTATCTTTGCAAAACTGCAATAAGGACGCTCCTGCATCATGTTGAGAAGATTTTTGTTGGTTGGCAACACTGGATCAATATCTTGGGTGGTCGTGTCTAATTCGAAAAAAAACCGATTGCAGTGAGAGTTAGTTTTAAGAAGATACAGGGTTAGTTTTTGAAAGAAAGTAGTTGGTTCAAAAGAAACTAAGTTCTTCTTGAGCATCTTGACAAATTAAAAAAATTCCAAAAATTTTGGGCCCACTTTGGGCCCGCAAGAACAATTTGCGCGACGTTTTTTCTCGTTTTATCTCTTAGAGTAACTAGTTTTGTTTCTTTTTACTCTCACTCTAATCGTTTTTTTCAAATTAGACACGACCATCTTGAGTTATGGTATCGAGCTTTTTTTTACTTTGCCAAAAAGCAGCCATTTTGTTTAAACGAGTTTGCCAACTTCGATAAGTTGCTTATATGAAAGTCTGCTTGTACCGCCTTTTCAGTTAACCTTTAATAAATTTTTAAATAATTAGGCTAATTTTAGGCAATTTTTAAGTGTCTTTAACTTTGTGCATATGCTTTTCAATTTTAGATTAACTAGAAAGAACAACATTACTTATCTCTTGAAAATACCAGAGATACTAACCTGTTTTACAAACTTTTATATACAGTTGCACTTTCAAAAGTTTGAAGCCAACACACACATAAAATCTGGTTGCAATAGCAGTCCCCGAAATTAGGCAACTAAAAAGCAGTATTGCGAATCAACACAAATAAAGGTAGAGAGACTTGGCTATCGTTTTGGTTGGAGTAAAACGAAAACAAAACAAACGAATAATTCAGAAACACCGTGACCACCAATGATAACTTTTGCAACAAATAGTCGTAATTAAAAATAAATTTAAATAAATTGTTGAAAATTTTAATAATTCTTATATGTTGTAGACTCTGGACCAATATGATCAGTTCATGTCAGCACTTTATGATGAGTTGAGCCAAGTTTTTAAGCCAGATACCACTGCTCAAATCATGGATGAAATTGATAATTACCGTTATAAAAACATGTGAAATAGTAAGAAAATTTTTAAAAACAATTTTGTTAAAATATTTTAAAGCTTTAATAAGATTATTTGTATTTTTATGCGATATGATCCAAATCAAGCGGAAGATAATTCACATAAGTTGCTTTAATCGAATTTCAAATAATGCATCTTTGTCTTCGGCTCGCCTAAACTGTAGCAGTTACGACTTAGACAAGTGCTCCGTAATCTTTTTCATTCGCGGCACTTAAAAAAATTTGGCCCAGATGATAGATGCTTTCTCGCAGCCTGGACCGTAAGTCTGTTCATTGATGTTAAAAACGACAGACCGAAACCAAACCTACCAAAACGAAAGGGTATCCACCCATTCCTATGTTCAGTGTGGGTCTGCTAGTCGGCAAACGTCCTTTTCAGGACGGGGCAATGCCAGGATAAAATTTCCCTTTTCAGGGTACATTGCCAACAAGTTCCAAAGACCCACTATTCTTCAGCTGAACATCGAAGGCCTCACTGCAAGCAAGTTGAATGTTTTTCATTACCTCCCTATCCAGTCTGAGGCACTCGTCATCCTACTGCAGGGACCCACTACACTGATGCAGAGAAGTTGGTACTTCCAAACTACCAACTAGCTAGGTCTTCTTTAAGCAGGAAGCATGGCCTTGCCACGTTTGTCCACGAGCGACTGAGATACACGCTTTTGGGCCAATCTCCACCGACATCGGAGATCGAGTGTTTGTGTGTGGACGTTGATGGCTATAAAATAGTCAACGTCTACAAACCACCGCCAACGCGATTGCGAACCCTGGATCTCCTAGTGTTTCCTCGCCCCTGTCTGTACGCTGGCGATTTTAAGTGTCGTCATGCTGACTGGGGTTACGACGACAACAGTCCGGACGGTGAGTGCTTAGCTGGCTGGGCAAGTATTAATTGTCTTGCTTTCCTATATAATGCCAAGGACGCTGCCAGTTTTTATTTGGGCCGCTGGAACACTGGCACCAATCCAGATCAAGCTTTTGCTAGCGTAGGTCCAAACAGTCGCTTACTGGATAGACGTGTCCTTGACAACTTCCCCAGGTCACAACATCGACCTTCGCTTATTGCACTACCAAGGTTTGCTATGGCAGTGGCAAGCATGCCAGTTAAGCGATGGAACTTTCGCAAGGCCAAATGGAGTCACTACATTGCTTTGACTAATAAATTCGCAAAGGTTTTGTTGCCACCTGATTCACTTGATTTGGATGCGGCTTACCAGGACTTCTGTAACACCATTAAGAAAGCAGCCAAAAACACTATCTTACGCGGGTATCGAAATAACTATATTCCGTGTTGGGATGCACAGTGTAAATCTCTATATAAAACCTTTCTGCAGTCTCCTCAGGGAGACGACTCAAGTTTGGCTGCTACAGCTCTGCTTTCCAATCTTGACAGAAAGCGGAGGAATCGATGGTCCGAGGCAGTTCGGAGCATTGACTTCTCACACTCTAGTCGAAAAGCGTGGAGTATTTTGAACAATCTTAATGGTAGGTCACGACACTCTCCTCGTCACTGTCCGGTTTCAGGAGATGCTATTGCATCTCAGGTGGTTAGAAATGGGAAATATGAGGCTGTTGATCGCAAGTCATCTCGACTTGTCTCTCAAGAAGTGTCTGACCTTTGGAGGGCCACAACACCAGACGCAGTAAATATCTCTGACAATTTTTCACAGAGAGAATTTACTGCTGCCCTTCAACATTTAAAACCAAGTAAAGCTCCGGGACCTGATTACATCTCCCCCAAGCTTATACTCCATGTCGGAGCTGCTTTGAAGTCCTGGTTACGTGACTTCCTCTCTTCCTGTTTGCGCCGACTCAAAATTTTCAAGATCTGGAGAAGAGCGCTTGTGGTTGCGATCCCAAAACCAGGAAAGCCCGTGGGGGACCCAAAGAGTTATCGACCGATGTCTCTGCTCTGTGTCCCCTACAAAATCCTCGAGAGGCTTATCTACGCCCGCGTTGAACCATTAATCGATCCAGTGGTCCCTAAAGAGCAGGCTGGGTTCCGACGCGGGAAGTCAACCGTAGATCAAGTTGTTCTGCTAACCCGGAACATCGAGGATTCTTTCGAGGCTAAAAACAAGTCCGGTGCCGTATTTATCAATCTGACAGCTGTTTATGACACTGTCTGGCACCGTGGCCTTACCTGCAAGCTGCTGAGACTACTTTTGGATAAGCACATGATCAGAATGATTATGGAGCTTGTCCGAAATCGAAGTTTCACCCTTACCACTTACCACCGATAACAGCAAGCAAAGCAGGCTACGCCGTCTTAAAAACGGCGTTCCTCAGGAATCGGTCTTGGCTCCCCTCCTATTTAACATCTATACGTACGATCTTCCAT
Source organism: Diplosoma virens (assembly GCA_963680785.1). Classification (NCBI taxonomy): domain Eukaryota; kingdom Metazoa; phylum Chordata; class Ascidiacea; order Aplousobranchia; family Didemnidae; genus Diplosoma; species Diplosoma virens. The sequence goes on along the minus strand of OY796882.1, from coordinate 50,047,542 downwards.
CTATGATTTCCAGAAAGTTTGCTTATGCTGATGATCTAGCATTGTTGCACTCTTCTGGAAACTGGAAGGACTTGGAGGGGACCTTAAGCCAAGACATGTCTACACTTTCAGCGTATCTCCAGACTTGGAGGTTGAAACTCAGTCACACTAAGACGGTGACGGCAGCCTTTCACTTAAATAACCGAGAGGCCAAACGTGAGCTAAAGGTCTGCAATAACAATAGACTTTTACCGTTCTGTCCAACCCCTACTTACCTTGGGGTAAAACTAGACAGATTGCTCACGTTTCGTCACCATCTAGTGGCATTGCGCAAAAAACAATCATCGCGGGTCACACTGCTGAGGCGACTCGTGGGCTCGGGATGGGATGCTGGTGCTAAAACACTACCCATAACCACCTTGTCTCTAGTCTACTCAACAGCTGAGTACTGTGCGCCAATCTGATGTCGCAGTGCTCACACTCGCCTCATCGACAATGTCTTGAATGACGCCTTGCGTATAGTCACTGGATGCCTGCGTCCCACTCCAATGCACCACCTACCTGTACTCTCAGGCATCCAGCCAGCTGAGCTTCGCCGAATGGGAGCGACACTCTTTTTGGCTCACCGTGGATCTCTGGACCCCGATCATATCTTGTATGGTCTTTTAAGTGGGTCCTTAGATACTCGCCAAGCGAGACTAAGATCCAGACACCCGTTTGTTCCAGGTGCGTGGAATTTCTTGGACAACCTTGCCAGACTTGGCATCCGCGCTTCTGAATGGATAAATCACAAATGGAAAACGAAATATTGTGAAAATACTTCCAGGCTCCGTACTTTTGTGCCCGAGACCGGTGCCAGGCCTGTTGGGATGGACTTACCCCGAGCAGTTTGGGTTAAGCTGAACCGCCTGCGGACTGGTGTTGGGCGATTCCATTCGTCCATGCACAAATAGGGTCTCGCTCCTTCACCGAATTGTGAGTGTGGCGCCTCTGAGCAAACCGCAGACCATGTACTAACAGCGTGCCCTATACATCGGGCACCACATGGAGCACGAGGTCTGACGGTTTTGGATGACAAAACTCGATGCTGGCTTAATGACACCACTGCCAGCATCTGATTCAGGCAGTGCAGCAGTCTGGAGTAGTAAAAAAATAAACCCTCGGCCCCAGTCCTGTTTGTGTCTGGCCTGAAGTGAATGCGCTTCAAACGATGACGACGACGAAAAAACTTCCAAAATTCTGTGGCACACCGCAATCAAAATAGTAAAAAGTCTATACAATTCAAATGCAAAATACACTTTGTTGCAATTGTTTTTTGAGTGCAACTGCTGTATGTTCGAGAAACTTCAAGAAAACTTTAATTTATCTGTAATATCACAAATCATCTGTTTTTTATATTTTCATCTTTATTTATCCTCCTGATCCTGACGTTCAGGAAAATCTCGGAGGCTCTAAACAAAAACAACTATCAGGCGATTACCTAGACCTGCTTTCGGAGATACCAAAATATCATTGCACGGTTGAAATTTTTTATTTTGTTTTTTAGTGTTTATTTAAAGGTATAAAGAAAATTAGTAATTGATAAAATGCCAAGCAGGGGAATGTGCTGTAAAGTATCTTTCCCAAGGACACAACTAAATGACATGAGTAAGTTTTGAACCGCTATAGGATTGATTGCGCGAGCCATAAACAACGTTCTTAACCCCTTGACCATGCTGCCGACAAATTAATGCATATTTAGTGTCGAGCTAGAGTTTGATTCAATGACTTGTTTACCAGTCGCAAAGATTAAAATTTAAAATAATAAAGATTTTTTTCTTTTAAAAAGTATGTTTATATTACGGTTATCTCGCGGCACACCGGTAACCGAACACTAACTAGCATTTGGTCTATCACTGTGGTAACTTCGAATTATCCAAGTGCATTAACATGCAAATCGACAAACCTTGTATTTTTTTTTCTTTTGGTTTCTTGATTTATCGTTTTATTTTTTCTTTCATTTAATCTTAATATGCCCATTAGTTGATATAGCCTAACTTTTTGTATCTTCTTTGTTCTTGTAGGTAGCTCTCAACTTGAATGGTTTGATTTTAACTTGAATGGTTGTGCTGCAACAAATATGATACCAAGCATTTTAAAAATTAAATTGTAATAAAATCGGAAAAATTTTAACATATCTAAAACCTTGATTTAAAGGAAAAAAGATTGAAAACTTTATGTATTTCAATTAAACATTGTTAAAAAAGTCTCTTAATCACTTAACGTTTTTACCATCTTCAAATAAATTTGTACCTTTAAAAGAAATTCACATCAAATTTTAAATAGGCTACTAATCAGATAAAAAATATAAACGATCTTACATTCATACGTAGATTGAACGTTTTCTTCTCTGTTGATGAAGGAAAACATTTAAGGTTTGTTGCTTCTAACAATAATTGCTGCATCAATAAGAATGTTACTGTGCATTAAGTCTCGTTGCAACTGCGAGCGTGGACTTGAGTGTTTTTTCTTTCTTTTATTGATTTTTTTGCTTCGCTTAGCGCTTAAGCGCGGGAATAAGTAAAAAAATCAATAAAATAAACAAAGAATGCTTCATTCCGCGCTTGCAGTGGAAACATGGCCTTATTCACGCCGATAAACAAGTTGCTTGAAAAATTTTCGAGTTGAGGATAAACAATACTAAAACATGTATTTAGACTGACAGCAAAGATAACCTTCCCCATCTTTAACAAAATAATTTGATGCACTAAGTAAAATTAATACATTTTAATATGATTCCATAACACCGGAGGAAATTCTTTCAGAAGTTTCCAAACTTGATACTTTTAAAGCTTTCGGACATAAAAACGCACCAAATAAATTATACAAAATAATAGCACAAATTCTATCCCCGTGTGTATGTGAGATTTTTAACCAATGTTATAAAGATGGCATCTTTCCTTGTTACTAAAATCAACTAAATCTGGACCTGGATATGGACATTAATGCTGAATTTTGGCTTTAGACCTTATAAATCTGGACCCAAAGATCAAATTAATAACTAGACCTACAGAATTTTATCCCCAATAACTTAAATTTGAAAAATTTTTGTACATAAGACTAGAATAAAATTTTTTAAATAAAATCATCATGAATTACCAATTTGAATTTTGTAAAAACTATATAACAGAAATGGCCAAATTATAGTTGTTGTATTTTTTTAGATTTGGAATTTTTTATTATAGAAAGTAAAAACTTTAGGTATCAGAGGTAACGTGTATGATTTTTTACTAACAACTCGATACAATTCATCACATGCAAAGATGCTAAATCTTCACTGGTTCAATCTTGTGTGGTATCCCGCAAGGCTCCACTTTGGTCCCTTTGTCTTTTAGTTTGTACATCAATAATTTATTGTTGCACAATAAATTTCATGTTAATTTATTCGCTGACGATACGATTTTAACTAGAACATTAAAATTCTCTAAAATTTTACTAATTACAAGCTTTGTATTATTGATGAATGAATAAAAACAAACCTTATATTTCTAAATATTTCTGTAATCCAACTATTTTTAAAGACTTTGAAGCAAAAAAAGAAAAAGCCGAAGTAGTTTTGCATCAATGCAGGGAAACCTGTAATTACCTATTTATACTACACAAAATGAATATAGTGATTGATCAAGATTTTATTGGTAAAAGCAAATGAATTTTATTTTTGAAAACCTTGTTACCAAAGCAGAATTTTGTCTAAAGCAAGACATTTTGTAGATAAACCATTTATTGTAAAACTTTATTGTAGCTTTGTCTGTCGCCATTTAAAGTATGATACAGTGCAAGGGGTAATACAAAGAAAATAGTATTACACAAACTTAAGTGACATAAAACAAAAAACAATAAAGCATAAAATAAATAAAATAATGTTGTTGTTGGTTATAAGCCAATTTTATTGCAAGTTTTATTGCAGTGTGCACAACAGAATAAATAGAAGTAATAATCTTTACCGGATAAGTGATACAAATTAAACTTGCAACATAGTCGTACTGCTGCTTTACCTCGTATATCTATATTAAAAAACAACTTGTCAACTTATTTAAAATCTAAAAGAAAACCTTAAAACTAACAAACCTGTTTGAGTTATTTTAGTAAAGAAAACTTTTTTAAGGCTACTTTTTTGAAGTTCACAATTGATGAATATCTATTTCAAGCAAGTATTGCTATCTAAATTCTGAATAAAAAAACAATGTTTTGTATTTCAGACTGAATGCAACTATTCTACAACAAGCGAAGAAAACATTTGTTGAAAATGCATGTACAGTTGGTACTTGTATTGTTGTGATGTGCTAAAAATTAATAAATGGAATCTTTTATGAATTTAATTTAGTTGAAATAATGGTTGAAATAAATTTTTTATGAAAAAGAATATAAAACAACAGTAGACCAATAAGGCCTAATATTTTTTCATTTGGAACAATACTACCAGAGGCTCACCTAAAACACGTTGAATATTATTGGTTCAGATCAGAGATGTGCAATCTTTTTCATAATGGGCTAAATTATAAATTTAAGTAGATGCAGCTTAAATGTCAATGAAATTTCATCTTTTCAGTACTCGATGCCATGACCGAATAACAAGAAAAAAAACATAAATTTAAAATTATTTAACTAATTACAAATCTAAGTAAAATATGAAACCATTAAAATCAATAGGTAATTATAGTGTTACAAATATCCATTCTGAAGCTGCTTTGAAGTCCTGGTTACGTGAGTTCCTTTTTTCCTGCTTGCACCGACTCAAAATTCCCAAGATCTGGAGAAGAGCGCTTGTAGTCGCGATTACAAAGCTGACAAAGCCAGTAGAGGACCCAAAGAGTTATTGACCGATATTTTTACTTTGTGTCTCCTACAAGATCCTCGAAAGGCTTATCTACGCCCCGCATCGAACCGCGTTATAGACTCATTACTCCATGGAGAGGAGGTTGGGTTTCGATGCGGAACGTCAACCATAGATCAAGTTATTCTATTGACAGAAAATATCCACAATTTTTTTGTCGATTTGTCGATCTGACGACGGCATATGAGTCTGTCGGGCATCTTGACCTTACATGCAAGCTGCTTGATAAGCACAAGGTTGAAATGATCATGAAACTCATATAAAACCGAAGTTTTACTCTTACTACCGGTGACAGCAAGCAAAGCAAGATTCCCCGTCTAAAAAACAGTGTTCCTCAGGAGTCGGTTTGGGCTTTTTTTCTTTTTAATCTTTTTTTTATTTACTTCTAAATCTGCCCTCCACAATTTCCGGAAAATTTACCTACGCAGACGATCTAGCATTGTTGCATTCCTCTGAAAACTGGAAGGTCTTTCGAGTGATTAGAGCGCTGTACTTATAATCAACGTAGTCCCAGTTCAAAACCCACTTCCGCCATTTTATTTTGTTCTTCGAAAAGACATTTTACGGCACTTTTCCTGCTTGATGGTCTTGGCAAGCAGTTCTAAATTATAGCCATATCTCTATTAATTTACAAGCGGACAGCCATATCATATCTTGACATCTCTGGAGGTAGTTCGGGGTAATTGCTTAACCTATGTATTAGCGTCTCCGTCGCTTTCCCGCGAGTCAGGAGGATAAATATAAAGATAAAACAAATAGTAATAAAAATAAGACGGTGACGGCAGCCTTTTATTTCAATAACGAAGAAGCCAAACGTGAGTTAAATGTTTGCATATGATACTGTCTGGCACCATGCTGCTGAGACTTCTTCCGGATAAGCACATGGTCAGAATGATCATGGATCTTGTCCAAAACCAAAGTTTTACTTTTGCTACTGATGACAGCAAGCAAAGCAGGCTACGCCGTCTGAAAAACGGCGTTCCTCAGGGATCGATCTTGGCTCTCTTTCTTTTTAACATATATACGTACGACCTGCCCTCCACAATTTTTAGAAAGTTTGCTTATGCAGACGATTTAACATTGTTGTACTCTTTTGGAAACTATAAGGATCTGGAGGGGATTTTAAGTCAAGACATGACTACACTTTCAGCGTATCTCCAGACTTGGAGGTTAAAGCTCAGTTACACTAAGGCAGTAACGGCAGCTTTTATTTCAATAACCGAGAGGCCAAATGTCAGCTAAAAGTCTACAATAACATTAGACTTTTACCGTTCTGTGTAACCCTTTCTTATCTTGAGGTAAATCTGGACAGATCGCTCACGTTTTGCCACCATCTAGTGGCATTGCGCAAAAAACTATCCTCGCGGGTCACACTTGCAGGCTCAGGATGGGGTGCTGGTGCCAAAACACTACACAAAGCTGCTCTATTTTTGGTCTACTCAACCGCTGAATATTGAGCGCCAGTCTGATGTCGCAGCGCTCACACTCGCCTCATAGACAGTGTCCTGAATAACGCCTTGCGCATAGTCCCTGAATGGCTGCGTCCCACTCCAACGGACCAAGTACCCATACTTTCAGGTGTCCAGCCAGCTGAGCTTTGCAGACTAGGAGCAACATTTTCCTTGGCTTAGCGTGAATCTCTAAACCTTGATCATATCCTGTATGGTCTTTTAAGTGGGTCTTCCGATGCTCGCCAAGAGAGGCTTAGATCTAAACGCTTGTTTGTGCCAGCTGCGCGGAATCTATTAAACAACCTTGCCGGACTTGGCATCCGCACTTCTCAGTGAACACATTATAGATGGAACGCAAAGTACTGCGAGAATACAAGCAGGCTCCGTGTTTTCACACTCTTGATCAATACCAGGCCTGTGGGATTGAGCTTGCCCCGAACAGCTTGGATCAAGCTCAATTGCCTGCAAACTGGAGTGGGCAATTTTATTCGCCCATTCACAAATGGGGTTTTGCTCTTTTACTGAATTGTGAATGCAGCGCGCCTCTGAATAAACCGCAGATCACGCTCTAATAACATGCCCCATACATCGGCACCACATGGAACCCGAGGTTTGACGGTTTGGGATGACGAAACTCGATACTGGCTTGACATCATTCCTGCCAGCATCTGATCCGGGCAGTACAGCAGCCTGGGTTGGTAAAAGAATAAACCCTCGACCCCAGTCCTGTTTGTGACTGATCCGGAGTGGATGCCCTTCCAAACGACAACGACGTTGTCAAAATTCCTAAATTTCATACCGTGTAAATTTTAATAAGTGATTTTGTAATTCTAACTTGTCCAAGTGATAGATCTGTAATTTTAGTCTTTATTTTGGATATGTAGATTTAAATGCGTAGATAGTCCGCATCAATTTTTGATTGGATCTTATAATTTTATTGTTTGTTTTTTTGTAGTTGTTGTGGTGTTTTTGATTCAAGTTCAACCGCTCTGAGATTATATGAATTTTTTAAGTAGGCTATAAAGTAATTTATAAATATACAGTATCTTATTAATATTATTTAAACTGCAAAACACTCCATTAACGGAGCAACCTGGCAAGTTATCTATCTTTACATTTCGTAAGGGAGACATACACCACAAGCGAAATAGGCCCTCAGAAATAAAAGTTAAATCTGGCCCTATATCGAAGTTGCAAACTGTTTAAACGCTTATGTTAAAATATCACTAATCTGGTTATAACTTTCATTGTTTTTTTCTATCCTATTCATTCGAATAGACCTTTGGCTACTATTTTTTCTTTTATCATTTTGTGCGTCTGATCAAAGGCGGCTTCATTGACAGCACTTAGTATAAAAACAACATTAAAATGACCAAGTATAAAAATGCATGAAAGTATGGAAGATTCTTTCTATTCTATTAACGAAATTTTTCATTCCATTTCATACTTTAACAATTTCATATTCCATACAGAAATTTTTCTTCCATTTTATTTCATTTTCCATTCCATTTCATTCCATAGCAAGCCCTGCTTACAGGTTCAGAGTGGGGTGCTGCTGCCGAAACACTACTATGACAGCAGTGACATCGAATTCGATACGGTTATGAAAATATGACAAAAAATTTGAGTAAGCAGTGAGGTGCAGGTTTAATCTCCTTTCTTTACACTAAAAATTAAAATTTAGTCTTGATTTTCTAGATTAAAAAACTATGATACACACAATTTAAAATTAAACATTATGGAGAAGTTTTTTAACGATTTTTGATTTAATTTTGTGGGTAGTGCGCAATTTTGAGTTGTGTATACAAAAACCCTACAGGTGCATACTAAATTTTAAAATATTTAACTAGAAAATACGAAAAATTATATTGCATGCTCTTAGTTAATTCCTGGACTTGTTCTTGTTCTCAGCAATGCAGAGAGACCAGTCTCATAAAATTGGGTTGACGGAAAAAGCATCAGAAGTCAAATGGCTTCTCATGTTGCTCTGGAATATGATTATGACTGAACAATATGCTAATAAAGCTTTCTCTTTAAAAACATTTTTAGAAATTAAATTATTTAGTAGAGCAATTAAAGTCTTTTTGATTAACCTCATTTCCGTTGCTCAAGATGACAATTTGTCATCAATAACACGGTCGATCTTAGTAAAGTTTACTTAAACAAAGGCATCAAGGCATCGATGGCTACAATTGATCGGCTGTACCTGTCAGCAACATGGTCGAGTGGTTGAAAGCAACGTGATTGTGATCGGCATGGCCTTCGCTCAAAATCTATTTGCGCCATTCTTTTGTGTCCTTGGAAAAGACACTTTAAGGCACTTTCCCTTGCTTGGAAGCCTTGGCAAGCAGTTTTAATTTCAATCATACCTCTATAAAACAAAAGCACCAAAATATAAAAATTTCAACCGGACATCAATACCTCGGCATCTCTGGAAGCAGGTCGGGGTAATTGCATGCCCTGTGTATAGCGCCTCCAACGGTTTTCCGCGCGTCCGGAGGATAAATATAGAGATTAGATGTTAAAAAATAATAACAAAAATAAAAATAAGCATAAATTTTAGACCATTAAATTGCGTAATAATGTAAAACCAAATGTTTTTACTTTTTCAACAATATAAAAACCAGTGATAGCAAAATTCCTGCGAGTGAGTGCTAGCATTGCATGCTTACATGCTTACAATGTTTTACAATTGGCGATTATTTTTCAAAAACGAAATTTTTTGTATTGCAGAAAGTTTTTGCAATTGGCACTTCGGTTAAACGAATAAAGACTCGTAGCTTTTATTCCAATGTAATTAAACGGTTTATGTTATGAATTGATAAGCAATTAATCAGAGTACAGTATAATCTTAAAAAACGATAAGTTATGGTTTAGAATTTATAATATAATAAAAGTTTATATTTCTTTGGTCACTTTAAAATATAAAAAGGTTTTGCTTTGATTATTTTAGATTTTAGATCATAGTAAATCAATTTCTAAATTCCTGAACAAAATCAACTTTTGAATGCAGCCCTGGGGCTAAAAAGTTTGCTCACTCCTATACTCATAGGCTTACCAGCCAAAAAATTTGCGGGAGCGATGGAGTTTTGATCAAATTTTCTGACATTTGCCCGAATCATACTTTTCTAATACTTTATGGATATAAGAAAAAAATTTGTTCAAGGTTCTAGAGAGAAAAACAAAAAAAATTTTTTTCTTTGATTTCTAAAAAAAAGGATTTCTCTAAGATTTCTCAATTTTTGTCCCAAAACCAAAGGGTTTAAAAACAAAGTTTTTACCTATTTGGCATAAAAAAAATTTTTTATCATCATCAATGCACTAAAATTCCTGATTTTGCACAAGTTTTTGCTTAAATCTTTCTTATCGCTGAAATTTAGAATTTAGAATAAGTCAGTTCAATTTGTAATGATTAAAAAAATTAATAGGTAATCCTTGATTACCTTGATTTAACTCACCCTTTGTGACAAGTTGTGTCAACAAAAACCAAAAGGGTTGAGAGTGCTCACTGTGCCCCTTCTAGCAGATCCTCATGATCAAATTGATCCCACTATTTAATCTTTTTTGGTAAACATATTTTTTTATTTTTTTAATTTTTAGCATTTAAAGCTATTTAAGGATTATTTAGCCATTTATTTTCTTGACTCGCAGAAACGTCAGATGTGCTATACTTAAGGCAGTGTTTTTCAACCTGTGTGCCGCGAAAGATTTTCAAGTGTGCGGAAAAAAATTTAAAACATTAGTCCTTTGCTCTGCAACCTTTTTTTAGAGAACACTACTTTTTAGGGACGAAAACCAGCACTCTGGTCCAAGTGTGCTTTGAAAATTTTGAAAAGGTCCCCAAGTGTACCGCCGGTGCGAATAGGTTGAGAACCACTGACTTAAGGCAGTAGAAACCTGTTTCCACTACAAGCGTTGGCGGGATTCTTTTTTGTTTGTTTATTAAATTTGTTTTACTTCTCTTGACGCCTAAGCGTAAAAAAATCAATAAAAAAGCAAAAAATAACTTCGCCAATGCTTCTAGTAGAGACGAAGCTTTAAGCGATTCAGAAATTTCTCTAAAAAATTTTTTTCGACGTCGCTTTCTACTCCCACGTTTGGTTAAAAGATATCTAAAAATACCAAATTTCCTGTTTTAAAACCTTGTACATAACTTGCCTCAACTACATTTTATTTGCAATTGAAGATTATGAAATTTTCTGATCGAGAATAGTAAGCAATTGTACAATTTTTAATTTCTGGTGTCTATTTTAAATTCCATAGATATAACTGGATAAAGTGGCTGCTGTGCATCAATTACCATCTTAATTGATATAAACACTGTTAACAGGGATATTATTTAGTTTAAAATCCACAAGTTCTTCTGGTAGAATCAGAGGCAACTAAAACTTCAACAAATACAGAAGGCGTAAATATTTATTAAAGAAAAACTCAACGACGTTTCGTCCGTTACATCAAGCGGCTTCATCAGGTAAAAGCAAAACACAACGCGCACCGTATTTAAAAACCAAGAAGTTAAAAACACAAACTTGCCTCTGATTCTACCAGAAGTTTTACTTGCCTCTGATTCTATTAGAAGAACATATGAATTTTAAACTAAATTAACAACTTGTCTCTCTTTCTGTCCACAATTTTATTTCTTCGTATTTATGTACATGTATAACTTTTTTTGTTTCAAATGGTAAACGTTTTGTTCCTCTCATTACTTCTATGTTGGCTATCGTCCGATTTTACACCATTGCATTTGACAAATAAGCTTAATTTACTAATTTGTTTTCTTTTTAAACTGATTGTGTATGGTTTTTTTGAACATTAAAAAACTTGAAAATGCTTCTGGCTTATCATGCCACAACCACACACGCATAAATTTGATCAGTTCAGCCTTTTTGGGACAGGGATTGGTTTTTTTCCAATCAATTACCAAATGATATTGTTTGATATTCATTCACCTGATACAGATATATGAGAAAAAGTAGCTAAATCTGATAACTTGGATGCAAAAAGCATTTACATTACAGCGGGCGATCTTTTTTTACCATCACAATAATAGGGTGTTTAGACATTAGGGCGTACTTAATTTCCAAACCCTATTACTTGCTTAATTTATTGTAGAGAGATAAACAGAAAAAAACATTTTAAAACTAAGATCAAAAGTAAAAAAATCATTATGAACTCATCTTTTTTTAATTGTTACCAACGTTCATCCATGTGGACCAAAAGCATATCGCTAAAGTTGAGCAGTTGGCCTTATGGTAAACAATTATTGAATTGAAATGGATTCAGATCTAGCAGAAATTGTGTGATCCATGAATGAATTCTATTTAGCACATCTTAAAAAATTAACTTTTAGCCTTTGTTTCTTTCAACATATGCCGATTTCGATAGAAAAAACAAGCTTACTCATGGATAGTATTTAAAAACATATCGTTTAAAATGCATTGTTTAGACTTCAGATTATGACAGAACTGTCAACGAATTATAATTACGTCGATTTCTTTGACTTTTTATCAAATTTTACTGCAATGAATTATTTCGACATGTTATTAGTTCCAAATTTACAGCGAATTTTCTACTTGTAATCGTAATTATATATACCTGATGAGATCAAACAAGATCGAAACAGGCGCTTGTCGTATATTATTATTACAATGTTGAATTTAAATTGAAATTGTGAATATTATGTTTCATTGATTAGGTGCCTTCACCAATAAGGCATTTAGATCCGTGTTAAACCAAATAATTTTGTATAGAACTGTCATTATTTATAAAACAAAAATGACTTTTAAAGCTAATTTTATTTCCTTTGATGATAGACCCTTTAAATAGAAGGGCTGGTATCTTCTATGCTTGGTATCTGGAACTTGGGTCCCACCCATAATTTGTGTCAATTATGTGATAGAACCTTGATTCTGGCATCTTAAAGGTTTTTTAGGGCGCGGAGTTTATTTTTCATACTTTTAACCTTCTATGACGTCATCTGCAAGCCATTTAAAGGGCAAATCTCGGTAATTTAAGTGTAAAAAAGCATAAAAAACACAAAATCATACAGATTATCATATATTTTTTCTATTAAAACAATGGAAAACACACCTTAAGTTACCCTGTCATGAATTAAAGTCATATATAAACAGTAAGCCTGGAGAGACAAAAGGAACATGTCTAAGGCAAACAATATAGTTATTCTAGAAACAAGAGAGTTAAAAAAAAACGTACTGTACTTCAATATAAATAACATAACATGTTTAGTTTTTAGCAGATAGTTTTCTTTTCTCCTCAAGCAGTCAAGTTGTCTTTCTTTATCACTGTTGTCCAGCATAAATGCTTTCAAAAAAATGTTTGACAGTGTAAGGTATGCTTCTTGAATTGCAACCACTGGACTATCAATACAATATAAAGCTTGGCAGCAATGCAGGTTGCACTTATCAAACAGTTTATAAGTTGAATGTACAAAATGCACTGTTGAAAGTAGAGGTACAGTTAATTCACCTCTATTTAAGTTTGTGACAAAATCTGAATTAATACGATGGTCGTCGATATCATTAGTCTCCACACTCTTACCTTAAAATTTGTGTTTCAGATATCCAGCGAGAAAAATAATTTTATGTTTGATATTGTCATTAGATTGAACTAGGTCCTCAGTGTCAGCAATAGAATTGTCAAAGTGATAATCATCAATGCGAATGTTAGAGATACAAGGCACATTATTAGACTTGTGCGGCATGATTCATATTTCAAAAGTGCATGGAGGTTCTTGGTTTCTGCAGCTGCCTTGATATCTACAATTTCAATGTAGAAATTAACCCCATTGCGTTGTCTGGGTTGGCCAAAGAACTTTTCAAGGGTCTCATCAGCAAACACACCAGGTAGCACATAGGTGAAGTTGTGCTGAATCAATCCTCAATGTTGGCTCGTGTAGAGAGCACCAATGCCTCTGCAGTTTGTTTTGTGAGCTTTTGCGTCCGACCTCGACCTTCTGATCATGCGCAGCAGGATATACTGTAACATCACAAGTTTCAGCAAGTTTCTTGAAAATAGTGCAATTCTTGGTCCATGATTGACGACTCTCATCACGCAGTTTAATACCAGAATACCGATCTTTCACATTCATCATGTGGAACCAACCAGTGATCAGCTTAACAAAATCGATGGTGCCCTCGCTGAGGCCAAGTTTATCCTTTACAGTTGAAAGAGCAGCAACTGTTTTGTCATGGAAGATTTGACAAACAAAAGGCACGCTTTGTCTCTGCAAGGGCTTTGCGTACACAGCTGTGTATGTGATCTTGGTTAGACGGATGTGGTTTCTCCTGTCTTCCTCGTATAATGCTTCTATGTCCTTCCATCGTGCAACATATGTTTTTCCCTCTTTTATGAAAAAAGTTCCTTAACAGGAACCGTTATCCAGTTATTTCTTACATTTTTGAAAAAATGAACATAGTCAAAAACAAGGAAAATATGAGAATTTATAGCATTTATGAAGGCTTTATCACGACCACCTAATTTACCATGAACTGCAACATTTTTTTTGCAATTATCACCTACACAACAAATTATATTACCATCAGCATTGGTAAGCGCTGCTAAAGCTTCTAGCAGAACTTTCTTGAGTTGATCTGAATCAAGTTTTGCAACAGGGTAAATGCTTAGTATATATTTAGGGCCACCAAAATGGCAGACAACTTCAATTACTAAAGCATGTGTTGCAAGAACTTCGCTATCACAAGAACCATTTTGAGCGTAACCAACAACACGACCACCTGAGTACCTAAGTGTTTCTGTGAGCTTTACTTCAACAAAAAGAATGTTGACAATACGCTGCTGAGGTTTCAGTTTTTGAAAAAGTTGCTCCAAGTTTTTATCACGTAGACTACAGGAGAGAAGTTTTTTCAACAGTTCCATTCTAGGTAAAACAACTGAACCAGACTTGCACCTTACATCCTTATTCAAAGAGAATCAAATATAAAATAAAATATAAAGTAGTATTAACATTACGGAAGCTATTCTATAGTACTAGCTAACTTCCTGTTAAACTGAGACTACTTTCTTAATTAACCTACTTAACTGGCACTAGGTAGGCAAATTCTAAACTATATACAACATCAGTAGCACATGCTGATTACAATTACGTTATTGTGACGTCATAAGACAGCATAAAGTTAACAGACTCGTCACATAAATGTAAAAAATGTTTACCTACAATATAATCATTGTTTACATAAATTCAAATCATTATTTACGTACAGTCAACTTATTGCGTCTTAAAATAGTGGGACCCAAGTTTCGCGACCCGAGAGCGCAAGTTACTAGTCCTTCTATTTAAAGGGTCTATGCCAGGGTTTCCCAAACTTTCTGTTCATGGGTACCCTTTGGACAATTATAGATTCGCTCGTGTACCCTCAAAATTTTCTCATATTTTTAGCTGCAAAGCTCAACTTGCTCTAACGCACAACTTATTTTCTATAGCTGGGCAGCCCATTACATTCCCTCTAAATTTGCTAAATCTTTAAAATTGATTATTTTAGTTTAAAACGAAAAAGCTGCGTGATTAGTACTAATCAAAGCACACAAAGTTATTCATAACAATGTAATCTAAGCTTAAACAAACACTACAATCAAACTAACAATATATCGGCTGAATAAGCCCAGCAGTCCTAGCTAATGTGATGGATGAACCTGCTTTTTAGCAACAAGCTCACTAATACGCGGTAAAACATTAGCAACCACACAACAAAGATCATGTTCAGGTGTTTTAGCTGTGATCGGTACTTTGATTTGATTCCAAGCATCACTGATCGAAAATGTCGATTTACACAACCATGTTGATGGAAACAACAACAATGCTTGAATAGCAGGTTCCGCTATCCTTTTGTACGACTTGCACATCGTAAACCAAAAATCTCCCAAATTTTTCTCAGAGTACACATCGCGTGCAAACCCATCATGTTGAAGTTCAATCAGTTCCTCTTGCATACTTGTCCAAGCCTGCAGTGTCTGAGCGTTCGCGGTGAAAGGATTCCTAAGATATGCAACTTCATCTTCATCAAGACTTGGAAAATAGCCGTCAATTTTCTTTTCCAACTTCATGAGATGTTCAGTGACCAATTCCGAAAACCTTGTGGTCTCAATTTAGGGATTTTGACACAGAAATTCTGTTACTGTACTAAACATGGAAAAGATGCCAGAGCAAATATTTCCTTTCCACAACCGAAGTTTGGCCAGAAATGCTTTGACTTTAGCTATGAATTCACTCACTGTTAGGTTTTTTCCTTGGAGATTCGTGTTTAGCATATTCTGAGCATCAAAAATATCAACAAGGTAGGCAAGGATCAAAATAAAAAAAATCATTCCTCAAGGAAGTGACAAGAGTTTCACATTTGTTGGATTGTTAGAAAAATCCCAGCAATTCTTTACGAAGCTCATATACACGTTTAGTAACATTTCCTTTGGAGAGCCAACGCACATTACTGTGAAATAGAAGTACACTGTGATCGGCACCTAAATCTTCACAGAGAATTTTAAACAATCGGCTGTTCAGCGCACTCCCTTTTACATTGTTGACCATCTTAATCACCAGTGATAAAACGTCAAAGAATTCAGCAGGAAGGACTTTGCATGACAATGCAACCGGTGGATCATGCAGTGCAAAAATTTCACATGAGGAGCTACTTCCATGACACGAGCTCTAAATCCAGACATTCGTCCTAACATAGCTGGGACCCCATCCGTTGTGCAGCCCCTTAGATTTTCCCATTTTAAACCATGTCGCTTGAAAAAGGAATTCACCATTTGAAAAATATCATCTCTTTTAGTTGTTGCTTTTAATGCCGCATTCATCAAGAACTCTTCTTTAACGCCTTCTTTTCCTACATATCGAACAAAAATTAGTAGCTGAGCACAGTTTGTTACATCTGTAGACTCGTCAAGTGGAATTACGAATCCCACTTTCCGATCTACGAATATCACTAATCACTAGCTGCAAAATATCCACTGACATTTCCTCAATTCTTCGTTGGACTGTATTATTAGACAGGGAGATAAAGTTAAGTTTTTTTACTGATTCATCTCCAAAGACACAACGTACCATTACTTTTGCAGCAGGTAGGACCAAATTTTCCCCAATGGTATGTGCTTTTTTTTGCTTGGCGATCATGAGAAAAACTTCCTAAGACGCCTTTAATGAAGCATTGGTTTGTTGGAAAAACATGCCACCCTTATCCAAGCATTGTTTCTTAAACACTGATTCTCTATGCTTCAAAAAGTCAAGTTCTTTGTCTTTGAATTCCGGATGAGCTCTCTCCAAATGCCGGGTGAGAAGGCTTGGTTTCATCGAATCATTTCCCAATGATTTTCGACAAAGTACACATACTGGTATATCCAAACCATTGTTACCGTAAATGTAAACCCGAACTTTAAGTAGGTTTCTGAATATTTTCTTTTTTTGAGACTCATTGCATAGCTTTTTAGAAAGTCCGAAAATAGACAAAAATTTTAATTAAAACTATAGACGTTTTTGAACTCAGCAGCGCGATGAGCTAATCGTTAAGCGAATTTACATTGCACAGTGAACCTAAAAGCAAATGAAGACCTGAATTAAAGAACTACATAAATCACAAAATAAAGTTTTTGAAAAAAAGAAAATTGAAGTTTTGAAAAACATTGCAAACTTACTTCAATCTCATGTTAAATCTTTTCATTCTCATCCTAAGTTTGGCTTAGGTTACACCTGAAACTCATGCAGTCTTCAAGTTTTTTTCCAATTCGCTCCTTAGGCTTTCTTTTCATTTTTTTGCAATTATTATCAGTACAGTAGTCCCCTTATTAAGCCCACGGTTAATAAGCTCACCCACTTAACAAGCCCAAAACTGTCCGGTTCAGAATTACTACTGTCGCGTATTCAATTCGAATAGTTTAAAGCAGTGGATCGAACAAATCTTCAACTTTGTTACGACGATTAATCTTGCCAAATAATAGTGATAGCAGATTATCCTATTTTTGTCACGCTAACTTAGCAAAGTCAACCGCTGTCTAAACTCACAGAGAGAGAGAGATAAAATCTCAACTTTATTGCTAAGCAATGAAAAAAACTCCAATTTCTATCAAGCGGCAATTACAACTAATCACTAATTCACAATTACAACTTTACACTGAATCACAAATCTCGAATTTTGAATTTGTATTCTCGAATAAATAACTTCAAAAATTATCACCTTTAATATAATTCTCATAACATTCTAAAACATTTTTTCTCATAATTTTATTTTGTGTATATATAATATATATATCCTTAATATAATATTTATATACTTAATATATATCTTTAATATAAAATATAATACATATCCTTAATATAAAATACAATATATATCCTTAATATAAAATTATTTTAATATAGATAAGTTTATGACGTAAAATTGAGGCAAATAAAAAGTTTAAATCATCTAATTTTCACTACCGTACTTCAGGTGTTATAGTAGTGCTTCTCAACCTTTTTTTGTGGCGACCCAAATTTTAAGCGGAAATCGAGAGTAAAGTTTTGGCGACCCAATATTTTTTATAGACGTTATTGCAAGCATAATAAGGGAACTAAACTTATGACCTCTGAGGCTGGTCATGCAATTGACATGCAATATTTTGTGGGTAGAACAAAAAATTGTGTGGGGTTCTAAGACTTAGACCAATTTTTGTCCCCAAATCAAGGTGTTTTCTAAAAAAAGGTCTTTCTTTGAATTCAGTCTCGGGTTTCTGATTTTTCGTCCCAAAATCATAGTGTTCTCCAAAAAAAGTCTTCACTTGAATAGTCTCTGATTTCTCATTTTTTGTCTCAAATTTTCGTTCTTTATAAAGTAAAAATTTTGGGTCAACCCTAGGTCGCGACCCAAAAGTAGGTCCAAATTGACACAAAAGAACGAAAATGGTTTAATTGTTACACAACTAGCCTACACTTGTCGGAGACCCAATCAAACTAAACGGCGACTCAGGGGTTGAGAAGCACTGTGTTATACGGAAAGATTTTTTTTTAAGAGAATATTTTTGTTTTGGGATGAAAATCAAGTAATCCGAGACTAATTAAAAGTTCCTCAGGTGAAAACCAAGAAATCGGAAACTGATACGAAGTGAAGACTTTTTTCTTTTAGAGAACACTAGTTTTTAGGGACGAATTTTTTTTTATTAATTAGTGTCCTGGTTTGCCGCTCCCAGAATAAAAAAATTGGGGGGCGAAACAATCTTTGCTGGAATTTTATGCGACGAGTGCACAAAAACCAAAATTATAGGCTTCCACTTTTTTAAAAACTAAATCAGTTTTTTCACAATAAAATGAAAGTAATTCTACTCAAAAAATACGTACAATAAAAACTTTTTTCATCCCAAATAACGCATGCTCAATGCTGGAAAAATTGTGAAATTGCCAATGATGCGTCTCGGTGTGCCAATTGCCGCCCTTGCCCTCCAGCTTGGTATGGCTATGATTATATGTTATGTTTATGTTAATTATTTATAGGCTATGCTTACATAACGATTTACGTCTATTATATGTCAAAACATTTCAACATTCTGTGGATGTGAGAATAAACTACATCCGGTTGTGAGCTTATCTTCGATATGTTGGGAGGAATGAGTATACCCTATCACAACTTCTTCCAGGTCACCCTTGAGAAAGGTGTAGCACCTATGAGCCTCCCTAAACATGGGTTACTAAAATTTAATTTCCCTCATAATAGACTTTAACTGATTTCAGGGTGAAAAGTATAAAACTTGAGAGTTTTAGGGTGAAAATTTCAGGGTGAAAAGTATAAAACTTGAGAGTAATTAAAAGTGAAGACCTTTTTTTTTAGGGAACGCTTTAATTTTGAGACGAAAATCGGTTTAGAACATCATGATATTAGGACTAAAAATTTGAATTTCACAAACAATTTTTTTCTACCCATAAAATATTGCATGTCTTGGTCTACAACGCCACGATCTTAAGACTAAAAATTAGAATCTCACACAGAATTTTTTCGTACCCGTAAAATATTGCATGTCTTACTCACTAACTACCCATAAAATACCCGATTGCATGATCAGATTTTGGCGTGGCAATTGCATGACCAGTATCAGAGGTCATCGCACGCCACTGTCAATCACATACATGAGTCTTAATATAAATATCTGCTGTGTAGTGGACGAAAAAAATAAAATGTTGCTTGATTGATTGATTGAACCGTTGATTGAACATAGGCAACGTTGGCTAAATAAATTAGTGAGATTTAAATTTTTTTAAATAAATCTAAATGGAATCTAATCAATGAGCTATTTGCATCAATCTGAATAACTTGAAAAAATTCGATGATTTGTTTGAAAACAAGGAAGAAATAGTCTCACAAACTGGAACCGATTATAATAATTTTTTTCCCAAGTATGAAAATATTTCTTCCGATACCATAAAAATTTGTTGGCGACAATTAAGTCGGTGGCTTACTGCAAAATGTAAATAAAACTGCTTTAGATTATTACACAAAAACTTTTAACAATTAACTTTAAATAAATAAATTTAACAAACTTTAAATAAATTAAACCAAAAAAAGATACAGTAATTTAAAAAAAAAGCAAGTTATTTATTTAGTATAATTAGAATGCAGAACAGCTATTTAAACTTAAGGTTTTTATCAAAGTTATTTTTAAAAAATGTATCAAATTATTTTAAATGTAAAAAGATTACAAATGAATTCAATTGAATAAATATAGTCAATTAGCTTATTAACTCTTTATTTTCATTAAATTTTTTTTTTAATATTTTAGTTTATGAATAAATTCCTCACATTTTATATTTTTTTATTTGTTATTTTATAAATTTATTGAATTATTAATTGAAAAAGTGTATAAAGCTGTTTGGCTAAACTGGATCAGACTGAATTTAGGTTTGTGCATTCAAGCGTTCAACGGGCGATACAAAATCAGGTCACGTGATGTTAGTTTCCAATTATGGAGTGTATGTCATTGGTTGGACGCTTCTGGTCTAAACCATTAGTTCTCAAAATGGTCAATTGGAATATCCAAGGGATTGATTGGGGATTGATAATTAAATGAAGAGGTCTACTGCACCAATATTAAGTATAATTATACCTTTTTTGCAAAGGTTTTAAACAAATATAAACAATTATGAAAGACTTTTTTTGTTTTTACTGGTTTGTCAAGAAAAACCAGTTAAAACAAAAAAAGTGCTTCATGTTGCATAAAAGTGAAAAAAAGTTCTGTTAACTCTTTGCTTCACTTTACTTAGCTAAAGAGTATGTACTGGATTAGGGGATTTATAATTTCTTTTTTTACTCAAATTTGGTCGCGTGCAAAAAAATTGGAGAACTAATGGTTTATTAAACAGATTATTGGGTACATTTTTAAAAGCGTATTTTGGTGAGGCAGTAATTTTGTTTCAAATTAAGGTTTTAATAAATAACTTGAACGTTATTTAACTTGAGAACTTGTTATAGTTTTTAAAGTAATACAAATTTTTTATTTCATAGTAAAACGGACTCGAAAAAATTTTCTGACAGAATTTAAATTGTACAGGCTATGTTTTACCGCATTTAGCTAAATCTAGAACAATGGTAATCAAATAGACTAATAAATTTAAGTTTACACATCGTATAATTGAAATCGTATACCTTTATATCTTTACTTATAACAGTACTCCGCAATATTTTTTTTCAGCTTGATTAAAAATGTAAAAAATCTATTTAAGTTTAAGATAAAATAAGCTTTCTGATTTGTTTTAATTAGATATTTGCGCTTGTTTTTATGATCACAACCGCTGTAAGTAAGGCTACATCAGTGATTCATAACTTGAACATCGGTGCACTATGTGTGTCGTTTCGAATTGCAACCGGTGCCGCTAGCAGATGAAATTGTACGTTTGTTTAAAAATTCGAAACTCTTGTTAAGTTTTAAGTTTCTACTAAAAGTAAAAATAACTAAAAATTTAGTTTCGAATGCGGCAGAATATTTATTTTTTTTGGGTAATGGCGAAAGCGGAAAAGGTTGAAAATTTTGGAATAATTATTAATGTTTGAAAACACTTTGCGAAGTTTTTTTTAAGCTTCTTATAAGCAGTAAACTTTACAAAAATTTTTTACAGTGTAAAGACCAAAAAAAAAAGAGTCTTCACTTAAAAAGCAGTCTCGGAAGTTTTCAATTTTCATGATAAAATCATAGTGCTTTCTAAACATAACAGGTCTTCACTTGGAATCGGTATCGGATTTTTCAATTTTTGTCCCAAAATCAAACATACGAGTTTCATGTCCAAGTTAAACCCCTTAACTGAAAAATAATTTACTGGATTCTAAAATTCCGGACATATGAGTTTTTGACCAAAATTCCGGACATGTCCAGAATATGGCAACCCTAGCTTAATAGTACGATTGTACGTACGTTCTTGCTTATGTATAATTGTATAAGTTTGTATGTCATAATTAGTTTAGTCCAGAGAGTTAACATTATTTTATGGCCAAAAACACCAAATTAAAACTATTAAATAAAACTATTATGATTTGATAGCAACTTTCAAATGTACTAACAATTGACCTATAATCGCTTTTTGTTTCATTTCATAAAAAATTTTTTCGACAATTGATTTCAAAGAAATAGAATTCGATAGACTCCGTTTATTATTTTTTAATGCATCACAATACATGTTGATATATTTTTAACAAAAGGTTTCTGTACTTGTAGAAACAGTAGCTGAATTCACCCTGAAATACAAAACATTGTTTTTGTTTCAAAATTTTCAAATCGTTAAAAAATTGAAAAAACTAAACAGTTTCAACAAATCTGTTCAAATTGAACAAGTAGCCTTGAAAAAAACTATTCTAATAAAAATCATTATAACAGGTTTGTTCAGTTTTAAGGCTAGCTTATGAATTTTAAAAGAGCTGACGAGTTTGCAGTTTTAAATGCAAACATAAAACAGCAGGCAGCTACTAGTTATCCTTAAAGATAGAGGTTTCTTTTAGACTATTCGATTTTTATAACTGGTTGTTAAAGATTTCGATAATGATTTTTTATTTGAAATGAAATATATTATGATTTTTTATGTGAAGAAACATATTTTGGCGTTTAATCAACAAAATACAGAGAATTTAATATAATAAAAAGTTTTAATAAATCAGTCGCAAATTATTTACACAAATAGTGCCAAATTTTTGTTCGACTAAATTGAGACAAACCGCGGGAAAGACTTGACGGGAAAAAATGAGAATTTCTTGAATACATTTTCCTGCCAAGCCTTTCCTGATGACTGTTTCAATTCAGTTGAAGGAAAGCTTGGCACTATTTCTGTCAAGAATTTTATTTCAAGAATTTTTCAAAAATATTTCAGTTATAATGAATAAATTTTTCAATGCTTTTTTATTCATCTTATATCAATTCAATTTTGAGGTGATTTGAAATCGTAGTTAAATACTGTATTTGTAAAAAATTTTAGATTATTGCTTTTTTATTGTATTTTGTGGTATTTCTTGTAACACAACATACATATTAGAAGGGCTACATAAGAAAACATAAAAGACAAAAAGAAGTACAACTATAGTCCTATTAAGAAAATAAGATTAAAAAAAAGAAGAAAAAAGAAAAAAAAAACAAAATACATGAGATGTGTAAGTTGCCAAATTCGAGAGTAAATGTTTAAAAAATAAAATTAAAATATATAAATGAATGAATGAATGAATGAAAGTCCAAGTCATCCTAACAAGAATTGAAAAAACAAATAAAAAATTTTAACCGGAAAACATAATCTTGGCATCTTCAAAAGCAGGTCAGAATAATCCTTTGACGGTTCATCAGTTCAGAAGAATAAATAGAAATGAAAATAAAATAGATAAAACTAAAAATCAGTGAGTGAGTGAGACACCAAATTTTTAGATAGTGAGAGTGAAACACATGAGTGAAACACAAAAATAAAAATCAGTTAGTGAGTGAGACACCAAATTTTTAGACAGTGAGAGTGAAGATATCAAATTTTTGTCATTTGAGTTAAAACTCTTCAATTTATGTGTACCGTAGATCAGGGTTCGGCATGCTGTTTTGCGTTGAGGACCGGTTTAAGCCTGAAATTATTTTGAGGACCGGCTCTCACGAAAATGACGATTGTTTGGTGATGAAAATTTATAATAGCTGATAAGTCACTAAACTTTACATGACACTGGTTCACGATGTAAGAGTTCAGCAATTTTTGTTTACTTATTCCTAACTAATGCAACTTAAAAACTATTGATGAATTAGCAAAAAGTCAATACTTTTTAACACTAGACTTTTGAGCGATTCAAATAAATTTAATTTTCCGCAACGATGCTCAAAATTTCGCCACTTAGCTTGCTAATAAAAGTAATGTTTTCCAGTTGCTAAAATTGGTTTTGCACTCTTTAATTCACAAGAAATACACTACTATGGGACATTAAACTAGCAAGCTAGCGCTGCCATATCAACTAGTAGCAGGTCACTCACGACGAGTCAGCTAGTTTACTAGCAATAGCTAGCACACTAAACTCATTTGACTCGGGCTTTATTGTTTCGTCACAAGCGTTGCTTACATTCTTAGTGTAAAAAAATGCAGCAGAGTTTATCACTTTTTCTCATCCTTATCATACATCGTGCTAAAAGCTATTGCGTTAGTATTTAAAAGATTTTATGCGTGGCTTATCTGCTAGTCGAAGATACTTGAATACTATGGTCTTGCGAAAAATTCCAAGATTTTAAGCTAGAAATCCCCGGCCCGGTACCGAATTCCTCAAGGACCGCTACCAGTCCGCCGTTTGGTGTTTGCTAACCAGTGCCGTAGATAATGATGCACAATTTAGAAATTTAACAAAGTTATATATGTACATATGACTGATATTCTGCCTTTCTGCTTTGAAAATAACAACAAAAGCCTTCAATCGAACAACCTATCATTAGAAAGATATTTATAATTAAGTTTTTCATTAATATATTTTTACCATTTTGTTTGTTTTAATTGCGATAATTATCGATTTCATCCATGATTTGAGCGGTGGCATCTGGCTTGAAAACTTGGCTCAACTTGTCATGTAATGATGACATGAACTGATCATATTGGTCCGGAGTCTGAAAAACAATAAAAAATCGTTTAAAGATTAAATAATTCATTTAATTAGTTTTTAATTATTTTTTGAAGTGGTCATCATTGTATCAATTTGGAAAATGTCAGCTATTTGACATAAATTATGTCTATAGTCTAATTTATGAGTTACCAAATGGCTTCCAAATACCCAATCAATGATCATTTATCTTTGTATACAGTATATTTGTTTGAGAGTTGTCCACAAAATTTTGAATGTACATCAAGCCTTTTAAAATAACTTTCTTCACTTGTATCTTAAAAACAATTGCTGTTCTTCAATGGTTATTTACTTAAGAAACAATTATCAAGAAAGGATACTTGAAAAAGGGTTAAATTTAATATTTGGACTATCAATTTAAAACTGAAATTTAAAGTAGCCTATGTTTTTTTAATGCTTATTGAAAAATCATGACAGGAGCTTACACTTTTTTAGACAAGTATTAGCAGGACTTGCCTGAGATTTACGCACTTTAATTTTAAAAAATTTGTTTTTTAAAACTTAAGGGAAAAGTCTTTCCCGCAAATTATTTTATCCCAATTAAATGTTTCTTTTATTCATTTTAAAAATACCTAAGCAATAAATCCCTTCAAGAGAGATTAACGAATTTTTTTACCCGGCTGCAGATGGCATATAGGATACAATCAAATTTGGATCAATTACAATTATAATTATAATTAAATGCAATTAATTATACTTTTTTATGTAATTGTAATTGCTATTGTAACTTTGAAAAATTGTAGACCAAACTACAGTTACTTTTTGCTTTTAAAGGTTCGTTTCCACTACGAGAATAGAATAGAGCAATCTTTGTTTCTTTTATTGATCTTTCCGCGCTTAAAATTGAAGCGAGCGCTGAGCAAAGCAAAAAAATCAATAAAACAAACAAAGAATACTCTTTTTCACGCTCGCAGTGAAAACGGGTCTCAACAAGTTTAATAAGTTCTACCACTCTGAATTTCCTGGACTCCTTTTCTTTAACTCTTTATAAGGCAGTGGTAAACATATGTCCGTTCACTAAAATTTTTTTAACTGGCAGTGGTGGACATATGTCCATTTACTAAAATATTTTTAACTGGCAGTGCTAAATAGGTTTCCAATAAAAATGCTTGGTAAAAACGCAGAATAATAAGTTTTTAAAATGAAAATTTAAATAATCAAATGGCGTAAAAAAACGTCTATTAACATTTGTGAAAACTTTTGGTTAGCTCAACTGGTGAAATAAGGGGCATATTTTATTTTTTTTATAAATAAGATATAGGCCTAAAAGTAAAATTAAGGACTTTTAAAAGAAAAAATCTTAATGGAGTTCATTGAATATTTTTTAACTAAATGTTTCCAATACCTGTGCAATTGGTTCAACATTACTACCACCGAACCGGATATATATTTACCATGCCCTTTAAGAGATATATTTGCTAACATTAAAAATGAAAGGTACAATTTTTCCCTAATTATAAAAAATAAAAAGCAATTGATAGTTTAGTCTAAAATAGCAATCAGTTAAGACAGAAAAATAATCTCAGCTTGTTGCTGCTGGTCAGTTTTTTGTCGTATTGCATAATATTGCAGTTTAATAAGTCAAGAGCCATTTTCGCTGAACAAAAACATACGCGAGTCAATAATATTAAGTTGGAATCCACGTGAAGAGCAAAGTCATCGTTCATATTCAAGGACAGGCGACTCTAAATCTTTATGCGGGACATGATTTACCGTCTCGGGATTAAGGTGTTGACTTTTTTCTTTGGTCTTCAACTAAATTTCAGAACGGAATGCTATCTGCCAGACTAATGACAATTGACTTTGCACCCTTTTAAGTAAGATTATAATAATTGATTTTGTGAAATTAAAATCCAATTAAGCTTACAAGTTGTGTTAACAAAAGTCAGGAAGAGTTGTGAGTGCTTATTTTGTCCCTTTAGCAGATCTCATGATCAAATTGATCCCACCATTTAATATTTTTTGATAAATATCTTTCGTCTTTTAAAAGCATTTAAATCTATTTAAGTATTTTTACATCTAGCCATTTATTCTCTCAACTTGCAGAAACGTCGGATGTACTATACTTAAGGCAGCACAGTAAAGCCGCTTCCACTACAAGCGTGGACGGAATTTTTCTTTGTTTGTTTATTAAATTTATTTTTTGATTCTTATGAATCTCATTTTTTAATTTAGTTTAAGCCAGGGGTTCCCAAAATGGGGCACCTTAAAGTTTAAGTTTGAACTGCTACAATAAAACTTAAACTCTTAAAGTAACCCTTCTAACCACTATAAACTATCGATTTTAAAGAATTTTTGAAGGATTGCAATGAATTGCCTAAGTATAAAAAGTAAGTTATGCATCAGAGCAAGTTGAGCATAGCGCTAAAACAGTAAAAAAATTTTAGCGGTACATGCAGACCTATAAAGTGTCCAAAAGGTACTGATAAACTAAAAGTTTGGGAAACCCTGTTTAAGCTATTTATATACACTACAGGCCAAAAGTTTAAGTCCACCCCTTGAATTTTCAAAAAGCGGTTAAATCGGTCTGTATTGTAATCCCCAATTTTTTGGCAATAGATCGTTGTGAAAATCCCTCTGCAGCAAGAATATCTATCCTCGCCCTCTGTTCAATTGATAACTGCTTTTTCTTGGCCATTTTATAAGAAGGGCTCCGTAAATAGTTAATAATAGATGAAAACTACTGTAAATACAGTACTTTTTTTTACAATGTTTTCTTATCAATTTTTATCTCTGTAAAAGAAAAAAAGGATATTAAATTAGACAAACACCTTTTGAAAAGTAGAGAATATGGATTAACTTTATTATAACTAAAAATTTAAGGAATAAGCAATAAGCAAGGAAGAAGTCAGGATAACCCTCACAAGGAGCTTATATCCAAACTCAGTTGAAATGGCAGCGAAATCCAATAAAAGTTAGTCAGGCTTTGTTAAAACATTTTGTCGATCTTCATTATACAAGGGTTCATTGTTTCTGATCAAAATTATTTGCCAATACAGACTGATTTAACCGCTTTTTGAAAATTCAAAGGGTGGACTTAAACTTTTGGCCTGTAGTGTACCCTTAAACATGTAATGGTCAACAGTGCACTGACAAGGTCTTAAAGACCAAAACAGTGACACTGTTTGCTGCTATTGACGTTAACTGGTCTTGTAAGCTTAAATTTATTTTATTTCTCTTAACGCTTATGCGTAAAAAATCAATAAACAAACAAAAAATAACCCCGACAACGCTTGTAGTAGAAACAAACCTTTAAGCAATTCAGAAATTTCATTTAAAAATATTGTTTTAAAACGTCGTTTTTTACTCCCGCGTTTGATTAAAAGATATTTCAAAATACGAAATTTCCTGTTTTAAAACCTTGAACACAACTTGCCTTCGGTTCCGTTTAAAATCCCGAATGATGAAATCCCGAAAAGCAAAGATCCGAATGTTTTAAAACTTTAGGAAAAAAAGATTAAAAGAAACTTTTATGAAGATATTTATTTGCATGTACGAATGACTGTGTGGTTGTCGTCGTCGTTTTAAGGGTATCCATTCCAGGTCTGGGGCCGAGTGTTTATCCTTTTACTACCCCAGACTGCTGCACTGCCTGAATCAGATGCTTGCAGTGGTGTTATTAAGCCAGCATCGAGTTTCATCATTCAAAACCGTCAGACCTTGTGCTCCATGTGGTGCCCGATGTATAGGTCACGTTGTTAGAGCATGGTCTGCGGTTTGCTCAGAGGCGCCACACTCGCAATTCGGTGAAGGAACGAGATCCCATTCGTGCATAGACGAATGGAATTGCCCAATACCTGTCCGCAGCGGTTGAGCTTAACCCAAGCTGCTCGGGGTAAGCCTATCCCAAGAGGCCTGGCACCGGTTCTGGGCGCAAAAGCATGGAGCCTGGAAGCACCTTTACAATACTCCGTTTTCCATTTGTGATTTGTCCATTCAGAAGCGCGGATGCCAAGTCTGGCAACGTTGTCCAAAAGATTCCGCGAAGCTGGCACAAACGGGCGTCTGGATCTTAGTCTAACTTGGCGAGTACCTGAGGACTCCCTTAAAAGACCGTACAAGATATGATCGGGGTCCAGAGATCCACGGTGAGCCAAAAAGAGTGCCAAGGAGTGTCCACTGTACTGTCCACTGTGTGGTTAGATAAACTGACTGAAATGTAAACACACAGAAGGCCGGAGCAAAACTACATAAAATCATTAAACTAAAGTGTTTGTCATTTTTCTTATTTTAAATAAATCTATCGTATTGGCCCCATCAGACCTAAGTACAAGAATAGTTTGAGATTGTTACATATATGTTAATATCACTTTTATAATGCAGTTATTTGTCACTTAAAATTAGAAATCTCGATTAGAGATTATGAACGTTCGGGTTTTCGTCGTTTGAGATTTTGTCATTCGGGATCGTAACCTACACTCCTTTCCTCAACTACATTTTATTTGCAAAGAACGGTTATAAAATCGTCTTATAGTAGTAAGCAATTCAAAGCTTTTGTTGCATCTATAGTAAGCAATTCAAAGCTTTTGTTGTATCTATTTTTAATTCTATAGATATAACAACATAAAGCGGCTTCTGTGCATCAATTACCATCTTATCTCAATCTAGTCTCTCTTTCTGTGCACAAGTTTATTTTTTTGTATTTATGTACAGTACAACTTTTTTGTTTCACATGATAAACGTTTTATTCCTTTGATTGCTTGTATCTTGGCTATCGTCCCTATTTTACACCATTGCATCTGAAAAATAAGCTTAATTAGATTAATTAATGAGGTGAAGCAACCTTGCTTCTATATTAAACAACAAGTCACACCTTTCATCGCTAATTAGCAAGACACAACGTCAACTCGTTTTGTTGCTTCTTCCTTTTTCTAACCCCGTCTTTAACAACACACAAACTTTTCAACATTTTGTTATTTTGTTCATGTGGCGGAGCAGAAATAAAAGAAAACTGAACTGAAACTGAATTTACTAATTTGGTTTCTTTTTCAACTGATTGTGTATGGTATTTTTGGACATCAGAAACTTGAAAATATTTTGGGCTTTCATGCCACAACCACACACGCATGAATTTGATCTGTTCAGCCTTTTTGGGACAGAAATTGGGTTTCTTCCAATTAATCACCCGATGATATTTATTGACCTGATACCAATATGTGAGAAAAAGTAGCTAGATCTGATAACTTGAATGCAAAAAGCATTTACATCACAGGGGGCAATCTTTTCCACCATCACAGAAGGTAAACAAATGAAGCATTTACTTAATTTATTGCCGAGAGTTAAATACTCGTAAATCATTATAAACACAAATCTTTTTTAACTGTTACCAACGTTCATCCATGTGGACCAAAAGCATATTGCAAAAGTTAAACAGCTGGCCATATGGTAAACAATTATTGAATTGAAATGGATTCAGATCAAGCAGGAATTGTGTGATCCATGAATGAATTCTATTTAGCACATCTTAAAAAATAAACTTTTAGCCTTTGTTTCTTTCAGCATATGCCGATTTCGATAGAAAAAACAAGCTTACTCATGGATAGTATTTAAAAACATATTGTTTAAAATACATTGTTTAGACTTCAGAATATGACAGAACTGTCATTGTTTATGAAACAAAAATGACTTTAAAGCTCATTTTATTTCCTTTGATTCAAAAACATTTTCTATATATAGCCATTGAATATTCATTTATTTACTCATACAATTAAGAAACTCAATTTTTAACAGTCAGTATTGAAGACGAAGTTTAAGTTCGAGTGAGTAGCTTTTTTATTCATAGATAAAATGTTCAGTTATTTTTGCTTTGAAACAAATAGCAATTGTGTTTGTTTTTGTATATTTTCAGATCAAAAATGATGTTTCAAAAAGCAGCCATTTTGATGCTTGTTTTGGGAATGTGTTTCACTGCTGAAGCTTCGTGGTAAGTTGACTGTTTGTAATAAACACAATTAGATTTTATCTCTTTTAGTCTGGCTAAAACTTTTTAATTTAATATTTTGACAAATAGTCAACTGTTGAATTTCAATCCGCAATTTTGCAGTAAAAGTACCACGAGAGCGTACTTTATAAAATTATCTATAATATTTTAGAGAATAGAAGAAGTTTTTTTTCAACTTAAAACAATATTTGTAAAAACTTTTTCAGATTTTAAACTCAAATTCTCAAGTTTTACTCGAGAGCATTACCGTAACAGCCAAAAACTTTCGAGGGCAATGCAATTATGCCCGAAGTTTATTGACGTTTGCCCGAATCATGATTTAATATCTTGTCAAAAATTAACACAACATGTCACAGATTTTTGCCCAAAATGTTGGTGAAACCCTAAAAGAAATAGGTCATCACTTTGGAACTGCGTCCAATTTCTTTATTTTGGTTCCGAAATACTACTGATTTCAAAAAAAAATCTTATTGTTTTTCTATATCTGGAAATTTTCTTTGCACATTAGTTCGATTTCCTTGCACAAGAAAACTTGATTTGCCCAAATAATTCCTGATCACTGTTCAACAGTTTTTAATTTTTCCCACATAATTCCTTGTTGCTGACCGAAAAATTTTAAAATTACCTGAAGACCGAGAAGTTATTTGGAAAATTTATTGTGATTGTCTAAAATTCCGATGCTTTTTTAAAATGTCCCTTCTTCATTATCAGAACTAAAGAATTTCAAAAGTTTTTTTAGAGGCGATGACATAGACACAATTACTAAACAATCAATATACTGTCTGCGTCAAAAGTTTAGAGACACTTCCCGAAAAACACAACATGTAGCTTTAAATACTTATATCTCGATGAGTAATTGGTATTATTGTACCATAGTGCATAATTATCTTTTTATGTTGATATATAATATATAAAACTGTTTTTTATTTCCTGCTGAATAAATTGTTTGCAAAATCGCGTTTTAGACAAAATTAGTGAAATTTACAGGTTGAAAAAATGGGCAAAAACTAGTCTTTTATCGCAAAAGAATTCATTCATTTCATTTTATTCTCGATCATTAGTAAACAGTTTTAACAAAAAACTTATATATATTAAATAGATCAAGAAATTGTAATGGGCTCAGTTGTAAATTTAAGCAATTTAATGTTTTCTGTACGGCAAATTGTAACGAAGATGAAGGTTAGCAAAACAGCTGTGTACAATGCAATCATGAAATATTAAAATGAGAAGTGCCTATCTCTATATCTATGTCCCAACCAGCATGTCTCTTGACGAAGTCCAGACGTTTCTTCTTCATTGCCTGAGTCAAGCTTGGTTTTCGGGCTGGCTTGCATGATTTGAGGCCAAATTCCAGAGACGACCTACGTTGAATTGTTCTTGTACTGACTGCTGTGCCAATTTCCATCAATTTAGTCAGGAATTTTTCGGAGGTATTCATTGGAGAGTGAGTAGTGAGTTTCAGTGAGTAGCAAAAATGCTACTCACTGAAACTCACTATGAGTAGCAAAAATGCTACTCACTGAAGCTACTCACTGAAACTCAACACTATCAGTAGTGAGAGTGAGTAGCAAAAATGCTACTGCCTTACGCATAAGGCTGTAGCATTTTTGATAAATAGGGCCACTACTTCCTAACGTGTTCTGTTTCTTTCTTCTTTCACTCAAAAACCGGTTATTTCCAATCTTTCTTAAGTCTTTTTGCAGCAAATATATAGAAAGAACACAAAAGGCTTTAGGGAGATTACAAACACACGACAAGAAAATAATTTTTTTCAACCATATTGTGGCGATACTCAGCAGCACAATTAAATTCATAAAAC
Source organism: Diplosoma virens (assembly GCA_963680785.1). Classification (NCBI taxonomy): domain Eukaryota; kingdom Metazoa; phylum Chordata; class Ascidiacea; order Aplousobranchia; family Didemnidae; genus Diplosoma; species Diplosoma virens. The sequence goes on along the minus strand of OY796882.1, from coordinate 50,015,375 downwards.
TTTTATTTTTCAAACGTTTTCGTCGTCTTAAGCCCTTTTCAAGAAAAACTTAAACTTAAATGAAATTAACAATAATGCGTCAAAACAAAGAAAATGAATTATTTATGCATGAATGATTTACAATGTGACGAATAAGTTAAAGCAAATAGAATTATAAAGCCAATTTTTTTAGTTTTATTAAATTATTTAAAAATGAAAGTAAATTTAAAATTTATAAGAAAAGAAATAAAAATTTAAAATAAAAAATAAAAAACATTTAATAAAAATGAAGAACCATTTGCATAAAGTTGTCGATTTAAACCAGGATTACGCTTTTTAATAAATAATGCTTCGTGTATTTTTGTATGAAATTCCAACTTACACTTTTAATTATTTTAAAGGAGTTTAAATTTAATTTGACAGAGGAACAAACATTACAACACATTATATGATTTTTTATTGCACTTGATACTTGAGAGTTGAAGTCCAAATGCTCCTTAGCTCTAGTGCTTAATTGTCGGGTTGACATACCGATGTATGTCAAGTTCGCGTCACACGAGCATGTAAATTTATAAATGACATTTGAGCAAAGACCCAAAGGAGTTGTGGACTTCAACTGAAAATAGTTTCCAATTTTAAATGTTTTATAGACAGGACAAACTTTCACGTTAAATTTTGATTTGAAAATTTTTGATAAGCGATTAAAAAACGTCTCGAGTCAATACCAAAGTATTATAAATTTTAAATTTACTTTCATATTAAATAATTTAATGAAACTAAAAAAATTGGCTTTATAATTCTATATGCTTTAACTTATTTGTCACATTATAAATCATTCATGCATAAATAATTAATTTTCTTTGTTTTGAAGCATTATTGTTAATTTCATTTAAGTTTAAGTTTTTCTTGAAAAGGGCTTAAGACGACGAAAACGTTTGAAAAATAAAAGTTTTATGAATTTAATTGTGCTGCTGAGTATCGCCACAATATGGTTGAAAAAAATTTATTCCTTGCCAAAATTATATTTAAGAAAATAATTACAAAGAAAATAGTGCGGTACAAATAAATATGAAAAATTGCAAGAAAACAAAAAAGTTGGTTTGAACCTCGCAGTTGTCACAAGGCGGTCTTCTCTGCTGGTAATAATTTATGGTCGGCCAGATCTCTTTCTGTCCATGAAAACACCTTCATTTTGGTATTTCATGATTGCATTGTGCACAGTTGTTTTTCTAATCATCATCTTTTTCGCGATTTGATGTACAGAAAACTTTAAGTTGCTTAAAGTTACGATTTGAGCCCATTCTTCTATGCCGAGAGATTGCTTCTTGCCAATTTTTTAAACCAATACATTTAATTGATTTTAACTAAAACGCCATCTTGCAAACAATTTATTGAACCGGAAATAAAAAAAACAGTGTCATACGTTATATATTAACATGCATTAAGATAATCATGCATTATGGCACAATAATACCGATTAATCATTGAAATATGAATATTTAAATCTACTATGTTGCGTTTTTCGGAAAGTGTATTGAATATTGCATTTTTCATGTTGCGTTTTTCGAAAAATGTATTCAGAAAGAAACACAATGCATTGAACATATGATGCGAATTGCAAGTAGCTTTCAAACTTGGAAATACTTGTAATCAAAAATTAAATAAAAATTTCACCGTAAAGCAAACTTAGTGTGCGCAGTTCTTGGATTATGATGCAATTTCTTTACTATAACTACAGAACAACCTGTTTATGAGCTATAGAACCTGAGTTAATTTTTTTGTAAGTGTGTGCAGTGATGGTTTTAGTAGGGTGCAAACGGAGCGGCCGCACCGGGTCCCCCTCTAAAACACCAAAAAGTGGCATCCCCTACACAAGATATTGCTCTATTTCTTCATAGCAGCACCAGGACGGTGGCATATCTAAAATAAAAGCCTTGTTTTTAGAGATCATTTTGTTTTGATACACTCAACCAAAATGATGACCTTTTTTAGAGATTATATTGTTTCGGAACACGAAATAGTGCCCTTCTATTTTTCTTGCATCGGGCCCCTTTTTTGTTAAACGTGTGCGTGCGTGTGCGTGTATGTTTGTGTGTGTGTGTGTGTTTAATAAATGATAATTTTTATCTTAAAAAATATTAGCGCCACATAAGTTTATTATAAAATAATTGCTTCTCAATGATGATTAAACTTTAATTTATTTAAAGGAAAACTTTTTTCAACAAAGTAAAGCATGTGGGAGGAAAGGCAGTTAAAGGTGCAATAAGCGGAGCTCTGAGCGATAGCTTGTCGCAACAAAAGGAAATGGTTAGTTGTTATTTTTAAATCATTGAATTATTATATTTACAAAAATTGATTATTACAATACTTACTTTGGTTTTCGTAATTACAAGAATAAAAACCATTTGGCAATTTTGAAAAACTTCAAAAACTTTATAATTTCAACATAATATCTGCCTTTATATTAATGGCATTTTTCTAAAGTTGGGAATGTAATATGCGGCCGACCATCCAACTTGAATTGCAACTTTAGCTCTTCAGATGAAAAATCCAACCAAAAGTAAAAACAATAAACCTTTCGAGAGTTGTTTCAGCCGCTTTTCATCAAGATTATAGATAAAAATATTTAGTAAAGAGCGGTAAAAACAGCCTGTATTTCCGTAAGTTATGAGTACACATATAGTAAACTAACAGCAAGTTTACCTGGAGATTCCTTTCTTTAGTTTTCACAAGTTTTGACATGTTTGCGACCAATTTGTATATTTTTACCCATAACCCGCACTAGAAAGTTGGAACCAGTGATTTTAAAAGATACAAATAATGAATAGTTATTTTTTAATTTTTTTTCAAAAACTCACTGCTTGCTGATATATATGCGTGAATCGACAAATTTAAATAGAGGGACATCGATTAATCGCCATCAGGTTTGGTTTCGGTCTGTCATTTTAAAATCAATGAACAGACTTACACACGGCCCAGGCTGCGTGAAAGCACCTACCATCTGGGCCACCTACCATCTGGACCAACCATTAAGAAAGCAGCCAAAAAGACTATCGCGGGTACCAAAATAACTATATTCCGTGTTGGGATGCAGAGTGTGAATCCCTCTATAAAACCTTTCTGCAGTCTCCTCAGGCAGACGACTCAAGTTTGGCTGCTAGGTTCCATGCTTTTGCGCCCAGAACCGGTGCCAGGCCTCTTGAGATAGGCTTACCCCGAGCAATTTGGGTTAAGCTCAACCGCCTGCGGACTGGTGTTGGGCGATTCCATTCGTCCATGCACAAATGGGGTCTCGCTCCTTCACCGAATTGCGAGTGTGGCGCCTCTGAGCAAACCGCAGACCATGTACTAACAGCGTGCCCTATACATCGGGCACCACATGGAGCACAAGGTCTGACGGTTTTGGATGACAAAACTCGATGCTGGCTTAATGACATCACTGCCAGCATCTGATCCAGGCAGTGCAGCAGTCTGGGTTAGTAAAAGAATAAACCCTCGGCCCCAGTCCTGTTTCTGTCTGGCCTGGAGTGGATTGCCTTCTAACGACGACGACGACGACAAAAAACTGACCAGCAGCAACAAGCTAAGCTTATTTTTCTGTCTTAACTTATTGCTATTCTAGACTAAACTATCAATTGTTTTTTATTTGTTATAATTAGGGAAAAGTTGTACTTTTCATTTTTAATGTTAGCAAATATATCTCTTAAAACAGAGGTCGGCAACCTTTTTCGCACAGCGGACCGGTTTAAGTCGGAAAACTTTTCGCGGACCGGCCTTAAATATAAACATAAATATTCAGCAATTAAATTTTATTTCAACTCATAAGATATTACAACAGTGATTCAATGAGAACCTTGAGCTTGTTTTGCCGCAACAAGACGCTCCCACCTTGGAATTACGGAACTCAATGACACACGCATTGTGTCCCTCACGTCCAGTCTGTTTAGCGGTTTCGTCTTTGTTGCTGCCATCACAAAAAATCCAGACTCGCATAAATAGGACGTCGGAAATGGTACCAATTTTTTACTGCTTTTATGGCAAGGTCGGAGTATTCTGGTAAGACCTTCATCCAAAACATTGGCAGAGTCATTGTATCATAAAGACGTTTCAGGCTACCATCATTTGCAATGTCCAGCAGCTGGTCTTCTTGTTGTACTGGTAAGTTTGATCCAACTGGCTTGAAAATAAATGGATTACGGATCCATTTCTTTGCAGCTCGAGGGTCTTTAGCGCTTGGAAAATAGCGCTTAAACTCTTGTAAAAGAACACGCAAGTGACTGGTTACAAGGTCGAAGAACTCTTGCTCAGGCTCGCTGCCTTTCAAAGTCTCTGCAAACGTTTGAAACATGTCAAATACTCTTTTGTTTACTCGCTGCTCCCATGATTTAAGTTTGTCTTTAAATGCAGCCACTTTATCTGCCAACTTAAATACAGTTGTCATTTTGTCCTGCAGTGAGAGATTAAGTTCATTAAGCAGATTGAAAATGTCACATAAGTAGGCAAGTTTGAGAACCCATTTTTCATCACTAAATTTGTTAGCAAGGTCTGAGTTTTTCTCCAGTAGAAACCTTTGCAGTAATTCACGTAATTCAAACACTCTGTGTAATGATTTTCGACGGGAAAGCCACCTTACTTCTGTGTGCAAAAGAAGGCATTTGTGTTCTGCATCCATATCTTCGCATATCTGCTTAAACAGCCCGATGTTAAGTGCATGAGCTTTAATAAAGTTGATCATTTTAACTACATCACCAAATACACTGTGAAACTCAGGTGATAGTTTTCGGCTCGCCAGCATTTCCCTGTGAATGACACAATGAGTGGCTTCGCACTCTGGTGCAACCTCCTTAATGCGAACAGTCAAACCAGACAGACGGCCAATCATGGCTGCAGCTCCATCCGTGCACACACCGATACAAAAAGACCAATTCAGTTTTTCTGAAAAATATTCATTGAAAGACTTGAATAGTTCAGAGGCAGTGGTGTTTTTTGGCAATAACAAAGCACACAATATGTCCTCATGAATATCCTCTTCATAAAGATATCGAACAAAAACTAGCAGCACAGCTTTGTTTTCAATATCTGTAGACTCATCACAATGAATCGCAAACCACGGTGACTTTAAAATCTGCTCTAACAATCGAGTTTTAATGTCTTCCACCATATCCTCAATTCGTCTTGCAACAGTGCGAGCCGAAAGAGGAACCTGCGCTATCTTTTTAGCTACCGATTCTCCTAAAACTTCACGACAACACGCAGGTAGAATCAATTCTTCTCTAATAGTAAATGGTTTCTTAGTCCTAGCAATGCGGTTAGACACCAAATACGGCAATCTGCGCCTGCGATAATTGTGTCCCAATCCAAACTCTGTTTTGATAATCTTTTCAAAAGCAGCTTCTCTTGTAGTAAGAATGGACCAGCCATTCCTAATGGGTCGTAAACGCTGGCTAGTGTTCACAATAAACCGCGCCGTGTCATGGGATGGGTTCCGATAGTCACCTTAATGCAAAGCTCGTCGAGATTTGGATCCCAAGACAAACCCAGTGTTTTGTGGGATGGGAGCTCTTTACAATTTAATTCTAATTCTTGAAGCTGAGGGGCGAGGAGCTCATTTGGAATCGCTTCCAACACTTCAGGGCTATTGCTGGAATATTTGGCCATTTTAAACCCACCACTTTCTAAAAGGGCATTGAGTTCTCGAACCAAATGAATACCTTCTTCGCAGCTCTTAACCGACGTTAGCAAATCATCTACGTACATGTTACGCTTGATGGTTTTAACGGCCTCTTCTGAACATATGACACAATTTTCTTCCGCCGTTCGTCTCAGTGCGAAGCTAGCAATGCTTGGAGAAGAGGTAAGTCCAAACGTGTGAACAGTCAACTGATAGATTTTCATCGGTAACTTTGGATCGCCGTCCTCCTACCACAAAAATCTTAACGCAGACTGATCTGATGGATCAACATGAACTTGATGAAACATGTTGCGAATGTCGCCGTTGATAGCAATATTATGCAATCTGAAACGAAACAATACACCAATCAGATTGTTCATATTATCTGGCCTTGCAACAACTATGCATTAAGTGACGTGCCTTTGTAGGTAACCGCGCAATCAAAGACAACTCTAAATTTTCCCGATGTACAATGGTAAGGGATGTACCACGTTTTTTCTTCAACATGCTCTTCTGTAGTCACTTCGAATGCGTGACCAAGGGCCAGCATCTCGTTAATCTTATTCTTATATTTAGCATGCGTGACTGGGTCCTTTGTTAATCGGCACCCCAGGCTGGTTAAGCGCGATAATGTGACACTATGGTTGTCGGGCAAGTCTGGGCAACCTTCCTTCCATGGTAGACGCATCCTGTAATGGCCATTTTCTAACACGCATGACTCTTTTATCAAAATCTGAGCTCTCTTGTCGTCCAGGGATGGAAGTAGAACGTCAGAATCACATGATGAATCAAAAAGATCGCATTGACATGGGCAAACTGCTCTCGTTCCCTTTCCATGATCTGGGCTTACCAATAAATTAACATGACTATCTGAAACCACAGCCGTTGAGGTGTTCACATGGCCGTAATCTCTTCCAAAAACCCAGCCAAGTGGAGACCTTCCTGCCCATAAACTAGAATCACCACCCTTGCAAACTTCAGAAAAAACATGCAAACCTGGTCGTCCATGCCTATGATCAAATCAATCTGCTCTACATCAATGATGGAAATCATTCTATCTTGCAGATGTCTATTTCGCTCCACGTCTATCGGAGATGGTATGCTTTGGCTTAGGTCTGGCATAGTTTCAACAATTCGAATTTCATCGAGAATAAAGGAGCTTTCTTCGTTAACACCTCGAACGGAACATGTCGTCTCAAACGAGCTTAACATCTTGACGGCGGCATCAGCCAACTGAAGATTTGACTCAATTGGTTTTCCATTTAGGTCCAAATCCACGAACACTTCCTTAGTCAAGAGGTGAGTATCAGCGCCACTGTCTAAGAGAGCAAGGATGTTCCCACCCTTTCCCGTAGTTAGATTTGTTACACAAACTGGCAGAACTTGCAGTCTTTTCTTACCTTTGACCAAGTGCGAGTCTTCCAACACAATATTTTGATCTTGCTCAGGAGAGCTGACGGATGTTGCAGTTGAATCTTCTGCGTGCTGTGATACAACCTTTGGTTGTTTGGGCAAGAAATCAGGAAAATGCAAAAGCGAATGATGATTACCAAAGCATGTTTTGCAACGTTTCTTGTTTGAGCAAAGCTTAACCAAATGATCTTTTCCAAGACAGTTAAAACAAAGCCCCTTTTGTTTGACCAATGCTCTACGCTCGCTGATAGGGCTTTCTATAAACTTCTTACATTCCAAATAGGATGGCTTAACGAATCTCATGCAGTACAACTGCGGCTGCTATTAGGCTGACCTGATTTTCTTGCTTCAAACAATTCATTGTGTTGAATACTCCCTTCGACCTTAGCAACATTAGCGCGAGTCATCTTTGGTTTTGCCCATTTAGAGTAACTGGGCGACGTTACCACTTTAGCTGTTTCCATTAATCGGCCAAGACGTGAAGCTGCTAATCGTTTATTTTGATCAATATATTCAATGAACAAATCAAATGGTACAATTTCCATGCCATATCCCTTTCTCAGCGCCAAATCTGCAAACCGTTCTTGAAGACTCCTTGGGAGAAGAGCAAACAGTCCCTCAATCGTAACAGCAGAATTTAGAAGGTGAGCAGCGCCGGATATTTCCACTACCACCTTGCAGTTGATTAAGTCCGAATAGAAGTCGTGCAGACTTTCTTCATTAATACGAATCACTAGGCCCTTAGTGACGAGGTTCAAGTGTACCTTTATTGTGATATCTGGGGAGCCGAATGCATCCTCTAAAAGACGCAAGGCACTTTGTAGCGCTTCGTCCGGTCTCAACATTATGCAACTGCTAATTAACTTCCTGGCACGCCCAGTGGTGCTGTTGAGAAGCAGCTGCAACGCATGACCCGAATCTGACCTGTGATAAATACTCAAAATTCTGTCTTCCACTTGACGCATAAACAAATGGTATCGCAGCGGATCACCATTAAATTTTTCAAGCTCGCCCAAAGCACTTGAGCACTGACAGCGGATCATCACCCCCGCAGGTTCCTCCATAGTGCTCTTAGATTGATTACTACCAACAGCTGGCTCATTTGAATCGCCAGACGAACTAAAATAAGCAGCGGCCGGCCCTGAAGGAGCTCTGGTTAGATTCGCATCATCAGCCGCCGGCCCGTGTAAAATCCTTGGCACATCAAAATTGGCAACTGCTGACTTATCTGACGCCAAAGATCCTAGCAATTTTGGCTGCCTTCTCTCAGAGTGCCATGGGTTGGCATTAGCATTTAGGTAACTACGAGTATCTTTGTTAGCTTCATAAAGATTGCCATTTGGTAATGCTGTATGACAAATTCAAATCAGGCTGAACTAAACCCAATTCTATCATGATTTTGAAAGATTCCAAAAAGAAACCAACCTTATCTTGTAAAGAAACGGCTGGACCGACCTCATCTAAAACCGAAGAGACCCCCTCAGACTCTTGCATAGCCTCGGCCTTAATGCGTGCTTCCGTTACAGCAGCTTTGGCTTGCAACACTGCTTGTTGCGTTTTAAGTCTCAACGACTGCTCCTCTTCAACATGTTTTAACCGTGCCTCAGCCAGCCTGACATTCATTCGGAGCTTCGCGGCTGAGGATATCGTACTTGCGCGCGATGAAGAGCCACCACATGAAGACTTTCTGGACCTAGAGCCAGCCTGCTTCGACATGGTTGCGATAGGATCGGAGCCTCCCTCACTACCTTTCAGTTCGACTTCTACTATAGACATTGTCACCAGAAGTTTACCAAATTACGACAATTAATCAAGAATTAATTCGACCCTTGACCTCAAATCCTTATTCAAGTAGAATTGATTTTAAAAAATGTTAAGTTGACCTTGACTTTATGCAATCTGATTGTAATCAAACAAGAATCACAACTTCTGATGTAATTAATTTCGTATATTAACGAAGGTAGCGATCAAGTATATAGCTAATCAAATAAACCAAGAAAATAATAAAGGAAAAAAATTGAAATCAATTCTGGCGTTATCTAAACATTGAAAAAGGTTAAAATCGTAGCTAATTTAAATTGTACACTCCGTACTGACAAACAACTAAACCTTATCTACTTAAAAGAAAACTTTTGAAGCACATGTGCTCGAAACAGACTCCCTGGAGATTTTAACGTACGAGGTAATTCACGGAACGTTTATGACGAAACACAAAGGCAATAAAAAAGGATTGAGTCGCCAAATCTTCACTGTACAATTCTTAGCGATAAATTTATGACGAACATTTAAGCGAACAAAATTTTAGATTATCCAATTCTCACTGCTACATTCACTAAAAAAAAATCAAATGGAAATATCTCAAAAAATAAAATTTTGACAAACTTTGAAATTTGCGACGATAATTTATGGACTCCCTGTGTTAGTTCGGAAGTAGAAATGAATAGAACTTGGACAGACAATATTAATTTATTCCAGACTTTACAATTATACACAAGATTAGATATAAAACCCAAATCAGATTCACCAAATTAGATTCAACAAATTAGATTAGATTAGATTAGATTAGGTTTAAACAAAATTGTTCCTTTCCGAACGCTTCAGCCAATAGGCTATTTAAATTCCAAAGGGAAAGATATAAGCGGCCAGCAGGCTCTACTAATAACCTTCTTGTAGCAAGGTCAAAACCAAAAAGAAGGAATTATCTCGTGCTATCGTTACCATAACAGAGATCGCCGAAGGGAAGACAACTACAGCGCGCACAATTACCAGGCGCCATGCGCGAACTTTAATTAGCGCGCGAACACGGACCTGGTTCGCGTCTTGGCGACGCTACACTCCCCCCCAAAATGTTACGTTAACATTTTAAACATTACAAAGGCGTCGTCAACACGGTGGTAACAGCAGTTCACAAATAAAGTAAATCCAACATAAATACACATCAAATTAATAACACAAATGGAGATTGAACTTAGAATAAACAAAAATTACACTATTCAACGTAGTCTTCGTAAACAAATTATCATAAATAGCAAATAAACAATGCAACGTAAATTCACTCAAATTACTGAGCCGTTTTTTCAATTAAACACAATTTCGTAACGGGTCTAGTTAATATGGTATTGCGCGCCTTAACTTGGACCACTCGCACAAGGCCTTCCTTATCAGTTAAGGTTCGAATCACTCTCCCCACTACCCAATTTGATCTATGTTGCATGTCTTCAACTAGTAATACCACATCCCCTACTTCGAAATTTCTATTGCGGTTGAACCATTTTTGCCGCTGCAAAAGATTAGGAAGAAATTCTTTGGCCCAACGTCGCCAGAATTGATTGGCTAAAAATTGCACTTGGGCCCAACGCCTGCGTGTGTAACAGCTGTTTGTGTCGAACGTGCCAGGCGGTAAGTTAGGGTTGCCTCTTAGCAGTAGCAGATGATTGGGGGTTAAAGGCTCCTCTTCAGAATCATGGAGCATTAATGGGACCAAAGGTCTGGAATTTAAAATCCCTTCCACCTCAGTCATTAAAGTCACTAAACCTTCTTCGGTCAATGTCTGCATCTGAGTTAATGCATTTAAAATTCTGCGCGCTGAGCGTATCATTCGCTCCCATGCGCCACCCATGTGACTTGCATAGGGAGGGTTAAAGCGCCATTTAATTTCTAACTGAAGGCAGAAATTATTCAATTTTGATTGTTGTACGTAGATTCTGAAGTGATTCGCGCAAAACACGTTCGGCGCCTACAAAGTTAGTGCCATTGTCACTGAAAATCTCATCGGGTTGATCCCTTCTGGCTATAAATCTTCTCAGTGCATTTATAAAGGAATCTGTAGATAGGTCACTAGCCACCTCAATGTGCACAGCTCTTGTTGTCAAGCATGAAAATATGCATCCGTATCTTTTGATCCGGCTTCTTCCCTGCTTAACCAAAAAGGGACCAAAGTAGTCAACGCCTACTTTATAGAAGGGTGGCTTGTCTGTCTGTACCCTACAGCTCGGAAGATCAGCCATCAACTGCTTGCCTACCGAAGCATTGCGTCTTTTACATTTTATGCATTGACCTATAGAGTGACGGACAGCAGCTGCACCTTTGACAATCCAAAAGCGCTGTCGTAACGAGGCCCAGGTATGACTAGTGCCTGCGTGGCCGAGTTTGTCATGATGCTGTCTTATAACTAACTCAGTCAAATGAGAACATTGAGGCATAATTATTGGATGTTTTATGTCTACGTCAATATCAAGTTGTGCGAGCCTGCCACCTACCCGCGCTACTCCGTCAAGAAAAATAGGGTTAATCTTTCGCATGAATAAAGGCCATCTATGTGAAGATGTTTTCTTAAACAAATATGGAAAATGCTGCCTCTGGGTGTATTTAACAAGTTCAATTTCTGCATTTTGCAAGTTCTCGACAGTAATCTGTTTAAGGATTTTCAATTTACAATCAAAACTGTTGCGATTCTGCAAGAAGAATTTGTATTTCAAAATCCAGGCCGTCAAACGCTTCAGTTTGTATAAATTAGAGCAGCGATTAATGAGTTTATCTATTGAGTTTAGCTCACCTGTAAAGCGAGATTCCAAGGCGGAACAAATAGTCTGCTCCTTAGCTGATATAAATTCTTCGGGCGGAGTTAGGTTTGACAACTTATTTGTAGGCCACTCGGTGCGGGGTTTTGTCAAAAACTCTGGTCCTTTTAACCACCTTTTCACTTCGTTAGAGTTAGCACGTATGCCACGAGAAGCAAGATCGGCAGGATTCAAATTTGACGGCACATGGTGCCAACAATCAAATTCAGTATTTTGTTCAATGATTGTTAAACGATTGGCCACAAACACAGGAAAGCGTTTGGTGTTATTTTTTATGCAATGAAGTACGGCTGTAGAGTCGGTCCAGAAAGTTGAAACTACTGGTAGGTCTAACTCCGCCTTCAATAAGCAAGATAAGCGTACGGCTAGGACAGCGGCTGTTAATTCTAATTTAGGTATTGATATAGACTTAATTGGAGCTAATCTAGATTTTCCCAAAAGAAACGAACAATGGACAAAACCCTTTGTATCAATTATACGAAGATACGAACATGCGCCGTATGCAAACGAAGATGCGTCAGCGAAACAGTGAATCTCATAGCTAGCAGCAGCTACTTGGGTAAAACACCGGGGAATCCTAAGCTCACTTAAATAAGGCAATTCCTCGAGCCAGCGAGACCATCTAACTCTTTCTTCTTCGCTGATAACGCTATCCCAATTAGCTTTCTGTTTGCACAAATCTTGAAGCAATAATTTTGCCTCCAAAATTACTGGCGCTACAAATCCCATGGGGTCGTAAACACTTGCTGTCATGGAAAGCAACCCTCGTCTTGTGAAAGATTTTTTGTTGACATGAATGTCGAAAGTAAAGTAATCGCCTTTTACATGCCATTGAATGCCCAGGACCTTTTCCTTCACACCGTTATCTAACATAAACTGGCCTAAATTTGATCTTTTTAATTCGGAGATAGATTCCAACACCTTGTCATCGTTAGAAATCCATTTCCTCAAGTGAAAACCGCGTCGGGCCAAAAGTTCTGTGAGTTTTTGTTGCATCGTGACTGCTTCCTTAACTGTTGGAACTGAAACCAAGCAGTCGTCAACGTAGAAATTATGAATCACGGCTCCTGATATCATAGATGGATATAAATGACCAAATTCACGAGCGGTTTGCTTCAAACAGAAATTGGCACAACTCGGGGATGAGGTTGCACCAAAGGGGTGTACCACCATTTTATAAACTTTCGGTTCTTTATATAGGTCTCCTTTGTTCCACCATTAAAATCTGAGCGCGTTTTGGTCTCGGGGGTCTACCTTAATTTGATGAAACATCGCCTTTACGTCTGCTATTAGGGCGACTTTATTCTTTCTGAAGCGAGTAAGGACACCAACTAAACTATTGGCCAAATCTGGACCCTTCATTAGTTTGTCGTTTAAAGAAGTTCCGTTAAATTTTGCCGCACAATCAAAAACTACTCTAAGCTTTCCAGGTTTACTCGGATTAACTACGGGATGATGGGGAAGGTACCACACAGTGGAAGCATTTTGAATATCATCTTCAGTAATTTCTTGGGCATATCCTTCACTCAAGTATGACTCGATCGCTTCTGTGTATGCCTTTCTCAACTTCTCGTCTTTAAGCAATCGGTTCCTCAGATGGAACAGTCGTTTTCTAGCTAAAGGTAGATTATCTGGAAGCTGCTTCTGACATTCGTCTTTCCACAGCAATGGCAGTTGGTAATGTCCTCCGTCAAGGCATAATGTAGTTTCCATCACGTCGTAAGCTGCTCTGTCCTCCTTAGAGTTTGGAACGTTCAATACTGATGTACGCTCGTACCCCTTTCAAAATCTGACTTCCACAAGCGTTCAGTTGCTTGCAGCAGCTCATTATCTTTACAACTTAGAAAGTTAATATTTAAGTTTGATTGGGAAGAAAGCATCATTGAGGGACCTAATAAAGACCAACCTAAAGGGGTTTCGATGGTGTAAGGTGTGCCTTTAGGACCCTTTCGTATATTTCCCACGCAAAACATTTCTGGAACGTCAGCACCTATTAACATTTGAATCGAAGCGCCTGGTATAGTGTCAAATCTTATATCCTTAAGATGTTGAAATTGAGAGAGTTCTCTTTTAGGTGGGATTGAGTTAGGTTGCAGAGAAATACTTTCAATGGAATGTACATTGGTTAAAGAAAACGAGTTATCGTTATTAAGGGCAGATACTTCTAAGTCGCATAATATACTTTTATAGACTTTGGAGGACCCGTTTATAGTTTTAATCTGAATGCTGGTTTCAGGACCGAAGGTTTAATGTCTTAACCAGGTTTTCGTCGTAAAAAGTGTGGGTAGAACCTTGGTCGAGAAATGCATAGGTCAAAATACTTTTATTTTTGTGAGCTACGCGGACTGGAACAACGCATAGGTATACAGTTCCAGAAGAACTCTCAGCACGAATTTTATTGCTAAGTAAAGCGCTAGATACGTTAGTATTTTCAATCGTGTCGGAAGTCGATGTGGATTTTTCGCAGGTATGAAGTTTTTTGCTATCGACAGATCGATGAAGGAGGGTATGGTGAAATGCTCCAGAACAGCCATCGACCTTACAAGTATTCGTCCTTTTGCATGCTGGCGTCCGATGCTTAGAACTTAGGCATTTGTGACATAACTTCGTTGTTTTTACGAATTTATAACGTTCGTTTAACGATAAGTTTAAGAAACTGGCACAATTCAGCAACTTATGTCTTGTATCTTTGCAGTACCAACAAGATCCTAAACCCGTCCTTTTATTTTCTTCCTCCAAGAAAGCTACTGTTGCTTTAGAGCTAGAGGGCTTGGACTTGGGGTTAGATTTATCATTCAAAGTTCTGAGGCCGAACAAAGAATTAGCAACATCAGATTCTTGTTTCACGAACTCAACTAAATCGGAAAATTCCGCTACAAAGCCCCTAGTTTTTTCTATCTCTACTGACCTTTTCACCCATCGCCCTCGTAAATTATAAGGCAACTTTCCTACCAAGGCGGTAAGAGTATCTAAAGTATCTAGATTTGTGTATCGGGGAATGTCTTTTGTTATCTCTAGGGTCTTCTCTAGTAGTTCGCAAAAGGTTTTCAATTGTCGACTTGCTCCACTTTTAATTGCCGGAAATTCCTTAAGTTTTTGATAGCAAGCGTCAGATGTGATCCATGGCGATCCGTACTCTCGAACAAGTTTTTGCTTGGCCCTTTGGTAGCATGCTTCCTGGCCAGCTAAATGGTTTATTTGGCCCTGTATATCCTCGCTGCAATGTTGAAGCAAGAGGCAAAACAGAGTTCGTTCATCATGAACCCTTGGCTCAAGGTGTGTTTCGAAGTTATTATGAAATGACTTGAATTCGAGAGGATCCTTTTTAAACTTAGGAAATTCAGGTCTAGGCAAAAACATACTATCATAATCGACGTTGTAAAGCCACGGTTGGTAGGGCGTATTGGTAAATGGCGAATAAGATCGGGTAGGTAAATGTTGCGGGGCATCTAAAGGTGGACGAGAAGCATCTTCATTCAAGGGCGTTGCCCCACTATTCGCCTCGTAACCAGAACGGCTAGTATTAGCTGTTTGACCAAAAGTAACCCTCTTAGTAGCCATGGAAGCGGTTGGAAATTGAGTTTCTACACTACTTGGAGTTAACAAAGTTGAGAGATTTGGATTAGAAAAGGAGGGACCCTTGACATCCTTACTTTCTGCCTCTTCCCACACTTTACACTCTAACTCGGCAAGAGCTATTTTGCGTAGAGCCTCCCTTTCTTCCAGCTCCGTTTCTAGTCGTGACTTACGCTGTTGCTCTTCCGCCCGTTCTTGCATATGATTAGCTTGTAATTGCGCCGTTTTAAGATTAATAGTGGCTTGAAGTCGCCTAACCGTGAGAGAAGAAGACCGTGAGCTTTTACTAGATTTAGTCGAGCTAGTGGGCGCGGCATTAAAACGGGCAAAATCTTTATTAGAACCCATAGTCCCTGTGCGAGTGAACCAGTCACTTATTCGCTCATCAAACTCGCGTTTATTAGTTGCGACATCGGCTATGGTTCGCGCAGGTGTCATATTGCTTGACATTATTTTCATTAATTCATTGTATGAATCTTCTACTGTAGCAACGCTTTCGTTCAACGACTTAATTTCCGGATTACGCAACGACATTAATTTTTCGGCGGTTAAATAATTATTGTTTAGTGTAGATCGCAAGCTTTCGATAGCATTTTGTACATCGTCTTGAAGCGGGTTAATCTCGGGAGTATTAGACTCCATTCGTAATAAATGTTCAAACAAATATAAATTGACAAAATAAATAATTAACAATAGTAAATTAGTTACTTAAAGTTTCAACACTTTCCGTGCTCTGTATTGGAGCGGACAAATTTAAATGTTCAAATACCGTTTTCCTTGCGGTCTTCCAACTTCTTAGGAATTTTCTTCAAGACTTGAATTGAGATGCGTCCGTTGACACCACAGACAAATGGAAGGAAAATAACTCTGCTTCTTGCAATGTGTTCAAAGTTCTTATTCAAAGCAAATAATTTATTAAGTTTTTATTCAGTTAGAATTATCTCATTTGAATTGAATCGATCGTCAAAGCAATAAATATTAAATTTGCTAAATTCTTCCAAATTTGTTACAACTTGTCCAAATTCGTTATAAACTTGCGCCAAATTCGCTATAACTCGTACAAATTTGTTTAAACTCTTTGTTAGTTCGGAAGTAGAAATGAATAGAACTTGGACAAAGGGAAAGATATAAGCGGCCAGCAGGCTCTACTAATAACCTTCTTGTAGCAAGGTCAAAACCAAAAAGAAGGAATTATCTCGTGCTATCGTTACCATAACAGAGATCGCCGAAGGGAAGACAACTACAGCGTGCACAATTACCAGGCGCCATGCGCGAACTTTAATTAGCGCGCGAACACGGACCTGGTTCGCGTCTTGGCGACGCTACACCCTGTATATTTCTTAAAGGGGTATTCTAAATGGTTAGCAAAAATATATCTATTAAAGGGGCTCTTAAATAAATATATATCCGGTTTGATGGTAGTAATGTTGAATCAACTGCACAAATACTGGAAACATTTAGTTAAAAAAATATTCAATGAACTCCATAAAGATTTTTTTCTTTTTAAAAACCTTAAGTTTACTTTTGGGTCTATATCTTATTTATAAAAAAATAAAACATGCCCCTTATTTCACCAGTTGAGCTAACCAAAAGTTTTCACAAATCTTAACTAACATTTTTTTAAGCCAAGTGATTATTCAAAATTTCCGTTTTAAAAACTGATTATTCTGCTTTCCTACCAAGTATTTTCATTGAAAACCTATTTATCACTGCTTGTTAAAAAAATTTTAGTAAACGGAAATATCTTTCCCACTGCCTTATAAAAAGTTAAAGGAAAGGCAATTCAGAGTGGTAGAACTGAGTAAACTTGTTAAAAGCAAAAAGTAATTCTAGTTTGGCCTACAATTTTCAAAGTTACAGTAGCAGCTACAATTACATGAAAACGTACGATTAATTGCATTCAATTACAATTACAATCGCAATTGATCCAACTCTGATTGTGTTCTATGTCGTCTGCGGCCGGATGCAATTTTCAATTTCGTATCCATGGAAACGTAATCTACGTATTTTCGACCGATCAAAAATCCAAGATTTTTTTCTCTGCTCATTAAAATTCTATCACTCGGTTCTTGGAGCGATCAAGGAGCACTCCATGTTAGTTGTCATGGCAAAGCTTTTTTTAGCGACTTTTTAAAATGATAAACAAACTAATCTGTTTCTTATATTGCGTTTGCAAATGTACCGAAGAATAAATATGATTGATTTGCCGAAGAAAAATAATTATGATTGAACCGTAAAAAGCTGAGTGAGAATTTTTTAAGCAGAGAAAAAGATTTGAATTTTTGATAGATTGAAAATATGTAAATTACAATTCTATGGGTACAAAATTGAAAATTGCGGCCGGGTTAAAAAGTTTGTTAATCTCTCTTGTAGTGATTTACTGTTTAGGTGTTTTTAAACTAAATAAATGAAACGTTTAATTGAGTTTAAAATAATTTGCGTGAAAGAGTTTTCCCTAAGTTTCCCAATTTTTTTGTAATTGAAGTGAGTAAACCTCAAGTAAGCCATGCTTATACTTCTCTAAAAAATATAAAGTCCTGTCATGATTTTTCTATAAACATTACAAAAAACATAGGCTACTTTAAATGTCAGTTTTAAATACATAGTACAAATGTTAAATTTAGCCCTTTTTAAAGTGTCCTTTTTTGATAATTGTTCCTTAACTTACGAATTATTGGAGAGTAGCAATTTTTTTAAGATACAAGTGAAAGAAATTATTTTGCAAGGCTAGTTGTTTATTCAATATTTTGTAGAGAATCCCCACAGTCGGCTGCGATGACAATGGCCGATAGGCTATTGCAAAGCTGTATGACGAATTTGCTCAAACGATGATGACTGGCATACAGTTCATTATCACATGCACCTTCTCATGAGGGTAAAACATAAACAAACAAACATATACATAGATATATGATCATTGATTGGGTATTTGAAAGCCATTGAGTAACTCATCAAATTAAACTATAGACATAATTTAAGTCAAATAGCCGACATTTTCCAAATTGACACAATGATGACCACTTCAAAAAATAATTAAAAATTAATTAATTGAATTATTTAAGCTTTAAACGATTTTTTATTGTTTTTCAGACTCCGGACCAATATGATTGGTTCATGTCATCACTACATGACGAGTTGAGCCAAGTTTTCAAGCCAGATGCCACTGCTCAAATCATGGATGAAGTCGATAATTATCGTAATTAAAACAAACAAAATGGTAAAAATATATTAATGAAAAACTTAATTATAAATATCTTTCTAATGAAGCACAAAGGCAGAATATCAGTCATATATACATATATCACTTTGTTAAATTTTTAAACTGTGTATCATTATCTACGGCACTGGTTAGCAAACACTGGACCGTGGACTGGTAGCGGTCCTTGAGAATTCGTTACCGGGCCGGGGATTTCTGGCTTAAAGTCTTGGAATTTTTCGCGACGCCAAGGTATGCAAGTCTTTTTGACTTGAAGACAAGCCACACATAAATTCTTTAAATACTAACGCAATAATTTTCAGTACGATATATGATGGAGATGTGGAAAAGTGATAAAATCTGCTGCATTTTCTAAGAATGTAAGCAACGCTTGTGACGAAATATTAAAGCCCAAGTCAAATGAGTTTAGTGTGCTAGCTTCTACTGTAGTTCCAAAACTGCTAGTAAACTAGCTGACTTGTTGTGAGTGACCGACTACTAGTAAATAACTGGCAGCGCTAGCTCGCCAGTTTACTGACCGCTATAGACTATAGTGCTGTATTTTTTGTGAATTAAAGCAGCGTGGTCCAACTACAGGCCCGCGGGCCGCATGCGGTCCGCGAAACAATTTTGTGCGGACCGCGGAACAATTTCGCACAATTCGTTGATCATAAGGAGCGGCAATCTACTATAACAAGGTATGGCGAGCCTATAGGACAGAGTCTAAGGTTGAGGCAGATTCGAGGGGAAGACATTGTTTTGGAGAAGACTATGATTTTGGGACGAAAACCGGAGATCGATTTCAAGTGAATACCTTTCTTTTCTTTTTTTAGAGAACAATATAATTTTGGGACAAAAATCGAAAAATCGAAAAATCGATTTCAAGTGAAGACCTTTTTGAGGCCCGCAAACTAAAACAAATTTGAAAAGTGGCCCGCAAAAGTGAAGAAGTTGGACCACCCTGAATTAAAGAATGCAAGACCAAGTACCAGAAAACAATGCTTTTATTTAGCTAGTCAAAGGGCGAAATTTTGAGAAACGCAACGGAAATTAAATTTATTTGAATCGTTAAAAGTCTAGCGTTAAAAAGTATTGAATTTTTGTTAATTTAACAATAGTTCTTAAGTTGCATTAGGTAGTCAAAACTGAAAAAAATTTGCTGACGTTTTACACCGTGAATCAGTGTAATATTGAGTTTGGTGACTTATCAGTTCTTATAAATCCCATACAATATCGTAGGCTGTTATGAGGTCAATAAACACAGTATCATGATGGAGAATGTCATATCACCAGTTGATCTGCGTTGGTGTAAAGTGTTTTTTGAAGTAGGATAACGATGGCGTTGTAACTATTAGCCAGATGGCTAGCAATGCAGATCTTATTTTCACTCAAGCCCTCTATATTGAGCTTTGGGGCTCAGCCTACGAGTGTGTAGCATCGCGGCCTCACCTGCAAACTTTTGCGTCTTCTGCCGGAGGCACATGACCTCGCTCATCATGGAGCTTGTATAAAATCGCGTTTACCCTCACCACTGGTAGGGGAGACCGGGGCAAGTTGTAACATGGGGTAAGTTGTAACATTTGTATTTGTCGAAATCTAACATCAACTAACAAAATTTTAAATAGCCCCAAATAACAATCATATTAAGACCGATTGCTAGCAAATAACATTGTTTAGTTCCAATGACTAAAAATAGGCTTACTGTTAAAACAAGCTTTTTGAGTAGGCAAAGTAAATTTTTCGAAATTTAATTTTTGTCTTCTTGAGAGATAGCGGGTACGGTTTTATCAAAAAGTTTTATATCAGTCAAAACACAAAACAATAGGCTATTAAATGCTTAACGAGGTTTAGCAACTAAAACTTAACCGATTGAGATATTAACAAAAACTTGACTAAGTATGAGATGGGGTAAGTTTTTGTAACACGTATTTTTGTGCATAGGTTTAACTAGCTTTAATATAGGTTTAGGTTTAATCTAGCTAGGTTTAAACTAGGTTTAAAGCTAGGTTTAAACTATTTTAGGTTTAAACTAGCTTTAATCTAGGTTTAACATAGGTTTAACTAGCTTTAATTAAAAGTAACTTCGGCAACAACATTTGTGAATAATATGAAAATTTACAAAAGATAGACTAACAGGAACACCAGCTCATCATTACAAGACAACTTAAGAGCTGCTGCAGCAGTTGCTATAATTGAAAAAAGGAGATTAATAAGAGAAGTAGCAAAACATTGGTGTTCACCATGTAAAATTCTACATACAAATTGCTAAAAAAACTTAAAGATAAGCTAAGCCCTTGGTGTAAAACAAGAAAAGGTCTAAAAAATGTGCCATGTTAACAGACACACTAGAAAAGGACAATCTGTTACAGCTTCCAGCAAAGTAAAACCAATTTTTGAAAAAACACTAAAAGCAAAAGAGTAGTTTTGTATTACATTTCTTGAACCCTATTTTAAGAGTCTTCCTGCTGAGGAGTGGGTGGTACAATGCTATGGTTACCTAAAGAAGTCACATTTAGCTTGGGCCGAAGATTTGAATACATATTTTTGTCATAAATGTGATTCTGAAATTTATAATTAGGCTAATCCAGCAATGAAAAAAACTGTTTTAACATTTTTAAACAACGGCCAAATATCTCATTTTTTGTGCTTGATACTCATGTCTATGACTAGACTATGTGTGATTTCGTTGTGTTTACTTTTTCATATTGTTATTTTCTTCAAGTTACATTTATATTTAAACATTTATTAGTGATTTTGTTGCTGTTATAACTTACCCCAACTGGTGTTACAACTTACCCGATTGACGGGGCATATTGTAACCCTTTTTTTAAATATTTAAATCGTAATTTTAATTACTAAGCGTTGAAAATTATTAATTTATTTTTTTGATATTAGTTAAATAGTGACCTAAATTTTTCATGTTAAACAAGAATTTTGAAAAAAAACATTTATTATGGGAGAAATAGCAAAAAGAAAAAGTGTTACTACGTGTGTCACGCTCTACCTACTTAGTACCAAAATAACCACAAGATACTAGAGGCGAACCCTACGTTAATATCGCAGAAAATCACTAGCCTGTTGAAAGGAGCTTATGCGAGTGTTGAACTGGCGGGGCCTAGCGAATTAGAAGGACAGACAGGTATTAAAATTTAAATCAATTATATTGAAGAAACGAAGACAAAAAGATTAAATGAAAATAAGAACAAACGCCAAAATTATACACGAGATGCTACAATTTACCAATAGATTAAACACATACAAATTACCTAACCGAATTTACAGAGCCGCAAAAGAATATAATGAATTTTATAAATTTTCCCTCTAACGCTTAATACCAACTTGCTGTCCCGACAGATACATTCACATACATAAAATATACACAGAATACGTTCATCATCTCGAATCCTGCATCTACAATTGAATCTCACTTAATAATGTCTTCTCGTTGCCGCCCCGTATATATACACCTTTTGCAGCGACCACATGTGAAGGAACGCTTTACACCCGTTCCTTTTCAACAACGAGAACAAAGCCACTTCACGGCGTAAATCCGTAATCCAAACAGCTGTCCATTGTCCAGGGCAACAACGGTAAATAGTCACAAATAAATTCTAAATAATCGCGTCAACGTTAATGCGATTTGCACAATTAAATTAAAAAGGTTACGATTTAAATAATTATTCCAAAAAGGTTTCAATCTAAACAATTAATCCAAAAAGGTTTCAATCTAAACAATTAATCCAAAAAGGTTTCAATCTAAACAATTAATTTAAAAAGGTGTCGATTTAAACACTTAATTTAAAAAGGTGCAATGTCTTTATTTGATAAAATTTAATCGTAGCGTGACAACGTGCCTCAGTCTCCCCTACTGGATTTCAAAGCAGGTTACGACACCTCAAGAATGGCGTCTCAAAGGGTTCAGTCAAAGCTTCCCTCTTATTTAATATCTACATTCATGAGCTGCCAGTAACAATTTCCAGGAATATCGTCGACGTTGATGACTTAGCAATCATGCATGCAACATTTTACTGGAAGACATAAGAGGAAACTTTAAGTCAGGATATGGCAACTATATCCTCGTGCTTCCAGAAATGGAAGTTGAAGCTTAGTACAGCCAAAACGGTTTCGGTTATCTTCAACCTTAACAATAAAAAGACACGACGCAAGCTTTCTATCAGCATTAAAGAACGAACCCTACCTTACTGTGCCGAACGTACGTACCTCGGCATAAAATTGGATAAGGCGCTCACGTTTTCCCGACACTTTGAGTCTCTGCGCAAAAAATTAACAACACGTGTTGGGCTTTTGAGGCGATTGGCGGGATCAACCTGAAGTGCTGGCACCATAACATTGCGGACAGCCGCTCTGGCCCTGGTGCACTCTGCTGCAGAGTACTGATTGCCTATCTGGTGCCGCAGTGCCTACACTCGGCTTATTAACAAGCTTATTAATGACACTTTGCGCATTGTGACTGGATGCCTGCGCCCTATAGACAACCTATTTTTCTTAGCAGGTAGCCTTCCCATTGAGCTTTTCCATTCGCCGCAAACAAACCATTCTATCTCTAGCTCGCCGAGCACAAGGGCCTGAACACATAGAAACAAAATTTTCTTGTCCCCTCTTAGAAAACACCGACAGATCAAATCCAGACACCCATTTGTGCCTGCTGTATTGAAACTTTTAAAAGATTTTTCTAAGTCAGACACCAGTGTGGCATGGTGGACGGAAACCAAATAAAATACGAAATGGCAAAGTAATACCTCCCGCCTACGTACTTCATCCCCGACGTCAACTTCCAACCATTGGGAATGTACCTACCAGACCATCCTGGGTCAGGCTGAATCCCCTCCGTACTAGCGGTGGTTCATTCCGTTTGATAATGTACAGATGAGGTATGGCTCCCTCAACAGCCTGTCAGGGTGGTGCGGAGAACAAACCGCAGACTATATATTATAAAATCCTGCCTCTTTTTCGATCATCCAAGCAGGAAGCTTGGTCCTGAATCAGTTGATAAGGAGACAGTGGCCTGGATAAACAATACCTGCCCTAACATCTGAAGAGTCTTCCGAAAGGAAATATCTATTCCATAAAAAAAGATAAATTTCCATCAACAAACATTTGTTATTTTCGTAAGAGCTGGTCCTCAAACTAATTTCAGGCTTAAAACAGCCTATAAAACTAAAAAGCTTGAAGAATTTTGATCTACGGTACATATAAAAAAGGAGCTTTGACTCAGATGACAAAATGTGGTGTCAGATGACGAAAATTTGACTCAGATGACGAAAACTTGATGTCTCCCTGATATGTCTCATTCTCACTGTCTCAAAATTTGGTATCTTACTCATTCACTAATTTTTACTTTTATCTATTTTATTTTTATCTCTATTTATTTTTCTGACTTGCAGAAAAGTGCTCGGAGGCGCTATCCTTAGGGCAACCGTCAAGTAATTACCCCGACACGCTTTCGAAGATGCCAAGATATTGTTTTCCGGTTGAAACTTTTTGTTGGTTTTTCTAATTCTTGTCGGCATGATTTGGACTTTCATTCATTCATTTTAATTTATTTAAGAATCCCTCTATAAAACCTTTTTGCAGTCTCCTCAGGGAGACGACTCAAGTTTGGCTGCTGCTCTGCTTGCCAAGTTTGACAGAAAGCGAAGGGATCGATGGTTCAAAGCAGTTCGGAGCATTAACTTCTCACACTCTAGTCGAAAAGCGTGGAGTATTTTGAACGATTTTACTGGTAGGTCACGACACTCTCCTCGTCACTGTTCTGTTTCAGCCGATGCTATTGCATTTCAGCTGGTTAGAAATGGGAAATACGAAGCTATTGATCGCAAGTCATCTCGACTTGTCTATCAAGAAGTGTCTGACCTTTGGAGGGCCACAACACCAGACGCAGTAAATATCTCTGACAATTTTTCACAGAGAGAATTTGCTGCTGCCCTTCAACATTTAAAACCAGGTAAAGCTCCGGGACCTGATTCCATCCGCCCCGAGCTTATACTCCATGCCAGAGCTGCTTTGAAGTCCTGGTTACGTGACTTCCTCTCTTCCTGTTTGCGCCGACTCAAAATTCCCAAGATCTGGAGAAGAGCGCTTGTGGTCGCGATCCCAAAACCAGGAAAGCCCGTGGGGGACCCAAAGAGTTATCGACCGATATCTCTGCTCTATGTCCCCTACGAGATCCTCGAGAGACTTATCTACGCCGCGTTGAGCCATTAATCGATCCAGTGCTCCCTAAAGAGCAGGCTGGGTTCCGACGCGGGAACTCAACCGTACATCAAGTTGTTCTGCTAACCCAGAACATCGAGGATTCTTTCGAGGCTAAAAAGAAGGCCGGTGCCGTATTTATCGATCTGACAGATGCTTATGACACTGTCTGGCACCGTGGCCTTACCTGCAAGCTGCTGAGACTACTTCCGGATAAGCATATGGTCAGAATGATCATGGAGCTTGTCCGAAATCGAAGTTTCACCCTTACCACCGGTGACAGCAAGCAAAGCAGGCTACGCCGTCTTAAAAACAGCGTTCCTCAGGGATCGGTCTTGGCTCTCCTCCTATTTAACATCTATACATAAGATCTTCCTTTCATGATTTCCAGAAAGTATGCTTATGCTGATGATCTAGCATTGTTGCACTCTTCTGGAATCTGGAAGGATTTGGAGGGGACCTTAAGCCAAGACATGTCCACACTGTCAGCGTATCTCCAGACTTGGAGGTTGAAGCTCAGTCACATTAAGACGGTGACGGCAGCCTTTCATTTAAACAACCGAGAGGCCAAACGTGAGCTAAAGGTCTACAACAACGGTAGACTTTTACCGTTCTGTCCAACCCCTTCTTACCTTGGGGTAAAACTAGACAGATCGTTCACGTTTCGTCATCATTTAGTGGCATTGCGCAAAAAACTATCTTCGCGCGTCACACTGCTGAGGCGACTCGTGGGCTCGGGATGGGGTGCTAGTGCTAAAACACTACGCATAGCCACCTTGTCTCTAGTCTACTCAACAGCTGAATACTGTGCGCCAGTCTGATGTCGCAGTGCTCACACTCGCCTCATTGACAGTGTCTTGAATGACGCCTTGCGCATAGTTACTGGATGCCTGCGTCCCAATCCAACGGACCACCTACCTGTACTCTCAGGCATCCATCCAGCTGAGCTTCGCCGAATGGGAGCGACACTCTTCTTGGCTTACCGTGGATCTCTGGACCCCGATCATATCTTGCATGGTCTTTTAAGTGGGTCCTCAGATATTGGCTAAGTGAGACTAAGATCCAGACGCCCGTTTGTGCCAGCTTCGCGGAATCTTTCGGACAACCTTGCCAGACTTGGCATCCGCGCTTCTGAATGAAAAAATCACAAATGGAACGCGGAGTACTGTGAAAATGCTTCCAGGCTCCGTGCTTTTGTGCCCGAGACCGGTGCCAGGCCTGTTGGGATGGATTTACCCCGAGCAGCTTGGGTTAAGCTCAACCGCCTGCGGACTGGTGTTGGGCGATTCCATTCGTCCATGCACAAATGGGGTCTCGCTCCTTCACCGAATTGCGAGTGTGACGCCTCTGAGCAAACCGCAGACCATGTACTAACAGCGTGCCCTATACATCGGGCATCACATGGAGCACGAGGTCTGACGGTTTTGGATGACGAAACTCGATGCTGGCTTAATGACATCACTGCCAGCATCTGATCCAGGCAGTGCAGCAGTCTGGGTTAGTAAAAGGATAAACCCTCGGCTCCAGTCCTGTTTTTGTCTGACCTGGAGTGGATGCCCTTCAAACGACGACGATGACGACGATCAATAGTATCTGGAGAGTACGAATTTTACGGTTCTACATTATTGGTCTTAATTTCACCAGCAAGAATGAACGAAATTTATTTTGATAATCCATTCCATTTTATATTCAAGAACTAAATAGCTAAAATGCTATTCTAGATTCATTCCAAGAACAGATAATAAAAAAAGATTTTAGAATTTTTTTAGAAATCAGTGGCAAATTATTGACAGAAATAGTTCCAAACTTTCCTTCAACTGAATTGAAACAGTCATCAGGAAAGGTTTGGCGCAAAATGTATTCAAGAAATTCTCATTTTTTCTCGCCAAGTCTTTCCCACTGATTGTCTCAATTGGTTGAACGAAAATTTGGCACTATTCCTGTAAATAATTTGCGACTGATTTATTGAAGCTTTTTAATTACATGTATATTAACTTCTCTGTATTTTGTTGATTAAACGCAAAAATATATTATTTTATTTCACATAAAGAATCATTATCAAAAATTTTAACTACTAGCTATAAAAATGGAATAGCCTGAAAAAAAGCAATAAACTTCCATCTTCAAGGATAACTAATAGCTGCTATTTTATTAATATACATATTTGCATTTAAAAACTGCAAACACGTCAACTTTTTTGAAATTCATAAGCTAGCCTTAAAACTGGACAAACCTGCTTTAATTATTTTTAGTATAATAGTCTTTTTCAAGGCTACTTGTTAAATTTGAACTGATTTGATGAAACTGTTTAGTTTTTTCAATTTTTTAACGATTTGAAAATTTTGAATAAAAAAACAATGTTTTGTATTTCAGAGTGAATTCAGCTACTATTACTACAAGTGCAGAAACCTTTTGTTAAAAATATATCAACATGTATTGTGATGCATTAAAAAATAATAAACGGAGTCTATCGAATTCAATTTTTTTGAAATCAATGGATGAAAGAATTTTTTTATAAAAGGATACGAAAAGCGATTATAAGTCAACTATTAGTAAATTTGAAAGTTGCCATCAAATCAATAATTTTTATTTGGTCTTTTTGACCATAAAAATGATTTTAACTTTCTGGACTAAACTAATTATGACAAACAAACTTATACAATTATACATAAGCAAGAACGTACGTACAATCGTACAATCGTAAGCAATCGTAAGCAATCGTAAGCAGGACTTGTACAATTATCAGTCAGTGCTTCGGAACCGGTGTACCGCGGCACAGTGACTTTCCGCAAGCAAATCCTAGGAGTGACACGGAATAAATGCAATCTAAATGTAGCCTACTTTTTTTAACGAGAAAATATATTTTATGTTTTTGAAAGTTAAACTTTACGACTGCTTGACTAATCATTTTCAATCGGGTCGATTGTTTAACTAAAGAGGCCGATAAATTGTCACAGGCATAGCTATTAACTTTGAAAAAAATTATGTAAATAATATCAGGTTAATCGCATGAAGTATATTCCAATACTTAATATGAAGGATTTAGCGGTGAAGTAATAAGCATCATTCCCCAGAATTGCATTGAAAAACAAAGTAAAATAATTATATAAAATTATTTGTTTGTTATTGTTGAAATAAATATTGCTGATTATTATTATTTTTGATTAAGAATAAGGATCGATTATTTTTTAAAATTGGAAAAAGAAGGCTATATAATAAAAAAGGATAAAAAGCCCTGTGCCACACGATTTGTTGAATCAAATTCTAACTATACTCCCCATGCGCATTAACGATGTTTTTTGTGACGTTGGAAATAAGTTCAAATTTTTGTTATTGTAAAGCACATGGCACAAGAAAAGGCTAGTTCATCTGTGCAAAATCCTTTTGCGGCTAATACTAAAATTTTAATGCAAGAATAGTCCAGGCTTTTTAAAGAAAAAGAGTTTTGATAAGTTTTTCATTTCTTTTAAAGATTATAAAAAAACCATCTAGAGCAGGGGTTCCCAAGCTTTTTTCAGGACGACCCTAAAGACAACTTTTAAATGTCCAGTGCGACCCCAGATCAATATATATTTTTTCTTTTTTTTTCACAAAACTTTTAGAGTTTTTTTTTGACTGATCTTTAGAGTTTGGTCATGTGGTGGTATTTAGTAAAATAAGCGAAAACATTTAAACTTTTTATTTTAATTCAAAATTAAAAATAACGAAATCACAAAAAAACTTTCAGTTTAGAAAATTTTTAAAAATTGTCTTATTGGGAATGGTCACTGATTTGGTCTAATCTATTTTCTTGCTAATAACTAGGCTACGTTGTCCAATTGACGAGAACGCTCAATCGAAGTTTGGTTTGAGATAATATATTATATTGAACGCTATTTCGTAATTCTAAAACAAAGACATAAAAAATAAAAAAACACAATGAAGAATTTAAAATTACCAACTTACGAGAATTGTTTCCAACGCAGCCCCAAATTTAGATCAGAACAAGTAATAACTAACAATTTTGAAACAGCAAGAATAAATTTATAACTAGATTCAACAACCACTATGACTTCAAAACCTGCTTTTAACTTGTAGCGCGTATCCCAGCGAGTAATAAAACAGAAAATCAATTTGTCTTTGATGTAACAAAATTATTCGCTTTTTTCTTTTTCTGATTGAGCTTGAAGAAAAGAACAACTTGATAAGATGCGAATTTGATAGAAACAAGCAAATCAAGCGTACGTTTGAATCTTTGCCAATTTGTTAAATCTGAACCAAATCACTCCCGCCCAGCGCGGAATAAATGAGCAGCGATAAGTTTTAGTCTAATCTAAGCAATTACACGGGATTGTAGCGATTTCTACCATGACTGCATAAACAACGAAAAAATAAAGAACAGCAAACCAAAGGTTAGAAAGCAAACACAATACACATGATACAATTCAGATACGGAAATGTTTCATCACGGTGTAATGAAAATTTATTTCAATCTCCATTTCGAAGTTCTTCTTCCGTCGCCAAAAGGCAAAGTTTATTTATAGGTCTCAGCAATTTACGCTGACCGGAAAGACGTAATTCGACCTTGCGAACGAAACCATCGGGTCCTGGGAAAGTGTTAACGACGCTGGCGTGCTCGCACAGTCCTCGGGGTGCTGGATGTCCTTTAAGACCAGGTTTTAAGACGATGACGTAATCGCCTTTTTTCAAATTTCTTCTCGGTCTAAACCACTTGCTACGTAGTAAAAGATGAGGCATATTAAGCATCCACGATTCCCAGAAAGCGTTAATGAAATTTTGAGCCTGTTTAATTGATTTTCTAGGGTCGGTAAGTTCAGATGCATTAATTTGAGGTACGGGGTGTTGTCCATAAGGGTAAAGTAGCGTGTTGCCACTAAAGGGCTCTTCATCTAAGTCTTCAACAGTTTTAGGGAACATAGGTCGCGAATTTACTAGGTAGTTTATGTCGGCAATGATAGTTTCTCATTCAGACTGGCTGTAAGAGTATTTTTTGTAATTACAAGAATAGTCTAAAGCTTTGCGACAACTCCTCACTAAGGGTTCAACGACTCCGTTCATGTGACTGGCTTGAGGTATATTAAATTCCCAGATAAAATCAAATGTCGTACCTTCTATTGCAAGAGAGTTCTTAATTTTCGTCATGTCCCATTTGGAGATCCATTCACGGATCGGCCTTCACGCTCCGACAAACGCCTTTCCCGAGTCGCTGTAGACGTGAGCAGGATGTACACATCTTTTTGAAATAAACCTTCGCCACGCGAGCAGAAAGTCGTCTGTAGTCTGGGTTTCCGTGATTTCCAAATGTATTACTCTTGTTGTAGTGCAAGTTATTAAAAGTGTGGAAGAGTCTATAATAACATTTCTAGTTTTTCTTATCTTAACGGGGCCAAAGTAGTCCAGAGCGATTGAAGTAAACGGTGGAGAGTATGATGTAAAACGAAATTTTGGTAGATGTCCCATTTGTTGCTCTAATAAACATCTACGAAATAGCCTGCATTTCATGCAGCGTCATGCAATTGATTTGAGCAACCTCTTTCCTCTAGTTATGTGAATTCCACGCTCATGTAAATTGGCAACTATGATACGATAACCTTGGTGACCTATGAAGATGTAAGGCAAAAAGTTTTACTAACTTGTTACTTCCTGGCAACGGGATAGGATTCATTACATAGTTTCTCCAGGGACAGTTTGAAAAACGACCATGGATACGAAGTAAACCAAAACGATCATCTTCCCACACAGCAAGGTTCAGTTTTTTCCGCAGTGTTTGTTGGTGTGGTAGTCGAAAATCCTCCTGCGCAAGCCAAAATGAAGTTAATTTCGCGTTTGTCAACTCATTACCGCTTAAGTTTGTTCTTCGTTGACTACGATGAAGAAGTGGTCGGCGAAGCCAAGCAACAATTCTTAGGAGTTTTGGCAAGTGGAAATTTTTAAAAGCAATTTTTCTATGAAACTGTCTGTGGCAGATAAACAGTGCAATTTATAACTTCTAGTTTTCTCTTCTCGCTTGGATATTTGAGCAACGTCTTCTGTGAAGCTAGTTTTACATTTGTACACGTTTTTGGGGTTTTGTAAGTGTTGTATCTTTGCACGAATACACAGGTTTATTAAAAAAACAATAGTAAATATTCACAAAAGTACTTAGCCAAAAAACAACCGTATTGAAAATAGAATGCTTTTTAGTTCGTTTGCTGTAGTAGCTTGATACTTCGAACTGGCTGCTAAACCAAAATAAAGGCGCATATTTAAGTAGTAACAACTATGCCTGGAGACGCGCGTGTCCAATAATTGTTTGAGCAGAAGGCGCTGATTAAGATTAGAGCGTTTAAGAAAACACTACGTCATCGATTGCACAATATCACAACACCTCCCCAAATAAACTACGACAAAAAAATATATATACATATTAGCAACAATATTTTTTTGGAGGTCTCTTTGCTCTCGCTGATCGTCGTAGATTGTGTCGCCCGTACTCGTCTCCGGTTGGTAGTCTCGGATTGTTGCGTTGGTTCATCGAAGAAGAACTAGATGCGTGGTCAGTCCCGGCTGGAAGTGTTTCTGTAGACAAAACGCTCGTTGGGATTTCACAGGGATCATCATCTTGATCCGAACCGTATCGAGGTCGAAGTTGATCAAGATGTCTTCTCCAAGTTGGTCCTCGAGGAATGACTCGTACATTGACGCTTCGTGTACCATGGACTTTCGTAACTATCGCAGGCACCCATCGTGGGTCACGATCTCTTCTAGGGCCGAAGTACAGTGCGTAACAAGGGTCTCCTAGTGAGTAGTGATGTTCGACTTTCGAAACCACTTCCGAGTCTTCAGCATTTGAATGCTTGCTCGCTTGTCTTGACTGTCTTCCTTGTAGGAGATGCGGAATGGATGGAACCAAAGTGTCAATTTTGGTGCGAATTCTTCTTCCATTCAACAATTCACTTGGTGACAGTCCCGATGCAAAAGGAATTCTTCTATATTGCATTAGAAATTCTTGCAAAGCTTCCTTTGGAGGTAACGAGGATTTTCTCAATGCCTGTTTGAACGATTGTATCAAACGCTCGGCAGCACCGTTTGTTGCTGGATGATAAGGTGCTCCGGTGAGATGTACAATGCCTCGTTGTTTGCACCAAGCTTGGAACTCTTGAGACATGAATGTTGTGGCATTATCGGTCACCAACGTGTGGGGATATCCGAAATGAGCGAATTCTTGTTCAAGTATAGCAGTAGTACTTTTCGAAGACGTTGAGGTTGTTGGATGAATGCAAGGATATTTTGAATAAGCGTCTACAAGGACTAACCAGTTTCTTCCCAGAAAGTTGATCGCATGGTCCAAGTGGAGTCTTGACCATGGTTTTTCTGGCATCATCCACGGATGGATTGAAGGTTTATCCGGCTTATTTTGAAATTGGCCACAGGAAGTGCATTTGCGACATAAGTTCTCAATGTCAAAGTCAATTCTAGGCCAATAGACAGTTGACCTGGCAAGTTGTTTCATCCGTTGCATTCCGAAATGTCCAAGGTGTAATAATTTAAGAATATGATTACGTAGGGTTGAAGGAATTATTACCCGTAAGCCGTAAAAAACGCAACCATTCTCTGTTGACAACGAATTTTCCAACTTTTTGAAGTCTTTAAGCTCTTCCGAAAATGCATGTGGCCATCCTTCCTTCACAAATCGCATTAGTTGGGAAAGAATTGGATCCTTGGCAGTCTCTCTGACCACAAGCAATGGATTGTCAGGATTGATTTGACGATTGATTGTTCGAACTAAACAAACGCTATCGACATCATCTTCCATCTCCTCCCCATCAAAACTTGTGTCAGCTAAGTGATCAGTTAAGTTGGTGAGTTTCAACTTCATCATCGCCAGACGACCTAGTAAATTTAGATTGGGCACCTTAGTGACAATTACAGGAAAGGTCACTTCAGATGATTTTCCATCAATACTTGCGGTTGATTGGAATTGTCCCACGACGGGTAGCGGGCTACCTTCAGCAACTTGATATTGAACAGATACAGGTTGTAGAATGGGTTTACCCAGCGTTTGCCACGTCGCTTCACAGCAAAATGTGTCACTGGCTCCGCTATCAATTTCAAACTTAATTCTGTGGTCATTAAGTCTAATAGTTTGATAGATGGGTGAAACAGAACATTGGACTTTGTGCACCAATTGTTTCACAAGCTTATTATTTCTTAGTCGAGACATGCATACAGATTGCAGATGACCTGTTTTCTTGCAGAAGCTGCAAATAGCTTTAATGTGAGGACAAGCTTTGCTAAAATGTCCAGAATTTCCACACCTGAAGCAGGCGGTTTTCTTTTCTTGCGTTTTGGAAGTTTTGGACTTTGCGTGATAAACTTTCTGCACCGACGTAGAAGGTTGACCGTGTACGGTTTCCTTTGCTACCTTGGCTGCTTCTTCCACTTCTTGAGCCACTCTGATGGCGTTGCTAAACTTCAGTTCATCGTCCTTGAGCTTGAAGAGTGTCTTCAAAACTGCTTCGTTGTCTACTGAACAGATAAATTTAGTTCGCAAGGCTTCATCTAATGGATCTTTAATGGATTGAAAATCACACGTAGCTGCATCTTGTCGTATTCTGCTTGCCAGTTCAGGAA
Organism: Diplosoma virens; assembly: GCA_963680785.1. Taxonomy (NCBI): domain Eukaryota; kingdom Metazoa; phylum Chordata; class Ascidiacea; order Aplousobranchia; family Didemnidae; genus Diplosoma; species Diplosoma virens. The sequence continues at coordinate 49,982,134 of OY796882.1, read as the reverse complement.
TAGTTTCGCCAGGTTTGCGTTTCATGTCAGACCAGAACTTGAAACGTTCTCTGACAACAAATCGTTTTGGGTCGAACTGCTCTGCCATAAACGTCTGAATATCATTCATCGTTAGCTCATGTATGCTTTTGACAGGTTGTTGCTGAGCCGCTAAGTTGCTAAGCATTTTGTAAACGGAGTTAGATTGGTTGGTAAGAAAAATTTGTGCTTGCTTGTTGTCGGGAACAGAGTTAGCAGTGACGAATGTTCGGAACCTTGCCAAATAATCAGTCCATAACTCAGATGTGGAATCGAATGGTTGAAAACTTGCCATCGGTGTTGGAACATTTTCTCGCGGGTTGTTCAAGCTGCTTCGTAAAGTTTTCAGCTGCTCTTGAAGCATTGTCATTTGCTCTTGGTGTTGCTTGTTCTGCTCGTCGCGTAAAACTGCCATTTGCTCTTGGTGTTGCTTGTTTAACAACAAAATCAGTTCAGAAATTTCACTCATTGTCGACAATTCAAGCTGTAATGCAAATTGAACAAATTTTCTTTTTTTTTTCTTGACGCAGTTGAGTTCCTTGAATCCTCGTCGCCACTTTTACCTGTTGTATCTTTGCACGAATACACAGGTTTATTAAAAAAACAATAGTAAATATTCACAAAAGTACTTAGCCAAAAAACAACCGTATTGAAAATAGAATGCTTTTTAGTTCGTTTGCTGTAGTAGCTTGATACTTCGAACTGACTGCTAAACCAAAATAAAGGCGCATATTTAAGTAGTAACAACTATGCCTGGAGACGCGCGTGTCCAATAATTGTTTGAGCAGAAGGCGCTGATTAAGATTAGAGCGTTTAAGAAAACACTACGTCATCGATTGCACAATATCACAACAGTAAGAATGAAGGGCATTCATGCCAGGCGCTTAATTTGTCGAAGATAATAGGCTTTCTTAAAAAGTCCGCAGGATTTTCGCAGGATCTAATGTAACGAAAACAATTAGAGAAGTTAGATAAAGTTTCCTGAATTTCTTGGACTCTAGTAGAAACGAATGGCTTGAATTTGGATGCTGGATTGTTGAGCCAATGCAACACTACAGCACTGTCGCACCACAGAGTGATTGAGTCAAAAGAAAGTACTTTACGAATCGATGTAACTAAGCGTGATAGAATTACTGCTGCCATTAGCTCCAACCGGGGTATGGAACGTTTTTTCACAGGAGCAACGAAAGATTTAGCAACTACAAAACGTAGAAAACATTGGTCACCACTGGTTAGGCATCTCATCCAGACCACGGCGCCATAGGCTTTTTCTCCTGCGTCACAAAAGCCGTGGAGTTCAAAGGGTCCTGAATTACAGTTTGATTTGATACAGCGGTCTATCCAAAAGTCTTGCAAGCGATTGATGTCCTCAAATTGTATCTTGAATTCAGTCCTTGTTGTAGAATCTACAGGATCGTCCCACGACAATTGTACACTCCACAAAGATTGCATTAAAATTCGTAAGCTCAAAGTTACTGGAGCTAAAATTCCCAAAGGATCCCATAACTTTGCGATTGTAGAGAGAATGGTCCGCTTTGTTAAGGTCTCGGGCAATGTCAAAGTCGAAAATTTTAACTTCAATTTATCTTCTGACTTATTCCACAAGTGTCCCAAAACATCTGTGACATCTCTATCCGGAAATTCATCAACTGTGTTTAAATTAGAATGCCATCCTTTGACTTTGAAACTTCCTGAAGAAAGAATGGTGTGGATTTCATCTTTAGTTTTTACGGCACATTTTTCATAATTGACAGAGAAGGCAAGGTCATCCATATAACAGTAGTCTTTAATTATTTTTACTGCAGAAGGGTACAAGTTAGAATGTTTGTCGGCTAGGAAATGTAAGTCACTAATAGCTAGATTAGGAGCTGACTTATCACCGAACAGTAATCTTTTCCATTGATAATCTTTTACAGGTAGCTTCGAATTACCGTTCCTCCAAAGAAAACGAAGATAAGCTCTGTCATGTGGCGCTATTTGAACCTGATTAAACATTTTTTTAATGTCTCCTGCTAAAGCAATTGGATTTTGACGCCAAGCGAGTATAACAAGGAATAGGCTATTGAGCAAATCTGGACCTTTGTTTAAACCATCGTTAAGAGCAACACCATTGTATAGTGCAGCAGAGTTCCATACTATTCTGCATGGTGTAGTCTTGCTTGATCGTATGACAGGAAAATTATCCAAATACCACGCATTTTCATTCTTTAGATCGGACTCGGGAACTGGCTCGACAAATTCGTCAAATATCCGGTTCATTTCTTCAGTGTAGATATTTAATAGATTTGACTTAGTCTGCGTTCGAGCGAATACAATTTTACAAGAGCCTGTTTCCGATTAGATTTGAGGCAATTCGGAAAGTCACTCTTCCATGGTAAAGACACTTCGACTCTACCCTCTTCGGTTTGGCGAATTGTTTTTCGAACATGTTTGAGGAATTGAGATTCAACAATTTCATTTTCTTTGCAGTTGCAAATCTGGGTTGGTTTTACTCCACAGATATCACTTTCATACCAACGTCGAATGTCAAGTTCTTCGGATTTTATAAATTGAACTCTAGGAAGTGTGCTGTCTTCTTCTATGGTAATAGTAGCGGAAGATCCAAAGATGTACCATCCTAACGCAGTTTCGGCAGCTTGAGGATATTTCTCAGCGGGATCAGGAGGCGTTAGATAAGATGTCGGTGCCATTAAATCAGCTTAGTCAAAACCAAGTAGAATATCAACGTCCTCGGCTTCCTTAGGGATGAATTTCCCAATAGGTTTAAGGAAATGATTATCCTCAAAAAATTGGTTTTCTAGCTTGGGAGTTTTGTGAGCGGGTGTTTCAAGTTCAAAGGCTTGAATGTTACAGCGAGATGCTTTTTTTATCATAACGTCGTATCCACAACAACACTAAGGCAGAGTTTTCACAGCAATAGCCACCACCAGCTATACCGAATTTAAATTGCTGGGGCTTACGATCGAGATTTAACTTTTTCACTATGTCGCGCCTGATGAGAGTTACGTCACTACCGGAGTCAAAAAAAGCAACAGCTCTGTGCCAAGTACCGTCACTGCCGAGCAATTCTACATAGGTTGATGGAGAAAACTTAAAATTAGGTTTCTTATCTTGAGGCAAAGATACGGAATTGGCATTTGCGTGAAACTCGGGAGCTTCTGCATTTAAAGATAAATGACTTGGTCTAGGGCTTTCCATTGGAATGTCACGTGTCGAGTTGTTCAAAGCGCATGCTAGTAAGCGATGATGTGATTTGTTACAAGTTAAGCACCTGCGTCTATAGTGGCAAGTTTTGGGTTCACGGTGCATGGGAGCCAAACAGGTAAAACATCTATGAAGTCGTTTCATAGCGTCGGTTCGCTCTTGGGGTGAAAGCTTTTTGAATTCGTCGCAATCGACAAATTTATGACGAGAGACTTTACATAGCAGACAGTGATCTTGAGTAGCCGAATGAATCACATTAATAATTGGTTTAGTTTTTCGACTAGCGTTTTGAGAAGTTTTAATGGAAATTCGCTCTTCTAAATCGGTTTCGCTTTGAAGAAATGAAATAAGATGGTCTACATTAGGCAATTCCTTTTGGTGTTCTTGATGTAACCATCGTCTATAACGTCGCAGCAAATTATCGGTTAATTTTTGTTCAATTAAATCAAGCGTCGAATGAGAAGATAAATTGGCGGCGTTATTTGCTTCCCTTGATTGGCGCGCGTAATTTTTAATTTTTTCTAAAACACGGCGCATTTCTTGAGGTGAATTACAGTTCATTGGTTTTGTTTCTTTCAAATTCAGCAGTATAGCTCTTGGTATCGAATTAATTGGAATTCGTGCGTCAAGTCGATCCCAAACACCATTACTGTCATTTACAGTTGTACAGTCTAACAATGAAGTTTGTAGTTCGGTCGGCAAAACATTCTCATAAAAGAAGATTGTTAGCTGTTCAACATCGTTTATAAGGCCGGTTAATTGAAAATAATTTTTTAAGCGAAACTTCCAAGCATTGTAATTAACTATCTCACCATTCCATTTTGGTACTGTTAAATCTCGAGGTTTAAATTTAGGTTTAGTTTTGAATTTTATAGATTTATTAGTTTCTTTCTCATCAATAATTTTTAAAAAGGCTAAATCAAACGCGCATTTTAAGTTAGACGCATCTTCTTCTTTTTGTTCGAAATCATTTTCGTTAGTCTCTAAATCTTTCATAGCTTCTTCAAATTCATTTTCGGGCAATTTCATTATTTGATCGGATATAGATTTCAAATTTTCGCGAAGACTATGAAGTGTGTCTTGCAAAGATGCCCTTTTGTCTTCAAACGCAATTTGATTTAAGGATTCATGCTTTAGGTAACCGGACAAAGTGTTTAACTTTCTGCTTACAGAAGTTTTCAATGCTTTTCTACGAGCGATCAATTTGCGGTATTGCTCCATTTTCGTGCGATTTCAAAATTTCAAAAAATATATAGAAAAGGAACAAGCTCACCAGCGTCCAGTAGAGAAGTAGAATAAGCGATAGCTGACTTCGTAAGATTTGAATGTTTGATCCGGATATGTTGTCAAATTTCCTTTTGATTAACTTTTGACAATTCTCAATTACTGATTTGGTCTAATCTATTTTCTTGCTAATAATTAGGCTACGTTGTCCAATTGACGAGAACGCTCAATCGAAGTTTGGTTTGAGATATATTGAACGCTATTTCGTAATTCTAAAACAAAGACATAAAAAATAAAAAAACACAATGAAGAATTTAAAATTACCAACTTACGAGAATTGTTTCCAACGCAGCCCCAAATTTAGATCAGAACAAGTAATAACTAACAATTTTGAAACAGCAAGAATAAATTTATAACTAGATTCAACAACCACTATGACTTCAAAACCTGCTTTTAACTTGCAGCGCGTATCCCAGCGAGTAAAGGCACGTTCACACACAATGAGACCAACGAGACGTTGTCTCATTGACAATGAGACATTTAATAAAATTTGGTTCACACTGAATGAAGCAATGCGACATTTTGTTTCAATGAATAAATTTTGATCAAAAAAGTTAACAGGAATGTAAATTAATTAAGCTTTTATTTACACGCTAAACATTCATAAAAAAATAATTTATAAGCGTAGACCCCACATGTAAGAAAAATGCTGAAAATCTAACATGTGGCTGACATTCACAAACATCCCTATTGTAAAAACAGGCGGATTTTACTATAGTTTCGCTTATGACGTTTTCTGGTTGTTCTTTATAATCATACCTCGTGGTTTTGCAAGTTCAACTAGATAATTACTAAAGTTTCATGAAAAGCTAGTTAGAAAATCTAGTTTGTTTAATTTTTCTAGGCCTATTTTTAAAGTGCGGTAGCTGTCTAAAAAAACTGTCTAAAAAAACTGAAACTCAATAATTTTGCTTACCAAGACTTGGCCAACTAGTTTTTTCAATGAACCAAAAAGTCGCAATGACATTTGTTACAGAAACTTTTTAGATACAAATCTATTATGTCTATTTGTCATTGAAATTTTAAGTGTTAACATCATAATAAAAAAAAAGCTAAAATGTTGAATTGATTCATTGGCTTCCATGTCTTGCGAATTTCATTGTGAGCAAACATTTTATTAGTACAAATAAGAAAAACTATTTAAAACAATATTTGAATGCAATAAATTTCATTATTTATTTTTATACAAAATTAAGCAAGCACCAGGCAATGTTTTTTAACCAAACATTAGAAGATTGTAATTATTTGCTTTGATATTTCATTTATTTGAAAGGTCACAAAAGAAATGCAATTATTGTAAAAATTATGGATCTACTTAAAACTCACAGGTTCATACAAATAACTGTAGCTGGACAAAACCAAGAATAATAACTAATTAAAAAAACTTAAAAATGTACACAGAATAGCTTATTCTTAAAGTAATTAAACAATTTTCTCATCTAAAAAACCCTTTAGCCTTATACTTTTTAGCAGGAAAGTTGTCTATTTTTCTTTTATTTAACAAAAAACATCCAAAACAAGCAATGACTGGATTTGACTGAAAGTGTTGCAGCACCAAATCAAAATGTAATTAGGTTAAAAATATCCAAAGTTGTGGAAAATAAGATTAAATAACAAGAAAAATTTATTTAAAAAAATTATACCAACATTTAAACAGCATTAAGTGTTAACAATTCCAAAGAAAAATTAAATAATTTTTTTTTCAAAAAATTCTGTCTAAATTTGATGATAAAACAGTCTTTTTTCACTAAAAACCAGTGATTAAATTTTTTTTATACTTTTCTATACCTAGAATTTTATATTTACCTACCATTTTATCTGTAAAACGTCACAAACCGTCAAAAAAAATTAAAAACCAGTAAATTTGCTAAATAACTAGCTTAGCGAGACCTGGCTAACTAGTTTTTTCATTGAAGCAAAATGTCTCAATGACATTTGTCAATGAGACTTTTTAGATACAAATCTAAAATGTCTATTTGTGATTGAAACCAGTGAGACCTGTTCATTGTGTGTGAACGTCATAATAAAATAAACACAATCTAAAATGTCGCATTGATTGGTTTTTTTCAATGTCTCGTTGGTCTCATTGTGTGTGAACGGGCCTTAATAAAACAGTAAATCAATTTGTCTTTGATGTAACAAAATTATTCGCTTTTTTCTTTTTCTGATTGAGCTTGAAGAAAAGAACAACTTGATAAGATGCGAATTTGATAGAAACAAGCAAATCAAGCGTACGTTTGAATCTTTGCCAATTTGTTAAATCTGAACCAAATCAGTCACTGTTTAATCAATTTGTTGTATCTGGGGATGTATGATGTCAGGCAACATACCAAAGAATTTTCCAAGTTAATGTTTGTTATACGGCTGCGATAATTATTTTTAATGAACACCATTAATGAGAATCCTGCCTCACATGCGTAAGTGGTTCCGAATCGCACAAGAACTTGCAAGGTTCGATTTCTAACTGTTAAATGCTTGTTTGGTAACTGTATCCAAAACTTTGCTATATCCTGAAACACATCAAAATTAATTTAGCCATCTCAAGTGCAATAGCACCACAGTGCTTGGTATCAGCTTTAAATGGGAATTGTGCAAATCCAAAGATTCTGCTATCAAATCTTTGAATCTTGCATTCATATTTCCTGTCAGATTTTCCAAGTAGTCCAGCAAATCTTTTTTCGCTTCTTCGAGGTATAGTTCCTCATGAAAATCAACATCTATCGTAGCATTAAATTTTTGGAAATAACAAAAATGAGAATAATTATTGGTTTTAGCTTCTCGCAGTATCTGCATCTTGTTGACAAAAGCTTTTATCGAGCTTTGAAAATCAAACACCCATTTGGCTTTCTCCTGAAATTCAGTGTTAAGCTTATTAACGTGTTTAAAAACATCAGTAAGAAGTGCAAGGCGAGCAAGAAAGTGTGAATCATGAAAATAACTAGCATTTTTGTGCCTCTTAATGTGGCTAGTTCACGACAGAGAAGGAAAACTTTTTCCAAAGTTTTTCCCCATGACAGCTACCTGACAGCAGTGTGCATTAATAATATGTGATGATTAGAATTTTCAGTGATGCACAATTGTTTGAACATGCGAGAATTTAGATCCCTAGCTTTCACATAATTGAGAGTGGATATGACTACCTGCATCACATCAGAAAAGTTCGGAGACAGGTCCTTTGAGGCCAAACTCTGGCGATGAATTATACAGTGGTTTATTTTAATGGGAGGATATTCCCTCGAAAGAATTCCCAGCAATCAAATATTCTTCCCATCATTGATGGGGCACCATCCATACTACATTCAATCACTTTATTCCAATCTAGATAATTTTCAGTGAAGAACTTATCAATACCATTAAAAATATCTTCGCCTCTTGTTGTAGTTTCAAGTGAAATGCAAGCAAGCAGTTCCTCAGTGATCGAGCTCTCTTTCAGAAATCTTCCGAAGATTAGGAGTTGCGTTTGTGCTGTTATATCAGTTGTCTCATCCACTGCCAGGGATGTCCATCGAAAATTTCTAAAATTCTCTAAAATCTGTTCTTTTAGATCAGCTGCAATACTTTGAATGCGTCTTGTTATGGTATTATTACTAAGAGCAGAATCATTAACAGCTTCATATACCCTTCTAGCAAATGGTTCACCCTCAAATATTTCACAAAAGTTTTTTAAAGCAGGCTTTATGATAGTCTCATCCTCAGTGAAAGGTCACTTATACTGAGCAATAAGAAAAGCTGTCTTGTAAGAAAATATTTCAATCTTTTCTTTTTGTGATAGAGCTATGCATAAAACTTCCTGCGACTTGGTCAAATTTTCATAATGATAATGAAAAACTCTCTTGCCGGCCTCTTCTGACATGACAGCAATATTTGCATGAGTTTCCATGTGTCTCTAAAGTTTATTAGGTTTCAGTGATTCCTTGGCAAGTTCTTTAGAACACACAACACATATTCCTTTACCACTTACGTCAGCAATCCCGTATTTATCGAGGAATAATGGATTGATAGAACGTTTTCGTTTTTTGGTGGAAGTATTAGTAGGTGTTTTAAAAAACTTTTCCATTATGGCTGAAAAACAGTTTTTATTTTACAAACACATTTCGATAAGTTTTATTGCACGCGCACATGCACGCATATTATGCATGCTCTTATATGTATACTGTCTGTCCTTATATCCGCGTATGAGTGTTGGCCAATAAAAAAGTAAAAATTGGCTTGAACTTACTTTACTTATTTCTTGAAAAAAATTGAGGTCAGTTTTACTTTATAGCACACATAGGTAGAGCAAGTAATTACTTGCCTCTGCTAGCCTATTATTTATAAAATGCCTGGATTAGAAAAAATTTGACTGCTTAATAGCCATTATACGCTATTTTGATTGAAGACTCTGAAAAGCCTAATCTACTCTTTTACTCCTATTCCAAGTTTAAATTAAATATGGGTTTACTTAAATATTAGTTCCAATATTTGTATATACTTGTATAGCCTACTGATAACAAACTATCTTTACTGCAGAGTATATACAAATAATTCAAATCTGCAAATCAAAAACAAGCGATTTCATTGTGAGCAATCAAACAGTGATGCCACAATAAGCACCTACATTTTCAATAGCATAAACATAAAGCGATGCCCATAGGCCTGTTTTATGGTAAGCAATGGTATAAACAAATAAATTTAACATGGTTTGTCAAATTTTAGATGTTTTGTACATCCATCTTTACGATACCTTAGCGACCCCACCGACCCAATGACCTCTTTGCGACCTCACTCAATTATCACTCCGACCCCATTTGGGGTCGCGACCCCTGGTTTGGGAACCCATGATCTAGAGCTATTAAAATTTTTAATTGTTCAAACATGGCTTATCATTTCTTAAATTGACCAAAAAAGATAAAAGTTCCTGCTCAGAGAAGCTTAAAGAAACTTCGCGAAGCTTTTTCAAACACTAATTATTCCAGCAGTTTTCAACCTTTTTCACTTTCGGAACCCATCAAAGAAAATAAATATTTTCCCACACTCCAAAATAAATTTTTAGTTATTTTTACTTTATAATAGAAACTTAAAACTTAACAAGAGTTTCAAACCTTAAAACAAACATACAATTTCATGTGCTAGTGGCACCGGATGCAATTGGAAACGACACACATATGTTCAAGTTTTGAAGCACTTATGTAGCCTTACGTGCAGCGGTTGTGGTCATAAAAACAAGCGCAAAAAATCTAATTAAAATAAATCAGAAAGCTTATTTTATATTAAACTTAAATAGATTTTTTTACATTTTTGTTCAAGCTGAAAAAAAGATTGCGGAGTATTGTTATAAGTAAAGATATAAAGGTACTTAATTACCCCACGATTTCGATTATACGATGTCTGTTAATTTATTTGAAAAAAAAAGAAAGAAAGATTATCTGTCGGACTTGAGATTCGACATTCATGCCTGTTCGTTTTGTTTAATTTGCCAACTGTGCGTTTTTTGCTTTGTTTTTTTCAACGTTGAATAAGCGCGGTAATGGAGAAGTGTTTTATCTAAGTACTGGTCGAAGTTTATTTTGAAAAGTTTAAAAGTTGTGCATAGTGGTAACTGTGGAATTGAATTGTTCGCCACAATATTGAAGAAACCGTTTCGTCGCCTTGGTTTGGTCGCCTTCGTTTCATCACCTTTGTTTCTCCGGCTTCATTTCGTTGTTTTCACTTTGCCGTAAATTTGTCATCACCATCAAGTTATCATTTGAACTCAGTGGCTCTCGACCTTTTTAAGCCTGCGGACCGGTAACATTTCAAAAAATTTTGAGAACGGGTAATCTTTTTAATGCTTGAAACAATTGTAATAAACGCAATAAATCGATAAAAAAAAAATCTTTATTAAAACAAAAGTAAGCATTTAGCATCAGAAGAACTCTATTTAATGTGAAATTTGCTGCTATCTTCTTGATATAATATGTAGTGAACGTGGGTCTATTGAAGTTTTTGAATGGCGAAGTCAGGGGCGCCAGAAGCGGGGGACACAGTGGGGCAAAAAATTTACAAGAAGTTACAAGGTACTTTTCGATATAATTTCTTAAAAACCAAGCTTTAGAAATTTTCTTTCTTGATTAGTACTGATTTCTATGATTGTTTCATTTATGACAATGCCGGTATTTTCCATCTTTACTACTCCTATTTAAGTTTGAAATTGTAGATTTTTAATTACAATATCGAATTTTAGAAAAGTTACTTCGTGGAGTTCTTATCTTTTCCTGCTTAGTCTTTTTGGATGACTGTCTTAACTCAGTTGAAGGATAGTCTGGCACCATTTTTTTCAATCAAGGACTGATTTCTTAATTCATTTCCTTACTTTTCCTTGACTACTTCTTTTAAAACCAATAGTTTTGTTGCACACTGAGAATATATTGATGCAATAACCTTGAAGAGAATTATTAAGGTGATTTAAGCGGCTAAACATATCCACTAAATGTGCAAGTTTGCTTAGCCACATTTTATCGGATAAAATTTCTTTTAATTGGGAATGTTCATTTACGTAAAACTTAATTTGCTTCTTCCCTCAACTCAAAAAGACGTGCAAGAACGCGTCCTCTCGAAAATCATACCATTTCTGCACGAAAGATGAGATGACGAGTTTGCGCAGCCATACTCACACACAATGCCTCAAAAAGCCTGAAATGCAATACTACAGTAGGTCACGTGTAATTGATGATCTTAAATTTTTGGATCATAATGTCATTTAATTCAGGAGACAGTTTCTGGGCAGCTAAATGTTCACCACGATTTATGCACTGTGTACACAGCAGATTTTTTCTTTGCAATTTTTTTATTTTTGAGGTTGCACCCGAATGACAACCAGCAATGCTGGGAGCTCGGCATCAGTACACAACCATACATATTTTTCCCAATTTAAGGCCTGATCCAGTATTTAGTTATTAAGAAAACCAATAATTACTGTTAATATTCTTCTGAAACTGTTCAGTTTCTGAACTCGTCGACCTCTTTAAAGTATAAAATGGGAATAAATTGTTGAGGATCGGCGGTTGAGAACCACTGCTTTAACTGTAAATTCCCAATTACCGTCATATCTATTCTCGTCGCTTTATACTGTTCTACAAATATGAAACTATCGGGTTTCCAACTATCAATAAATTAAAATTCAACAGCATCAAGCGTTATCAAGTAAAGATCAAGGCGAGGGACGCGTATTCTTCAACCCACGAAGTCCAGGCAAGTTGATTCAATTTTTGTTGGAATCAACATTGTGTAAACCTAAATTTATGAGTCTATTTGATTACCATTGTTCTAGATTTAGCTAAATGCGGTAAAACATCCTGTACAATTTAAATTTAGCCAGAAAAATTTTTTGAGTCCGTTTTACTATAGGTAAAATAAAACTTTGTATTATTTTTTAAACTATAATAGGTTCTCAGGTTAATTAACGTTCAAGTTATTTATTGAAACATTAATTTGAAATAAAATTATTGCCTCACCAAAATACGCTTTTAGAAATGTACCCAATAATCTGTTTAATAAACCAATAGTTCTCCAATTTTTTTGCACTCGACCGAATTTCAGTAAAAAAAATTATAAACCCCCTAATCCAGTACATACTCTATAACTAAGTAAAGTAAAGTAAAGAGTTAACAAGAACTTTTTTTTCACTTTTATGCAACATGAAGCACTTTTTTGTTTTAACTGGTTTTTCTTGACAAACCAGTAAAAACAAAAAAGTCCTTCGTAATTGTTTCTATTTGTTTAAAACCTTTGCAAAAAAAGGTATAATTATACTTAATATTGGTGCAGTAAACCCCTTCATTTAATCATCAATACCTTGGATATTCCAATCGACCATTTTGAGAACCAATGGTTTAGACCAGAAGCGTCCAACCGTTTTGACTCAAGAGCCATTTTCGTTAAACAAAACATTCGCGAGCCAATAATATAATTAAGTTGGAATCCACGTGAAGAGAAAAGTCATCATTCATTTCAAGGACAGGCGACTCTAAATCTTTACGCGGGACATGATTTACCGTCTCGGGATTAAGGCGTTGACTTTTTTCTTTGGTTTTCAATTAAATTTCAGAATGGAATGCTATCTGCCAGACTAATGACAATTGACTTTGCACCCTTTTAAGTAAGATTATGATAATTGATTTTGTGAAATTAAAATCCAATTAAGCTTACAAGTTGTGTTAACAAAAGTCAGGAAGAGTTGAGAGTGTTTATTTTGTCCCTTTAGCAGATTCTCATAATCAAATTGATCCCACCATTTAATATTTTTTGATAAATATCTTTCGTCTTTTAAAAGTTTTTAGCATTTAAATCTATTTAAATAGTTTTACATCTAGCCATTTATTCTCTTGACTTGCAGAAACGTCGGATGTACTATAGTTAAGGCAGGACAGTAAAAAGCCGCTTCTACTACAAGCGTGGACGGAATTTTTTTTGTTTGTTCATTAAATCTATTCTTTAATTCTTATGAATCTCATTTTTTAATTTAGTTTAAGCCAGGGGTTCCCAAAATGGGGTACATGTAGTTTAAGTTTGAACTGCTTCAATAAAACTGAAACTCTTAAAGTAACCTTTCTAATCGCTATGAACTATCGACTTTAATGATTTTTTTGAAGGATTGCAATGGATTACCTAAGTATAAAAAGTAAGTTACGCATCAGAGACACTTGAGCATAGCACTAAAACTGTGAAACAATTTTGGCGGTACATGCGGACCTATAAAGTGTCCAAAAGGTACTGATAAACTAAAAGTTTGGGAAACCCTGGTTTAAGCTATTTATATACCCTTAAACAAGTAATGGTCAAGACTGCACTGACAAGGTCTTAAAGACCAAAACAGTGACACCGTTTGCTGCTATTGACATTATCTAGACTTGTAAACTTAAATTAATTTTATTTCTCTTAACCAGGGATGTCCAACCTTTTTGAGCCGAGGGCCATTTGGACCCATCAAAAATATTGGTGGGTCAAACAAACATAACACCCCACTTTTTGCACCAAAATCATAGTGATCTCTAAAAAAAAAAAAAAAAGGTCCTCACCTGAAATCGGTCTTAGATTTCCCACTTTTTGTCCCGAAATCGTAGCGATCTCTAAAATTTGGAAAAAAATGAAAAAAGGGGTCTTCACATCAAATCTGTCTTCGACTTCTGCCAAAATTGACGGAACAAAGAGCTTCAAAAATACTGCGCGGGCCACTCAAAACCTTTGGCCCGCGGGCCACGGGTTGGACGCCCCTGCTCTTAACGCTTATGCGTAAAAATTCAATAAACAAACAGAAAGATAACCCTGACAACGCTTGTAGGGGAAACGAACCTTTAAGCAATTCAAAAATTTCATTTTAAAAATATTGTTTTAAAACGTCGTTTTCTACTCCCGCGTTTGATTAAAAACTATTCAAAATACCAAATTTCCTGTTTTGAAACCTTGAAAACAACTTGCCTTCGGTTCCGTTAAAAATACCGAATGATGAAATCCCGAATGTTAAAATCCCGAAAGGCAAAGATCCGAATGTTTTAAAACTTAAGAAAAAAAGATTAAAAGAAACTTTTATAAAGACATTTATTTGCATGTACGAATCACTGAGTGGTTAGATAAGCTGACTAAAATTTAAACACACAGAAGGCCGGAGCAAAACTACATAAAATCATTAAACTAAAGTGTTTTTTATTTTTTGTATTTTAAATAAATCTATCGTATTGGCCCCATCAGACCTAAGTACAAGAATAGTTTGAGATTGTTACGTATATGTTAATATCACTCTTATAATACATTTATTTGTCACTTAAAATTAGAAATCTCGATTAGAGATTATGAACGTTCGGGATTTCGTCGTTTGAGACATTCGGGATCGTAACCTACACTCCTTTCCTCAACTACATTTTATTTGCAAAGAACGGTTATAAAATCGTCTTATAGAGAATAGTAAGCAATTCAAAGTTTTTTTGCAGCTATTTTTAATTCTATAGATATAACAACATAAAGTAGTTGTTGTGCATCAATTACCATCTTATCTCAATCTTGTCTCTCTTTCTGTGCAGAATTTTATTTCTTTGTATTTATGTATAACATTTTTTGTTTCAAATGGAAAACGTTTTGTTCCTTTGATTGCTTGTATCTTGGCTATCGTCCCTATTTTACACCATTGCATCTGAAAAATAAGCTTAATTTACTAATTTGGTTTCTTTTTCAACTGATTGTGTATGGTTTTTTTTGGACATTAGAAAACTTGAAAATATTTTGGGCTTTCATGCCACAACCACACACGCATAAATTTGATCTGTTCAGCCTTTTTGGGACAGAAATTGGGTTTCTTCCAATTAATCACCCGATGATATTTATTGACCTGATACCAATATGTGAGATAAAGTAACTGAATCTGATAACTTGAATGCAAAAAGCATTTACATCACAGGGGACAATCTTTTCTACCATCACAGAAGGTAAACAAATCAAGCATTTACTTAATTTATTGCCGAGAGTTAAATACTCGTAAATCATTATAAACACAAATCTTTTTTTAACTGTTACCAACGTTCATCCATGTGGACCAAAAGCATATTGTAAAAGTTGAGCAGCTGGTCTTATGGTAAACAATCATTGAATTGAAATGGATTCAGATCAAGCAGAAACTGTCTAATTCATGAATGAATTCTATTTAGCATATCTTAAAAAATAAACTTTTAGCCTTTGTTTCTTTCAGCATATGCCGATTTCGATAGAAAAAACAAGCTTATTCATGGATAGTATTTAAAAACATATTGTTTAAGATGCATTGTTTAGACTTCAGATTATGACAGAACTGTTATTGCTTATAAAACAAAAATGACTTTTAAAGCTCATTTTATTTCCTTTGATTCAAAAACATTTTCTATATATAGTCATTCAATATTCGTTTATTTACTCATACAATTAAGAATCTCAATTTTTTAACAGTCAATATTGAAGACGAAGTTTAAGTTCGAGTGAGTAGCTTTTATATTCATAGATAAAATGTTCAGTTATTTTTGCTTTGAAACAAATAGCAATTGTGTTTGTTTTTGTATATTTTCAGATCAAAAATGATGTTTCAAAAAGCAGCGATTTTGATGCTTGTTTTGGGAATGTGTTTCACTGCTGAAGCTGGGTGGTAAGTTGACTGTTTGTAATAAACACAGTTAAGTTTTATTTTCTTTAGTCTGGCTAAAACTTTTTAAATTAATATTTTAACAAATAATCAATTGTTGAATTTCAATCCGCAATTTTGCAGTAAAAGTACCTCGAGAGCGTACTTTATAAAATTATCTATAAAATGTTAAAGAATAAAAGAAGTTTTTTTCAACTTAAAACAATATTTGTAAAAACTTTTTCAGGTTTTAAACTGAAATTCTCAAGTTTTACTCGAGAGCATTGCCGTAACAGGCAAAAAATTTCCTAAGCAATACAGTTTTGCCCGAAGTTTATTGACGTTTGCCCGAATCATGATTTAATATCTTGTCAAAAGTTAACACATGTCACAGATTTTTGTCCAAAATGTTGGTGAAAACTTAAAAAAAATTGGTCATCACTTTGGAACTGCGTCCAATTTCTTTATTTTGGTTCCGAAATACTACTGATTTCGAAAAAAAAGATCTTTACTTCAAATCTTAATTGTTTTTCTAGATCTGGAAATTTTCTTTGCACATTAGTTCGATTTCCTTGCACAAGAAAACTTGATTTGCCCAAATAATTTCTGATCACTGTTCAACAGTTTCTAATTTTTCCCACATAATTCCTTGTTGCTGACCGAAAAATTTTAAAATTACCTTATTTATACGGAAAATTTATTGTGATTGTGTAAAATTCCGATGCTTTTTTAGAATGTCCCCTCTTCAGTATCTGAACTAAACAATTTTAAAAGTTTTTTAGAGGCGATGACATTGACACAATTACTAAACAATCAATGTACTGTCTGCGTCAAAAGTTTAGAGACACTTCCCGAAAAACGCAACGTTGTAGCTTTAAATACTTATATCTCGATGAGTAATCGGTATATTGTACCATAGTGCATAATTATCTTTTTATGTTGTGATATATAATATATGAAAATGTTTTTTTATTTCCTGCTGAATAAATTGTTTGCAAAATCGCGTTTTAGACAAAATTAGTGAAATTTACAGGTTGAAAAAATGGGCAAAAACCAGTCTTTTATCACAAAAGAATTCATTCATTCATTCATTTCATTTTATTCTCGATCATTATTAAGCAGTTTAACAAAAAACTTATAAATATTAAATAGATCAAGAAATTGTAATGGGCTCAGTTGTAAATTTAAGCAATTTAAAGTTTTCTGTAAGGCAAATTGTAACGAAGATGAAGGTTAATGAAACAGCTGTGTACAATGCAATCATGAAATATTAAAATGAGAGTGTTTCCAGACAGGAAAAGTCCCTATCTCTATATCTATGTCCCAACCAGCATGTCTATTGGCGAAGTCCGGACGTTTCTTCTTCATTGCCTGAGTCAAGCTTGGTTTTCGGGCTGGCTTGCATGATTTGAGGCCAAATTCCAGAGACGACCTACGTTGAATTGTTTTTGTACTGACTGCTGTGCCAATTTCCATCAATTTAGTCAGGAATTTTTCGGAGATACTCATTGGAGAGTGAGTAACTGCCTTACGCATGAGGCGGTCTTTTCTGCTGGTAATAATTTATGGTCGGCCAGATCTCTTTTTGTCTATGAAAGCACCTTTATTTTGGTATTTCATGATTGCATTGTGCACAGTTGTTTTGGTAACGTTCATCTTTTTCGCGATTTAACGTACAGAAAACTTTAAACAAAAGTTGCTTAAAGTTACGATTTGAGCCCATTCTTCTATACCGAAAGACTGCTTCTTGCCAATTTTTTAAACCAATACATTTAATTGATTTTAACTAAAACGCGATCTTGCAAACAATTTATTGAGCAGGAAATAAAAAAACAGTGTCATACATTATATATTAACACAATAACATAATTATGCATTATGGCATAATAATACCGATTACTCATCGAGATATGAACATTTAAAAGAACATGTTGCGTTTTTCGAAAAGTGTGCCTAAACTTTTGTCGTAAATGTAATATTAAAAAAGACATTGAAAAACTTAGAAAAAAATCAAAAATGTCTTTCAAGGCAACGTATTTGGTAATAATTCCTTGATTGGACTGAGTGCATTCATTTGTATGTAACCAACGCCGAGGTTTGTTTCGTGTGTTCAAAACCTTAAACTCAATCTTATATCAAATATCTAGTGCTAGTTAAAGAACACAATGCATTGAACCCATGATGTGAATTGCGAGTGGCTTTCAAAATTGGAAATACTTGCAATCAAAAATTAAATAAAAATTTTACCGTAATGCAAATTTAATCTAATAGTTTTTGGATTATGATGCAATTTCTTTATTATAACTACACAAAAACCTGTTTACGAGCTATAGAACCTGAGTTTATTTTTTTGTATGTGTGTGCAGTGATGGTTTTAGTAGGGTGCAAACGGAGCGGCCGCACCGGGTCCCCCTCTAAAACACCAAAAAGTGGCCTCCCCTACACAAGATATTGCTCTATTTCTTCATAGCAGCACCAGGACGGTGGCATATCTAAAATAAAAGCCTTGTTTTTAGAGATCATTTTGTTTTGATACACTCAACCAAAATGATGACCTTTTTTAGAGATTATATTGTTTCGGAACACGAAATAGTGCCCTACTATTTTTCTTGCATCGGGCCCCTTTTTTGTTAAACGTGTGCGTGCGTGTGCGTGTATGTTTGTGTGTGTGTGTGTGTGTGTGTGTGTGTGTGTGTGTGTGTGTGTGTGTGTGTGTGTGTGTGTGTGCGTGCGTGCGTGCGTGCGTGCGTGCGTGCGTGCGTGCATGCGTGCGTGCGTGCGTGCGTGCGTGTTTGTTTATTAAATGATAACTTTTATCTTAAAAAATATTAGCGGCACATAACTTTATTATTAAATAATTGCTTTTCAGTGATGATTAAACTTTAATTTATTTAAAGGGGAGATTTTGTCCACAAACTGAAGCATATAGGAGGAAACGCAGTTAAAGGTGCAATAAGCGGAGCTATGAGCGATAATAATTTGTCGCAACTAAAGGAAATGGTTAGTTGTTATTTTTAAATCATTGAATTACTGTAATATATTTACAAAAATTGATTATTACAATACTTACTTTGGTTTTCGTAATTACAAGAATAAAAACCATTTGGCAATTTTTAAACAATTGAAAAAATTTATAATTTCAACATAATATCTGCCTTTATATTAATGGCATTCTTTTAAAGTTGGAAATGTAATATGCGGCCGACCATTCTACTTTAATTGCAACTTTAGTTCTTCAGATGAAAAATCAAAACCAAAAATAAAAAAATAAACCTTTCGAGGGTTGTTGCAGCCCCTTTTCATCAGAATTATAGATAAAAATATTGGGTAAAGAGCGGTAAAAACATAACATTAAGCTTGTATTACCGTAAGTTATGAGTACACATATAGTAAACTTACAGCAAGTTTACCTGGAGATTCCTTTCTTTAGTTTTCACAAGTTTTGACATGTTTGCGAACAATTTGTATATTTTTACCCATAACCTGCACTAGAAAATTGGAACCAGTGATTTTAAAAAATATAAATAATAATTAATAGTTATTTTTTTAATTTTTTTTAAAAACTCACTGCTTGATGGTATATACGACAAATTTAAATAGAGGGACATCGATTAATCGGTATCAGGAAAATATCACCAATAAGTTGGTAAATTTTGAAACAGATAAAAATTTCACCCTAGCTATTTATTTACGATATTTATTAAGCAAAGAATGATTGGCATGTAGGTCTATATTGATAACATCATTATCATAATCATCTGAATCACCATTAGCTTCAAAATCACTGCATGCGCAAGATATTCTACTTCAAACTTCAACTTTATGACAACTGTTTCAAAATTTAACGTCGATATGGTGGTCAAGTGGTTAAAGTGCCAAGCTTATGATTAACATGGTCTCGGTTCAAAACCCACTCGTGCCATTCTGTTGTGTCCTTGAAAACGACACTTTACGGCACTTTCCTTTGCTTGATGGTCTTGGCAAGCAGTTCTAAATTAAAGTCAAATCTTTATCAAATTACAAGTACTAACCCTAATACTTATCAAATTACCAATTATCAAATTACTTTTTATCCTTTACGATGCATAAATTTATTAATAAAATCGGTCAACTTTCAATTTATTATAGCAAATAGAAGTTAAAATTTAAAAACCAACTGTATTATTATGAAAAATCGATTTCGACCTATAAAGGTCATCATCAGTTTCTGTAAAAAATTAATTAATTAAAATAGCTTACCATATATTTGACAAGACATTTTGAAAATTCTACTCATACTATACGGGTCCTGACTTTTTATCCTTTACCAATTATCCAATACTTATCAAATTAACCAATACTTATCAAATTATCCAATTATCCAATTATCAAATTATCAATACATATCAAATTATCAAATTACAAGTACAACCCAAATACTAACCCTAAAACGCCTAAGGCTAAACTATTAAACTGCAATATTATGCAATATGACAAAAAACTGTCCAACAGCAACAAACTAAGGTTATTTTTCTCTCTTAACTTATTGCTATTCTAGATTAAACTATCAATTGCTTTTTAGTTTTTATAATTAGGGAAAAATTTTACTTTTCAACTTTAATGTTAGCAAATATATCTCTTAAAGGGCATTGTAAATATATATCCGGTTTGTGGTAGTAATCTTGAACCAACTGCACAGGTACTGGAAATATTTCGTTAAAAAATATTCAATGAACTTCATCAAGATTTTTTCTTTTTAAAGTCCTTAATTTTACTTTTAGGTCTATATCTTATTTATAAAAAGATAAAACATGTTCCTTATTTTACCAGTTGAGCTAACCAAAAGTTTTCACAAATACACGTTTTTTTACGCCTTTTGATTATTTAAAATTTTCATTTTAAAAACTGATATTTTGCGTTTTTACCAAGCATTTTTATTGGAAACCTATTTACCACTGCCAGTTAAAAAAATTTTAGTGAACGGACATATGTTTACCACTGCCTTATAAAGAGTTAAAGGAAATGAGCTCAGGAAATTCAGAGTGGTAGAACTTAGTAAACTTGTTGAGACCCGTTTCCACTACGAGTGTGGAAAAGAGTATTCTTTGTTTGTTTTATTGATTTTTTTGCTTTGCTCAGCGCTTGCTTCAATTTTAAGCGCGGAAAGATCAATAAAAGAAACAAAGAATGATCTATTCTACTCTCGTAGTGGAAACGAGCCTTTAAAAGCAAAAAGTAACTGTAGTTTGGTCTACAATTTTTCAAAGCTAAAAAAGCAATTACAATTACATAAAAAAGTATAATTAATTGCATTTAATTATAATTACAATTGTAATTGATCCAACTCTGATTGTGTTCTATATGCCATCTGCAGCCGGGTAAAAAAATTCGTTAATCTCTCTTGAAGGGATTTACTGTTTAGGTGTTTTTAAAGTGAATGAATGAAACATTTAATTGGGATGAAATAATTTGCGGGAAAGACTTTTCCCTTAAGTTTTAAAAAACAAATTTTTAAAATTTAAAGTGCGTAAATCTCAGGCAAGTCATGTTAATACTTGTCTAAAAAAGTGTAAGCTCATGTCATGATTTTTCAATAAGCATTATAAAAAACATAAACTACTTCAAATTTCAGTTTTAAATAGATAATCCAAATATTGAATTTAACCCTTTTTCAAGTATCCTTTCTTGATAATTGTTTCTTAAGTTAAGAATCACTGGAGAGCAGCAATTTCTTTAAAAATACAAGTGAAGAAAGTTATTTTAAAAGGCTTGTTGTACATTCAAAATTTTGTGGACAACCCTCAAACAAATATATATAAAGATATGCTCATTGATTGGGTATTTGGAAGCCATTTAGTAACTCATAAATTAGAATATATACATAATTTAAGTCAAATAGCCGGCATTCTCCAAATGGACGCAATGATGACCACTTCAAAAAATAATTAAAAACTAATTAAATGAATTATTTAATCTTTAAACGATTTTTTATTGTTTTCAGACTCCGGACCAATATGATCAGTTCATGTCATCATTACATGACGAGTTGAGCCAAGTTTTCAAGCCAGATGCCACTGCTCAAATCATGGATGAAGTCGATAATTATCGCAATTAAAACAAACAAAATGGTAAAAATATATTAATGAAAAACTTAATTATAAATATCTTTCTAATGATAGGTTGTTCGATTGAAGGCTTTTGTTGTTATTTTCAAAGCAGAAAGGCAGAATATCAGTCATATGTAGCCTACATATATCATTTTGTTAAATTTCTAAATTGTGCAACGTTATCTACGGCACTGGTTAGCAAACACCGGACCGCGGACTGGTAGCGGTCCTTGAGGAATTCGTTACCGGGCCGGGGATTTCTAGCTTAAAATCTTGGAATTTTTTGCGACACCATAGTATTCAAGTATCTTTGACTAGCAGATAAGCCACGCATAAATCCTTTAAATACTAACGCAATAGCTTTTAGCACGATGTATGATAAGGATGACAAAAAGTGGTAAACTCTGCTGCAATTTTTACAGGAAGAATGTAAGCAACGCTTGTGACAAAACAATAAAGCCCGAGTCAAATGAGTTTAGTGTGCTAGATACTACTGTAGTTTCAAAACTGCTTGTAAACTAGCTGACTCGTCGTGAGTGACCTGCTACTAGTAGATAAGTGGCAGCGCTAGCTCGCTAGTTTACTGTTCCCTAGTAGTGTATTTTGTATCTTTACTGTTCCCTAGTATCTTGTGAATTAAAGAGCGCAAGACCAATTTTAGCAACTGGAAAACATTACTTTTATTAGCGAGCCAAGTGGCGAAATTTTGAGCAGCGTTGAGGAAAATTAAATTTATTTGAATCGCTCAATAGTCTAGTGTTAAAAATATTAAATTTTTACTAATTCATCAATAGTTTTAAGTTGCATTAGTCAGGAATAACTGAAGAAAAATTGCTGAAATTTTACATCGTGAACCAGTGTCATGTAAAGTTTGGTTCTAGGCATTTTCGCCGCAAGAAAATTCGCCGTAGGAAATTTGGCCGCAAGAAAATTCGCCGTAGGAAAATTGGCCGCACGGAATTTTCGCCGTATACGACCGGAACAAACTCCATTTATGGGAATATGGCTGACTATATCAACTTGGTATAAACTGCAAGTGGCACCTCTAACAGAACAAACTCCAATTAAAGAGCAAAACGTAAATTTTGGAGCGGTGGGAGTGTACTAACCCTAAACCCTAACCCTAACCCTAACCCTAACAAAAAACCAGTAAAGGTTCAGATGATGCGTGATATGGTAACGTGACCTGATATAGAATATACACGGAAATGTACGCGAATGCGGTTTGTACCAAGTTGCGGCGAAAATTCCGGACACGGTAAAGTTTAGTGACTTATCAGCTATTATAAATTTCCATCACCAAACATTCGTTGTTTTCTTGAGAGCCCGTCCTCAAAATAATTTCAGGCTTTAACCGGTCCCTAACACAAAACAGCATACCGAACTCTGATCTGCGGTACACATAAATTGAGGAGTTTTAACTCAGATGACAAAAATTTGGTGTCTCACTCAGTCACTGATTTTTAGTTTTATGTATTTTATTTTCATTTCTATTTATTCTTCTGAACTGATGAACCGTCAAAAGATTATCCTGACCTGCTTTTGAAGGTGCCAAGATTATGTTTTCCGGTTGAAATTTTTTATTTGTTTTTTTAATTCTTGTTAGCATGACTTGGACTTTCATTCATTTATTCATTCATTCATATATTTTAATTTTATTCTTCAAACAATTACTCTCAAATTTGGCAACTTACACATCTAATGTATTTTGTTTTTTCTTTATTTTTTTCTTCTTTTTTTATTTTATTTTCTCATGTATTTTGTTTTTTCTTTACTTTTTCTTCTTTTTTTTTATCTTATTTTTTTAATAGGATTATAGTTGTACTTCTTTTTGTCTTTTATGTTTTCTTATGTAGTCTTTCAATATGTATGTTGTGTTACAAGAAATACCACAAAGTGCAATAAAAAAGCAATAATCTAAAAATTTTTAAAAAGTATTTAACTATGATTTCAAATCACTTCGAAATTGAGTTAATACAAGATGAAAAAAAAATATTAAAGATTTATTTATTATAACTGAAATATTTTTGAAAAATTCTTGAAATAAAATTCTTGACAGAAATAGTGTCAAGTTTTCCTTCAACTGAATTGAAACAGTCATCAGGAAAGGCTTGGCAGGAAAATGTATTCAAAAAATTCTCTTTTTTTCCCGCCAAGTCTTTCCGCGGTTTGTCTCAATTTAGTCAAACAAATGTTTGTCATTATTTGTAAAAATAATTTGCGACTGATTAATTAAAACTTTTTATTATATTAATTTCTCTGTGTTTTGTTGATTAAACGCCAAAATATGTTTCCCTTCACATAAAAAATCATAATATATTTCATTTCACATAAAATATCATTATCGAAATCTTTAACAACCAGTTATAAAAATCGAATAGTCTAAAAGAAACCTCTATCTTAAAGGATAACTAGTAGCTGCCTGCTGTTTTATGTTTGCATTTAAAAACTGCAAACTGGTCAGCTCTTTTACAATTTATAAGCTAGCCTTAAAACTGAACAAACTTGTTATACTGATTTTTAGTATAATAGTCTTTTTCAAGGCTACTTGTTGAATTTGAACAGATTTGATGAAACTGTTTAGTTTTTTCAATTTTGAACGATTTGAAAATTTTGAAACAAAAACAATGTTTTGTATTTCAGGATGAATTCAGCTACTGTTTCTACAAGTACAGAAACCTTTTGTTAAAAATATATCAACATGTATTGTGATGCATTAAAAAATAATAAACGGAGTCTATCGAAGTCGATTTCTTTGAAATTAATTGATGAAAAAATTTTGTATGAAAGGAAACAAAAAGCGATTATAAGTCAATTGTTAGTGGATTTGAAAGTTGCTATCAAATCAATAGTTTCAATTTGGTATTTTTGGCCATAAAATGATTTTAACTTTCTGGACTAAACTAATTATGACATACAAACTTATACAATTATACATAAGCAAGAACGTACAATGGTACTATTAAGCTAGGTTTGCCGTATCGTCCGGAATTTTGTCAAAAACTCAAATGTCCGGAATTTTAGAATCCAGTAAATTATTTTTCAGTTAAGGGGTTTGACTTGGACATGGAACTCGTATGTTTGATTTTGGGACGAAAATTGAAAAATTCGATACCGATTCTAAGTGAAGACCTTGTTTTTTTTAAAGAACACTATGATTTTATCATGAAAATTGAAAACTTCCGAGACTGATTCTTAGTGAAGACTTTTTTTTGGTGTTCATTCCAGAATCTCAGACAATTTTATTTTGTTCGCCCCTTCAAAAAATTGTTTAGCTGGAACACCTACGTCTGTTCGGAATTCCGCCTATTTCAATATGGCAACCCTATACTAAGCAGGACTTGTGCAATTATCAGTCAGCGCTTCGGAACCGGTGTACTGCGGCACAGTGGTTTTCCGCAAGCAAATCCTAGGAGTGACACGGAATAAATACAATCTAAATGTAGCTTACTTTTTTTTAACAAGAAAATATATTTTATGTTTTTGAAAGTTAAACTTTACAACTGTTTGACTATTAATCTTAATGGGGTCGATTGTTTAGCTAAAGGGGGCAATAAATTGTCACAGATTAACTTTGATAAAAATTATGTAAATAATATCAGGTTAATCGCATGAACTATATTCCAATACTTAATATAAGAAATTCGAGGCAAAGCAATAAGCATCAGCGCCAAGAATCTCATTACAAAATAACTTAAAACAATTATTTAAAATTATTTATTTATTACGGTTGAAATAAATATTGCTGATTATTATTTTTAATTAGAAGAAAGGATCAATTACTTTTTAAAATTAAAAGAAGAAGGCTATATAATGAAAAAGGATAAAAAGCCCTGTGCCAGACGATTTGTTCAATCAAACTCTAACTAGACTCCCCCCATGTGCATCTCCCCCATGTGCATTAATGTTTTTTGTGACGTTGGAAATAAGTTTAAATTTTTGCTATTTGAAAAAAACATGGCATAAGAAAAGGCTACTTCATTTGGCGAAATTCTTTTGCGGCTGATGCTAATTTCAATGCAAGAATAGTCCAGGCTTTTTAAAGAAAAAGCGTTTAATTAGTTTTTGATTTTTTTTTTTTTTTGAAAGTTATAATAAGACCACCCAGCAGCTATTAAAATTTTTATTTGTTCAAACATAGCTTTTCAATTCTTTAATTGACCAAAAAATGTAAAAGTTTCTGTTTATAAGAAGCTTAAAGAAACTTTGCAAAGCTTTTTTAAACATTAATTATCCCGGCAATTTTCAACCTTTTCCACTTTCGGCAACCATCAAAGAAAATAAATATTTTGCCGCATTCCAAAATAAATTTTATTTTTAAATAGAAACTTAAAACTTAACAAGATTTTCAAATTTTAAAACAAACATACAATTTCATCTGCTAGCGGCACCGGTTGCAATTGGAAACGACACACATAGTGCACCGATGTTCATGTTTCGAATCACTGATGTAGCCTTACTTACAGCGGTTGTGATCATAAAAAAAATAAGGGCAAATATCTAATTAAAACAAATCAGAAAGCTTATTTTATATTAAACTTAAATAGATTTTTTCATTTTTGATCAAGCTGAAAAAAATATTGCGGAGTACTGTCATAAGTAAAGATATAAATTTAGGTACTTAATTGGCCTACGATTTCAATTATACAATGTGTAAACCCAAATTTATAAATCTATTTGATTACCATTGTTCTAGATCAGTGGTTCTCAATTGGGGGTGCTCGCACCCTCTGGGGTTGCGAGAAGGGACTTTTTGGGGTGCGAACTTCTCTTCTCAACTTCTCTTCTCTACAAACAACAATACATCAAATGGTGCAAGGGGGTGCAAAAATGATTTTTCCTTCCGGACGGGGTGCGGGCTTCAAAATGAATTGAGAACCGCTGTTCTAGATTAAGCTAAATGCGGTAAAACATGGCCTTTAGAATTTAAATTTAGTCAGAAAAAATTTTTCAAACCCGTTTTACTATAAATTAAAAAATTAGTAGTAGATTGCACCAAATCACTTTTTCAGAGACCATAAAATAAAATATAAAAACAAATATTTTGAAACATTTATATTCAAGTCGATTGTGCTGTTTGAGCCGACGAATTAGCTCATCGCACTTCAAAGACAAATTCGATGAATAAGTAATTTAATACTTGACCTGTTCCTTGTACAATCAATGTTAGGTCGTCATATCATTTTATAACTAGAAGATGAAATTTTATACGGCGGCAATTCATCTAGAAATTTGTCAAATAATTCAAGGGTCAGCATTTGTGTTTTAATTAAAGTTTTTCTAATCAGGAATCAGATTTCTTGCACGCTAAGCATTCAGAATTGCGAACTAGTTAAGAGCGATCAAAGAGGAAGCGAAGTGTTTTAAAGCAGGTATTTAAAAGATTAAAAATAACTTTTTCGAAGTTAAATGAAATAAACAGAAATGGCCGGAACGGACTCTCAGATGAAGGTAATGCGGTTGAATGAACCAGGTGGAGAACTTTTGAACGCGAAGTATTTCTGCAAAGTGACAAATCTCCAGGTACATTACTTTCATAGATTTTTAACTTTAGGCTTGTTTTTTATGATCTTAGTTATTCTGCACAACATTTTTTAAAAGCATTCTTTTGTGTTTGCAAAAGATCTGTTATAACATTTTTTTAAACTTGGTTTGGGCCATAATCAGCTTTATAAGCTTAAAATTGATTTTATTACAAAGCTTAGTTTTAAATTTAAAAAAGCGTTTTTGGAGATTTTAGGCTGCAAAATCCTGCCAAAATGTAAAAAAATTTTTCTCTCAAGTAAAAAAATTCTTCATGGGCTGTTTATTCAGCGTAAGGGCTCGTTTCCACTACGAGCGTTGGCGCGAATATTTTTTGTTTGTTGATTTTTTTGCTTCTCTTAGCGCTGAAAGAAGTTCAAAAAAATAAATACACAAACAAACTAGAATCCCGCCAACGTTCGTAGCGGAAATGGGTTTCAATAGTTGTGCCTGGAGTATGCGTCTGAATTCCTATGCAGCAGGCGTCCTGCCTCTGCAAACGTAATACAATTTTATGAAAAATTCAGGCCTTAAGGCCCGTTTCCACCAAGAGCGTGGAAAAGAGCATTCTTTGTTTGTTTTATTGATTTTTTTTGCGCTCGCTTCAATTTTAACCGCTCGCTTCAATCGAAGATAAATAAAAGAAACAAAGAATGCTCTTTTCCACACTCGTAGTGGAAACGGGCCTTTAAAGTAAGCAGAACCAATTGACCAGGACGAAGCTTACAACTTTACAAAACCGATTTATTCAGCCAAGTAGCATTAACTAGAAAATCTTTTAATTTTAGAATCTTGATGTTGTCATTAATTTAAACGTCAGCGAAAGCCTGCTTTCGAAAAACAAAGTACCTCAAAGATACGTCATTTTGATGGACGTCAGTGGAAGCATGAACGAAACAGTTTCAGGTGATACAAGAACTCTCCTACAAAGAATAAAGGTGAGTTTTTTGAAAAAGTATTTGTACTTATACATCAGCCAATTAAAACCGAGACCATTAAAGAAAAGGTTATAGAAAAAAATTTAAATTGCTATAAACAAAAGATTTCATTGGTGAAATGGAATATTTGGTTTATAACACTTAGCTTCTTTGTTTATTTTATACTGATCGGTATAAATTCGTTAACACTTCTTTTAGAGCGTCATTATTGATTGCAATTTACTCGAAAAAACTAAACTGTTCTTTGCTAATTTTGTAGTTAGTACAAGCATTTTCGGTAAATTTAGGTTGATTTCAATTTATACTTTTATTTAATTAAACAATTTTTGCTTTTGTTTTCTCAATTTCGTAAATCACCGTTTGCTATTGTTGGCTATGATTTTTCCAACGTTTCTTAAAATTGCGTATTGCTTGTTTCTATTATACATCTTTGTACGGATCGATAAAAAAAGTTAGAGGAAAAGTTTTTAATTTTTCGTTGAAGCAGATGTTTTTTTTTTAAATTTATAACTTAAGGGCAGAGAGGGCTCAAGAGTTTCTCATTTGAAGCATTATGCATCACGCACACCCAACCTGAGCTCACTTCCTGGCAATATGGTTTCTATTTTTAAACCTTTAAGGCCGGTTTCCACTACGAGCGTGGAAAAGAGCATTCTTTGTTTGTTTTATTGATTTTCTTTTGCGCTCGCTTCAATTTTAACCGCTCGCTTCAATAGGAGATCAATAAAAGAGAGCATTCTTTGTTTGTTTTATTGATTTTCTTTTGCGCTCGCTTCAATTTTAACCTCTTGCTTCAATCGAAGATCAATAAAAGAAACAAAGAATGCTCTTTTCCACGCTCGTAGTGGAAACGGGCCTTTAGAGACGGCCCGCATGCTCTGGGTTTCGGGGCAACAAAAGCCAGACCTCAGCTATTTTCCTTATTTCTGATAGGCATCCCCTAAGTTAGGGTGACACGTTTCTTCCGTTTCAATAAAAAATTTTCATCTATTCCGTATGTTAAGAGTGCTTTCCTTACGTTGAGAGTGCTCCCAATTTCCTTATGTATGTTAAGAAAACCCTAATTAGACTGTTTCATTGCAGTTGTTCGGGAACTTGTTCATTGATAATTTGCCAGAAAGTGCTTGGGTCTCTCTCGTTACTTTTTCGGATGTTGGTGAAATCGCGTTGCCAATGATGAAAATGGACAAATCGGGACGGGTAGGTCGAGTTGGTTGATATCTAATTGAAAATTTCTAAATCTTTGGTGTTGAAAAATTTTTAATTTTGAATTTAAAGCTTATCAAGAAAAAAAATTTATAACAAATTTAGTTGATACTCATAAAAAAATCGTAGTATTTATTTTTAATCGCTATAGATCAGTGGTTCTCTGCTATATATGTTCGGTTAAAATCGTTGTTTTGAAATATTTTGCTAGACAAAAATGTTTTGCCGAAACAATTTTGTTTCTATTTTTTTTAAATATTTGTCAACTCTACTGCAAAACAAATAAATTAATGCTAAATAATTTTGAACTTAAAACACCGTTATTTTTTAGAAAGAAGCAAAACAGGCAATTGAAGACATGAAAACTGTGGGAACGACAAACATAAGTGATGGGTTGTTTAAAGCTTTGAAATCAATTGAAAAGTAAAATTTTAAATTTTACCGAAAGTTACTTGAATAAAATCAATTGTTTTTTTTTTTTTTTTTTTACAAGGATTACAACTTACATGTAGTTACTTAGTTATGTGTTAATTTGCAAATACGTACGAAACAATAGCCTGAGTGAAAAAAATTGTTTAACCCTTACGCGTCCGCAGTGCCTTTTTGTGCCAGTCAATATAGATACAAAAAAAATGCTACAAAATGGATTTTTTAACAATTAAGCAATATTTAATTAGTATTTTCCCATTAACTATAAAAACAAGCTGTTTAAATTTTATATCATTGTAAAGATAATTTTTTCGTGAGTAAAATGATATAAGTTTTTTTAATTTCTTGAAAAACAAGTTTGCAATTAAAAAGATAAAAGAACCCACTTTTCCTTGCAAAAAATCTCTTTTTCTCCATAATTATGTCTAGCGGCAAGTAAATTCCAATTTTAAAGTCGCTACGTGTTGCTAGAGTTGTACACTATCTGTTAGAAAAACTCTTGCTCGAATGCGTCGCGAAGCGATCGCGATAAACGCGTTAATATTCCTTTGGGAATAAGCGCTCGGTATAAAAATTATATACTAGATCAGGGTGGTCCAACTTCTGCACTCTTGTGGGACACTTTTCAAAATTATTCGAGTTTGCGGGCCTCAACCGGCTAAAAACACTTATATTGGTCCCAAACTCAGGGTGTTCTCGAAAAAAAAAAAAGGTCTTCAATTGGAATCGATCTCCGAAATTCCTATTTTCGTCCCAAAATCATAGCGTTCTCCAAAGAAAAAGGTTGCCGTTGCTTGTAATCGACAAGACTTGTGCAAAATTGTTCCGCGGGCCGCACAAATTCCATCCGCGGGCCCGCAGTTGGACCACGCTGTACTAGATCAACTTGATTTTGAACTTTAACCGAGCGTGTGTGGTTTACACGCCTTTGTTTGAATCTTCTGCGCACTTGACATTGGGCAAAGAAAAAGGTTTCATGGTTTTTTTGTTGACAATCAAAGGAAAAAAAGCCAAACTCTTTGATCCTCTCAAAATAAAGCATTTTCTTGTTACTAATTAAATTCTTGTATCATAAATATTAAGTATTTTATTTTTGCTACAGCATAAAACTAGACCAATATTATGTTTTAGGAAAATATTTTCTATTGGCTGATTTGCAATTTGTAACTTTAGCAAATAGAAATTTTAATTCCCTTGTTTAATGAAGATTTATTTATTTATTTTTACTTTATCTCTATATTTATCCTCCTAACTCGCAGGAAAGCGACGGAGGCGCTATTCATAGCGTCAAAACAGGTTGACCTGCTTCCGGAAATGCCAAGATTTTGCTGTCCGCTTGAAATTTTTTATTTTGGTAATTTAGTTTTTTATAGAGATATGACTGAAGTTTAGAACTGCTTGATAAGACCACCAAGCAGAGGAAAGTGCCCTAAACGTAAAGTGTCATTCCCAAGGACACAACAGAATGGCGCGAATAGGTTTTGTAATACTAAAACGTTTCGTCTGATAAACAATAAGGCATTTTTACTAACACAAGGTCACCATGCACATGGCACACTAATCCTTTATTATTTTTATTATTTATTTTTCATATTATCCTCCTCACTTGACAATTTATTGCGACCGTAAAGTATTATTGCATTACTGCAACCTACTTCCGAAATATTGCCGAGTAATTATTGCGACCTACTTCCGAAGATGCCAAGATATTGCTGTCGGGTTCAAATTTATATTTTGCTTTCTTAGTCGTTATTTAGAGATATTAACGAAATCTAGAGCTGCCTGCTCAGACCGCCAAATAAAGGAAAGTGCTGTAAAGTGTCTTTCTCCAGGACAAAATAATGTGAGCAGTTTTTGAACCTCTACCGTGTCGATCGCATTCGTCATCAATAAAGCGCTTTTACCCAATCGGTTACGCTGTTAACTTTTTATAACGAATATGAAACCATACACCAGGGGTGGGCAAAATTTTTCAAACACGAGCCGTATTCAATAAACTAATAAAGTTCGCGAGCCGCAAAAATTAATAAAAATGTAATTACGTAAAAATTAAAATGAATTAGCTTATTAATCCAGAGGTTTTTTCAAATATTATGACTTTTATCCAAATTTTTGTCCCAAAAACTTAATCATCTATACCAGTGGTTCCCAAACTTTTTTTTTTCACGGCGCCCTTTGAAGACTTAAAAATACTCGCGGCGCCGTAATGAAAAAAAGGTATTCAGTTCCATTACTTCTTTGAACAACCTTTTTTTCTCCGAAAATCAGGGTGTTCTCTAAAAAAAAAAAAGTCTTCACTTCGATTTTATATCCGATTTCCTTATTTTTCTCTGAAAATCAGGGTGTTCTCTAAAAAAAAAAAAAAAAAGGTCTTCACTTCGATTTCATCTCTAATTTCCCTCCCAAAATCAAGCTGTTTAAAAAAGGTCTTCAATCGGAATCGTTCTCTGAAGGGAAGTTGCTGCTAACAACCTTCACACTGCAATTATTGTGAGAAAAGCAGTAAGTACAACAACTTTCGCATACTTTCGCGGCGCCCCTGACAAAGTCTCACGGCGCCCCCGGGCGCCGCGGCGCACAGTTTGGGAACCGCTGATCTATACTGTATTATGTTCCACATCTTATCTCTATGCCAATCGCTGCTAGCCTTATAAAAGCTTTTTAACTGACAATTGAATTCTGACTTCGCATCAAAGCACAACCGAATATAAAAGGACTTGCGCATTTGCTTAGCTTGTGACGTCACACACGGTTTTTTCAAATTTTAGTAAATAAAATTAAGCCGTGTACATTATTGGTTGGCATCTCAAGATGCCAGCGGACGTGCTTGTACGCTAAGCAGCTGTGGCTGCCAGCGGACGCGTAAAAGCGCGTTTACAGCCATTTACAGTGCTTTTTTTTCAGGCTGATCTTCGTTTGTTTTATTGACGCTCAAATCCACTGAAAAAATGAGTGGTGAGTGGATTTGAGCGTCAATAAAACAAACAAAGATCACGCTGAAAAAAAAAGCACTGTAAACGGTTGTAAACGCGCCTTAAAGGTTAAAATACTTTGTTTAGATTTACATGTAGATTCTGCTTATTGCTTTTAGCTGAATGTTTATTTCCTGTTGTTTCACTCCTAAAAAAAATAAAAATTACGTCAAAATTTCGTCGGTCTTAAGAGTGATTTGAAATATTTTAAGTTGAATCAACCTTTCTTTGGATCTTTTGTAGAAAGCCCCCGCAAGCGCAATCTGCAGTGCTTAAAACGTGACGGGGGTGTTTTTCTCACCTACTTTGTTTGCGGGATCTTTTGTAGAAAGCCCCCGCCGCTAGTGCAAAAATGTGAGATTTGAGAAAAACACCCCCGCCACGTTTTAAGCACTGCAGATTGCGCTGGCGGGGGCTTTCTGCAAAAGATCCCTTTCTTTTTGTTTAATTACTTGTTTACGTGACATAAACTTATAAGAAATGATGCGATACCAAACTGTGGTTCCAAGAAAACCTCTTTAAAGATCCCAATTCGATTTTAGCCCTTAAAATCAAATCTCTGTGAAATGTTTTTATTTAAAAACATTTTAAACGTTTTATTCAATATTTTTTTAAGTGCCAACTGCAGCAAATCATATCGCGACTGCATCATACTTTTCACTGATGGACAAGCAAATGTTGGAATCACTGATGCAAAGCAACTAGTTCAAGAATACAAGTTTCGAACCGATAGAATGGGAAAAACTAATGGCATTCCTGTGTCCGCAATCACAATTGGGGATAATGAGCCCTTTTTTCTAAACCAGGTACATGAACAGTTATTTCAATAGATTTTCAAAATAAAAAAGTTGTCGTTATAAAATGTGTTTATTTAACTAGGTAACTAAACTAAACATAAGCAAAACTAGAGGGCAAAATTTTGCAAATCTTTTTCAAATCAATAATTTGAAACTAATACATTCTGCGTATGTTTCACTTTTTACTGAACATTTTTTATTATTCTTTTGTTTGTGTAATGCTCTTTTATTTCTTATTTTACAAAATTTTATTTATTGATAAGGCAATTCAATTGAAATTACATTCAACTTTTCAAAACAAACTTTTTTTTCTTTTTAGGTTTCAACAGAGTTAGGCAGCGACTCCTTCTATTGGCTCAACGAAACTAGTGATTTTGAAGCCGACATGTTACTGCCGATGCTTCTGAGGTAAACTGAATTAGAACATATATACAGGGTATATATACTGTATATTTATTTATTTCAGGTTACTGCTTTACCAATTACCTTAAAACATGCTTAACATTAAGAACATTAACAAAGATTAAGAAATTAAATTTACTTTTTCCAAAATCAATTTTTTTTAAACTAGAAATTTATTAAATCATATGATATTATGGTTATTTATCGTTTAGCCATGTCCACGTCAAACCACTCAAATTGATCAATAAACTTATTGTTTTTTTTAAATATCAAGGGAGTTACCAAGCATTTATGACGTCAATCTTGAAATTACAAGTCAAAATGGTGTAATTTTTCCAGATGAAGACTCGTCGAACACTCCTCAACCTTGCTTAAAGGTGATGTAGTATACTCCAATTTAAAATCTATGTTTTTTAGGTCATACAGTATGGCCGATTACACACAGATCTTTAATCTTCTATGAAATCAAAACAAAAAACTTTTTTTGATGGAAAAGAAATATGGATGCTTTATGACGTAATTTGGCAAAGAATTTATTACGTAATTTGGCAACGTGATCAAGTAGATAATAGCATCGTATTAATGGCAAATACAATCGACACGGTGTGGTTTCACAACCCAATCGGGTCAATCTGTTGTGCTTTACAGATCTTTTCTTGGTACTTTACAGATCTTTTTTCTGCTTGGCAATCTTAGCAAACAGCTCTACATTTTCGTCACATTACTAAAAAAATTAATAAGCAATTTAATTGGACAGAAATACTGAGATCTTATCTAAAGCATATCGGGGTAATAACTTAACGATTGCCCAAACAGGATCTACAAAAGGGGGTTTCAGGGAATACTACAGTCGGGGTGGATGTTAGGTCTCTCGCTAAACTTTCTGCATTCTTGTTCAAAATTAATTATTGCATTCACTATCTACAACTAAAACACTTGCTAGCATTGGCGACTCCAGGACTTTGTCGCTACTCGGGCTCACGTTTGATACTGATGCAACCAGTTGCAAATGCATTACAACTATACAGTAGATTATTACTGTAGGCCAATGGTGGGCAAATTGTGGCTCGCCGACCTTTCGTTTGCGGCTCTTCTGGCTATACAATAATAACGAAATCGAACAATATCTACTAAACTAAACTAATAACAATATCTACGAACAATCTACTGTATAGTTGCAAATGCATTACAACTATACAGTAGATTAAAACTGTAGGGTAAAGATAGTGGTTCAAATTTAGTAATAAATTAAAATATATGGTGGCTAAATTAAATTATAAATTGTTAAATATTCACTTGGGCTAGAATCACTACTGCTAATTAGTTATAACACAATTAATTCAGCTCAGTGTCCCGCTATCATTATACTTTTTGATAAAAAACAATAAAATTTAGTAGGCAGCGTGGTCGAGTGGTTAAGAGCGCCATGATTGTAATCAACACCGTCTTGGTTTCGAACCTACTGGTTAAGAGCGCCTTGACTTGTAACTTTGGGAAAAATACTTTACGGCACTTCCCCTGCTTGGCGGTCTGGTCAAAGAGCTTTAAATATCAGTCATATCTCCATGAAATTAAAAAAACGAATGTAAAATTTCAACCAGACAACAATATTTTGGCATCCCCGGAAGCAGCTAATTTATTCTTATAGTCCGTCAGTACGAAGTTGTTGAGTAAATATTTGCACTTGTTAGCTCTGTGAATGCTTTTAAGTTTGATAAAGCTTGAGAATCAAGTTTTACGAGAGTTGATCGACTTCATTTGATTTTGTAAATAATATATTCTTTATAGTTAGAAACTGTAGTTCCTTTCTAGCTGTACAGAGAAATTTATTGCGTATCAATCCGTACTTAGCCGGAAGTTACTGCTATAAGAACTTCGGTCTCGCGGCAAACTATTTCTAGAGCCGGCAAAAAAATATAAATAAAAACAGCTTTATTTCAGCGCAGGTACAATATTTGGATTACCTAGTTCAACTGGTCCTTTCGGATTTCCGAGTAAAATTTTCACAATGTATTTGTATAAGAATTTTTCTCACTACAGTGTATTCCAGCAGTTGTAGCATCTGCTAGGATATTATTTAACAAGCTTAAACTAATCAAAAATTATTTGAGAGCAACCAGTGGTCAAGCGTAAAGCTTTAAAAGTTTCTATTAATGACAGCTGCAGATCTAGCAAATCAAAGTACATACCTAGATTATCGGCTAATAATGAATCATAAATAAAGATAAAAAACCAAATTACCTTTTTTATGTTTTAATTTTAAAATTAAGAATCATAAACTAAACTGAAAACAAAGCTTTCTTTTTCTCAAGCTTATTTATTTTTATTTTATTTCTATATTTATCCTACTGACTCGCAGGAAAGCGACGGAGGCACTAATACGTAGGGTAAGCAAATACCCCGACCTGCTTCCGGAGATGCCAAGATATTGCTGTCCGCTTGAAATTTAATAGATATATGACTGAAATTTAGAATTGCTTGCGTAGATGAGATATGACTGAAACATAGAACTGTTTGCCAAAATTTCAGTTGAATTAGTTGCAATTTCTTGAAGCTAATCCCAGCAACTTGAACTCTGCGTGTCATGCTGGGTCCTTATAATTAGTATCTTCGATTCAAGTTAAACTATTTCGTTTCAAATTTACCATAATAACAAACCTTGCAATTATAAACAGTTCGTTGTTAAATTCTATTTTAAAAAATAATATTAAGACGAAGTGCTATGATGACAATTTAAAATTTTTTGAAATTTAAGCGTTGCTGGTAAAAATAAAACAATAACAGTTGCGTTTTTAATCAGAAAAAGGATGGCAACTCTTCGAGAACTTTTTTTATTCATACAATTCCATCTGGAATGGAAAGAAACATTTACTTAGAATTGAAAATTCCCGGACATTCACAAGAAGTAATTTTTTTTATATCAGTTTTAAAACAGTTTTTTAAAAGGAATTCTGATTGCATTACTGTCATCACACTTTGTAATCCGTCGCATCAACTTCAAAATCATTGTGTTTGTTTCGATTCAGTGACTTAAAAATTCGTCTTTCATCAAGTCAAATAGAGAAATTGTATGTTTTTAAAAAACGTGAATTTTAGAAAATCGATGGAAAAATTATTTTGGAAGTGTGGAAAACATTTTTAGACAATAATCTTCGAGAACATTGTTCAACCGATTATCTGGAATTAAGGCTGACCTCTATGATGGAAGCGTTTTATCAGGATATTGATATACTTGGTGAATTTTTATTTTTAAGTTAAATAGATATGATTCATTCTGCTTTTGTCACAGATGTGTTGCAATTAAACCAACTGCTTAAGTGCTGGTTTTAAGTTGGAAAAAAACTTTAAGGCTGGTTATGTTCTACCGGGTTTTATTTAAAGAAAATGAGTTTTATAATTATTTTAATAAAATTCTAAATTATTTTTTGCTATTGTAAAACAATATAAGCAATGATACAAAAAACTCAGCTATTTTTAAATGTCAAAGCAAATTCAAAACATTATTTTTCATGATAAGTTTGAACAAATAAGAGCTATTACAAAGTCTTTTTCTTCTTCAAAAAGAAGAAAACGATAACGTGATTTGGAATTCAGGTCTAATAGGCCCAGACACCACAGGTTATACCATCTCCAACAGTCTTAAACACAAAACGCGCTCGATCCTAGCTTCAAGTACACTTCTGAGAGTACCGCGTTCAAATCTTTTATACACCGCTAATAAACGGTGGGTTGCATTTCACAGATTAAAATTGTAATTATGAAAAGATGTGACAGCCATTTTTTAAATTCTATCTCGTAAGTTGTTTTTTTTTTAAGTTAATTTGCACGTTGGATTTACATTTTTCAGAAGACAACCGTTTCAGACCTAATTTTGAAAACGACAGCATAGGAGAGATTGCATTGGATTATCTACGAAATACTTCTTCTTACACTAAAGCCAAAAATAAAACCAAAGTCACTTGGAAAGATGCCCAAGAATCAATGGTAAATGTTCTTGGACAACAATGCCGCCTTCAAACTGCTTCAGCCCTTGCCGCTTCAGCAGATTTAGTAAAGTACAGAATTGTTTTCTAAATTCTCTTTAGCTTTATTTGAAGATAATTTAAATACTTTGTATAATTTTTGTTTGGTTACTTCAACATCTTTTAAATCTTTTTTCTAGTTTTTATAACTCAAATTGAGGGGTTAAATTTTTGCTTGTAAAACCATCGAACCATAGAAATACCCGATTAAAAAGCAGAATCAGCGAAGTCTGAATAATATAATTTCATAGACTCTGTAGCTGTTGTATAAACGAGCAAAGATGATAAAATTATTATACTATATTTTTATATATTTCAATATATTTTTGGTTGAATGATTTATAAAGAAATAGCTCAACAATGTGTAAGATAGAAAGGAAATTAAAGCCTAAACAGGTATTTCATTGTATTCATTTGTTCTGCCAAATTGTGCCATTAGTTCACGGTGCACTTTTGCAACAATTCGCCTTGTAAACATTAAAACATTGTTTATCAAGTTAATACCGTCCACAAAAAGTTGCTCGATAATTTGGATTGTTCTGTGGCGTGCCACAACTGGCATGGGTGCCATAGGTTCGCCACCCCTGGTCCAGACCAATGGTGGGCAAATTACGGCCCGTTAAATACTCAAGGTTATATCTAGAAATGCGGCTATTTTTTTGTTGGTCTTCATCACCCAGAGTGGTGTTACAAATCAAAGTGAAGACCTTTTTCTTTTTTTGGTCTTCGGCTCAGTTTAAGGCATGAATTTACGTCATAATTTCTAGTGCGGCCTTCAAACAAAATCAATTTCTGAATGCGGCCTCAAGCTAAAAGTTTTTCCACTCTTGTCCGAGATGATGATGTTGTACAGTCGTAAGTTGGGAATCATTGGCGTACCTGATTTGGCAGGCCTAGAAATCGAATCCAGACCTCAAGCGTCGAAGGCAAAAGCTTTAGCCACCAGACCGCTTGGTTTTCAAAATCAAAATGTGTTAAATAATTAACCTAGAATTTAACCTTGGCTATATTATTCACGCACCTTCTCTTTAATGTAAATTGAATGTAAATGCTATTTATCTCAAGGCTGTTTAGAAAAAAATAACTCGTTGCTTTGCTTGTTGCAGCCGAGGACTTGATGAAGAAGCCAAAGCAACTTGCCAGAAAGCTCTAAACATGATGGGAAGAGTCGAAATGCTTTCTGAAACTGTTCTAGGGAAAGAAAACCCGTATTCTTCAGATCTGCAGGATAATGTAAAGCAGAACTTTCATGACAAACTTGAAACGTTAACTGAAGATATTGGGTAAAGTTTTTAAAAATTTTTTATCTGTTTGAGCGTTTGTTCATAAGATCATTATTTCAGACTTTTTACTAACCTTTTGCTATAACAAATTTTTTTGTATCTAGTAAAGTAAATTTAATGATTTGCATGATCACCTTTATTTTTACGTTCAAGGACTCTATAAAAAAAACTGAAATGCAATCATAAAGGACGGCGTTTTTAAGCTTCAAAAATTTAATCAAAACCCGGGCATAAAGCCTTATATGGACGCCCGTAATTTTATGAAAACTTTTAAAGCTGAACCAGTACCAAAACCAAGACCAAGAGGTCACTCAATACAAACTAAAATTGCATAGTTTTACCGTGATGGCTGAAAACTTTCAAAGAAAAAACTGAAAAATCTATTTTATTCCCTGACCTTTCTACTGCATCATATAAACTTAATATTAATTGGAAGTATACACAAAAATAGAATTTAATACAAACTTTAGATTTTAAACATGTATTTTCTTAATTTTTAAACTTTTTTAGAAAAGTTCAACCGGGAAGACTTACAGCGATGGCTTCATCTTTTTCAACTGAAATGCCGACGTCATCGGGGGTATTTGGAAATGACATTAAGCAGCCATTCATGCCAAGTCTCATTGAAGAAAAGCAGGAAAACATTAAAGAGGTAGCTTTAAAAAGGAATGTACTTTTTTAAATGTTATAATTAGATACCAAACGCAGCTTTTTAAAAAGAGTTTATGTATGTCGCGAAACAGGATCTCACAGCTCATAGTTAAATTTACTTGATCTTTTAGGTGCTGAGAAGAATTAAATCAGGAGAACCTTTAGAAAGGTAAAGTTTTGCTTTTGAAAATTTTATAAGCAAAAATAATGTTATTTTTCTGTAAGTTCAAAATTTAATCAATGAGTTAAAATTGCACAATTACCAAAACAACAAACAAAAACCGCTCGGTTAATCTACTATTTCGGAGCGAATTTCTGCTACCGGCGGGGAATGTATGGTTTTGATTTCGGCGTCGCTGTAATTTTACCCGCTTGTTGCAAACAAGTTGTCAACACAGCACCAATACCACGTAATTAAGAAGCTATATTGCCCAGAAAAAATAGCGCAAAGATCAGATAGTGCAATTCATTCAAGCTTCAACCTTAAAAATGAGTTGCGTTTGCGTATAGTAACGTTTCACTTGATCTGGCCGACAATTTTTTTCAGTTTTTTAATTCATTATGCCTAAATTACTTTAATAATTCAATTCAAATGAATGTAATTGAAGTATAGTTACGAAATTTGAAAAAATTACTTTTTATGATTATCTTTATATACACTATCTTCCTGACCAGCAGGGAACGATGTTAAACTTGCGGGAACTGTCGAACTATTGCTTAGATCACTTTCGGCATATGCAAGATATTGCTTTTCGGTTAAAAGTCTTTTAGTTTTAATTTAAAAATACAACTGAAATTTAGAACTGCTTGTTAAGACAGCCGAGAATGAGAAAGCGCCACAATACGCCTTTCTTACGGACACAATGGAATAACTCGGAGATGTCCAACCTTCGACCCAGCGACGATTTCGAGTTTTCAGGCTATAATGAAGGTTACCAAGAAAAGTTCTGCGAGATTGCTCAAAGACATTTGGGACGGAAATTGATACATAAAAGGAGATTTTAGGAGATTTTTTTTGAGAACACCTGAGTTTTGGGACGAAACTTAAGAAATTGGAGCAAGATTCTGCATTCGTTTTTACTTTCATTTTTATGCAATTTCTTTTCAGTGTACTATGTTTGTGGCCCTCTCTAAACGAGAAAAATAAATTTTGGCCCTGTGACGCATTTCGGTTGGATATGGCTGGAATAATTCTTTTTGTCATGATAAAGAATTTCTTAAATTAAGTTTGTTTGCTGATACAGTACAGGTTGAACTTCCTTAATCCGGTATTCTTTCATCCGGCAAAACTTTTCTTTGTCGGAATTTTTGAATTGGCCGAGCATCCGGAGCAATTTGCCGGATTGCTGCTAGAACGCAGCGGCGCTATTCTGTGTTTTTGGATTCTGGATTAGTATCGCTCTTTACAAGCACCACTCCGCCACGTGCATGAAGATTTTTTCTGTAATATTTGCCCCTAAATATGGCTTCCAAGCTGTTGACGACGCGTTCTTTCCGTTGGAGATCGGCTATACCGTCAACGAGATTGCTTCTTAGAATGTTACAGCTACACTTGTACAGCATAATGCAGGATAAGTACATGTATGTAGAGGGTGTTTTGGGGACCACCTATAGTTGGGAATTTTCTGTGGTCCGGCAAATCTAAGGTCCAGCAGTTGCCGGATTGGGGAGGTTCAACCTGTATTTATTTTATCTATCTCACGAGCTTTTTCAATTGGAAACAATTCGAGCATTTAAATTTCTGAGCAAAAGCTGTGAGTAGTATACAATGCGTCATTTGGTTGGTGTTTCCGCTAGGGGCGCTAGAGAGCAGGTGGCGCAGTGGCGCATATGACGTCATCGCAAGCGCGGTGGCGCTAGAGAGCGGTGGCGGAGGGTGGCGCTAGAGAGGCGGATACGAATCCTATTCCAAATCCTAATCCTACTCCTATTCCTAATCCTACTCCTATTTCTAATCCTACTCCTATTCCTAATCCTACTCCTATTCCTAATCCTACTCCTATTCCTAATCCTACTCCTATTCCTAATCCTACTCCTATTCCTAATCCTATTCCTAATCCTACTCCTATTCCTAATCCTACTCCTATTTCTAATCCTACTCCTATTCCTAATCCTACTCCTATTCCTAATCCTACTCCTATTCCTAATCCTACTCCTATTCCTAATCCTACTCCTATTCCTAATCCTACTCCTACTCCTACTCCTAATCCTATTTCTAATCCTACTCCTATTCCTAATTCTACCTCTATTCCTAATCCTACTCCTAATCCTAATCCCATCCTATTCTTAATCCTAATCCTATTCCTAATCCTACTCCTATTTTGAATCCTATTTTGAATCTTACTCCTATTCCTAATCCTATTCCTATTCCTAATCTTTTCTAATCCTACTCTTATTCCTAATCCTATTCCTATTCCTAATCCTATTTCTATTCTTTTTCCTATTCCTAAGAAAGACAATGATCCTGAGTTCAATTCTTAGCCAAGACAATATAAAACCTAAACCTAAGACATACAGTAGTCCTGAGTTGGATTCCTTCCCTAGATAATATAAAACCAAACCCTAAGAAAGACAGAAGTCCTGAGTTTGACTCCCAACCAAAACAGCGAAGCTGTAAATCCTAACCCTAAGAAAGGTCCTGAGTTTGATCCTCAACCAAGACAGTATAAACCCTAACTCTAAGAAAGGTTCTGAGTTAGATTCCCACCCAAGACAGTATAAACTCTAACCTTAAGAAAGCCAGTAGTCCTGGGTTTGATCCCCAACCAAGATAAAACAAATCTTAATGCTAAGAGAAACAGTGGTCCTGAGTTGGATTCCTACCAAGACAATACAATCTCTAAGCCTAAGAGAGACGGTGGTCCTAAGTTTGACTCCTACCCAAGATAATATTAAACCAAACCCTAAGAACAGCAGTAGTCCTGAGTTCGTTTCTGGTCCAAGACTTCAAAACATAAGGTTATTTCAAGACATTCTGCAAGATTTTAAAGCAATAAAGCAAAGTTTTTCCTGTTTTTAAGCACACAATAGAAAATTTCATTAACCAAGTTCCTGTTTTTTAAGTGCACAATAGAAAAGTCTCTCAATTGGTTTCCTGTTTTTTAATCACTCTGTAGAAAAACCTGTCAAAACTTTTGAAGCGCACAATAGAAAATTTCTTTAACCAATTTCCTGTTTTTAATCCCTCCATAGAAAAAAAACCTATCAAAATATGTTCTGCAAAAGGTAAGTTTGGACACGTTAGGTCAATACACAATTTTCCCCGTGGGGATTTCCCTAGGGTTTTTACCGGGATTGTTTGTATAGATTTCTTTGTGCATTGCAAACTTTGTCTTGATTTTGTTATATTTATGTTCAATTTCTCAATTTTTCCCTAAAAAAACTTTGGTTTTTCGATACTTTTATTCAATTTTAAAACTTTTTTTCTAAAAAAACCTTGATTTTTATTATAACTTTGTTTAGTTTTTTCTAATCAATCTTAATTTTTTATAGCTATCTTCAAAATTTTTATAGGCGAGCTTGATTTTTGTTACACCCTTGTTGAATTTTTCAAAATTTTTTTTTGTCAACCATGATTTTTATTATATCTTTGTTGAAATTTTAAAAGTTTTTCTTTAGACAACCTTGATTTTTGTCACACATTTGTTTAATTCTTCAAACATTTTATTAGTCAACCGTGATTTTTAGATACCTATTTTTTTTTTTTTTCTAAACAAGTTTGATTTTTGCTATTCCCTTGTTGAATTTTTCCAAACTTTTCTTTGTCAAACATGATTTTTATTATACTTTTGTTGAATTTTTAAAAGTTTATCTTGATTTTCGTCATTCCTATCTTCAATTTTCTCCTATACAAGTTTGATTTCTGCTATACCCTTGTTGAATTTTTCCAAACTTTTCTTTGTCAACCATGATTTTTATTATACTTTTGTTGAATTTTTAAAAGTTTATTTTGATTTTCGTCATTCCTATCTTCAATTTTCTCCT
Organism: Diplosoma virens; assembly: GCA_963680785.1. Lineage (NCBI taxonomy): Eukaryota > Metazoa > Chordata > Ascidiacea > Aplousobranchia > Didemnidae > Diplosoma > Diplosoma virens. Next base: position 49,938,237 of record OY796882.1, on the reverse strand, counting down.
ATACAAGCTTGATTTTTGTTACACCTTGTTGAATTTTTCAAAATTTTTCCTTGTCAACCATGATTTTTATTATATCTTTGTTGAAATTTTAAAAGTTTTTCTTTAGTCAACCTTGATTTTTGTCACACATTTGTTTAATTCTTCAAACATTTTCTTAGTCAACCGCGATTTTTAGATATTTATCTTCAATTTTTTCTTGACAACCTTGATTTTTGTTATAGCTAACCTTAATTTTTCTTGTCAACCTTGATTTTTTGTCATACCGGTGTTTAATTTTTCTTAACAATCATGGTTTTTGTCATACCTTTGTTTAATTTTTCTTGGTAACCTTGATTTTTGTCATTCCTAACCTCAATTTCTTCTAAAGAAACTTGATTTTTGTTATACCTTCGCTTAATTTTTTTTCTAAACAACCTTGTTTTTTGTCAAACCTTTGCTTAATTTTTCCTAGGCAACCTTGATTTTTGTCATATCTACCTTCAATTTTTCTTGGTAACCTTGATTTTTGTCATATCTAACCTCAATTTCTTCGAGACAAACTTGATTTTTGTTGCACCCACCTTCAATTTTTTTTCTAAACAACCTTGGTTTTTGTTATAACTATCTTCAATTTTTTCTTAACAACCTCGATTTTGTTATACTTTTGTTTAACTTTTCTTGAAAAACTTAATTTTTTATAACTATTTTCATTTTTCTTTTTTTCCTCGGCAATCTTGATTTTGCTATATCTACGTTTAATTTTTACTTGGTAACCTTGATTTTTCTCATAACTTTGTTTAATTTTTTCTTGGCAACCTCGATTTTTGTCACACCTATCTTTAATTTTTCTTAACAATCTTAATTTTTGTCATACCTAAACTCAATTTCTTTCTAAATAACCTTGATTTTTGTAATAACTTTGTTTAATTTTTCTTGGTAACCTTGGTTTTTGTCATACCTAACCTCAATTTCTTTTAGACAAACTTGATTTTGTTATACCTTTGCTTAATTTTTCTTGATAACCTCGATTTTTATTATACTTATCTTCCATTTTTTCTAAACTGTCTTGTTTTTGTTATACCTAATTTCAATTTTTTTCTTGACATTCTCAATTTTCCTTATACCTTTATTTAATTTTTTCTTGGCAACCTTGATTTTTGTCATACCTTTGTTTAATTTTTCTTAACAATCTTGATTTTGTTATACAGTACCTTTGCTTAATTTTTTCTTGGTAACCTTGATTTTTGTCATACCTAACCTCAATTTGTTTCTAAACAAGCTTGCTTGTTGTCATACCTTTGTTTAATTTTTCTTAACAACCTTGGTTTTGTTGCACCTACCTTTAATTTTTTTTCTAGACAAACTTGATTTTGTTATATCTATGCTTAATTTTTTTCTTGGTAACCTTGGTTTTTGTTATACCTTTGCTTAATTTTTTCTTGACAACCTTGATTTTTAGATACATACATTTAATTTTTCCCTAAGAAAGCTTGATTTTTAGGTACCTTTATTCAATTTTTATCTAAGCAGTTTTGATTTTTGTTATACCCAATCTCAATTTTTTCTTGGCAACCTTGATTTTTAGATACCCGCATTCGATTTTTCCCTAAGAAAGCTTGACTTTTAGGTACCTTTATTCAATTTTAAAACTTTTTGTCTAAGCAGTCTTGATTTTTGTTATACTTAACCTCAATTTTTTCTTGACAACCTTAATTTTTATTCGCAGTCAAAGTAATCGTTAAAAGTTTGAATTTTTATTGATAGGATATTTGTGTTCAATAAACAGATGTTTCATAATAAAAAATTCGTCTTTTTTCCACTTTAGTAAACCGAATTCAAACATAGTTATTATTTTTATGTTGTATGAATTTAATTTCTAGTGTTACATTTTAATTGTTTCAAAAATGAATTCAGTTCCAACTACGTTTAATCTTTTGGTCGTTTTATAAACTTTTAATAGAAAGCTACCCGTAATCTCTGTAAGCGTGACCATATGCTTTTGATAATTGCGTCTCTTACACAGAAGCTGACCATATCCTGTTCATAGCGTATTGCGTTTCCTGACGTATTCATGATCGGAGTTTGAAAATCTGGTTACCTTAATTTCCAGAGTAAAAATAGAGTAAGCGAAAATTTTTATAATACACCTTGATTTTTATAGTTTTTAACAATTTTCAGTAAAAAAGAAAATTTATTACAAGCTTGACCAAACATATTTTGATTTCAAAACACCGCTTAGTTTGATCCCCAATTAATTGCAACCGTTTATGTTAAAAAGGTTTACATTTTTTCACTTTTACTAAAGAAATTCATCATAAAACTGAGCATTTTAATTCATTTTACCAACTAAACTTTCTAAAATTAACATAAAATTTGAAATCAAATAAAGCCAACGTAAGTAAGATCGATTCCAAGAAAAGTCAGTTGTTTTTTGAAAATATATTAAGATTTATTCTATCAAGTCCTATCACAGATAGTTCTTATGTCTACCACCAAGCTGAAATTATTTAATAAATTTATTGACTAACTCGAAATCTGAAAATAAACCTTTGAAAAATCAGGATTTTTAAAAAATAGCTAAAAATTTTGCTTTCAGGACACGTTTTTGCTTGGGGTAACAAACACAAATAAAGAAACCAACAAATTCACTCTTTTATCTTGAGCGTCGCTAACCTCTAAGAAAAACTAGACGACGTCAAAGAAAACATCTACGGATATTAAAACTTAAACTTTTAAATTTCATTTTCCACAATAACGTTTTGTGGTCAATTATTGCACTAGTTTAACCAAAAATATTTTAGTTTTTCTTTCTCTAAATAAACGTTTTAACTAAAAGCTTCATGAATCGATATTAAAAATCGATCCGCGAATATAATTTTATACAGTTTTTACACGGAGGTTTTGTGGTTAGGTGTTAAAATTATCACTATTTAAAATTTTCTCAAGAATCGCACATTGTAAAGGTTTTAGTATGGAAACAGTAGATTCCTTCTACGTGAAAAAATTTAACTTTTTGAAAGGCCGACCTTTTTACCAAGTGTCTTAAAAGTTACGGAAACACTAGCTTAAAAAAATCTAAAAATTTCTAAAAAGTGTACGTTTCTTCGTTGCAGAAGTTTAGTTTTTAGAACCAAACCCTAAAAAATTCTACTTTGTGTTAGATTTTTACTATTTTTAACACATAGCAACAACTCAATCTCAAAATTTTTATCACAATTGGTTTCTTAATTGCACAAATGTTGTAATTTTGTCAAACTCTTTGTATAATTGTTGCACAGAAGCAAATATTTCGACTTTTACACGGTTCTCATTTTACTTAGTTTTTTCTTTCCAAAGTAAAAAGAGTCGCAAAGTTTTAGTTTAAAGAGTTTTTTCACCTTGTAACTTAAATGTTTTCAATCTACTTTGCATTAAAAAGGTGTTTAGCGTTACAAAATTTCACAAGATTTTCTCAAGTTGTAACCGTCTTGATTGAAAAATTTGGCGTTAAAAGTTGTTCGATTTACAAATCAATATCTGTTTTTAGCAACTGTTTATTCATCATGTGACCTAAATGTGATGCTTTAAATTAACTTTATGATAAAAATCAGTCAACCTTACAAATTTTAACTAGTTGAAATCGTTTGTGCCTCAAAATTACGTTTCAGTATGATTTAATTTTGCCTTTTACAAGCAAACTTTTCGAAACAAGCCTACATTTTACTTTGTTCACGTTTCAATAGCTAAGTTTGTTGTTTCAAAAGTTAGTCAAGAAATTTTTTTATTTTTCAATTTGAAGTCACAACTTGTGTATTTTGATTTATAAACCTAAACTTTCTTAATCTATTATGCATGTAACTTGTAGAGCATATCAATTTCTATGTTTTCAACTGGTCTGTTAGATTTTTATTTTAAAAAATTCTCTCGATTTTACGTATTGTTGTGTTTATAAAAAAATTTATCACAATTTGCTAAAAATTTTCTTTTATAAGTTCGTTTGACGGTAAAATGTTAGATAAAAGTTATGGTTTGAAAAATTTTATAATAGTGTTTTTATTGCTTTTGTAAGCAAAACTTCATGCACAAACCTTAAAAAATACACAGATCGTCATGAAAAGTTTTATTTAAACCATAGTGTTATCTATTTTACCAAGTTTTTTGTATCATAACCACAATAAACCTATTTCTCAAGTCCACTGTTGAACTTTGCGTCATAATCACAGTTCTTCTTTCTGTTATTTTCGTTTTCAACACTATCTTTGTTATTTTCTTGTGTTTTTTGCTCCATGTCATCATCACCAACCCATAATTTCATAACTATTTTGCTTATTTTTGTTGACATTCAGATGTCTGTTTTTAGCTTTTGTTTAATTTTTAATTTTAAAAAGGGTTCTTGTTTTTTATTTTTGGAAACTGTGATTATTTTTAGCGGTGAATATTTGACGGTTTTTTTCTTGGTAGGTTTAATATTACTGATTTCAGAGAATAAGAAATAAATGCTTTAAAAATTCAATTGTACGAAACTTGTTGTAAGAAAGTACAAGCCTTATGCTATAACAAAACAAAATAAAGTAAAATAATTCAATAGTAGCATAGAAACCGTACTTACCATAAGCTTACCATAAACAGTATTTACCATAACCGTATTGCTGTCTTTCAACCAATTTTATTTTACGTGACAATAGAAAATTTCTCCGAAGTGTTTCACTCACGTGCGACCTCGCCAAAGCTTCATTACTTGAAGTTCGAAAAACGCTTGCTTAAAAAACTAGGATTATTGAACAATATAGTATTAAAGTAATATTTCAAAATTTTTATAGAATTAAACTGTTATTCTATTTTCATAATAATTTCCCACTTGTAAAAGAAATCTTATCATTCAATGTAATCTCACTCTACGAGCGTTTTGTTCGTTTTTGAATCCTAATCAAAAGAACTAGATTTAAACATTATCAGACCAACAAACCAACCATGAAAAAAACCGTCAAATATTCACCGCTAAAAATAATCACAGTTTCCAAAAATAAAAAACAAGAACCCTTTTTAAAATTAAAAATTAAACAAAAGCTAAAACAGACATCTGAATGTCAACAAAAATAAGCAAAATAGTTATGAAATTATGGGTTGGTGATGATGACATGGAGCAAAAAACACAAAAAAATAACAAAGATAGTGTTGAAAACGAAAATAACAGAAAGAAGAACTGTGATTATGACGCAAAGTTCAACAGTGGACTTGAGAAATAGGTTTATTGTGGTTATGATACAAAAAACTTGGTAAAATAGATAACACTATGGTTTAAATAAAACTTATCATGACGATCTGTGTATTTTTTAAGGTTTGTGCATGAAGTTTTGCTTACAAAAGCAATAAAAAC